>WIQG01000056.1:0-600000 GCA_014925785.1 Mycena galopus ATCC 62051 | reverse complement strand
GCGTACGGTCCCGCGCACTCACGTCCATCGCACCTCGCACGCACCCATCGCATACGCCCACTCCGCGGGCACCCACACCAGCTGCACGTACCCTCGTCGTGCAAACAAACATCTCACTTGCCCCGCCACCCACACCAGGCGCGCGCAACGTCCTCGCGCACGCAAAGGCCTCGCGTACGCACGCCCATCGGACCCATTGCGTACCCCCACTTCCCGCGCATGCATGCACGCCGCACACTCCAGTACGCCCACTCCCCATACACGCAAGCCCGCCGCACGCATGCAAACCTGTCGCGCACGCCCACTCCCCGCCCATGCAAGCCCCTCACCCCCGTCCCGTAAGCACGCTCGCCTGCCGCACCCACGCTTGTCCGCGCTCGCGTATGCCTACTCCCCGCCCACCTACGCGAGCCGCGCGCAACCTCCTTGCGCACGCACACCCGCTGCACCCCTCGGGTACCCCCACTCCCCGTGCACGCACACCTATCGTACACCCACTTCCCACGCAAACCCGTCGCCCAAGTCACCTCCCCCCCATGCACGCCTCTCGTCCCGTAAGCACCCGCCCCGGCCGCACCCACGCTCCACGTACGCCTACTCCCCGCCCACCCACGCCAACCGCGTGCACCTCTTTGCGTGCGCGCACCCGTCGCACCCATCGCGTACCCTCACTCAGTACGCCGCCGCCTTCACTTCACTCTCCTGCTCCATCTACCTCGCCGTGTCTGCCGCTCCCTGCGGGTCTTTCTTGCCGCCCCGATGTCTTTCTTTACATACCCTATACTGACACGCGTTCGTCTCATTTCCATCTTTTTGTACAATACATTGATCACGTTTTTCATCTCAATATATGTACTTCGTAGAACTAATTCATACATTTGGCTAGCACGTTCTTTATTTGAGAAAGTTCCGAAATTCAGTCGACTTAAAAGCAGAGCTTGGCTAATTTCATTTTATAGTAACTTTCATCTTTCGCGTTCTCGCGCCAGATCCACTCATTCGACTCTCTCCACAGCTGTAGCCAATCAATCTTCTGCAACTCACTCGACTCGTCTGAAGGTACAAAATTTTTGCGGTTCGTTTACTCGCGCCACACTCGCTGGCTTGTTTAGGTGATTAAACTGTGACCTTCGGGTCTGAACTCCACTCGATCTGCCTCCGTTTACTTACATGGTACAAGATATGCCGTCGCTACGCTCCGGCCAGTGAACTCTGAGAGCTATCTCCAAAACCATGGTGCACAAAAAGCTAATAAATTCCACTGGCCCTCGTTTATCACATATATTTGGAACTTCTGGGCTGCATGTAATGAAGGGCAAGGGAGCCGAGAAAGGCCACATACGCGCGTATAAAGGTGCCTGTAGCTCAGATGTTCCGAAGTTCACGGACGGAGCTATTGAACTCGAAGTCTCAACGCCGAGCAAGTGGGATAGCAGTGAACGTACCGCACCGAAATATAACTGAGCGGAGAGTGTGATGATTCCTGTCGACCACACTGGAGTTGCGGAGGATTTCGGGGCCCTGTTAATATGCGAGATGCTTAGAAGGTGCGTAAATGTAATAGAGAAAAAGAATTAACCCACATTTGAAAGTCTTGGGATTGCGCTCGCTGTTCAGCTTCAAGGTGTAATCAAGGAAGCTTCGCACGTGGGAAATCGTTCTCCTGCGAGTCAGCATGAGAGTCAAAACGATGAGTACTGTGTTCCCGGACTGGGAAGACTGCAATTCGGAAGACGCACATGGCCCGATCCAAATTATCCGCGGCGGTACAGCCGACGCCCGTAGGAGGAACATGGAATGCGAACCCGAAAAAACCAGTGTAACAATATTAGGTGACCCCACGGGGTACCCGGTCTGTGCTCTCGGTGCTAGCGTGTTTGAAGGCTTAGGTCTCGAATTTGGCCTGCTTAACGAGGTTGCAGAGAGCTTGAGGTGGTCAGCATCCAAGGCCCAGCGGTCCGACCTCAGCGCTAACAGTTCCGGGCTCGTAACGAATTCTCGAGTGACTTGAAGACGGCGTCCACGTCACGACCTTGCTTGTTGAGGCAATCTTGCATTACAGTTGTACAGGGCTTGCTGCTGAAAAAATGGTGTAGCAAGAGCGTTGAATGCGAGCAGCTGAATGAAGGATAAGGTCTTGAAGTGGGGTTTCTGGAGGGCTTGACGATGTTGGAATATCGTAGCGGGAAGGAGCCCGGGAGGAGTCAGGCTTTGAAGTCTTGCTGCAAGCGTTGATCCTAGACGAACCGCGCACGCAGAGACGGGGAACAAAAGGAGGGTGTGATCTGAGGTTGGGAAAGCTCTGCCTTTTGAACGGGGTTTGAGCGCTGCAGCCGTGGGCATGTGGTTGGCTGAAAACAGTAACCGTGTTAAAACGAAGGCACCCCAAAGCTAAAATGGGATAATGACGGACGAATTTGAGCGCCAGATGGGCGCTCCGTTGAAAACAAACAAACATATCTCCGGGAACTTGCGGTGTGCGGGAGGAAAAGAAGAAAGGAATAGATGTATATCAAATACATCCGCTAAAAATACCTCATCACCGATGATCTTGATATCGATCCGTATCTCAGCTGCAATTCAGCATCAGCGACGCAACATTTCATTAATAGCTGACCATGTTGCATGAATATCAACCGCCCTATGCTATGCCGGGGTCCCATTATGATCAAGATTACAGCCATTTGCAAAATTGATGACAGTACCATCAATTTTTATCAAAAAATAACGGCAGTGCACCAGATTGTCAAGTTCATTGTACCCTAATTTCTGAGCCAATTTGGATGATTTATAGCGCGTTTGGAAGCCCCTCAACGGCGCCTTCGGTTCATGCATTATAATATCAAGGGAAAAAATATATTCAAATGGCACAAGGTGTTTTCAACTCAAAGCGGAATGGTCATATCTCCGCCAATACAAGTTACACCTACAATATATTAGGTAATACTCAGAGCTAGACTGAATGCAACCATGTGACGGCTTTCAAAAAGTGTGGCACAGTTGCGGTCGCCGGTCAGCCAGGCTCAAGGGAAGGTGCGAGAATGATAATGAATTGATGGCGTGAATTAGTTCCTCATTGGTGTGTACATTCTTCCTCAATCCCACCTTCGAGCACTCACATCTTGGTAGCAGCACTGCAGACCTCTGTGCTGCCCCGATTTCAAGCTCCAGTATTCATTTTTCACATTCATACAACCAGTATGGTATATTTTGAATAAGTCTTACACCTCTGCCTCGATTTTGTGGACTCCAGCAAGATATTTTTCACAAAAATTCCCCCCTGATGATTCGTTACTTCCGCCGTACAAAATTGGTTACCGCTGGAAACCCAGAGTCCCATCCTTTGGAGCTGTATGATGGCGGCGAGTGCGATTTCCACTCCCAGGACATGCACCCCTGGGTTGGATTCTCTCCATTACTTCACACAGCCTTCAGATTCCTCGATCGGGCATCTCGTTTGAACAAGATTTTGGGTTTGATGCCGTCTGCAAATCTAATGTACTGCCATTGCTTTACCCCGATGACTCTCCACTCTTCGACGCAATATGAAGCTATGGCAAGTAAGTTCTCGTTCCTTTCAGTACTAATTCCTTTCCCCATTCCTTTAATAGGTTCGAACCGGGACGACGGGGCGAAATATCCTCGACATAAGGACAGAGACCGAGTTCTCTTCTGACAAATTTCCCACCGTTTTCGCCATATTTCACCCTTAGATTTCCTGGAGTCGATCGTCCTCTTGCATCACTACTGGGTTGAATCGGCACTTAGACCTTCTACTGGGGACGTTCTTCTACCCTTTGTTTTTAGCGACTGCCCCCGGAATTATGGGCTACTGCGCTCCTCCAAGGTATCAGGTTGCTGAAAGGTTTTGTCAAACAGGCTTTGTATTCTCGGTCATTCCGACGATCTGCCCGCCTTTCATTCCCAGTTTTTCCCTTGCCCTGCATCGTTCAATTCTGTTCTCCCTTGGTGTTAAACTTAATTTCTTCGTTTCCTCCTTGTTTTGTGCTCTCTTGGCACTGATCAGTGTCGCAATCCGTTCCAGGGCTGCCACGGCAGGGCGATTATGAAAATTCTGGGTTGACTGCCTGATCAAGGCATATAATCACATTTTCCATTCATAATTCGAGCCACGACAACCGGGTTGCATCCTGAATATTTTTCTTTGCATTGATGGACTGTGGGAATTTCATCCTCTGGCACCCGTTATAGCCGAAACGTCGGCACAGCTGTGCGCTGATCTTGTTCCCATCAAGGCCGTCGGGTAACCAATCGCCAACTAGTCGCACTCGGGAACTGAGTCGCATTTTTTGATGGACAAAAGTGCGACTCAAACACCGTAAGTGTGACTCGACGACTTCCACTCCCACTAATCTTGTATATACTCACGTGGCGGTATGGGCGACCCGGCGTTAAGCCAGCGAGCAGATAGACAACGCGGTGGCAAGGGCGTGGTGGTAGGAAAGAAGGCGATGAGCATGCATGGGCGACATGGCAGATGTGGGCGGTAGGGTTAGGCACGGTGTGGCACGCGTGCGGCGCGGCGACATGGCGGAGCACCGAGCAGTGGGTGGCACGACGCGGTGGGCTCAGGAGCATAGGCAGCGCTGCAATGGGAACCCGGCGGCAGGGCGGCATAGCACGCGTGCGCGCAATATGTCGACGTGACGATGTGATGGTGTGGACAACCCGGCGTTGAGCAAGCAAGCACATAGGTGATGGGCGACATGCGCTTGGGGGTAGAGAGGAGGCGACGAGCATGCGTGGGCGACACGGCGTTGAGCGATCGAGCATGCGCGGGTAACGTAGCACGCGTGCTTGGGATGGAGCGCACTCCGAAAGCGAGTCCAACTCACACCGGCGGCAACACTATACATTCTACACGAGTCGTTATGGCGTCCTTTCCCATTTGGGTCGGGCCTCGTTCCGGTGATGCGAACCTTCGGCGGATACAGTCGTTTTGAAAATAGTATACACCTTTTCTGATGTGTGTCGCCAGTGAGTCGTCTTCCGTTCCACAATTCATGCCGTACACAATGTAGGAGTACTGACGGAGCTTGCCGAAGCCAGTACGATGTCTTGTGACTGAGGAGTGACAGGGGCAGTGAGCTCTCTTCTTCCGAACGTTACACCTGCACTCCGACTCCTCCAACAATTCCACCCTCAAACTTACCAGCATCATCTCGAAACTCTCATTCTTAGTTTTTCGCCATTCTATACAGCACTATGCCTCAGTTCAACAAAACGGTTTCCCAGCTTACTCGCCCTCAACTCCTATCCGCTCTGGCGGCCTTTGGCCTTGACACTTCTGGGCCCGTGACTACCCTTTGCAGTCGTCTTAAAGAGTACCTCAAGGATAACGAGGACTTGATGGACAGCCCAGAATACCGCCCTCTTTTCTCCCCCGCCCAACGCACTCAATACGACACTTATCCTCCCGCATGGGGGGGGATTGAGGAAGCCCCTGTTCCAGACGACCCCCTCATCCCAGACAATATTTCCGAGGACGGCGACCCCGACTCGCCCGCTATTGAATTCGGGAACGAGCAGCCTACTGATCTCCAGGTTCTCGAAGGCCTTCCTAGCTCGACGCTCGCGCGAGTCGTGGATTTGTTTATTAACAACGGTTAGCATTCTCACCTTCATCTTCCTCTGATTCTTGGACATATCCCTTTCTGGTTTCCGTTCCTACCCCATTACTTCGCCCCATTCCGAGTTACGAAAGCTCATTCGGGCTTCATTCATTTGATGATACTAGCCATTCAGAGTGTAAAGCTCATTCGGGCTTCATTCTTTCGATGATATTGGTCATTCAGAGTTTAAAAACTCATTTGAGGCCCTCTTCCTTCGTTTCCCGCCCATTCAGAGTGTAAACTCATTCGGGTTTCATTCGATAACACTGGGCATTCGGAGTATAGGGACTCATTCTGGCTCTTATTCCTCCATTCCTGTCTCGTACAAAGTTCCAAACTCATCGGACTTCATTCTTTCAATCCCATTCTTATTCATTCACCACTTAATATTTCTGAATCTTACCCATTCACAGGGCACAAATCTGCCGACCCAATTGTAACGGCTTCATCGAGCGCGTTGCGCAAGCGTCCTGCACGAGTGTTAGGCGCAGTCACGTCCGCTTCGGGCACCCTTATTCCCGAAGCAATTCGGAAAAAGTTTTCTGGTCCTGAAGGCTGGAAGACGCACGTCCCTCTTCATTATCTCACCGACAAATATTGTTCCATTTCCAACCACGCCTCTACCAAGGAATTGAACGATCTGTTCAGTTTCGATGGCTATTCTGGCTCTCTTCTTTCCGTGCCGAAAGAGCTTCCTATCGATCCCGAGCTGGAGCTCAACTTCGACCAATGGTTCCAGGCCTTTGGACATCTGCTCGAACTGATTCAGACTTATGTCCCCGAGGAGCATGACCTCTGGGTGGCTCACTTTGAGCGTATGCTCCACGCACCCAATGGAACGGCATATTGGAGTCTGTGGCTCGATTACGACTCGCAGGTCCGCCGTCGGGCGTTGAACGAGGACTTGGATCCTGCGATATTTCAGACAGAGATTTGGGACTCACTGCTACCCAAACATCTCAAGCAGGCCGTGTTGAACTCCCTGCCACCACAGACTCAGAACAATGCCAACACTGGGAAGTCCGGCCGTCATGGAGGAGGCGGCGACCGCGACCACGGTTCATCTGGTCGTCGCGGGCATCCCTATGACGACTCAGAGCGTTCCAAACACGACAATTCACATTCCTTTCGTCCCGACTCGAGTAAAATTCGCTGCTTCGTCTGCGGTAGCACCGACGCAGGGCACAGCGCGCGCATCTGCAATTCGAACCGTCTCGTCAATGGTAAACCGACAATTCTCATATTTAAACAGCAAGGTGTGAGTCGCAAGGATCGCGACGGGGCATCGTACTGCTATACCTTCAATGGGCGCAACGGTTGCTCCCGCGGTGCTAACTGCTCCCAGGGAAAACACTGGTGCACGCTCTGTGGTGACAAGAGCGGTATTCATTGCGCCCAGGACTGCGCATCCCTCTGATTTCCTTCGGATTATCACCCCACTCTTGCCGGACAAGTGGGAGGCGGCACTCAAGTCCGCCAATCTTTACGATCACTATTCGGACTTACCGCACGGTCTTCGCGAAGGTTTTCATATGGGCATTCATTCCACACTTACTGAAACGTACACACCACCTAATCACGCGTCAGCGTTATCACACCCCGATGTTATACAGGACTACATTAATAAGGAACGTGCTGGAGGGCGATACACGGGCCCTTTCTCGCATTCCCGTCTCGAACAAATAATCGGATACTTCCGAACCTCCCCTTTGGGGACGGTTCCCAAGGCTGGGTCACCGGACGAACACCGGATTGTCCAAGACTTCTCCTTCCCTCGTAACGATCCCACCTGCTCTTCTATTAATTCCGAGATTAACGTGGAGGATTTTCCGTGCGAGTGGGGAACCTTTTCTGAGGTCGTTCTTCTCGTTATGGACGCCCCACCTGGTACCGAGGCCGCAACTCTAGATGTTGACGCTGCCTTTCGCCGCTGTCCCATCCATCCATCTCAACAACCGTACTTCGTGATCCAATGGAAACACTTGTTTTATATTGATCACGTCTGTCCATTTGGAAGCGCCAGTTCCGGCGGTGTGTTCGGGCGTCTTGCAGATGCCATCGCCGCCATTTACGCATTCCACGACTTCGGCCCACTTAAAAAATGGGTCGATGATTTCCTTTTCTTCCGCTATCGCACTGCGTCCACTTTTCAGTCATTCACTCATGACCTCGAGGACATTTATGCTCTGGCTGACGCCCTAGGCTGGCCGTGGAAACACTCAAAAACTCGCCCATTTTCAACCACTTTCAAATATATTGGTTTCCTTTGGGACCTCATTCACAAAACGATCCAGATCCCTGACGATAAAAAATCCCGATACTTGGAAAAATTATCATCCTGGGTTCCCGGAACTAATTTCACGCGGACAGAAGCCGAATCGGTGCTGGGGACATTAGTCCACTGTTCGCTCGCGCTTTCCGAAGGCCGTTCCCGACTACCCGCGATCTCAAAATTCACATCATCATTCCTACACAACTCTTCTCCCTTTCGTCGCCGAACCCCCAACTCGACGGTCATGGAGGACATCGCCTGGTGGAGAGAACAATTATCACGTTCCTTCTGTGGCTCTAAAATCGTTAAACCTCCCAGCTTATCCCCCATCGAATTCTGGGTCGATGCGTCCACGTCGTGGGGTATTGGTATCGTTTTCAACGGTGTTTGGCAACGCTGGAAGCTCCTCCGAGGCTGGCACGCGGACGAGCGAGGAATTGGATGGGCCGAAATGGTAGCAATCGAATTTGGCCTTCGCTTTGCTATCCATCTTGGCCATTCCAACATTCATTTCCTGGTTCGTTCGGATAACGAAGGAGTAATTGGGGCGCTCCAGGGCGGAAAATCCCGCAATTCGGAACAAAACCGTGTGCTCTGTCGCATTATTTCCCTCATGCGGTCACATTCCATTTCGGTTACGACGTTTTACGTGCCATCGGCGTTGAACTTGGCCGATAAACCTTCTAGAGGATTTTGTGCCACCGGTTTGCCGCGCGCTTCTAGCTCTTTCAAATTACCTTACTGCTTGAAACCTTTTATCCGACCGTCTTACTAATTACACACCATAAAATTAATTTGTCGCCGTACACACCTCGATCATATGACAACCATCTGACATATCTTCCGTTTCATCGTCTAGCCCATACCGCACTCGCCTTTCACTACCATGGCCGCCGCCAATGCCTCTAAGGCTATTCCTTACACAAAACCTGGCCATTTTTCCAGCGGGGTATGCAATAAAGCTGCCTACTGTAAACCAGCGCATTTCTTTCCCAACGCCTTCCCATCCGATGTCACCAGCACTCCACGCCACTCCTCCATGTCCAACACAGACAACACGAAACATCTACCACCCCAATTCGTTCGCAGTACGACATTCCGATGCTTGATACCAACACCTTCTTCCACGAAGCGAACGAACTTTCGCAGACATAAAGTCGCAAAACCATCGCACAAAATGCACCCTACCCCACGTCTGTTTCAAAAATTCCATAATCATCCCCGGTTACCATCCAACCTCGCTCAAACCAATTTATCTCCGACGGCAATTCAAACCGTTGATTATGCATTACAGCACGGTTGGGCTGAGGCAACTCTCGCGAATTATGGCAATGCGATGGATCGCTTCATAGCATTCTGTACCACGGAAGGAGTTCCCAGTGATTTGCAACTCCCTGCCGACAAATTTGTACTGTGCGCATTCGCGGCCTCTGGCGCCGGTGTGCATGCCGGTTCGACGGCACGCAACAATATCGCCGCTCTGAAAGCATGGCATGTGGTGCAGGGGATAGAGTGGCGGGGAGGATCAAGATTACATTACGTTCTGACAGGTGTCGAGAAACTCGCACCAGAGAGCAGTAAACGACCTCCCCGTCCACCCATTAACGCAACTATGCTGCGCATCCTGTACGAAGGATTGGACTTATCGGACCCCAGAGACATTGCTGTTTTCGCAGCCGCATGTGTAGCATTCTGGGGACAATGTCGACTCGGCGAATTGCTCCCAAATTCCCGTTTACCAACGGCCTCAAAGTTCCTACCGACTCGTAATAATATATCCCGCTCCCCTCGCAATAAACGGTCGACAACCATTCGTCTACCCCGCACCAAAATCAAAATTCACGGTGAAGATGTGGTGCTCGTCACACAGTCTGCACCCATTGATCCTCGCGTCGCACTCGAAATGCACCTTCTCGCCAATAAAGGCGATCCCAGCTCGCCATTATTCACTTACATCACCAACACTGGTCCTACAATCTTAACCAAATCGAAATTCCTGCAGCGGTGCAACGAAATCTGGAATAAAGCGGGATATCCCCACACTACTGGCCATAGTTTCCGTATTGGCGGGACAACGGAGCTGCTGCTTGCAGGCGTAGCTCCGGACGTTGTTAAAGCCATGGGACGTTGGTCTTCAGATGCATTCCATAAATACTGGCGGTCTTTGGAGGATCTTGCACCAATTCATGCAGAACTCATTACAACTTAATCATTCGCAGTATTTTGTGGGTTAGCCGATGGCTTTGCCTCGTCTGGTTGCTCATTTTGGGTTCATCTTCGTCACCCCATCGGCCTGCGACCTGGAGTCGGCTACCGCCGCTTCTCCACACCCACAATATAATGCTGCTGTTTATATTCCCTTTGAACGAAGCTGGGAACAAGATTCCATCCTCCTTGTTTCTTCATTTTCGTGAGACTAAATACAGCAAAATGAATTGCTTTTCCTGGGCTTGGTTTTGTGAACAATCACGCCAATGAGGGGACTAGTTATTGCGCTAAATCGTATGGGAAGATGTCCGAAGGTGGAGTAAGCGCATTGCTATCACGTCGAAGTTGGAGTAAAAACGAGACTCACCATCAAACATAGGTAAGTAGAAACGAGCGAGCACCACCAGGTGTATACTATTTTAAAAACGGCTGTTAAAGTATATTCCATGTGGAAATTCCAGGCCCGGAAATGGAATCTGCGGCGCAGCGGACTGCCAGAGAGATCCCCGATCTGTGCCGCCTATCGAGACAATCGGGGTGATCACAAACTCCCGGAACGTCGGTGATACCTCTGCTGCAAACTGACATTAAGTGTCCGGAAACGGTCCCAAAAAGGCGTCGCTTCTCCCCGCGCAGCTGCTCGCTAGACTCTCGACCGCTTTTGGTGCACTGTAGCTCTTCGGAACGACCCGTGCATTATCGTCCTTAGTCCGGGACACACTTCTTCAGCCTTCTTCCTAGTCGTGCTTGCCGCGTTTTCAACCCAAAATTAGCAGCCGTCCCAATGCAACGAGGCCTATGTAATTTGAGCTCGGCCAATCCATAGCCAAAGGGGAGCAGAACGGTTGGATTTTGATTTTTTATAGACATGAGTTCAAGCCCCGGCCTCTACGACAGACAACAGAGCAAAACTGAGGTATCAATGGATTGAATAACTTAGTGATAGCGAATGTGAAGGACCAGCAGGTCACAGGCTATCACCTAGCCTCTATTTAGTAATTGAGTGCCATATACTCAATAGAACAGTAAGCTTGCGGCGTCAACTATTCGGATGGGGCCTCGAAGTCCCACACTGGCATTAGCGTATGAGGTAAGGGTCTATACGACCGCCGGGCCTCGCCTTTTGCGTACCCTCTCCCTGCCCCCCTCCCATTGTTTTTCGCCTTACTTCCTATAAAATAGCAACTCTCTTGGGACATTATAATGCTTTCCCATCTCCTCACCTTCCTCAAGACCTCCCTCGAGGCTCTCGAACGCCTCCTCACATTCTCTCTCGAGCCAAGTCCAGAGAAAAGCCTTCCGCACTTTATGTCTGCCCCTCAGTGTGTTGTACCCGGCGTCTTCTTCGCTGGGAAATTCAGCGGTCTGCCTTCCGACTGGGTCGCCATGTTGATAGGCGTGCAGGCGTATACGGTGTTTTGATCTATCAGCACTCCCCTGATTAGCGGTGAGTGGTGATAGATCAAAACCTCTAACCTAGCGAGGGTGCTGATACATCAGCTCAGCGTCCTTTGCCGCACGTGCACGCGCCTCACCGATTTCGCCGCCCACCGCCTTCGCTCGGTTGGCCCGCCTTCCCGCCAAAATGATGGCGCTCGGATATGCACCCAAATTGGTGCGTTGTTTACGCTTGTTACGATACCATCACTCCTTTCTTCCCTCCATTGCGCGGGGCCCCCTGCGGCCTTGGGACCGTCCCTCGCCCCACCCCTCTGCAGGTATACACCACAGACCCTATCCACTCGTTTGGCACCTCTCGTGATCCTCGAATCTGGCTCGTCAGCCTGGCGTCCCTCGTTTCGTTGCACCCTGCACCCAGCAATTTCGAGCATAAAAGCCGGCTCCTTTGCGTGGGGCCCTTACCCTTTTTCCTCCTCGTACCCTTGGACCAAGAACACATCCTGCCCTCGTCCCAGAGGCGCTACGCTTCAACTGCGCTTGCTATCGCCGCCGCCGCCGCTGGGGGGATTTTCGAAATGGAAACCGCGTTTTTGGTACGGGGCCCTTTCCCTTTTGCCCAATCATACCTTTGTGCTAATCAAACTCCCTGCTGTCATTTCAGATGAGCTGCACCTCAACTGTGCTCGCTGTTGCCGCTGCCGCCGCCTGGGGGATTTTCGAAATGGAAACCGCGTTTTTGGTACGGGGCCCGTTTCCTTTTGCCCAATCATACCCTTGTGCTAATCAAACACCCTGCCATTTTTTCAGATGAGCTGCGGCCCAACTCCGCTCGCCGTCGTCGCTGCCGCCGCCGGGGGGGTTTTTGAAATGGAAACCGCGTTTTTGGTACGGGGCCTTTTTCCTTCAGTTCCATTGTACCTTTGTGCTAATAGAACGTCCTCCCGTCGTTGCAGGTGAGTAGCCTTTCACCTGCGCTCACTGTCGCCGCCGCCGCTGCCGGGGAGCATTTCCGAGATGGACACCGAATTTTTTGGTACGGGGTCTTACCCCTTCTGCTCCATTGTACCTCCGTGTTAGTAGAACTTCCTGCCGTCGTTCCAGGGGAGTGATCTTTCAACTGCGCTCGCCGTTGCTGGCGCCGTTTCTTGCTGCCGCATATTTCGCAATTAAAGCACTGCAGGCCTTTACCTACTATTCATCTTGTCACGTTCCCCATTTCAATCGAATTTTATTTGATCTCCTGCACTTTGGGACACAACTCTCGCAATATTTCCGTGCGTGAGTGAGTCAAGAATTGTTGCCCAGCGAGGCGTGAGAAATGATGTGATTGACGTGATCTGTCAAAGCCGCAGCCGCAGCACAGCCGGCGCTTAACACTTTGACTTGCCCTCACCGTGACACCCACCCTCGCATGGCAAACCCTTACCAAACTCCTACCGTCAACCACGAAGTGCCCTGGTATCTCTCCAATTCCGGGATTTTGACGCACAATTTGTGGGTCTTATTTCCACGGAATATCTCCACTACTTATACGCACACAGGTTTTCTCTTCACGAGCAAATGGAAGCCGATCGTCTCGGAGGCTACGAATCCTCAATTTCCCCCATTCTCTCCGCATCCACCTTGCAAGGTGCTGCGGATCAACTCTACCTCTGCACCGGATTCGAAGGCGCCGTCTGGTACACAGAAGGCCACGCTATTGTCACAAAGCAGCTATACTTTGTCGTCAACGGAAGTCCCCAGATTTACGGTACACTGTGCGTCATTTGAGTCGTCTATTTCAGCTTTGTGATTGATTTGAATTTTCTAGCGTGAAGGCGTACAAAGCGTGGAAAGCGGTGGGAAACTTTTATGGCGACATCTTCGTGACTCCCTCCGCCACCGCTGCTATACACCGCGCGGCCGATTGCAGAGAGGCGCTGGCTCATGGCGCCGCCGTCTCCACTCTCAACTGACTCCGCGCGCGCAGCATCAAAATCGTCCTCTCGCCTATCTCTCGCCTATAGCTACCGCAATCACACTAAAAATGTAGTACAGTACATACGCAAGAATTCCTCTCGTCCTTCCCTGTGTCCTATGTACAGGCATATCTGAATTCTATTCATCTTATCTTGAGTTTTGAGTTACCCAAAAACTTTGAATCCATGTCGGAGACATCGGAATTATCGGCTTATGCACGGGTGGCAGTGCATACATTACTTTTGCTCGAAATTCTTCCAAGTCCAAATTGATTGGGCGCTTAAATAGGCGCCGAAATCGAGCCCACCTAGCTCTGCCATGCTGCACTTCCAGCAAGTGCAGCATGGGGGAGCCGGTAGTGCGCCGGGAATCGCACCAATCTGAACATGAGGAGATCCCTCATTCGATTGCCCCAGCCCTGCACTTTTTATGTTTTTTTTTTTTTTCCTTTCTGACACGCGAGTCTGACGCTTGTTTTTGCCATTGCTATCCTAACCCTCCATCCCTGAATCTTTTGGTGTTTCTCTACAACATAGAAACATCCTAACATCCAAAGAACACTATGCATACCAAAAAGATCGTATTGTACTCTACAATATTTTAATATATGTCGTAAGCCAAATACTTTCAGGACTGGTTGAGCAGCACCGGCGAGAAGTGGGCATCAATAGAGATTACGCCTTGCGTCTGCGAGGCAATCAGAGAAAGACCTCAGATCCCCAAAAGGAAACTCACTTTTTCTTGGGCGGGGCCTTTGCAGACGATGGCGCAGCTGCCGCCTTTCTCTTCGATGCAGACGCGCGCTCGAGCAGCGCCTTTTCGCTTGCATCAAGGCGGGCTGCTGCCACCTGGCCTACTCGTGGCGGCAACGTACCGTCAGGATGCGCTCGTGGCTTCCTAGCGCGCAGGATGACCACCGTTCCCTCCTCCAACCCTGGCATCCAGCCCTTCTCCATCTGCGCTGCGCGCGCCTTTTCCGCCTCCGCCGCCTTCGCCTCGGCCACGGCCTGTCGAGCTCTGGCACGGTTGTTATTTGTAATGGTGTACGCGGGGGTAGCCTCAGAGGCCTCATCGTTCGTCACATCCGCCAGCGGCGGCGCCTGCTTCAGAGGCCTCCCGTGCTTCTTCGCGACGTCCTTGGCCACCGCCACGTCCTGCGCTGCCTTCACTATCACCTTCTTCTTGGCGGCCTTCCCGTGGCTGGTCTTGGATGCGCTCTTTTTCGACGGGGGCGTTTTGCGTGCCGGTTTCGGTTTCTCCATCTGGTCGACGGGAGGTTGCGTAAAGGGGCGAGAGAGGGGGAAAAACATGGCGGCCGGTGGCGGGAGCACCGGAGAGGCGAGAGGCATGGTGTCGGTAGCCGCCGGTGGGGGCACTGGAGAGGCGGGAGGACTCGGCGTCGGGACAGCAGGAGGTATTGTGGCATGCTGGGTGGGCGTAGTAACCGGCGTCACATGTGCGGGGTCGCAAATGAGCGCCAGTTGAGCAGCGTTGGGTTGAGGGGTGAAGGGGGGAAAACTCCAGGCGGGTAGGGAACCGGCAAAGGCGGGTGTGCGGCTGTCGAGCGCGTCGAAGTGGGGACTCAGCCTGAATAACGGTGGTCCCGGCGACGGGCCAGCGCCGTTGTAGGCGGGTATCGGACGCGGGCGCGTTGGCGCAGGATTGAGGCCCAGGAGGCGTGGATCGATTGGCGGCGCCATTGTTGGGCCCCCAATCGCTCCTCCGCTCTCGAACCTTGCCAGCGACGCAGCCGCAGCAGGGCTTAGAGGCGGCGACATCCCATGCGGCCATGGCTGATCGCCCCCACTCTGCTCGCCAAAACCGGCCGCATTGCCGCTATTCATCCAACTCAGCGCCAGGTCGAAGCGACTCAAATCGAAAAACCCACCTATCCGCAGACAAGTCGCCTCCGAAATGGTAATCGTCCTGTCCAGCTGGTTCGCCCTCTCGGCCATTTGAATCCGTGGTCCTAACGGCACGTCAAATCTTATTCTCACATACACCAGCTCAAAGCTTACAGGTCGGTTTCGACGTTAGGTTGAGATGCCGCCGCAGGTGAAGCAGTTGCCGCTGGGACTGCTGTGACCACGGCTAACGCAGCTGCCGCCGTGACCGCTGGAGCTGCAGGTATCTATCAAGGGTACGTCTGCTTCACACGCTACCATTCTTGGCGAAGTAATGATTTTACTTTACTTCCAGGTCCGAGTAAAGTCGGAGCACGCCATGGGATATATAAAGGGCCGATTCCCGTCTCTGCGTGAGCTCCGACAACAGATTGACAATGCCATCGACCATGAGCGTGCACTTGCATGGGTCAAAGCATGCATCGTGATCCACACCCTCATCGGAATGATAGAACGCAGAAGAGAAGACCCCGACTTTCAAGAGGAGCTAGTGGAGGCAGGTCTCGGGGATCTTCCACTACATGAGCCTGTGGTCGAAAGCAAGGTAGCATCGAATCGGAGAAAATCACGCGGCGAGAAGAAGCGGGGTGATTTAAAGGCAAAGTTATTCGCCAGTGGCTTAGTCGTAGATAGAGAATGATGCAGTTTCTCGTATTATGAGACTGGATGTACTGAATCCACTACACTCACTGCATTCCGGGGCCAAATCGGCAGAGGCTCGACCGAGGCGGGTCGGCATAGGTCGGTCGACACCTCCTCGGCAGAGCCTGCCGACCTTTGTCGATCTGGCTGACTCACCTGTTGAAGCCGTTTGTGGCTCTTCAGGGGCCCGTAGACGTTTAGTTCGACGGTGAGAGTCTCTTGGCGGTCGCCACGAGCTTCGGTTACAGGAATGGTGACGTTAAGATCAAGCACGTGGCAGCTTGGCGCCACAACTCGGGTGCAGATAACGGCCTCAAACTTTCGCCAATCAATGCACTTACCGCATCTAATTCAAGCTAGACACCCTTCGGACACTATCGGATGCACAGAAGAATATTTGAGACAGATTAGGGAGAGAGGCCGAGGTCGGTAGAGGGGAGGTCCACAGGGCTCTGCACGGCTCGGTCGAGCAGGCGTCAGCAGACCTTACCGAGGCGGATCGGCAGAGGTCGGCAGACATCTGCACAGCTCGGTAGGGTCTGCCGATTCGGCTCCGGAATGCAGTGACTACACTACACTACCTACCTACCTATGTACTTGAATCACCCTCTTTATAAAATTAAGCTGTCTGTCCGTCCGTCCGAAGCCTTTTCAAACTCCGCTGGTCATTTGACCTTTGCTTCAATCCGATATTTCCCCTTCTAACGTCTTTCTCATGTATTTTTGAACTCCGTCCCTCAGCTGACCCTTCCTTCGGTCCGAGTATTGTGTCCGAAGCCTTTTCAAGGCCCGCAATCTCCGCCCCCTCAGGCATCGCCTTGCCGAGAACTGCCATAAAGTGATAGTTCTTCCTTTTGCAAAGCTCAGGCAACTCAGATAAGTTCAAGACAACTCAAGTCAAGGCAACTCAAATAAAGTCTGCTTTCCATTTAGACAAAATACTGGAAAGAGGTGGCTGATCCAGCCATTGATGTTAGCTTTGACACTGCCACACAATCACCCACCATCACTTCTCTTTCAAATACTGTACACTTCGGTCATGAGTCAGCCTTCTGTCCTTCTACGAATGCAACCTGAAAGATGAAAATAACCCCACAAGAGAGGATGCGAGGCCGCGAAGCGGCCGAGCAGCCCCTTGTAATATCTAAGATTGACCATCGGTACTACGGGCAGCCTGAGATGATTCTGCTTCCACCATCAACGGCCAATCAGTTGACGATGAAGACGAGGCGCCCCCTGCCATGAAGGAGCCCGCACCCATGAAGTCCAGCGCCGCCGGGTTGTAGGAGAGTGGTAAAGGGCTCTGGTTCTCGAAGCCCGGGGTACTGGCGTCAAAGGCAGGGAAGTACTGTGAGGGCGATGAATAATTATCAAAGGTGGCAGCGTGGAAAGCCGCGGATGGACGCGCAGGTGAGGATGTGGGACGTGCGGATCGAGATTTGGAAGGGGATGTCGAGCCGATGTTAAGGACCTTGTATGCATTGCATCGAATTGGGGACTGTGACGTGGACTGCGACATCGGGTGGCGATTCAAGCGAGCAGTCTCGTTCGCTGCCTGCGCAAGCTTGACCTTGTACTTCAAGCGCTTGAGGTTAAGGCGCTCCATCTCCTCGCGATGCTGCAGCTTTCGTTTCTCCGCCAAACGATCCGATTCCTTCTCGCGCAGGTCATTCATGCGATCAAGGTGCGTCTGGGGCTTCTTCTTCGCGGCCGCCGATGACTTGGCAGCATTCGCCTTGGCTAGACCGAGGTCGCGCCCGGTGAGAGTGGCCGGGACTTTGGCTTGGGCTTTTTTGGACTTTTTGGGCGGCGGCGAGGGGCTTAAGGTCGGAGAGGGGCTGTGGGTACGCTAGCAGCATGTAAGTGCATGCCGACAACTCGAATGTATATCTTACCTCACGCTCCTTCTCACCCTCATCCGACACGCTGCCTACCTTGCGCTTTTGTGAAACTCGCAGCGGCGAGGAGTCCTGCGTGCGGAGCCTGTTACCACTGACTTCGATAAATATACAAATAGACTGTACCTTGAGTGCGTCTTCGTCTTCAGAAACCCTGTACTCGCGATCTCCCTCATCGTCAATCGTTCCCCACGCCTTCGATGTCTCCGAGTGGACATCCTCCTCGTCCGGGTCTTCTTCGTCATCATCGAGTTCGTCCTGCTCGTCTTGGGTGTTTGTCGTGGCTGTTTCGAAGAGATCTGCGGCAGCACTGGCGTGATCTACACCAGGTTCCGATGACTGGACGCCCACGGGATTGTAGTTGGGGAGTTCCCGCCAAAAAGCATGGAAGTCGTCCCACCACCGCCACTTCTTGCGAATTTCGTCTAAAAAGCGCATGCTCTGTCAGTAATTCCCAAGGACTTCAAGAGTACTCACCGAAGATACTGGCAAGCTGAGTGCCTGCTTTGACCTGGTCAGGAGCAAGCCCAGCTCCTGTCGCACCGATCTCTCCCAGGAAACTTATATAGTCTTTTTTGAGCCTAGGGGACGACGAGATGAGCGACGTAAATGCGGAAATCAAGCACGTACCTTCGAAGACGGGTCTCCACCGCCAGCGCATATTTTGTGGGGTCATTGGCATAGCGGGCCTGCTCCTGTGGGTCGTTCGCAAAGATGTGCTTGGCAAGGGTCCCACAGAGGATTGCCTTCCCCTCCTTCGCTACTGTCTTGTTGCGCTTGTCCTTCTTTGCGTCTGCAGTCGAGTCCGAAAAAAGCTTGATGCGAAAAGTGGGGTCATCCCGCAAGAAACCGACGATCTTGTCAGTCCAGCGAGGGTTCTTGATCCAGTTAACCTGCTGGCGCTTTCCCTTGCCCGGAGCCATCGTAGCTGGCACTTCTTCGACCTCAGTACCTGTGTCATCATCGTCGACAACAACGACTTGGGTTTTGGGTTTGGCCCGGCTCGGACGCGGTTTTTTGGCAGCTGCAGGTTCCGAAGGTTGTCGGCTGGTTGAGCTTTGTGCCATCGGTGTCGGGACACGGCAACGGCAAGTCCCAGAAGCGCAGCGTAGGGACGTGCACAGTAAAGGTTATAATTTTTGTGATATTACATAAGGAAGGCAAAGCTACACGCCGACGACCGGCGGGACCCGAAGTTGAGGCACGAAGTTGGAAATCAAAGTTGAGGCAAAAGTTGGATGTCAAGTCGAGGGGGTATGCTCGATTTGACATCCAACTTGATGCCCCGATCGATTTTGTGCCTCAACTTCATGTCAAGTTGAGGTCGGAGTTGAGGCAGAAGTTGGGGCTCGAATTCTAATTCTGAAACACCCTATTGCTCATCCGATGGTGCTCGGGATACTAGTAAGCCGGTGTGCCACGGAATCGCACATTGCTTTCGTCGACGGCCGACGTCTCTGGGCTAGCGTCAGTGTGTCTTGGATCTCGTTTAGGACTTTCTGGATTCTCCGATGTCACGGTGCTGGCTTCTACATTCGTACTGTCCAACAGTTCATTGTTCCTGATGGCTCGTATGTTTCATTTACTTACGGAGTTTAGGTGTTTAGGGATAGTATACCCGGCAGCCCGTTGTCTACTTCCCTTGTCTTCCCAACGCCAGTAGCGGCATTGCCCACATCTTAATCCACTTCTTTCCTTGTTCTGAAGGCGTGGGTGACTATCCCCGTTACATCCGATTCACCGACCAGGCTCCACGCGCCAATCCCAACAAAGGTGACAACTACCATGAAGCTACTTGTGCTGCAATCTTCGACGCACCTGTATCATTCCTACCATCTTTACGACCAACTCTTCGTCGCAACTGCTCCTGAGCTGTACATGCGCCGCTCCTCCGACCTCTCTCCGGACGACGCTCAGCTTGACATGATTGAGCTACGAACTCGGACATGGATTCTTCCTAGTGGACGGCGGACCGGAAAATATTCCAAAGCGAAGTCGATGTCTTGGATACAGCTAAATACTGGAAATCAGGCCAGGACGCTCCCAAATCTCGATGTTCGCCCATTCCCTGCTTTCAGTATCTTGCCCTATAAGGAAGATATTTCACCTTTAATGAAGCTATAATTTGCCTTGTTTCAACACAAATTCTTCAGACCCCACACCGATCCCGCATACATCGGGTTTTGCCCCGGTGCTACTTGCATCATTCTTCCCGATCGCCGAAACATGCGGTATGTACTATCAATTCCTTCCTCGACAGGTTCTATCTGCCGTCCCTTCTCGCTTTCCTTCGGCCAGATATCCAACCCTGCTGCGCCATCCACGAAAACTTCTGCAATTGTCGCGGCCCGAGTCGCCACTGCGATGCGAACATTCTTGGTGTCACATTACCCTCCATTGTCCTGACTCCTTGTACACATCAAATCTTCGGATTGCTACATATTGGGAACATACGTATTCCAACTATCCGCAAAACCGTAGACGTTTTTGAAAAAAAGTTCAGTTCTCTTCAAAAAGGGAGATAGATCTACTCATTAAGATTGATGAAGGTAGCACTGTCACTGGTACATCCTAATCAAGCTGGTTTCATGAAGGGCAGGAAAATTGAAGACCAACTGAAACTCACAAAATTCCTTTTGAATTATGCGGAGGCAGCAGAAGAGGATGGAATAATAGTAGCTCTTGATCAGGAGAAGGCTTACGACCGGATTAACCATGACTATCTACTTAGTGTCCTCCAACGCATGGGTTTTCCCAAAAAATTCTGCGATGTAATCAAGTCATTTTACACGAATGCAGAGACTGTTGTTATAGTAAACGGTGAAATCAGTAAGTGTTTCGTAGTTATTCGTGGGGTGCGGCAAGGCGACCCTCTTTCATGCCTACTGTTCAATCTTGCGATCGAGCCTTTAGCCTGCCTAATACGGAGTTCAGAACTCAAGGGCATAAAAATTCCCGGAACAACTATGGATTTGGTAATCTCATTATTTGCAGATGACACTACAGTATATCTTTCTGCCAGATATTCACTAGAAACACTGTGGGATATATTGCGGTTATGGTGTGCAGCATCAACGGCCAAGTTTAATGAACACAAAACTATGTTACTGTACTATTTCAATCAATTCGGCATGGGTTGTGACCCGTGACCGAAAACACCGATTCGGCACTTCGGCAACCAGCCAATTTTGGCGTGACATCTTCAAAAATTTGGCCTTCAAGATGAAAAATTACGAAAAATCTGCCTTTTTTACATCTCCAAGGAAGATTTGGCCCGGATGTCACGGATTTTACATTTGGCACTGAGCACCGTGACCAGTGACCGAGAGCAAAATTCGTCGCGGCACAGGGGGTGCGTGACCGCTGAATTGATCGAAATAGTACAGTATTGCCTTTTGGTTGAAAGTCCTATAGAGCTAAGGTGTTGACAGAGAGACGACTGGATACAGAGTCCTGGATTGGGTGTATTGAATGGAACTTACGAATAATACCAGATGGAGAAACATGTCGCATGCTAGGGGCATGGATCGGGAATGATGTTCCATATATTACACCATGGCCCTCGATACTCGAAAAAATTGCAAGTGATCTTGAGAGATGGAAAGCAACAGAACCAACTCTGGAAGGAAAACGACATATCATAAACATGGTAATTGGTGGGAGATCTCAATATTTGACCCGTGTTCAAGGCATGCCAAAGAAAGTCGAAGATGCATTGATCAGCTGATTCAGAGCCGAACATGTTTTCCTTTGGGATGGAAAAAAAGCAAGAGTTGCACACGAAACTACGATTTTGAACACCTCCGAGGGTGGTTAACAAATTCTGGATATCTCTAGCCGAAACGAAGCAATTGACCTGTGGAATTGACAATCTTATCTGGTACAGGGGGAGAAGCGAGCATTGTGGTGCTATTTTGTGGATTATATCCTTGCAATTTTTTTGGAGAAGAGCTACAGTGTTCCCCCACTCCTTATGACACCAGCTTGTATTTTGCAAATTACTCGTATATTATCGAGGTCCCTCGAATCAGATTGTCCGTGTTTGCTCTGGTCCGATAATACCCCGTTTAGATCTCACTGTGCCTCGAGGCGATACCACTTGACCGCAGGACTGCTAATTATACTGAAGTGCATAAATTATGACGTCTCGAAGTCCACCCTATATTTAATTCATCAACCCGCACAATGCCCGCCAAGAAAGGCCGGGGCGCGATTGTGCCCAATCTCCTTCATTCTCTCCAACCGTCATCCCCACGATTCGGTCCACGGTGCACCGCCTAATGTTGCATTTTCTTTACTAGACTTTGAATCAATATGTGCGTTGCAATTACCTGCATTTAGTGTTTCTTTCCGACCGCACGGCTCCCCACTGCCTTGGTTCCGAGCTCCGTGCCGGCAATGCCGTGGTCCACTTTCGCGTGCTCAAGGCCCACTCAAAAGGCAGGCGTCCGTCTAATTAATCACCTTCCACTCGTTCCCCCATCATCATCCCACTATGCCCCCCCATTCTTCTCCTCTTCAAATTGTACCTCAAGCCCGGTTTCCTCCCCCAATCAGCTCCTTCCCAAGTTCTCACCGGCTTCAACTCCCTGGATTGCTCTTGACGACGCCTCTTCAAGGATCAAATTACGATAAATGCATGGCTCAAAACCAGGGACGCAAAGACTTCTCAAGATCAGATTTCAATACCTGGAGGATTCATCAAACCTTCTTCAAGTCCTGCGTACTAGATGCTAGACGAGGAGGCGCAATCACCCAAGTTTCGTATACGAGGACTCTCCGATCTTGCTGAATAATTTCTCAAGCCACTCAAGATCCCCTTGCACACTCCCTTCTGATAGCAAGCACCGTCCCCTTCGTTCTGTTCCTCACAGATGTTCCCCATCCTCTGCATGCCTCACGGCCGTTCAATTTCCCTTCTGTTGACACTCGGATCACCTATTCCGTCCTCTATAGAATTGCGCCGTCATCAAACCCTTAGCCCTCTGTCTTCATCCTTCTGCGTACTAACCCAACGCGTCCTCCACGCAAGTGTGCCCACTTTTACTCACCTCACTACATCTCGGCGTCGCCTGGCCACGGATGTACGATTTTTTGATGCCCCGCATGCGAGGTGCTAAGATGTGGTGAGTTTCTGATAATTATTTTTGGGTTTCAAACGTGGCTGAACCCACTTGACGCGTCGGCATTACGCTCGATCCTTTACTCAATTCCCTTTTTCATTACGGACACATTGCAGACAGATCTGATGAACTCAACGACTTCCAACAAACCAACCCACCCGCCAAAGACCTGGTTTTGCTACGCTCGTTTCCCTGCTACATTATATGTAGGTATGAGTCCGCTAGTATTCTTTTCGGATCCTTCTAACATGACTTTCCCCAGCCGGCGCCCACTTGGACTATATCGGTGGCGCTGGTACGTACTCATTCGTCTTGCATGTCGACGTTTACTGATTTGAGCACACAAGTCACCTATGCAACAATTGTATTCACTGCACTATAACCGAATTGTTCTTTATTCGTGTGGATAAACATGGATCATAGTAAATATCTCATTTATTCCGAATATGTCGCAGAATATGTAGTAGCGCCCTGGACCTCATTTGGGGCCTCAGAACACTTCAAAAAATTACCTTGAAGCACCGGAGTTCATGTAATCATCTGTTCCACGGGATTTCACATGACAGTTGGTTGCCTTTCAACAGCGCTACACATATGCCGGAGCGAAGCGCAGGCAAGTCTTGTAATTCCATATCTAGTACATATTCTGTCTAAAACTTTTAGCAAGTCATGTTCGGCTACTTATTAGCTACAATTCTATCCAGCTTCCAAAGGAATTGACCGTGGATTGACCTCACAAAAGTGAAATTGATCGTGACGCAAGGAGCGGGGAGCAAAAACATGGATAAATCCACTTTTGATGTGGCTCGCTGAGCTTCCTCTACTCATTCTCAAGTGTCCCAGGTATGTAGATCAATTATTTAGCGTCAATACACTTTTATCAACCATGTTTTGAGGCCGGAAAAAGCAGACCAAATTGATTTCAGGTGTCGCAAGGAGCAGGGTTGTCGCAAGGAGTGGGGCTACATTGTACCTTAGTTTCCGTCCTGGGCAAATTGTTAATGTATTCTTGCAGGATATTCACATTCCATTATCCCATAGAACCCAGTTGCCAAATGATATCAAGAGAATGATAAGTATGGCTAGAAAATTCAACCTCAAGTTCACAGGATTGTCCATTGGAAACAACCTGAAACTGGAAATCCCAATGTGGAAGCACCCAGGCATTAATAAGTCCCTATTCCAGCGGGCATGCCACCATGAGTCTGCAGCATGCCTGAGACTGAATCATAATATACATACTGTTCAAGACACCTTGTCCATTGCAAATCATCGCACAATAGTGGCAAGAAAACCACATAATGTTAATCCGTCAGGGATTGGCCGGGAAAACTGTGGCTGCCCATTATGTTATCATAATCGAGCCTTATTAAATTGTGAACATCCTGGACAGTGTGTCGAGACATCCAAAATGTTAATTGGCAGTATCAACCCCAAGTGGGACCCAACAGTTTTAAATCTGGACTTATGCAATGAGTTGGGTCTCACACTTGAGGAACAGCAACAGAATAGTAAACCTATAGAAGCAGAACATGTGATGGTCTTTAACCCCAATATAGTTTTATCGCATTCGGAAAATGGTTTCCGGATTTTTGCAACTGAAGGACCGCTCAATGAGATCTCAACAGCAAGATACAAAATACCGGGGCCAGAACCAGATCTGATGACTATTTTTCTGCAAGCCCGTGTCCTCCAGCCAGGAGAGTTTGAACCAAAGATTGAAATGGTAATGAGAACTGTGTCTGATGATAGGCCTCAGCAACTTCTACTTGATATATCTTTCGACAATTCAAACACACCATTAACATTTTCTACTGCTCTATTAGGTGGAGTGCTTTTTATATTACAAAATACTCAAAGAAATAGGGGAATTCACGGTGGGCACTATTTTCCCCTTTGTAGATGAAAATAGAATGAATAAAGTCATCATTTGTGGAATAAATGTGTGATCACCCCATTTGTGTGGGACCTATTATTTTTATTGTTTCCATATGAATATATTTTACAAACAGGGGTTTATTCCACAAACGAGATTTAATCTCGTTTGTGGAATATCTTCGTTTGTGGAAATATTGGTCCCATCACTTGATTATATTTATTCACAAATGCGAAGTATTCCCTACCGTGAATTCCCTTAATGTTCCTCTTCTTATTTGCTCATTCTCCAATTTTTTCCTCCAAGCACTGATAGTGGAATGACAAAAATCAGAAAAAAATATGCTTGATCTGAAATTTCAGTTATTAGAGAGCTTGCACAAAGCCACCAGAAGCCACCTGGTGGCTTATCAGGCATGCGTGAACTGGTGGCTGGTGGCTGAACTAGTTTCGCTTTCAAACACATACTGTAAATGCATTCTCCTTCTTTTTGACCTAAAGTATCTCCTCAGTGTATTTGAAAGGATGAGCTAGAGTATTCAACTCTGTGGGCTTGCTTTAATTGTGTTACAAAAATTTGTTCAGGGATTTTAGGCTACAGAATAAGGTTCTGAAAAATTCACTTAAACAAGGTCATCAACATGGTCAAGGAGGAGCTTCACGCAGAATGAAAGCAAAATTTATTAGCCACCCAATAGCCACCAGATGGTATAGCCACCGGTTTGCGCATGCCTGATGAGCCACCAGGTGGCTTCTGGTGGCTCTGCGCAAGCTCTCTATTATATTCAGTATTCGCAGGTCTGAATGAAAGAATCGACTGAGTCAAATTTATGAAGGTTTTAAACAATTCTGCCACATTTGAACCTGGTCAACAATGCAGTATTGTTGAAATAGATACTGAAATTGATGTGATGTTCAAATGCTCTGAAATTCTATTATCTCAAGGCTCACAACACCTCTCCAAAATTATACGAAGTTTAAAGCCGAAACAGTACCGGAAAGCCACCTTCACAAACCTCGATCGCATACACTGTTCAATTGCAGAATTTTCCAAATACACACCAAGTGACAAGATAATTTGGAAGTCTATTTGTGCACCTTATTTCAAAGGTTGTCGCATGAGTTCTTCTGGAAGTGCACTCACAACACATTCAGGGTTGGTGATTTCTGGTCCCATATTGATACCCTAGAAATTCAGGGAAGATGCCATGTGATGTTCCAGAAATGTTGGAACACATTGCTTTGGAATGTTCAACTCCGGAATGGAAATTAATATGGGACCTATCTGAACACCTTTGGTCCAAGAAATATAATGATTGGCCAAATCTGAACTGGGGATTGTTTTAGGCTGTGGCCTGGTTACATTCAGATCTGAAAAAGGTGCTCTAATTCAAGAGAAGGGCCGACTATTTGCCATCCTGGTATCAGTTGCATGGAAGCTAATATGGAACCTTTGTGTAAACCAAGTTATTGTATCCCCAGACAGGATTATATCTGAAATGGAAATTCACAACCAATGGCTGAAGGCAGTTAATGGTGTGCTCCAACAAGACCGCCTATTGACAGACAAAATAAGATTTGGACGATTTGCCTTCTCCAAGCAGATGGTCCTAAATACTTGGAGTGGCCTACTTATGGATGAAGACTCACTGCCGGATGATTGGACATATAAGGGGGTTTTAGTGGGTATGTGACCCTTAGTTGATAGACATGGGATATGTTAGCATATTTTTCAGGTCGGAGTCCCACTGTAAGGATGGCTATCCTCACACGGCGTTCATCTATGACAGCTTAGTCACTAATTCATATTTAAGACGACATCTTGTACTTATCTCCTTTTACGCTTACACACCGACTACCACCATCTTGTATCTTCCATCCGTTGCTTGTAGCCTGGAGTCTTGCCGTTGGAAGATACCGTGGTCCTGTCTGTTTGCATGACCTTGTCAGTGTTTCTGTCTAGTCGACGTAAAAAATGTGCGTAGTGGCATTTTCTCCTGAGCTTTTTGTCCCCTGGCAATGACTGGCTAAATACCAGTGACACAAGTGGATGACCTTGGAATGCTTCTGCAGACTGAGTATCATTATACCAAATGCTCCAAAAAATAAATAAAATAAAATAAGTTCAGTTGATCAAAGGTGATGTCATAACACCATCACCGCCTCAACAAGGGCGGCACGTTCTTTTCCCAACCACCATGAGCAACTATTGGTACATACACCCTGAACGCAAGAAGGGTCCTGCTGCGAAGGGTCAAATATTCCGGAATCAAGTTGATTTGCGCGACAGCGTAGTCACGACCGTTTGGCGGAGGCATCGGGTCTAGGCCTATGAGATAGCGCCCAGTTCACCATTGGCTTGGAAATAGTTTTCCATGTTCTAGTACTACTGGGTTTAGATAGCAAAGGTAGCGGTTTAGAATAGTATGTTTTGTGTTTGCTAATAAATACGGGCGTAAGCTATGACGCAGCATTGACACTTCGTCATATTGTCATTCGCTATTTTACTGTACTATTTCGATCAATTCAGCGGTCACGCGTCACGCATCCCCTGTGCCGCGACGAATTTTGCTCTCGGTCACTGGTCACGGCGCTCAGTGCCGAATGTAAAATCCGTGACATCCGGGCCAAATCTTCCTTGGAGATGCAAAAAAGGCAGATTTTTCGTAATTTTTCATCTTGAAGGCCGAATTTTTGAAGATGTCATGCCAAAATTGGCTGGTTGCCGAAGTGCCGAATCGGTGTTTTCGGTCACGGGTCACAACCCATGCCGAATTGATTGAAATAGTACAGTAATCCCGTAACTCTACTTTTGATCAACTGAAATTTTTTTGAAAAATGTCTACGGTTTTGCGGATAGCTGTCAATTCTGCCAAATTGGGCTGGTACTCTCCAATCTTCAGGTACGCCGGGTGTTGTTCGGGTTGCTTTTGAAGTATTGACGAGGAACTCCCCGGCATACACCCGTTGACACGATTCTGGGCGTACCCACCAGCACACTAGTAGTATTACTGACAACAAGTTCTGAGACATCGACGCATACTCGTTCTCAGATCAGTATCATGATTCTTCACCAAGTCTCTGCTGTCCGCGATCTCTCGAACCGCGCGCGCGCTCGCCGATGCCGAGGGGTCTCTGTACGTTGTGATTTACACAGCAAACATTCCATACGAGTCACCGTATTCTTTTGAAAGGTAAAAATCTGAATACTAATGATCAATTCAATTCAGCTGCGACTAGCACCGCGAAAATGGCCGCTGTAGAAAAATGGAGTGGGAGGCAAACCGTGAGCGGGGATTTTATCTTCCCCTTACTACCTCCTACACCCATATGAAGGGCACATATGGTGAGGTAGGCTTGGGTCCTCTGCCTCATTTGTCAATCTGATATGATTCCTCGGGGATTGTATCAACCACAGAGCCAAGTCCGAGCAAGTCACGATGATCGGTGGGCCACAGGCTCCGGGCTGCGGGGAAGGTGTCTGCTGTGCTCACAAGTATACCTGAGCCTCCGGATCTTTACCAGCGGAAGGAACTTATGCCGTATCCGCAGTGCCGGCGATCAACAGCGATCTGGTGAATTGAAGTGTTGAGTAAATATCGGTCAAATTTGTGCACCGACCTCAGATTTGGACGAATTCAATGGGATTTGGAAAACGTTGACGCAATATCGGAGGTAGAAATTGGATACATGCTGAACCTCCCGAGGGTTGGCACAGCTTTCGTTCAATTGCGGAGTTTCACCTTGTCTGAAATGTAGCGAACAAACCATGCCGAAGCCGTAGGTTCGCGGAGAACATTGGGGATTTCTGCGCAAAAATCGACTCCAGTGAATGAGTGCCAGAAAAAAATGCAGCGCGCCGACGCCATAGACCCGCGGACATCACGGATTCTCAATGGCACTGCTTTAACCCGCGTTCAGCAGTGTTCCTCACAGCCATTCCCGAAGTGCTTAAATACATTCAACTCGCATCGAAGATACTCATACCGATTCCACGCTCTTACCACTACTTTCCAATCCTCGAATTCGCGAAGCGACCCGCGATGATCGTTCAGTCAATTCTCGCGCCTCTCATCTTAACCGCCATTTTTGGACAGGCGTTCCCAACTTCTCGCAGCAATTCAGGGAATGGGACAGTAATTGACGAGAAACTCTCTTCTCTTATCCAAGACATAATGCAGGCGAACAACCTAACCGGTGTGTCAGTGGGCATTTTATCCCCTAGTGGCGAAGCAGAATTTGGCGCGTGGGGCAACCGGTCAGAGAGCGGAGAGAAGGTGGCGTCGGACGTAGGTTTCATTCCCCGGTGTCTGATGATGGTCTGACCATGCATATATCACAGACTATCTTCGGTATCGGCTCGTTATCCAAGGGATTTATGTCGGCGTCGCTGGGTATTCTGATGCAGGACTTTGCGGACGGGAAGAACACGACAGCTCTGCCACACGGTGTCACGGAATTTAATTGGGATACCAAAATGCGTGACCTTCTCCCCGGGGAGTGGATGACCGAGGACGAGTTTTCAACCGAAAAGGCGAATCTCGTGGATTTACTTTCGCATGTGACGGGCCTCCCTGCGTTGGTTCATCGTCCTGTTTATTCTCCCCAGACTCTGACCCTTTTCTCGTTCAGGGACGACGAATCTTACTCTCCTGACGATTCCCCGCGCGACCTGGTTCTGCGAATGAGACATCTTCGCACAGCGTACGAGTTCCGTCAACTCTGGGAATACAACAACCAGGTAAAGGCTTTTGCGCTATCGATTACAACCGAATTCTAACTCACAAATTTCCAGATGTTTATTACTGCCTCCTATGTTGTATCGACATTGTCGGGGATGGCATACCGCGACTTTGTTGAGACGCGCATAATGCTTCCTCTCAACATGTCATCCTCGACCATGCACCCCGACCGAGTATCCGGGACCGACAGATTCTCGCAGACTTGGACGCCATCTGGCCGACGCATTCCGTTTTTCATGACAGATCAGATGGCGGATTTGATTGCTGGTGCAGGAGGTGTGATGTCTACTGCAGAGGATATGGTGCGATTCGATTAGCTCCCATTGTCGGCCCCATTTACCGTCGAACTGCAGATACTGTGGGCCAAACTGATCCTGAATGGAGGAGTGAATACTCAGACGAATACCACAATTATCCCCGCGGCCACTTTCGATCTCGCGACCACTGGCCGCTCCGTCCTCCAGCCTGACGTTGGGGTTGGACTATTGTCGGTGATGGAGTACGGACTCGGGTGGGTGCGCGCAGCGTACCGCGGCCATGAGGTATCCATCTGCCTTTTCAGTCATGGCTAGTTCCTCACCCCGTCGTTCAAGCTCATCTGGCACAACGGTGGTGCACCGGGCGTATCTTCTGTGTGCGGCGTGTATCCATACGACGGTTTTGCTGTCGTTGTTCTGGCGAATGTTGCTACCTCCGGCCTCATAACTGCGACTGAGGATATCGCTTTTGCGGTGACCGATCATATTCTGGGCCTTCCTTCCGCCAACGCCACAACTGCACCTGCACCCACAGCTACAACCAGTGTTGCGCCAACGGCTAATTCCTCCGCATTGCCGTCGAACGTATTGTCTGCACTCGCAGGCACCTACTCAAACGCTGGTTTCGGCAACTTTACTCTCTGTAGTCCTGCCCCTGCAAATTCTTCGACTCCTCCTCAATGCGCTGGGGTCGTCCAGGATTTCAAAACGGTTGACGCGGCCACCGGCAGGCTCAGCAGCCCCGGCGAGCTCTACAGCGTCTGGTCGCGGTTCTGGTCGACGCACTTCCGGCTCACCCCCATTTCTGGGAACGACTACATCGGTGAACTGACGACGTTTTATGTTGATGGCTATGGTGCCGACCACACTCCGTTTGAAGATCCGGTTGACGACTTCAAAGTCACGTTCATGGAGGAGAATGGGAAAGTGGTCGGCCTCGGGTTTTTTGTTGCAGAAAGCGAGACTTGGAGGGAGAAGAAAGGCGGCAACGTCCGCGACATAGCAGATGCGTGGTTTGACAAGCTCTGAGCTTCGATAGATAGTTTGGGAACATTTTAATCGTAATACCGTATCTTGGCTACGCGGAATTTGAACCATACTGGATCCATGTGACGCGCCTTACTCGTGAATTCCGGTGGTCCGACCGGGCGTCAGCATTGGTTTACTTGGCGCGCCTCTTTTCAGGTGTTGGCAGCTGGAAATCACTGGTTGATCGGGCACTTGGTCTCCGGTTTTCGATTGTCCGGGCGTGTAGTTGGAGCTTGGTTCAATTCTGGCTGATGATCAAGTCTTGGCGACTATGATGATCAGAAGGACAATCGAACAAAATTCAAAAGGATCTGCGAGGATCTGCGTTGTTAACATAACCGAAGTGTCTGGGCACCGGAAATTTCAAATTGATGAGGTTGTCTTCACTTGAATTGCTTCAATCTGGGTGGGCGGAGAGCGGCGAGGATTAAGGCAGTCAGCTGTCTGGGTGTGACCAGCGGCCAAGGAGAAGGCCAGTCCGAATGGCATACCAATGGATTCCATACATGGAAAAAGGTTGCCGTAAGAATAAGCAGCGAGATATTACACTGGGGGCAAGGACCGACGCACTTGGGTCCCAAGTGCGTTACATGCACTTGACACCCATTTTGTTGGTCTATGTAACAAAGGTTCCAAACACCTTTGTTGCATCTTTGTTTTCGGGGGTGAGTCAAAGCCAAAAACAAAGATGCAACAAAGGTCCTTTGAACCTTTGTTGCATCAACCAACAAAACGTGGGCCAAGTGCGTGTAACCCGCTCGGGATCCGAGTGCGTCGGTCTTTGCCCCCAGTGTTACTCTAGCGAGCAGAAACTCAACAATAGGTTGAATTCCGCGCATCAGAGTGAATGAGTTTCAGGGTCAAGAACAGCGAGAGCTTGGTTTAAATCTGGCATTCCCACTAGATGAAGAACAAAAGAATCAAATAGCCCCAGTGTGTAACGCTTGAAGGAGACAAGGTGGGAAGAAGCAACCGCATTATCGCAGGTCACAGCTCAGAAAAGATTCCCCAGCCAGATGCGGCAACGTCAGGAGGGCGTTTGATAACGGGGAGACGTACGGCCGCCGATGACGGGGCCGATGGAGCTGGGTCGCAGGTGAACTGATAGCGAGCAGTGTACTCAAGGCAATGTGAGAGAGGTGAAGAGGTTGAAATTGGGTTGAAAAGTCGCACTATGATACACTTGATTGTGTTAAAATGAACGGTGTCCACGTCCGTCACTCGGGATATTGCAGAAGACCCTCGCAAACGTAGTCTCTCGTAGACAGACGCTACAAACATTTGCGCTCGTACCTCGCTTGTTTGTATCGCAAACGCGCAGGGGATTCATTCGAATTACTGAGTACTTACTTGTAGAATAATCTCGGGAAGCAATATATCTAAGTGGGGAGATGGAGAAAATACCAGGCCAGGTACAGTGAAGGTACAGTAAATGTAAGGAACGAGGGGGTAGGGTACGGTACCTGTTGCCACAACATAGCACCCGGAAATTGGCGGCGGGCCGGCGGCGGCGGTGACAGCGAGCGACCGACTCGAAATTCCAACAGATTGGACAGTTCCACTCGAGCCTTTTCGCCTTTGCCCCTGGGACAGCTTAGATACACCTTCCACAGGCGTCTTGGATGGAAAACGCCTTGATGACACCGCTAGTGATGTTTTGGCTTGGCTTGGCTTGGAAGCCCCGGCTTTGGCTTAGCTTGGGCGGGCTTTGGCTTCCTGTTCCTCAAGCCAAAGCCAAAGCCATCGGGGAGGGCTTGGCTTGGCTTGGCTTTGGCCCAAGCCGGGGCTTCAACAATATTTTTTTCACCACGGAAATTATACTCCAACGCACCGAAAACGAACATGCCACTTTGTATGTCATCTAAAGTATTTTTTATTCGCATTTAAGAGTAGGAATGGACAGCCAGGGAGTACATCATGAGGCCTGATGGTAGACTATAGGACGTCAAGCCACCTCTGAGTGCTGTTGATCACAAATCTACATGAGATTCAACTGAAGTTCAAACATGAATCTCAAGTTCAACCATGATCACCCACAAAAACTGCCTCAAAAGCTATTTCGAGGGGGGTCTTAAAAGCCACGGCTTGAGCCCTTGGCTTTGGCTTTGGACACCCAAAGCCAAAGCCAAAGCCGTCCCAAAGCCAAAAGATTTGGCTTGGCTTGGCTTGTCAAGCCAAGGCTTTGGCTTCATGGCTTCTTGGCTTGAAGCCAAGCCAGGAGCATCACTAGACACCGCAATCAAAAGGCGAGGAAGAGAGATTTGATGGATTACGTAACAATCTGCCTTGCTCTTCCCACTTTGGCGCTGGGATTTCATCTCATCTTAATCACTTCGTTTTCGGCGGGGAGATATGCCATGCATACGCTGCGAAGAAGAGCAAAGGCGACCGAGAAAGGGACGACGTGGAGGAGGTGCTGTTCCCGACGGTGGAGGACTTTGGCGCTTTTGTGGGGGTATATGAGGTGTGTTTGTGGTTTTTGCTGCTATCTTCGATTTCGTATGGGAGTGGACAGTTTGAGAGTGTTAAGAGGGGAGGGACGGCGTGTCGATGATGACGATGATGGCATGGCGCAGAGCCGTCGTACGCACTGGCACCAGGGCGCGCGGGGGTGCGCAGTCGAAAGGCAGCGCGTGAGTCGTGGTGTGCAAGCGAGACTGAGGAGCGAGGCAGGCACGAGGACGGGGTGCAGTGGGGGCGCAGTGAGGCGGTGCAGTGAATGGGGGGCACGATGTCCATGTCGTCGTCTGGCGAGACCGCACGGGGCGTGCTGGCCCCGGTCGCGCCGTTTGCGTTCGATCGCGACGTCCTTCCCCTCATCTTTATCTTTATTTTTGTCCCTCTCTCTTTCCCTCTCTCCACTCTCTACACTCTCCACATCCTCCTCGCGTCCATCCGCGAAGGCATCGTCGGCGCGGAGGTGAAGGGGTTGGGAGCGCCTACGAGGTACGTTCGTTTTGAGTTGGCCTTTTGATTTTTTTTGGGGGGGGGTGTCTTTGGGGTTTCTTTTTGGGTGTTGGGGACGAGAACAAGCGGGCTTTTGTATCCGTTTTCACGAGCGGGCGAGAGCCGGGGTGCGGGATGGGTGCTAGGGCTCTTTCAGCGCGCGTTATCGGCGGGAGAACATGGGAAGGGAGGAGAGCGCGAGTGCGGGTGCGAGTGCGAGACCGTGTGGGAGAGAGGAAGGGCGCGGAAGACGCACCTGCTCTGCTTTGCTGCTGTCCTACCGTTATGACGCTCCCAGCGAGAGGAGGGGGAGGGACCGCACGCAGCTCCTCTCGCGGGATACGTCCCGTGGACGGCGTGTCTCCTTGTATGTGGACCGGAAGATTCCATGCTTCTTCTTTGCCCTTGCCTTCGTATCGTAACTGCGGACGGCTCTCCACCCCTCCCTCCTTTCCCGTCCTCATTCATCTCTCGCTCAACACAAATTCTTCACAGATCGCTACTTGCGTCATTCTTCCCGATCGCCGAAACATGCAGCACGTATTGTCATAATATTTCCTTCCGACAGGCTCTGTCTGCCGTCCCTTCTCTTTCTTTTCTTTGGCCAGACATCGAACCCTGCTGCGCCATCCACGAAAACTTCTGCAATTGTTGCGACCCCAGTCGCCATTGCGGTGCAAAATTCTTGGTGTCCCATTATCCTGACTTGAACGCAGGAAATGTTCAAATGGACAATTCCGAATTTGTACATATTGGAAACATACGTATTCAGTTCTGCCGATTTGGGTTGGTACTCTCCAATCTCCATGTCCTTGTCATTCAATCCCGCTCTATCTCCGATTTCAGAACCGATCAAACTACCCACGCTTCAATCCTTCTGCGCCGCACGGGTATTGTTTGAATCATTGACGAGGGACTTACCCACGATCCCACTCGATGACGAGGCTGGGCGTGCCCATCAACACATTGCGTTCTCGTCAGCCGGTTGCCTCCACTGCTCTCTTGCAGCAAGCTCTGGGACATCGACGCATAGTATCGTCACGGCTCACCAAGTCTGTGCTGTTTGCGACCCTCTAACCATGCGCGCGCGCTTGCCGGTGCTGTACGTTGTGAGTTACACAGCGAGACATTTCAAACTACATAGTCACCGCCTTCTTTTGAAAGATAAAAATCTGATTACTAATGACCAAATTCAGCTAACACCGCGAAAATGGCCGTTGGAGAAAAATGGAGTGGGAGGCAAACCGTAAGCGGGACTTTATCCCCCCCTTTCTATGCCTTCTCGTGCGCGTTTTACTAGTCTCGTTACCACCTCCTACACCCGGGTGAAGGGCACATATGGGAGGTAGGCTTGGATGCTCTGCTTCATTTGCTAATCTGATATGATTCCTCGGCCATTGTATGCCAAGTCCGAGCAACTGACAATGATCGGTGGACCACGGGCTACGCGGGCTATGGAGAAGGTGTCTGCTGCGCCCACAAGTATACCTAAGCCTCTGGATCTTTACCAGCGGAAGGAATTTATGCCGAATCCGCAGTGCATTGCCTGCGTTCAACAGCGATCTGGCGAGTTGAAGTGCGTTGAGGAAATATCGTCAAATTTGTGTGCCGACCTCAGATTAATGCCATTTGGAAAACGTTTACGCAATATCGAAGGTAGAAATTGATCCTCCCGAGGGTGGTCGTAACTTTCATTCAATGGTGAAGTTTCACCTTTTCTGAAATGTAGCGAAAAAACCCTGCCGAAGCCGTAGGTTCGCGGAGAACATCGGGGGGATTTCTGCGCAAAACGACTCCAGTGAATGAGTGCTAGAAAAAATGCAGCGAGTCAACGCCGTAGGCTCGCGGACATCACGGACTCTCAACGGCACTGCTTCAATCCACGTTCAGCAGTGTTCCTCATGGTCATTCCTGAAATGCTTAAATACACTCAACTCGCACCGAAGATGCTCACACCAATTCCACGCTCGTACCTACTTTCCAATCCTCGAATTCGCGAAGCGACCCGCGATGATCTTTCAGTCAATTCTCGCGCCTCTCATCTTAACCGCCACTCTTGGACAGGCGTCCCAAACCCCTCGCAGCACTGCAGGGAATGGGACAGTAATTGACGAGAAACTCTCTTCTCTTATCCAAGACATAATGCAGGCGTTCAACCTAACCGGTGTGTCAGTGGGCATTTTATCCCCCAGTGGCGAAGCAGAATTTGGCGCGTGGGGCAACCGGTCAGAGAGCGGAGAGAAGGTGGCGTCGGACGTAGGTTTCATTCCCCGGTGTCTGATGATGGTCTGACCATGCATATGTCACAGACTATCTTCGGTATCGGCTCGTTATCCAAGGGATTTATGTCGGCGTCGCTGGGTATTCTGATGCAGGACTTTGCGGACGGGAAGAACACGACAGCTCTGCCGCACGGTGTCACGGAATTTAATTGGGATACCAAAATGCGTGACCTTCTCCCCGGGGAGTGGATGACCGAGGACGAATTTTCGACCGAAAAGGCGAATCTCGTGGATTTATTTTCGCATGTGACGGGCCTCCCTGCGTTGGTTCATCGTCCTATTTATTCTCCCCAGACTCTGACCCTTTCCTTGTTCAGGGACGACGAATCTTACTCTCCTGACGATTCCCCGCGCGACCTGGTTCTGCGAATGAGACATCTTCGCACAGCGTACGAGTTCCGTCAACTCTGGGAATACAACAACCAGGTAAAGGCCTTTGCGCTATCGATTACATCAGACTTTTGACAATCTGATTGTGGTATTGTACAACGCCAAAAAACGCCAAAAAATGCGTGAAAATGTGCCAAAACGTGACAACGGACAACCCCAACAACTTTCGGCCAAAATCACACAACACCGGAACAAGTTCAGCTGATATCATCAGAATCGTCAATTATCGCACCGGCTTTGGACCTCCCTAGGGACTTCCACCATCACCCCAACCATGATACATTGTACTGGCCGCTCTCCTTGTCTACTCACCCTATGGAATCCGAATTAATTTTGGTGAACAACGTGAAAACCCGAAAAAACACGTGAAACGCCACAATCAAAATGTCAAATGGCTGATGTACAACCGAATTCTAACTCACGAATTTCCAGATGTTTATTACTGCCTCCTATGTTGTATCGACATTGTCGGGGATGGATTACCGCGACTTTGTTGAGACGCGCATAATGCTTCCTCTCAACATGTCCTCACTCGCATAAAACGAAAAAACCAATTTCGTCATCGTTTCCTTTCAAATTGTATTAAAGTGCGCGCGGGCCCCGTGGGGCCCATATAGTACTAATACACGGTACCGCGAATGCAGCTAGCTGGCGTGGAGAGGAATCACGAGTGGGGCTTGTAGGGAGGGATATAATTTCTGGCAATGGGGGTATGCGTATGGGTCTATGAAGATGGTTGAAGACTTTTTCTAAGTGTTTAATATTATTGGGTTATATCAGGATTCGCGTTTCAATGCGGCTAGAAGTTCATCTGTAGCCTCGAGAGCTTGAAAAATTGTCGTAGTCCGAATTTACAACCACGGCTATTCTCCAGGTCTTGATCCCAAATTTGGCCGTTGCGAGAGCCCATCCTGGTGCCATTATTTTCGGAGGATGGAGAGAGCGGATAGAGTAGATGTCAAGGAAAGAATGTGGTCGACGCCGCGGAACCGGGAATACGTCCACAGGTGAGCTAAACTAATGTATTGGCAAGAAGAGTAGTAGATCAAGATCGGCCAGGCTGAGACAGATTCTGGAGCGAGGTTGGCTGTGGGGATTAGAGAGGGGAGCGTAGGCTGTGGGAATTGAGACGAGTTATAGTCTTATTGAAAAGGTAGTGTTAGGTGTATGTTCGTAACAAAGGGATATCGTGAAATTTCGATTCGCGGAGGGGATCGGGGGCACTAATGGCTTGATGGTTTTGGAGAACTTGAAGGAGATCGATCTAGATTAATATTGGGCAGCAAAATCTAGTGTTGCTGGGGAGGTGCTTGAGGATAGAACCACAGAAACCTAGAACAAAGAAAAACCGAGCGGAAAGTGAGCTTTGGTTTTAAAGTAGTTGAAGAAAGCCGTCGCGAATGCCCGGTACAAGAGGATGTGAACTTATCGGACCTGTGGTTCCGCAAGGAGATCTTGATTGAGGCAGCTTACAACAGACTAGCCCGTGAACTGCGGTTCAATCGCGCTGACTAGGACGTCCACTCAAGCTCGGATCACCGAATGTGAATCCAATCGGCGAACGGTCATATTCCGGAAGAAAGCACCGAAAGGAAATCCAAATGGACGCGGAGGCAGAATTGAGATTGGAATATTTTGCAGTGGCAGTGGTTGACTACCGCGCCGATCTCAGTTCAAGGCTGAAATCGTGGTGTGAATTGAAGGAAAGAGCAGCGGAGAAAACATGTGAAGAGTGCGACAGCTTGTGGTCCCGAGAACTCCGGATGGGTTAGAGTAGATTCCAGCGAGATTGGGACGCGGGATTCAAGTAACCTACGAAACCACAGAGATCCAAATGTCAGCATTACTTTATTGATTTGAGATACAATACAGCATGGTATGCACCTGAAATTTGAGCTTTGGTCCGCTTCAAGTACTTGCAGCATGAAAACTTGGTGTTTCAAATTGCTTCTCCGCTGACCCCAAAGTTAATGTCGGAAAGAAAGAAAGCTTGGAGTTTTGTGGAAATTTCAAATGAATCTTCGACTGTTTATTTGCGCGCAGTATACTCCGAAACCCTGCGCCGTTCATCGGCGCTGACAATGACGAGACTCCGAGTTCGCTGCAGGAAATCTGAAAGAGATGCGGTAATCGATTATCCGAAAGCACAGAGCAGCACGGGGAAATCGCGCAGACAATGTCAAGAAAGGCACGCGAGCAGTGTCGGAAGGCGAGCGCACTAGTACGAATCGGAATCAAGAGAATCGAGAGTCGCAGGTCGTTTGAGCGGATGACATGAAGGTTTGAAGCAAGTCACGTTCACTCGGAAAAATGAATAGAATTACGAGTACTTTAGTAATCGTTCATAATCTTTGTGGACCGCCATTTTTAGTTCGCGTGTTTTTACTGTCCGCTTCTATCGACGGTGATACTTTCAGTGGCGGTGCATAATTTTCATTAGCTTTTGGAAGCCTCGATAGTGGCGGTACGCCATACCTTACTCAACCTGCGTTTTCATCAGAAGCGAATCCAATGAATCTTGAATCTTTGTCACGGTGGCTGAGTATTTTCTTATGTAACAGATTCCGATTTTCTTCTCAACGCTTCAAATTTTGAGGTAGTGAAATTTCGTTCCCCTGCACCATTCCTTCATCATCAAACTTTGTTTTGCTTCCTCAGATATCTGCTGTTAGTATTTGGTGTTTGCAAAAGGCCCGCACAGGATTGTCACCACCTGTGTGATGTCACGTTTCAACCCAGGGCACAAATGGTCCCGCAGAAGCAAACAATGTCAGCCAGAATTCGCTCTGCCTCAGCATTAACATTTGTCGCTCAGATGTACTGCTCCACCTAGTCGACTGTGTGATCCTTGAACGTGCCCTTAATGATTTGGTGTAGAAGATCCATCAAAATTAATTCGTGAAGATCGGCACGCGGAAAATCAGCGGTGAACGGCTTGGATAGGAATGTGAAGAAGGCGAAGGGTGAGGAGGCCCTCAATTCACAATTATATCTCACACAATTCCAAAGTTGTCCCAGAGTCCTTTGAGAGTACATCCCTCCAATAATGCATTTGTATGCTCTGCATATCGCCGGAGACTATCCCAGCCAAAATCGACCAATCACCCATCCAAAACGAAGCCCACAACTTTCAGCATGGGCCTACGGGCCGATCGTGCGCTGAATCCGGGGCTCCCCGACATGCCGAGGTCAGTGCGATCGTCGGCAGAAGTGTAGCAAGAAAAAAACAGCAAGGCACGGCAGAAGCAGCAGAAAGAAGACAAGCGGCGTGAAGGCATTTCTCAGGCGGAGTAATGCACTCTGTCCTCTATCGGCCCCCAGAGAAGCAGCCCTCGGAATCCGATAATGAAGTCATGGATGCTTCTGATGAACGCCGCGGCTCAACCTAGTCAAGACCACCGGTATGACCACGAAGACGGCAAAGGACGGTGTTCGTGACGCAGTTGATGCGGAGAGAGTTAGGCAGGGAGGGATCATGACAGAGGGAAAGCGAAAGGCTCCTCCAGTCGAGCAAATGTATGTATTTTGCTGTGAAATTCTGGTACTGATGCGTCGAAGGTCGAACTCGAAGAAGAAACAAAAGAAGCCCTCTCTTGGCGGAATTCGCGTCGATTTGACTCGTGGAAGGACACCTGATATGGAGACTATCTATACTCCCAGGCCTTCGAGGTCTGCGAGCTCGGGCGCCATATCGTTGGTCAGTCATCGCCGTTCCGCCTCAAGTGATGCAGATATGGTAGTGATCTAGTGTCATTAGGGGAGTCCGGTCCGACGTTAACGATCGGAACGAACGTGACTACACTGTTGAGGTGAATGAGAACACAATGTTCAAGGTGAGTGCCTTCGGTTAACGAATAATTGACGGTCCGAGTTTGCAGATATGGTAGTGATCTAGTGTCATGAGGGGAATCCAGTCCGACGTTAACGATCGAGACGAACGTGACTACACTGTTGAGGTGAATGAGAACGCGATGTTCAAGGTGAGTGCCTGTACTTATTTCGGTTAACGAATAATTGACGGTCCGAGTTACACTCGTGACCAGTGACTTAGGTTACTTCCATTGGTGGTGTCGTCGAAACTAACGCCCCCGGCTTTGTAGCCCCATCGGCATGTTGCCAGGGCTGCAACAAGATCAAAAAGGCGAATATCAAACTCACCGACATTCCCGATGAAATCTGCTCCCAATTCAGGACCCAATTCACGCCGCCGCTGCTCTCGTAGGGACTATTCAAGGATGGGAAGATCCCAGTACTGACAATGTCCTTCAAATCCTCAGCGGGAAAGAGAGGGGCTGCAGTCGGCCTTTTATGTTTTTAATATTTCTTCCGTGATTCTCCTGAATTTTCACTCAAAGTATGAATACTCGGTCGCGGAAAATGAGCACAGAGCAATTGAGGAATAATATTCATGGTAATGTATATACAGAATTGAATGTTAATGCAAGCAAACAGGTTCAGTGGGAGATAAAGGGGAGGAAATAAAGGGTTGATACGTACGAAAATGTGTGTCGTTCTGTAGGAGGCAGAACAGGGGGCTTCTGGATATTACGGGGACATTGCTCCCTCACGAGATACTCAGTGAATGCGAAGTGCGGAAAGAGAGAGACGTGGCGGTGCTGAACGGCGGGATGGAGGCAAGGGTGAGCTTTGAGACGGCGCGGATAAGGCGGTAGCGGCCACATGGATGGTCAAGGCGACGAAAGCGTGGATGGCGACAGGTACGGGGTTGGATACGGTGCAGATTGTGGTCAACTTGAACGGACACAGTGGAAAATGGGCGAAGTGAGATGCGATGGTCATGGTGGCGCCAGGCGGCGTAGAGGAGCGCAGAGGCAGCGGTCCCAAATGGCGGTGGTGCAGATGTGTAGTGCGGCTTACCTGGTGTATTCCTGCAATGTAGATGGTGGCGCGAAGCAAAAAGGAAAATAGGCGCCGAGCCACGAGGCCAAACAAGCGGAGAAAAGTTCGGCAGAACGGCATGCCCTGATTTGATGGCGTGACCGGCACGTGAAATTCTCAACTGGTGTTGAAGCTTTTGGCTATTTGCTTGGCCAATATAGGCATCACGCTGATAAGAAATGCAGTGAATGTGGAACAAAAAGTGTTTCTGGGTGAATAAAGGGGTCAACAAACCCGGGTAATTAATGGTGTGCATTAAAAATTTAAAATGTTTAGCCAGTAGATTAAAAAATGTCCTGCCAAAACTGTATTGCCAACATGGTCACATGGTTTGTTTCTTCTGAGACGGCCAGAGAGTTTCGATGGTATTTCGGTGACAGTAAATCGACAAATAAAAATAAAAAATGTAAGTACGAGTCACGCCCCGCAGAATGCGGTGGCCTCACCCAACAAGTAGGTGAGATTGATGTGTAGACTAAATAGTGCACCCTACACGGCTCAGAGTACAATTATGGCCCAAACCAAAGCCTAGACAGATACATACAATGTATCAAGACATATCTCATCATATATTTTGTGCTCCACATACCGAGAATCCCTCCAACAAAATCCATCTTTCCGCGCCCACGAAATTGGGTGAATTTGAGTAGTACTCGTCATGACTGAGAAGTAACCAGGTTGAAAGCTTAGTGAAGGTCGGACAATACGGTTTAACTGATCTTGAAGGCGCGTATCAACTTTCATGTCCATCGCATACGCAAGGGGTTCGTCATGGCGGTGGCCAGATTGCGCCACCAGAGATCGGGTGGTGGAGCTTTCGGAGGATCCAGGAGGGGAGGAAGAAGCCTTTTTACGTATAAGATAAGCGGAAGCCATTCTCCCGAACTAAGGAATGCGGACGCGCCCCAAAACTTGTGAATAGGTGCAGAATTGGTGGAGAAGTGAGGAAGAAACTAGCACGGCGGCTGTTCGGAGATAAGAAAATGGTCCTCACACGCCCCCACCCCGATCAAAGCCGAGCACAGCCGTTGATCAGCCGCTTAACTTACCTCCAAATTTGACGTACAGGATCCTCATAGGTTGTACTCTACCCTATAAGCACCAAAACACGAAATTCTACAACATGCAAGCTTCTATTATGCAAGTGGCCAGCTACCTAGTGTGGCCAGCTAACCAGTCGCAGATAATAGCCATTTTGACGTGTACTCGCGAAATGTACAGGTTGTCAATCACTCAATGTATGTTTCGGGGAAATCATTGATTCCCCGAAACAAACACAGATGCCCGCGAAACATTCAGCACCCCTCGCGAAACTTTTGGTTACCAAGAAACTTTTCCCTCACCTTCCAGCAGATATTCTCCGAAGTTCATAGACCAATTGGATATTCTCAGTAATGCTTGCAGTGACTGCGAAGTGCTGAATTCCAGCATAGGGAGTACGAGATGAAAGCGTGGGAATTATATCGGCCATCTCGGCGATGCTCATGGACGAGCATCGGTGAGCCGTAGTCTGGAGTTTCTCTGCCCAACTCGTTTGGCTTCCGTTGGCTCTGTCATTGTCATTCTGGACAGTCTGGTCGGAATTTCACGCAGGTGACTGCCATTGAACATGGTTTGTAGTGCAAAGTTCAAGCAGTTCAGTCCACAGAATTCAAACAACGGCTGGCAGTCCTGAGGGTGACCACTGCCGGAGAATGTCAAATCCAGCGGGCACCTTGCCATTCTTGACTTGTGATTCATAAACACTGCTTGAATATCTGACTTCCCAGTACTCTAAACAATAACGAGTACAGAGGTTCATTGAGCAAAAAGTCTGCAAAGAAAGTGTCACATTGAACATTCCAAACAAGATGTTTAGAGTACTGGGAGGTCAGATATTCAAGTAACGTTGATGAATCACCCTATGAGTGTTCCTTCAGAAACTGTGCAGTGTTTGTTTCGTCTTGAAGTCAAGAATGGCTAGGCACCCGTTGGATTTGACGTTCTTCAGCAGTGGTCACCCTAAGGACAAATTCTACGTGGACTGAACTGCTTGAACTTTGCACTACAAACCATGTTCAACTGGCAGTCACATGCATGAAATTCCAACCAGACTGTCCAGAATGCCAATGACAGAGCCAAGTGAAGCCCAAAGAGTTGGGTAGAGAAACTCCAGGCTACGGCTCGCTGATGCTCGTGGATGAGCATCGCCGAAATGGCCGATATAATTCCCACGCTTTCATCTTGTACTCCCTATGCCGGAATTCAGTACTTCACAGTTGCTGCAAGCATTACTGAGAATATCCAATTGGTCTATGAACTTCAGAGAATATCTGGTGGAAGGTTGGGGAAAGGTTTCGGGGTAACCAGAAGTTTCGTGGGGGTGCTAAATGTTTCGCGGGCGTCTGCGTTTATTTCGGGGAATCAATGATTTCCCCGAAACATACATTGAGTGATTGACAACCTCTACATTTCGCGGGTATACATCAAAATGGCTATTAATATTAAATGTGCACTTTAACCGCCACACGTTCCCACGACCCCCCCCCCCCCCGAGAAACACTTTTGCGAAATCGCCGCAGAACTCCTGCCTGAAATGGGAATTTGATGGGGGCAGTGTCGCACTGCCCTGAAGCGCTGTCAGCGGCCAACATTTGATGGTTGCTGGTGGCCGCTCTGACGCTGTTCACAAATAAGCCCCAAATGTCGCGCGCTTCTTCTTCTCCCTCCATATTCGCCATCGCACCTAGCGATCCGCAATGACGTCGACTCTATGGACGCTATCTGATAGCACCTCATATTCGAATCAGTTTCATTAATCATATGTCCTCTTTGCCTCAACGGATAAGTGCCCCCTTTGAATTACGTTTGCACCAGCCTCGGGTTCAATCCCCGCCTAACCAATTGTTTTCCACGCGAGTTTTTTTTTTGTCACAATGCTGCTATGGAGGCTTGCCTTTTAATTTTTCAGACTTGTGGTCCTCATTCAAGACCTTGCACACGTACTTATAGTGTTGAGCTGTTTTATTCCCCAGTACTCAATGTTTGACAAGACTGGCCTGCACCTTTCACATTTGGCATACTTATGTAGAGTACATAGAGCCAATTAACTTGTCAATTCTCGCGCGCGTCGGGAGCAGGCAGGGACTTGCACTACTCGCCATCGGCATGGCCGGCATCGCTTCACATGGCCGGCATCGCTTCACACATCAAAATCAAATTGATTGGCTGTGCCGCACCGCCCCCCATCAAATTACTTTATATGGTATAGGGGTTGCGGCGTTTCGGAAACAAGTCCCGAGAAAAGGAAGTTCACATCAAATTCAGCCATTTCCTTTACCTCGATATCTCTGCACAATAGGTTGTACATATTTTCCTTGGGATGCATAGTAAGCATCTCATAGCCTCACCCCGAAGCCATTTTGGTGGTGCAACATTGTCTATCATGCATGTGGTTTGGAAATGGAAACATTCTTCGATGTTTTGGGCCCACAAAACATGCTCAAAAATAAGTAAAAATTTCTCACAGAGGTATACTGGGTGCCAGGCTGAGTGTAGCAAGCTGAATAGACTGCAAGGTGCAGCGCGAGTGAAGAGACATCAATTCTTGCCGTGATGCCGAAGATCAATCACGTCTCGCGTAATGACGCATCAAATTCCAAGGTCGCTAAATCGAGCTGCCTGTTATTATCAAGATGACGGCGTAAGAGCTAATTTTTTACCTTCGAATAACTGTGGAACATTTTTTATCGAGTTGCTGGCGTGAGAGCTTCCTTTCCGCTCGTATTTTACTCTTTTCTCTACTAATTCTCCGCCAATTCAGATGTTTAGGCACTCTTTTTTCATCCCTTCATTTTGGGGAATGACCTCGTTGCGTCCTGTGCCCGGGAATGACTCGCCTTAACTTTGCTGAATAATTTATACAGTTTGATCTCAACATCACAGGCCTGTCGACGGTGAAATCGTTGAATCGGGTAGAAATATGGTTCTCTGTGGTTTCCTACAGAGTAGTTGGAGACCGTGTGGCCGATATTTCCGAACCTTAGCGCAAAAGATCGACTGTTCTTCATCGGTATGTGGAATTCATGCACAAACGAAGCTTTATGAATCTATGTAACATCTCAAGGCCAATAGGTGGTTTTCACGCTGCATGGAACAGTGTTGTAGGCAAAGAGAGGTAGAAATTGGGAATACCCAAAGGCGGCAATACCGGCTTTACAGTTGCTGATTTCCGGCAGATCTGCCGACCACCACTGACTGTCTCCTGGGCAGATGGCTGGCCGTCATATCTATTTCCGCCAGGCGGCTATCATCACGAAGGCTTTTAGCGCGCTGCATTCTGTATGTCAGCGCTATGTCAGCGGGGTCATATGAATCCTCCTTACACTACTCGTGAATGTCACGGCCGCTGGGGATCCAATGTTCACCTGAACAGTTGAAAAATCAGATCGATATACAAAGCTCGTTGAAGAAACTTGAAGAAGGCGCAGATCGATGTGGACTCACCGTGTGGTGGAAATCTATGTTACGAATTCAGTCCCTCGAACGGAATGAACTGAACAGAAACAACACACGAGCACCGTCGGAGTCGTCGGTGACAATGAGGGAGGGGACGGTTAGGGTGCCGGGACACGCGGCGGACGACACGCCTCCACCGGACACGGACGCAGATCTGCCCGACCTCCAGACGTTGAGATTCGCGAGCTAAGGGACTGTGAACTACGTCCTCGCTAATCCGGACATAGAACAACCGTACCATACTTAGCACTAAGGCTCCAACCTTTTTCGTTTTTAAACGTTTCTAAACGTTTGTAAACGGATTAATAATCCGTTTTGTTTACGGACCCCTGTAAAAGGTAAAAAAAAGGTAAAAAAACGGTTTAAACGGTTTGCTGTGTGGGGATTTCGTAAGTTACATGAGTCATTGTTCCGCCTGATCCTAGTGATGGCATGGATATTTATCACCTGCTAATTCCACTACTCGTCTCCGAATCGGAGTCCGACCGTCTCGTCTGCCACAAAGCTCCTCCCAATGCTTTCAAGATCATGTGCTGGGCCTCGCACGGACCACCAAGACCAGTTTAAAAAGCTGTGACTTTTTACATCACTCGACGCGTCTCCCACTGTCGCAAAATGAGTGTTCGCCCTGCGCGTAATCGCCAGGTGTCCTCCCGGCTGACTGACGGCGCGAACAGCGAAGCACCTAGTGCCGTACATCAAAGTGTTCTTGCTGGTGCGTTTGACCATTCCCACGTCGTATAAGAATCCGCGTCAACTTATTGCTCGCAGCGAAACCGATTCTTGATTTAATTAGAAAGATCGGAAAGCTTTCATCGTTACTTCCAGAAACTGTCCCAGAGGCCCCAGCTGACGATGATATTCATCGCATCATCACCCGCCTAGAACACCCTGACCGCACCGTGGCGTCCACTTTCAATCGCCGATTTGACATTCTGTTTGGTGAGGATACTCGCGGGCCTGATGGTCGCCTTAAAAATATTCGGCGCGGGGATTTTGGCATGGCATGTGTCGTAGAATACCTCAACTCGATTCACTGGGAGTCGGCCCAGGTTCCAAGTTAGCACGTACACGCGCCCAAGCGTGAAGGCAAAAGCCGTGGAGACTGTCAAGCGTAAATGGGCCTAACGCGTAACATTAAAACGAAGTCGGATCACACACCATTGCTCTCCTCATTCCACAGGTAGCTAAAATTGGCAACCATGTGTCGGTCTTATACGTTGATGGCGAATCCTAGCAGCATATGGGACCTACCCAATCAGAGCCGCCACCGCAAGCGTGGCCGTCGCTGTCCCGCTCTGGATCGTCAACGCCGCTAGCCGGTCCAGGACACTATTAAGTATTGTGGCCACGATCATGAGCCATAAATTTCTCCGCAATCGGCGTCAATATTCCGCACCTCCGTGTCTCCACCAAAGCGGGCCTGATCTTCCTTAACTGCCAGAGCAGCGCGGCGGCGATGCTGAGGTCCGCCATGGCTTCGGTGACCAGCCAGATTCTGATAAAATGAAGGGAATGAATGCATTAACAGCAGAGCTTCATGGCCATGGCCGCGGTGAGGCACGCACGTTGCCGGAATCTTGATCTTCTCGCGATCCTTGAATGCAGGGAACATTGCGAGAATCACGGCACATGCGAATGAGCCTCCGAGCTGTGCACGGCGGACAGTGGGTACGATGCGGTGCGCAAGGAAACAGGCGTTGACGTACTGCGGCTATGACCAAGAAGGAATTTAAAAGAGTGACGAGGATGTTTCTGGTTCTAGATCATTGTTGAGAGAAGTCGGCAGTAGAAAGGATGAAACACACACAACCGCCAGTATCGGACGACTAGTAAGCTCTGGACCAGAATAGCAATCACGGCGGTGGTGAAGAGGTGTAGCGAGAGGGGCTGGAATGTTGCAGTTATTCGACGCCTGAGGTTCCTGCTACTTGACGTACCCAGTGCTGGTCAGAAAGGTACACGGGATCGCCTGCATGTAAATCGTAGGCGGTCACTCACGCCATTGATAATCTGAGACACACCAGCATGAGTTATTGTGTACTATCAAGGCGCTCAATGTGAGTTTGTAAAGCGCAGAATGTGAACACTTACGAGATACACGCAAACATAGTCGCCCAATGTGGAAATAGTGTCAACTACGACAGCAACCGACACAAACGTCTGTTAAAAAATGAGCCCGGGAGAAAATAGGTTCAAGGTCGAAGGAAAGACCTTCAACTTCCAATCGTCGTGCTTGAAGTGGCTGAAGTAGTGCCTGGCCTGAATGAGTTCGGCCATATACAGAATCTGGGCCAAACTTGAGGGGATGCTAGGTAAAATATTATGCAGTGCCCACGGAGTTTGCCCAGGTCCCAATGAGAAGTACTCTGGTAGTCAAAATGAAACTATCAAACTAAGAAGCTAGGAGAGCGGAGGAAGTTGTACCCGGTAATCATGTCAAGGGCGGGGAGAGGCATTGCGAGAGGGACGAAGCAACGAGTCTTCCACTTGCCAGACTTATGAACGGCCTATCAGTTTTTCACAGCTGCTTCTATCAATCTCTGCGATGATAAAAGAGGGCTTGAAATCGGCTGTATTACGTTTGCGGGGTGAAAAATATGCCGTAAGCGTAAATAATTTTGCCAGAAAAGGGACGCATGATTGGGGCCTGTATCCGTACCGTAACCGACGTTTGCGAGCGTCCGTCAACTCTTGGCATTTTTTATTAAAAAAATCTAAACTGATCCTGTTAGCAGCATTAATGTACACGCAAAAGATCCAATGTACCACCTCTGCAGGTAATCATCCATAAAACCCCGTGTTAAACGGCCGTATTTTTCGCCGAGAATTGGCTTGACGGTACGAGGATGGAACTGTTTTTAGGGGACGGTTTCATCCGCTGCGGTGGCGCGCTTCACAACCCGCCACTTCCGTTTAGATCGGGGAACATTGGTACCGAATTGGCGATAACCGTCAACCTGCATGTCTCAACCTGTGTTCCTGAGTCATTAATTTGAGATGGATATCCAACAAAGCAGTAAGGTTATGGAAAGAGACTTGGTTGTGGGCGAGGACTGATGGACTGAGACTGGTGACCCGAAAGCGGACTTAATGGCTCCGCACGGAGATGTCGTTAAGCTCGCCGAGAGCGTGGAAGCATGACCCTGTATCTGGGAAAAAGAGGCTTTTTTTTATTCATCTCAAATTTTATTTTGCGGAACCCTTGGACAGCAGGACCGAGGTGGGTTTCTCCACTCCGCTGCCGTACCGACCTAGTCGTCCCAGCGCCACTCGTTAAAAGTCGTCAATAACGAAAAAAGCAACCCGACAGGACTATTGCGCCAGGAAATGCACCGATGCACACGCGTCCGAATAAGTCACACGCCGTCTCGGCTTACGTTCACTGTCATAGCATGAGAGTTGGTTCTGAGGCACCAAGCCGTCATGTCTCAAACCGACATCCATGTAAACCCCGCTCTCCCTGAAACAGTCATGGGGGAGCCTCTCCTCGTCACGCATAACCTTGGTCCAGGTATTGCTTTGCGAATACTATTTTTTCCATACTTTGTCGCGTCCGTGCGCGCGCAGTCCAGCGCTAATATATTATTCACGGTTCTGTACCATCTGTTTTATATTTGCCTCCTTGAGGCGGCGACCTTCTCGATCATTGCGGACCTTCCACATCGAGAGATTCGCGGTGTCGCCGGCGTTGGCCTGTTGTACCCCTTGAATTCGCTGGCGAGCTCCCATACCTGTTTTTGGCCAGGTTCTCTCCACTGGGTGTGAATGTGTTGCATTATTTCTGTAACCCTGCATGATTTACAATTTCCCTGATGCTCCATTACCTGCTATTTTCTCCCAGTAATAGCCTACCCTGTAGGCGTCGTGGCTTAGCATCAATGATAAGAACCGTACGTTGTCCGGGATGTCTTTAATTGATCGCATTCCATATAGTGCCGGCGGGTGGGACAGTTCCCGCCGCGTCGGTGAGATGTGAAGCAGAATTATGAAATTTGGCTAATTGTCGGATGGAACATGACCTGTATGTCAAATTTTGAGGTAGAGGGGGACGTTGGGCTTGAGTTGAGTTGATGCAGCGCAAGTCCATTGTTGGAGGTTGGCTGCCAGTGAGTGATAAGAGTGTAGTTGTAACTCGATGTTGAGGATATGATGATGACGATGATGGGCGCACGTCCAGGGGATGGGATTGAAATTGGAACCGATCGTGTAAGCCTGGAAGGAAGGTAGAAATTGCGGTGAGAAAGGCGATCTGCGCGCGGGGCGGATTGGGCTGGATTGAACGGAGAGCCGGCATGGGTGCGAACGCAATTGGGCAAGCGGAAGGAATGGAATGGAAAGGATGGGAAGGCATCGCGGGACCAACGCGGGATCGCCTGCATAGCATGGAACGGCGTCGATGGTGATGGCAGCGGCGGCGTTTGTCGTGTCGCCAGAAGATCAAGCACACCGCAAAGCCCTAAATTTCAAGACAACATAAATTACGAAAGTATTAGGTTACGTACTGAAACTTTGCGTTTCTGTGAAATGCTTCGGGGCTACCATATATAGCAAGCCCGAGTTTCCAAAATATCGCCGGACCTGAAGCTTAACTGACTTCCCATATCGGGTGATCCGCGATGTGAAGGACCCCCAAAGCGCCGCGCTCCGCTAGAAGGATGCTGAGATAGACAGACCGCTTGTATGCTGGTTGGGTTCGTTCCATGCGAATATGAGGTCTTCCTGGTATGACCGTAGACTTTCCACAGGCGTCTTGGATGGAATGCGCCAAGGACGTTGAAAGTTGGTTGACGGCTGCAATCAAAAGGTGAAGGCAGGTTTGATGGGTTACGTAACAATGTGCTCTGCTTCTTGCATCCGGCGAGCCATCCACCATCACCGCCGGCACGATGCCCTCGCTCTTCTCGCGCGCGCGTGCAGTGTCCACCCCGTCCAAATCAAAGCACAAAGCCCCCGCGCCGCCGTCGTCGCCGTCACCTTACAACAACGGAAGCCGCCGCCCCGAGCTCAGCATCTCCACCCCCGTCAACGAATTCGGTGTCGCCTTCGCGGGCCAGGGCGGGCAGTTCCAAGCCGGGTTCTCGACTCCCACCAGACCCCAGGCCCTCCCGCGGTCGTCGTCGCTGCCGCGTGTGAGCAGCGAGGGCGGGTGCGGCGCGGTCGGTTTTCTGCCGACGACGCTGCCGGTCGACGCACATACCCCTGGGCCGGGCGTCCTCTCTGCCTCCACGGCGTCTGTGCCCCGAACAATGACACCACCACCTCCCTCTTCGGCGCACCCACCCCACCGCGACGGGTCTACGGGCTCCTCTCCCCCGCGCGCAACGCGGTGCTCGGCCTCCCCGACCTCGCGCGGCTCGTCACCGTGCTGTGTGCGGAGCTCGAACGCACAGGCGTGTCGACCCCGTTAATATTCAGCGCGCTGACTTTTGACGTAAGACGCTTGGGTCGTCGTTAGGCCGGTGAATGCGTTTTTGGCGACGTGTACCGACCGGGGGTCTACCGGGAACGGAATAAGAAGGTCAGGGGGACACGACAAGTTCGTCGAGGAGGCGTGCACGAGCTGGCGATGGCGCTCCTGTGGGGGCTGTCCCGCGTCGTCCGCGAGGTCCGCGGCCTGCTGAGCTGGGCGTGGTATGAGCGCTGGAGGGCGGAGGAGAGCTGTGAGTATTTTCTCGTCTTGCTTCTTTCTTTTTTCCCCTTCACCTTGACTTGTGCGGGTTTGGCATCTTTTGTGTCTCTTACCGGTTGTGCCCATTTTTGTTTTCTGGGGGGGAGTATGGGTCTCGGGGCTTCTAGAGTAGAATGGTGGCGCATCTTTTCTTTGATTTTATACTCTATTCTTGTTTTGGGGCCAGTACTTTACATTCCTGGCGCCGCCACTTTTGCCTTCTCTTCTCTCCTCTCCTCGGTTTTTTGGTGCGTGCGTGCGTGCGTCCCCATGTTCATATCGTTAGGGGGGGAGGCGCTTGATCCATATTCGTCCTTCATTGTGTTTGTTTTCGTGTGGCCCGCGCTAATCATCCTTCGCACTCCCGGGATGCGGCGCGGACGTCGTCATAGTCATCTTCTTTTCTGGACGAGCGATCATTCGGTGGAGCCCGCTCAAAAGAAGCGTAAGACGGCTGATGATAGAGCTCAAGAGGAGGCGGATGACAAGGGGGAGGGGTCATCAACTGGGCGATCGCGTCGTTTGTGTGTTAGTAGAATTCAAAGTCCAAGTATTAGATGTATTTGTACTTCTCGAATTTCACGAAAATCCAACGCACGGTATATGTTCCGCGGCGAAGACACGGGTAACTGCTAGTTCGTATAATATACTATGTTGCCTCTGCCCCGGCCCTTGCTCACATTACGGCCTGAAATAGTCAATAAAATGAATGCTGGTTTGCTGGAATATTTGCGATGCCCACGGAGATTCATTTGGGTTCAGTTTAGTCGCCGGAGGAGCTTCCAGGCGGCGCTAGGGCCTCCGCCCGTGACCGTTGCGACGGTTCGACGGCACCCGTTTGACGGGTGCCGTGCCCGTCCCGTCGAGGATTTTTTTGCCTCCTCCAACGGCCCGTTGAACGACGCCCGTGACGGCCGCTGAAACGGGTACTTGGAGTTAATGTTTCAAATCAAGCACGCAGGCAGTTATTTCGTCCAGGAATCCATTCAGCTTGAAGAGCCTACCTTTTGAATGCACAACCGCATTTTTGGAGCCACAATCCGAGGACGAATACATTTTATTGTGATATTCGGCAATACCCACAGATGATTGCCGATTTGCCGAAGGTCAACACCACAGCGTTTGCGCAGTTAAAAGGGTCGTTGGGGCGTGAATGACAAGATAGCATTCAATTAGCGATATTCAAGTTGAAATGAATCGATGCGTGAGTAAAATGTGCAGTGAATACCAAAAAAAAAAACCGGACACAACCCGTTACCGTTTCAACGGCCGTCACGGCCGTCCCGTCCCGTCAGATGTTTGAAATCGAGAAAAACGGCCGTCAAAACGACGGCCGTTGCCGTCACGGTAACGGGCGGAAGCCCTACCAGGCGCTTCCTAACACGCAGCACAGCGAGCGGCCGGAAAAAGTGCAAGACCACGTGATGACAGGTGTCAAAAAGTTGGATCCCTGCACAGCTTCAGAGTTGTATCTTGACTTGGCTTTCGAGCAGGACTTTAGTAGGAATAAAGTGGTCTTGGGAGTAGCAGCAGCCCGAAAACATCTGCCTTGAAATTTCATTTGGGTCAAACCCTTGGAGCTCTTGTGACCTGCCTGTTTAACACAGCATAGAGGTCTCCACGTCCTGATTGCTCCAAGAAGAGGAACGCCCAAAAAAGAAGCCCCAGTCTTATGGGAGCGCTGACGTCCGCCACACGTGCCAAGCCGTCTGACATTCACATGGCCACGAGGGCCACATTCCGAGCGAAACTCCTCTTGGCCGCCCACGTCGACAATGCCCCAGAGATATCAGCTTCACAGTCAGTCCAGCTGCTGTTCAATGCGGCCCTCCCTTACAAACATGTCGCAGTCATCAGCATCAACGGAATTCAGTGGAAGCCCGATTTGCTAAGTCTCCATCGAGAAAAGCCGAATGTCTACGTCGAAATCAGTGTCGGCGGCAAAAAGCTTTATCACACCTCAGCAAAGAGGAATTGGGAGGGGATGTGGAATGATATTTCAAGTCTGTGAGTCGATGTGTCCACCCTGGTTCCATGTATTGACTTTCTATAAGGTCGGCAGATACCGAGTCCGCCAAAATCGGTTTCCCGATGTTTCATAAGCCCACTGTGGGGAAACACAAATGTCTGGCTAAGACAACACGGGAGATTAGTGTGCTGCTCAAAGAATCCAGTGTGAAGGGCGGCCTTGTAGATTTCCAGCTTGAGCTATATCATGCAGACGAGCACTTGACACAGACTTCTATTGTTGTGTGCATGTCCCCTGCCAAGGGATTGGCAGATGCTGCCGGTCCACTTGCCAAAGCCACAGAGAACAGTGCGACTCTGTACACTGGCAGCGCTGGCACCATGGCTGGTTCTGCGGTCGAGCTGGTCAACCAAGGAGCGCAGCACGATGATCTGTTGTAGGAACCCTGGTTGCGAGGCTTGGCAACGTCGTTGACATAGGGGCTGACATAGGCGGTGAGATCGCCAAGGTTGGAAAATATTATTTCCCGTTGTCTATCTCCTTCGATACATTTCAACAGATCCATCCTTATTCCGATGCTGCATGGAAATTTTTGACTTCAGTATATGAGGTAGTCGCTGCTGTTGGTCCGTGACATATACTCACAACAAATTATTAGGCTGTCAAGAAACAAAAAGAAGCAGACCAAAAAATGTTCAACTGGTGCAGACTATGACAGAACATTTTTTATTTGCAGAAGATGTTGAGAAGCTATCTGAAAATCTCAAGCGTCCGAGGCTCGAAGCTAGTATTTCCGCATTGGTCAAACTAACGGAGGAATGTGCAAAATTCATTGAGGGCTGCTGCAAAACAACATCAGGAAAATTATCCTTTCCTAATTACCCACAAACTTCCCCCTAATTTGGTTCCCTATAAAAAAAGAGGCCGAAGGAGGGCCAACTATCGTCATGTGTGATGTTTCGTGACCAGTCACTGACAGGTATCGTCGTTTTTTTCGTTCCCACCACATCTGCGTGCTTTCATGCCCCCCCCTTCTCTCTCCTCCCAAGTCAACATTCCGAGGTGACTGGTCTTTCAGCCCACTCGCCTACCTGTACCATCTTCACATTCACTAACCCATTTCCATGTGCCCACTGTCGTTGTTGCTGTTGCAGAACTTTGATAAGTGAGCCCATATTTGTCCAGCTTGCGCAAACCCACATAACATTCTTAGATCTCTGCGCTTACGCATGGTTACCCTCCTCTGCATCCTCGCCAACATCACTCACTCGCGTCTGAGGACACAGATCGTGTCTCCCTGTAGCTATAGATAAGTGTGTGCAGTCCCTATTCTTTGGGCTTTGATTTGCTGCTGTTGTAGCTCTCGATTTGACTGCCATATCCGTAAGCCATGGGTTTCAAGCAGCGTACGTGCGTACCACGTAATATCCATGCCCAGGTCAATTTGACCAACCTCGGCATGACCCCGGACGCACCGCCATCGCTCTACCGCCCCTGCGCGAATTAGGATGCACGCAGATGCCGAGCCCTTGGATTCTCAGTCAGTGTGTCTCTATTTGAATTCTCTTTGATCTGTGGACTGATAATACTGCATCGCTGCACGACGCGTTCCGGCTCCACGGCGCCCGCACGTTGGCAAGCTCCTTCTTAGGAGGCAGAGCTTCTCATCTTGCCCGGCTTCAGGGATGAATCACCGTGTGTCGCGGCGTGCATTACCCCTTGGTGACGCTTTACCGGTGCGCTGCCGCTGTCAGCATCACAGTGCCGTAGTTTGTGAGCTCGTTCATTGGTCCAAACGTGCGCCCGTGCGCAAGAATACCCCGATGCGCGACTCGCGAGAACACCCCGACCTGACGTGAGCAACTGTACGTTCCCACGTCTATTTCTCTCACTTATCTTTGACTTCCCATGTCTTCCTTCCAGGATGTATTATCTGCATCACACGGGTTGATGTGCCCGACTCCGAATAGATCATAGGTATTCAGTTTCAAACGCTATGTGCTCGCACATATTTTCCTATGTTATCTGCTACATATCTTCTTACTGGTCGTATCATCTGTTGGGTTTGATATCCGGCACATATATATCTCCCTTCGTTTTCCACTACATACATCGGTCTTCATTATACATAGGTCGCTGTATTGTATTCTGAATAAAACTGTTGTTTCCGCCATTTCTTTCTAGTCAAATATCAAGGAAATATCGAAAAATCAGGGATGGTCACCCACTAAGGTTCAGGTAAGAGCGAGAAGCAAGGTTAAAAGTGGCAAGCTGGACTGAAATTAGTGGTAATTTAATTGGGGGGGTTGCTAGAACCCTAATGGAGGAAACCGACCATATCCATCCACATTCAGCTGAATTACCATGAAGTTCAGTCCAATCCAGGGATATTATCATTGGACGGTTTTCCTGATGAATGTTCTGGAGTAAGTATACTCGCAACCCCCTTTCCATTGTTTCTTGATCTTACTGACCCGGGGTGAATAGCTCGAGTGACAACTGAGATCTGGATGCAGCGGAGCCAGAAAATTGATGATTTCTGCACCGCTTTTTCAAAACTTCACCAGGATCTCCACCAGGGTGTCCAGCTACACATTGCATTTGTGACAACTGACTTAAGTGTGTGATTATCCTACCAGCCATATCTCTCTGAGGTGCTGATATGATGACCCAGAACAAAGTGACATACTCAAAACTCTCAATCACATTGACATGGATGCGACTGATCGCAAAATCTGCTTACTGGGGACGCACAAGGACTTGCTGAGCTTGATTACCAACTGGCTGACCACACCACCCGATTCGAAGAATCCAGGGAATATTCTCTGGTTGCAGGGTGTTGCTGGGGCTGGGAAGAGCACAATAGCCACCTCTGTATCGGAATACTTCCGAGAGCAGAAATGTCTTGGTGCATTTCTGTTCTTCAGCAGGACTGATCCTGAGCGGAGCCAGCCAAAGGATGTTCTCCGCACCATTGTTTATGGGCTAGCCAAATCAAACCGTGACCTTGCAGATACCATCTGTGCTGCAATTTCTGCGGATCATGCATTGGTAAATGCTCCAATGCCAACCCAGTTCAAGCAACTCTTGTTGGAGCCTCTCAAGAAAGCAGAGACAAGGTTTCCGGGCCAAACCATTCTCATTCTAGATGCCCTCGATGAATGCGGGGATGCCAAGTCCTGGCGGGATCTACTCAGCCTCATTTCAAAGGAATTTGTTGGCCTTCCTTCTACATTTCGCTTCTTCATTACCAGCCGCCCAGGTTCAGATATTGCTACCCAATTCGAGGCCCAATCAAAGATCTTCAAGCATCTTCTTGATATTACCCTCCCATCCAGTATTGAAGATATCTGCATGTATGTTGACTATCGATTGGAGGACATGCGATTAAAGCTCAAGGATCCTACATGGCCCGGAGAGCCAAGAACTGTAGCTCTAACTGCATGTTCCTCAGGTCTCTTCATTTGGGCCTCCACAGCCATGAACTTGCTTAGTGACACCCATGATCCAGATATGATGGTTGACACCCTACTGGACAAGGGGTTACAGAGTTTTGATGCCCTATGTGCTGAAGCCCTGCAAGTCACAGGGCTCTGGAATGATACAGTACCAGAAGAAGATGCTCAGTCCTTCATAAGAGATGTTCAGGCTGCCCTATCTGCAGTAGTGCTTGGAAAGGTCCCCGTTTCTGATGATACTATTGACAAACTCCTGGGTCTAAAATCTGGATGCTCACAATATATATTCAGTCAACTTCGATCTGTATTACATAGGGCACCTGACCAGACAACTCGAGTCCTGCACACCTCTTTTGCCGATTATCTGAAAGATCCTACTCAGTCAGGCACCAAACCATGGCACATTCAGCCCATCTACCTAGCTCGTGGATGTTTACGGGTTCTCAATGGACCTGGACTCAATATCTGTCAGCTGAAAGATTCTCATAGTTGCAATTTGGATGTCCCAAACATCTCCGAGCTCATTACCACTTGGATCTCTCCCATTTTGTCATATGCCAGCCTCTTCTGGGCTAGCCACCTTGAGTGCACTAATTCTGACCATGACATACTTGAGGACGTCCAAAATTTCTTGTACAAGAAATTCCCATTTTGGCTTGAAGTCCTCAGCCTTCTTGAAAAAACTGGGATCGCAATTGATGCACTCACTGTAGGGAAGTTTGCAAAGGTGAGCTCTACACTGTGTAGTTCTTGGTGTTCCAAGTCCTTATGGATTCATTTCACAGAACTGTGATCAGGAACTCGCAGATTTTTCAGTTGATGCAGTCAAGTTTGTGATCGCATTTGCACCCACCATTGTGCACACTGGCAGTGTCCCCTACATTTATCTTTCAGCTCTCCCGCTTGCACCCAGTAAATCCAGAGGGCGGAAACAATTTTCAGAGTGGTTCATTAACACAGGAGAGTGAAAAAAGTAACTTGTGAGTGCTAACTTTAACTTTGATCGCCCCTTTGGCTTGGCGGGGCTAACTTTACTTACCTTTACGGTAATTTTCCCACGCTTGGCGAAACTAACTTGTTGACAGCTAACTTGTTGACAGCTAACTTGTACAGTTCTGACAAGACAATGCAAGGACCCCAGTTGATGCTTCCCAACACCTCAAAGGTACTCTTAACATTAGTAATTATCATTCTCACCCTGCAGGAGTTGCTGTGAGTGCGGTCATTGTTGTTTGCTACTAGATAGGGATCAAGTGAAGCTGAGGGCTTCTTACAGTACGGTACGGCCTTTTTTACGGTGTTTATGCGGTCATTACGGCTGTACATTCCGCAAAATTTTTGTGTACCTTTGGGGCAGAGCAGGTAGTACCAGCGACTATTTGAAGTAAATTATTAATATCCCTGAAGGGTTTACTCAGCTTTAATCAGTGAAAGAACTGAAGAGACCCCTTCCTTCAATGAGAGGATCAGCAACTACTGCCACAACGGTCTCCGGAGAAAGGAAATTCCCTTGCTGTGAGTGTTTTTCTGCACATCTGAGAACTCGGGCTTAATCATTTGACAGAAGTCAGTTTAATCCCCATGAGAACACCCTGAAAATTAGCCTGGTATGGGGGTTTATTTACGGACTGTACATCGCAGCATACAGCCGTAAACATACGGCATTGTACGGTTGTCCTACGGTGGCGGCCCATAACCGTAAAAAGAACACGAGAGGGCCATATGGGACGGTTACAGGTCACCGTATAACCTGTACCTTACACCATGTTTTACGGATACGGCCCCGATCCCTATTTTCTTGGAGTTCAATGGTATATCCTAATTCCTTCCTGTCAGTGGCAGAGGTATGGAATGGAGAGAAACCAAGAATTATGGTCCTCCAACGCTAGAAACTGTGTATAGTACATTCAGAAGTGTCTTTACTGTTCTACCACAATCTAACAATTGTCCCTGTCTCAAAGTTGAAATGGCTGGAAGTAAGCCATACAATGGACACATTTCCCAACTTGCAGAAATGAGCATAGCGTTTTGAGACTGGAAAGCATGAGTTTTATTACATGGATAGTTCATCCACACCAAACGGAATGATGACTTGTGCACGGCCTGAGTTATGAACTGCACGAATAATCAATCATGAATTACCTCTGGTTGGGAAAGCTAATAAGGATGACTGAAAAACAAGTCTGTCTCTTGTTTTTGTTTAGCTACCGACTTTATTAATATAAAGTTCATCTGTACACAGCCTGGGACGTGCAATAATGACCTATAGGGCGCTGCAGGGCGAAGAAAGCTGGAGCACTGGTTGTAAAAGCCGAATGGTTCAGATTCAGGTGAAGAAACAAGACTTAGACTTGTTTCAGTTCACTTATTTACATCTACTTACATGTTTGCTTACCATTACTTAAAGTTACTTGGAAGTAACTTGGTCCGCCAAGTTAGATCAATGTGATCAGCAAAAGTAACTTATGCCATTAGATGGCATCAATTGCAGCCAAGTTCGTCAAGTCAAGTTATGGTCGTAAGAGCATGAATCAACACTTGTTACGAGCCCTGGAGTTGTTAAATTACTCTAGCATGCTGGTACTTTTTCTGACTTGAAGTTACTTGAAGTTACTTACAAGTTACTTAAGTTACTTGCAAGTTACTTTTGCTTACTTTACTTTACTTGTCTGCCACAAGTAAAGTAAAGATATGGTGGTGGCTAATATATCAAGTTTGTAAAGTTATTTTTAGTTGTACAGTATATAAGGAGGACAGTTTGTATGGAATCCTACCCGGACGCTGAAAGCAGAGAAGGCTGACAGTCTCTCGAGTCTCCAGTGAGTACAGAAAGGCGGAACCTCTGGCTTGATTCATCGAGGCTACTCCAATAGGACGTGCTTGTATTTTCGAGTTATCAGAAATCTATCAGCTTTATTTGGGATAATATCCTTGTGTCTTATGTGTATATGTATATGTATATGTGTGTATATGTGTATATATATGTGTATATGTGTATATATATATATATATGTGTATATATATATGTGTATATATATATACCTGTTCTGTTCTAAGTGTTTTAAGTGTGTTCCAGATTTGTTGCATGTTGCATGTCAAATTGGTTCACTGCTCCTGTCTTACGAGGTTAGAGTGGGTGACCCAGAGTCGCAAAACTATAAATTGAACCTTGTCTGAGGACAACCATTGGACGTGCTTATAGTGATCCGTGCAATCTCAAAAACAACTGTTCCCATGTATCTTCTATCGGTACACAAAGACCCGTACTCGGTTGCACTCTCTGGGATTGTACCTGGAATCACTTGTGGAGTTTGGTTGGTTCTTGTGTTAGGATTTTGTGTTGGTTTTGGGATTTGTGAATCCTGAATAGGGGCGCACTTTCTTATTGCATTCAGCCCGTTGGATTTGCATATCGTTGTATTTCACCCATAGACTGCCAGCACATGTTTCACCATTATCGTTTTTACGGTGTTGTCCCATCAGATAGTTGAAAACGAGAAAAATGGCTGTCGAATCAAAGGCCATCGCCATGATGATAATGGGTGGAAGAGGAAAACCACACAGTTTTCCAAATCACACAACTAGTTTACAAACCAGAAAGGTTCGCAACCTGCCAATCTTGTGAAAGACACAGGTCTGTGGCCCAGTGAGAAAAGGCACAAGTTACAGACTGCTGAAGAAAAAACACAACCCATGAAACAGACGAAGTAAAAAATACACTCCCTTTGGTCAAGAGTTTTTCAACAACTGTTGTGGTGTGACTTCTGCCGATCCGGAAGTGGCTGATGGCAACATCAGCATTGTTTGTCCACAAGACATATCCTTAAAGCTCTGCTCCTTCCCTGTGGGTTTGCAAGATGGCAATTTCAAGGATTATGATCATAATGCCATGCTCAGGGTAGTTCAGTGTGTATTGGAGTGAATTCCTAAAAGCCAACTATGTTCTGCCTGCAGAAACTTCAAACTCCGAAATCCTATCAATGACCATCACAAGTAAGTAGTCACACTTCAATGATTTCAACTATTTGTCGAAAGGTGGTGTAACAAAAGAGCAGGACTCTTCGAAGTTGTGTCTTTATTTCAGTTGATCAAAGGTTATGACATCTTTTCAGCACTGTTCAACATGTCCACATTATATATTTGAAGATTCTGTGTTTTTGTCTTAGTGGTGTTGTGATATTAGAGACTCTCCATGGGTGTGGATTTTATGAATAGGCAGTTGTGAATCCTTGGGAGGTCACTTTGCACCTGCGTCTTTTTTCACTATTTCGACTCAACCCGTGTGTTTTTGGAGGAAAAGACTTTAAGTGGAGTACCAAATAATATTGCAATGCTATTACAGCCATAATTTTCCGTCGATGAGATGAAGAGTGCGACAGCCGTGAGAACGTGAAATCACTTCTTTGAGTTTCCCAGGTGTGTTTCGCTGGACCTTCGGACATTGCAAAGATATTTTTGCTAAGGTCAACGCATGTGAGGATTTGTGTTTGAATTTTGGGCGTGAACAGTTTGGCTTTGAAGATTAGACTCGTGACCAGTCTGCTTATGATGAGCAAAAATAGTGGCGAGCACTTTGCTGTAAGCAGACTGGTACAACTCGGACTGTGGGAAAGGGATGAGCCCAGAGTTTGAAATATATTTCTTTCCTCTATTCTGGGCTCAAAATAACTCGTTTTCAAAACTTTCAAAGGGAAGGGAGAGTCTGCTTACACTTTTCTTGAAATCTGTGCATTCAGATTTGAGATAAGGGCTGTATGTGGCAAGCTCTGAAGTGTTGATTTAGCTGTGTATCGCACAGCCACAGTGATGCTGTTAATCGGCACCACTGTAATTTTCAAACTCCGGGCTCAGCCCTTTCCCACAGACCGAGTTGTACCAGTCTGCTTACAGCAAAGTGCTCGCCACTATTTTTGCTCATTGTAAGCAGACTGGTCACGAGTCTATTTGAAGATTAGACTTTGGGCAACTGTCTGCGTGACCAGGAATGCAGTCTCCACTAACTTGAACAAGTAGTTTCTCCTTGTTGATCATGTTTTCAAGTCGGCCAAGTTGATCCAACCGATGCTGTCCATCGACAATGGAGATCATTCCAGAGGCTGAGACTATGCACATGAGAATATAGCAGTTATCCGGAAGAAGGGAGAGCCCTGGAAGCAAAACATAGATAGAAGTGTCACACCTACATCAGTAGGAGTAGCGGCAAGGCATGAAAGCCATGGGCATGGGTTCATATGTATACATCTCTGCAGACACACTTAGCCCCCCCGAGGTGCGTGTGCTATATTTGTTGCTGCTGATGTTTGGTGAAATCGGGGTTCAATTTGATTTCATCCTAGTAACCCCACTTCTTGTTCACGTGCCACTGAATCTGCTGCCGCAGGTTTATAAATGGATCTGCTTAGATGCATTTATGCTAAGCCCGCTTCCCTGTGGTGCATGCACTATATTTGGTGTTCAATTAATCCCATCATAATAACTCCGCTTCTGGTGGGGGCCAGATTTTGATGTTGCTGGCATTTTAATTTAACCCGAGTAATCTGGCCTCGAGTATGCCTCTTTCCCCATGCACTTCCGGTCAGTGTCCCTGGGGCTCTGAACTCAGAGCCTATGGGGCACCAGCATTTGAACATGATGTTCACAATTGAATCTGCTACTCGGACTTATCGGCAACGTATCCGGTTCACTTCGCGCAGATAGTCGATAATGGCAAACCTGGGAGATTGGCATGAGAGTGACATGCATGAGAAAATGTGAACACAGCCCGGAGAGGCCATATATAAGGAGCGGAGCTCAATTTTGATCCCTACATCTACAATGTTAACATTCCGCCAGCTTACTGGTGCCAAAGCTCACCTCAACCAGATCACTAAGTGTTTGACACTTGCCCTGCCACTTCTCAAGGAGCTCAATGATGCATTTGGGCCTCCATTTGTTCAGCCCATCGTGAACACTGTTCAGAGCTTGATCAATTTAGTTCAGGTATATTTTATGAAGTTCTCTGTTTTCACTGCTCAGCTATCATAGAATGTGAAGCAAAACAAAAATGAATGTGCTCAGCTCATGGAAAACATCCACCACATCCTGTATGGAATTGTGAAGCTCCATATAAAATCAGAGATTGTTGGATCCCTCCCTCCATTGATGCTCGATATCATCGGAAAATTTGTTGAGTAAATAATGTTTAATTTTCTTAAAATGAACTTTTTCACAAAATCCATAAACAGAACACTTCACAAGATATACACATTTGTTGAAGCACAACAGCAGGGAAAGAAAATCAAGGACCTCTTCCACAACCATGAAACAAACAAATTACTTCAAGACTGTCATGCAGGACTGAAGCAGGCACAAGAGATGTTTGGTGTATGACTCCTTTGCCATGGCTTAACATTATCTATATAGATTCAAACACAGACTCAAACATTGGATGAGATCAGGGAATTCAGAAAAACAGCCAACCTGATGCACAAAGAAATGATGGACCTGATTGAAAACCTTTCTGACACTACTACAGTGTCAGAAAAGTCATCAGTACGTACATTGTTAGCACTCCATGTGCATTCCCTTAACTTGAGCAGGTTTATCTGGGTGTCAATGAATCAAAAAATAGGTAAATGATCAGTTTCATGATTGAATTTTGCCTTAATCCTGTTTCAAGCTCAAATTCATTTTCAATTCTCCCCTCAAAGCCCAAGATTTTCCATGGTCGTGAACAAGAGCTGAATGACATTCTTAAATTGATCAGTCAACAGCCACCTAGGATTGCTATTCTAGGAGGTGCTGGTATGGGCAAGACAAGCCTTGCAGGAGCTGTGCTTCACCATCCAGATACCTCTTCCAAATTTGAACACCAATTCTTTGTCAGTGCTGAAGCTGCAACCACCAGTGTTGAACTTGCTGCGCTTATTGGATTGCATGTGGGATTAAAACCTGGCCAAGATCTCACAAAGCCTGTTGTCCAGTATTTCTCAAGGAAAATGTCCTGTCTTCTGATCTTGGACAATCTGGAGACAGTTTGGGAGCCAATTCATTCTCGAGCTGGAGTTGAAGAGTTCTTCTCCCTCCTTACCAGTCTTGAACACCTCGCATTAATAGTATGTCCACAGTTCTTCGGTTAAGCCTCATTTATAACACCCTCCAGATCACAATGCGAGGGGCTGAGAGGCCTGCCAAAGTGGGATGGACCCATCCATTTTTATTGCCATTGCAACCTCTCTGAAATGATGCTGCAATACAAACTTTTATTGAGATTACAGACAATTCTAACACACTTGAGGAAATGAAGCAACTTCTGGGATTCACAGATAACATGCCACTGGCTGTTGATCTCATTGCCCATCTGGCCGACTATGAGGGCTTCTCTAGTGTTCTTTCACGATGGAAAACAGAAAAAACATCTCTGCTTTCTGTTGGTTTTGACCGACAATCCAGTGTAGATACATCCATCAGTCTTTCTCTGTCAAGTCCTCGAATCACATCTGACAGCAAGGAACTCTTGAGTCTCCTCTCAATCCTACCAAATGGACTTTCTGAAGCAGAACTTTTGCAGAGCAAGCTTGGCATTCCAGATATACTCACTAGCAAGGCTGCACTGCTGGCCACTTCATTGGCATATATTGACAAAAATCAGCGACTGGTGCTACTGATGCCCATCAGAGAATATATCCAGCAGTTCTTGCCTCCTTCCCAGTCCCGTATACAACCCATTCACAAGTATTTTTATGCACTTTTGCTGCTATTCAACAAATATCAGGGAGAGCAGCTGCAACTCTTGGTCCATCAAATAACCTTGAACCTGGCAAATTTTCAGGACATTTTTCAATGGGGATTACATGCCCATGCTCCAATCCTTGCAGAAACAATCCAGTGTGCTTTGATCATGAACCAATTTTACACTATTACTGGACGTGGCTATTCCCCACTGATGAATGATATTAAGTCTCCCTTGTCTCAACTCTGTGATCACCAACTTGAAATCACATTTCTCATTCAACTCCTCAACACCCCACATTGCTGGCCAGTTGTATCAGGGGAAATGATAGCACAAGCCATAAGTTCTGTTAAGCATACAAAAGATCCTGCTCTTAGCTGTGAGTACCTACTTCCTTTCAGGCAGTTCACATCTAATAGATCTGTCATTATGATAGCTAAATTCTATGAAGCTGCAGGGTGTTATTCCTTTTACCATAAAAGGGATGTACAACAAGCAAGTCAATTTCTCCACAAGGCACTAGAAAAAGCAGAGCTTTGTGAGAGCATCAAACGGCAGTGCATTGTCATGATTTACCTTGGTCATCTCAAAGTGGACACTGGTAATTACAGTGCTGCTAGGGCATATGCAACTGCAGCACAAACACTATCTCAAGTAGCAGGAGATTTGTATCAGGAAGCCGTGGCAAATCACCTAAGAGCCATGCTGCATTGCCACCTCGGGGACTACCAAAACAGTATGGCACAACTCCACAGGGCTGCAGAGCTTCTGCATATCTGTGGCCTGTCAGGAGGTCTTCTTGCTCATAGGATAACATTGGCCCAGGCAGAAATTCATCTCTTGAAATCAGAATATACAGAGGCAAGACACCTCTCTGTCAAGTCACTGAAACTACTTCTGCTGAAGACAATTCTGTTGCCTATGCAAGTGCACTCTTCAATGTTGGACTGATTGACGTGAATATCAACAAGGCTAAAGAAGATATTTACCACAAGTTGCAAGTAGCCCAGGAGATCATGCGAAGGGATAGTACTATAGGCATCACTATCTGTGCCACAGTGCAAATTTTGATAGAGCTTAGAGATGACTCAGCAAAGGACAAATTCTAAGAGTGTCTTTGCTTGTTCTGGGGAAAAAATGCTGAATATACACATTTGTGCCTGGAATAACTAGCGAATATCAGAGCTTGGCCTGTTAACATGCGGGAATCCAAATGGTCTATTATCTATTTGGCATCTGCCAGCAAATCAAAAGCCAAATTGGACCTTCAAAAAGCACTTCTCTTTCTTGGAGATGCATTTATTGCCAACAATGATGAAAATTCAGCTGCCAGTCTATATCAAGTGGCCCTGGCAGGATTTACCCAAATGGATGTGCATCGCAGCCAAGCAGAATGCATGCTACGTCTTGGAGATCTGGCAAGCAAACATGGATGTACCTCAGAGGCAATTACCTAATGGGAGGCTGCTCAGCCGCTATTTGAGCGGGCATCACAGACCAAAGATGTAGCCCAAATTGACTCCAGGCTTACAACCTGGGAGAAATACCATCACCAAGCTCTTGTCAAACTAGAAACTTTGCATGCACCCACTCAGTTAGGGAAAGAAGAAACCTTGGAGATCAAAACCGAAGATTCGGTTGATAAAGATGCTGAAGAGCGCGTAGTCCCTATCATATTGTGATAAGTGACTAGCTCAGCCCCTTTCTGGCCTTGTATCAATTTTCAATTTCTTGCTATCAATGTGTGATCTCATTTATTTATAGATTTTGTTTTTTTCCACGCCTTTTACTGTATCTATTTATCCTCCAGTTCAGTAGTGTATTTATTTATTGTTTGTATGTTCGGAGTTGGTGGTTTATTTATTTATTCATCAACACACTGGTTGCATTTACTTGGATCAGCTGGTATAACCACTAGGCTTGCGAAAGGACACCATAAAGACAGATAATGAAATACATACATGAGCACAAGTAATGGAGTGAATTCCCCTTCCTGATTTCACTCCCTGGCCCTTGTATAACATATCCATGAACTGTGTTACCCATTTCAATCCTTCTCCCCTGGTCCACCAAGTTTTGTTGATGGGGAACAAAGTCAAAACCAAAACCAGAACATGGACATTACCACTTTTTCCCCCATAAAATGAGACCCGTCTGTGTTAAAGATAGCCGTTCGATCCCCAGCTGCCACGAGAAGTTCCTGAACCAAAAGAATGTTGTTTGTCATCCAGTATAAAACCCAGTACAGTGTAGCATCAAACGAGTGAAGAAAAGCCACATCACTATCCAGCGAGCTATATACCTCCGCCACTGATATCTCCGTAACCCCAAACAGCCTGCACCATGATCCGCGCACATATCCACACACCTTGCAGCACACACCCAAAGAACACCAAATGCTAACATACCCCCTCGTGCAAGAGGCACCAAAAATCCCAGTCCTCCCAACTGCAAGTTCCACCATCATCCCGAGCCAGCACAAGTTGATGTGCCCCTTGCCCCAAACCCGAGCCCCGCCACGCAAGTTGGACGCACCTGCTCATACCTGTATCCCAACACCAAGCCCTGCACAAGTCGATGCACTCCGGCTCCTTCATCCCTGTGAAGCGACCTGGCTTCGGTAAAGGGGCTTCTCTGGAGGAGACCTTCGAAGACAGCACTGTGAGCACTGATCTAGGATCCGAAGCCAAATCCTATGCCATAGACAAGAGTGGCAGTCTCGTCCTGAGTTCGTTTAACCCTGCAATTGGACTCCTGTAACCCGAGAGAGGAAAGCAGTTAAATGGACACTTAGCCGAGTTGATGGGCTACACAATAGTACTGCACTGCCTATTCGTCAACTTATGCAGAGAACATGGCAGTTGATACAAAGGAATAGATTGCTTATCTAATACATGAAGGCTGTGTGTTCCGCGGAATCCTGACTAATTTAAAGTATGATGTAGTGCATATAGGCATAATGTGCATAGTAAAATGATAACTCTCTTCACAGAGCCTCGGGGCATGCTAATAGTGCATCACTTGATAACCTGTCGTCACAGAGCCCCCCGCATGGCCAGAGGGCATGCAGATCCAAGAATCCGAAAACTATGGCAGAAGAAAGCTGGGTCCCAGAAGAATGCCTTTTGAAGCCAAGCCTAAACTGGAAAAAAACTTTGGGGCCAACTTCGAAGTGCTGATGAGCTGAGCTGCTCATCATCTAGAGCGTAGAATAGTAGCTTCGACCCTTTGCAGACTTTGGGGGAAAAAACCAAAATGGCTTCGCAAAGGAATGGAGGATATCTCCAATTTGAAGGCGGAGAGGAGCTGTGCACTTCCCTAAGGAAAGAAGCCATGCCGAGAATACTCCCAACATGGCTGCACAGTGGGGATATCCGTTGCGCAGGCAAGGCCTATGATCGGGAAGAGATAGTTCGCTCTCCCCATACATCCCGCCTCCTCTGCAAGGGCTGATAGCACATCACAGTGCTCAGGATGCGACATCGGGGTGTACTCCGTGGGCTGCACCTGAGTTTGCCCACAGAGAAGTGAGAGGCGAACCTCCACTTATATCCCCCCATACAGCCCCCCACTTCTTTATCGCGCATACTCGAGATGGCCATCAAAGAAATGCGCAAGAAAGAATTACCCAATCGGCCACTACTGGCCCCCAGCTTAGAGCTGCTGGGAAATAGATCCTTGGATCGTCCGTTGCTGTCCTGGGATGGCCGGTCGTGGGAGCAAGGACCCAGTGAAGATAAAAATTTGAAGCTAAGTTCTTCAGAAAAGGGCTTCCGGAACCTAAGAAACTGCTATAACTAGCAAGGAACAAGTGTTCAGTTATAGCGTCAGTCTGAAAGAGACAAAGACACTGCTGCTGCAATTCTGTCCTGTAACCCATTGACCAAGCCTCAAGTTGGAATATTCAACAAGAGCACTACAAGTCGAAGGAGTTGAGTAGAGGGCCACTCTTCACCAACCTTAGGTTGCATTGCTAAGTTTGTTGAAGAGTGGCCCTCTACTCAACTCCTTCAACTTATTAAGAGCTCATGCCGAACTTCCCTGTATTCCAGCCAATATGTGTACTGAATCCTATACATGTGCTACTACAATATGTCTGCTATGGATATCTCCATTGCCGTCCAAACCTTGGAATATACACATTGGAAGAAGGTACCGCAGTGTCGAATATCGCATTTCTGCGATGACAATAAGTTTTGCGCATTCACACCACAAAGGGAAATGTTTGCGGTAGGATAAAAACTGACTCTGATTCCACTAATATCATTTTGAGTTTTCCTCCTACCTTACACTATGAGAATTAATATAATGTCAACCAAAAATGAATCAAATGGTTTCGAAGATGCTTTCAATGTCACAAAGAAAGGTAGTTTCTGCAGATCATGAAAGGCTTGTAGAAAATTGAAGTTTCATTGCAGTTTTCAAGGCCACTGAAAGGATTAGTTTCACAAATAAAGAAAGGCATCTTGAAAGAACCACTTTCGAAGTGCCTTTCAAACACGTTGAAACAACAAGTTTCAAGCATCAAGAAACCTTGCGCTATTTTTGCCATTGGTCCGGCATTTTCCGGACCAATGGCAAAAATAGCTCAAAGTTTCCGTGCCGCGGAAACTTGCTGTTTCGGGGTATTGGAAAGTGGCCCGAAAAGTGAATCTTTCAATGCTGCTTCCTTTGTCGATCAAACTCGTTCTTTTGCTGGTCTCGAAAAGGGCTGTGACAGTGACAGTTTGTGGGGCCCTTTCATGAAGCAAAGAAACTAGCTTTCTTTGTGACATTGAAAGAGCTTTTGAAACCATATGATTCATTTTATCCATAATGGTTGTAGTTTAAGGTAAGAAAGGAACTTGAATAGATACTAATGGAATCACATGTGGTTTTCATCTTACCACAAATATTTCCATTCGTGGTGTGATTACAGCCTTTTGCGGAACTTAGGGTGGGGACGGTTTTGTTCTGTTTTTGACAATTTTCAAGAGGAACACTGTCAGAGGCTCAATTTTGATCGGATTGCCTCGGGGTAGGCGCGTTAGAATCACATTCAAAATCCACAGTTGATGCAATAGTGGTATTTTTTATCCCATCAACTGTAAGGTGGGGACACTTTTTTTCCGTTTTCAACAATTTTCATGAAGAATACTGGCAGAGGCTCAATTTTGATCGGATTGCCTCGGGAGTAGGCGCGTTACAATCGCATTCAAAATTCGCAGTCGACGGAATACTGGTATTTTTGATGCCATCAAAAAATGAAATTTCTACCGCAAAATCTCTGTCTTTGGCAAGTCACCTGCAGCATTTAACCTAGATTTTGCATATGTTATACCTATTGATGTACTCTAGTTAACATGAACTTTGGATTGATGATATTCAAAGTAGCTGTAATTCACTGCGCACTTTGTTGAAATGGTCATTCCCCTCCTGTAGAAAATAGAGCACTCAAAGCAGATTTGGGTATGCCCACATGTAAAATTATCGTGGTTGACTAGACTACATCAATATGCATAACATATGCAAAATCTAGGTTAATCTGAGCAGTACTCCGAATGCTGCAGGTGACTTGCCGAAGACAGAGATTTTGCAGTAGAAATTTCATTTTTTTGATGAAATCAAAAATACTGATATTGGGTTGACTGCGGATTTTGATTGCAATTCTAATGTGCCTACTCCCGAGGCAATCCGATCAAAATTGAGCCTGTGGCAGCATTCCTCATGAAAATTGTTGAAAACAGAAAAAAAACTGTCCCCACCCTAAGTTCCATAAAAAGCTGTAAATAAACAAGAAATGGGAAACGGAACCTCGCGCAATTGAATATGTACCACTCCGCCGAATAGGATGTATCGGTGCACCCGGAAATGTACCTGACACCAAGAGTGTCAGAGAGCAAATCGTAGCGACTGGAATGGTACCTGACACTCGAAGAATAAGTTGCACTGAATTTGAGCCTGACGCGGAGTATGTCGGAGGCAGGATCAGCCGTCCCGACATTACCCGTGTCAGTAGCCCCGAAACGGCTCCTGACTTTCTTATTGTCAGGAGCTGTTTCGGGGCTACTGACACGCCCCGTGTCAGTGGCCCTGACACTGTCACGCCCCATGTTGGTGCACCTGACACTGTCACGCCCCATGTTGGTGCACCTGACACTGTCACACCCCCGTGTCGGTGCACCTGACACTGTCATGCCCGTGTCGGTGCACCTGACACTGTCACGTCCCCGTGTCGGTGCACCTGACACTGTCACGTCCCCGTGTCGGTGCACCTGACACTGTCACGTCCCCGTGTCGGTGCACCTGACACTGTCACGTCCCCGTGTCGGTGCACCTGACACTGTCACACCCCCGTGTCGGTGCACCTGACACTGTCACGCCCCCGTGTCGGTGCACCTGATACTGCTCCTGACACGTCCAGTGGCAGGAGCAGAGTCAGTCACAAAGATTTCGCGCCTGACACAGGTAATGTCGGGACAGCTGATCCTGCCTCCGACATGATCCATGTCAGGCTCAAGGTCAGTGCGACTTATCTTCTGAGTGTCTGGTACAATTTCAGTCGCTACAATTCGCTCTCTGACACTCTTAGTGTCAGGTACGTTTCCAGGTGCACCGATACATCTCATTTGGTGGAGTGTACCTCAGATATTCCTTGCAAGGGGTCAAAACTTTCTTCCTGCGCAAAGGTTAGTAATGAAATAGCACACAAGACAAACGGATACTCACCAACAATGAGTGTACATGTCAAGATCTATTTTCCAGTGGGGGCAGCATATATGAAGTGACTTAGCATGGTCGCAACTCGCCTTGAGATTTCCTGGCCGATCCCGTGCACAATAGGACGGTGCAAAAAAGGCACATGGGGAGTAAGGAAAGAAACCTATTTCTTGCGACCAAATTCACCAGAAAGTAGAGGTGTTAAAGTATCCCATAGCCAGACGAAATGTTGGACCGAGAATGAGTAATGAATACCAAACTCACTGTTTTATCAAATGTGCACAAACTTACACCTGAAAGTTACCTGGACCTCCGGTGGTGGAAGCCAATGATTTTGGAGACGTGTTTGGATTTTTCTGGGTAGGCATTAGCTCTGCGACGAAGAGGACATGCCAAAAGTGTTGTAATTTAGGAAGGGAAGAAGACCCCGAACAGCGCAAGAAAAAGGGGCGGAAGGAAAAGTGTCAATTGAAAGCTTGCTTGCAACTGCAACTGCAACAGGTTGTAGAGAAAAGCAACTTTACCAAGTCGGCTGACTAAATCAATGCATTCCCACAAGTTCGGCGGCTCGATTTTCCACGCGCTGACCCTGGCCTTATGCATATAAAAGATCTGGGCAGACTTAGACTTAGACTTAGACTTAGCCGCTGGAGAGGCTCTACAACCTCTCAAGGGAAATGAACCGGTGTGGCTTGCAGCAGGAGGGTGAAAGCGGAGGAGAAAACCCAATGTGATAGCCAAATAACAGTGATGTGAATGTAATACAGCCAAACTACGCTATGCGCTGCCAGTCACGCCACACCGTGTACACCAGCAGAGAAGAAAACCCGGCGCCTCGAAAAGAGGACTCTCGTCCCGCTCCTCCCTGAGTCCACTAAGTAGAGCCAAAGAAAATTAGAGTCGTACCGTGTTTGGAGTGAGGCCGTACCGGAACCGTGTGGTTAGGGTGAGGTATACAGAAGATCCAGCTAAAGGTGCAGAATAAACAGGTAGGAGGACACAACTTGTGCGAATTTAACTAACAAACAGCCACCACAGCCGCGGAAGCCAATATTAATTGTGGGTAAGTGAATGAGTTCGACAGGAAGAACGAAAGCTAAGGAAATGCGAGCGAAAACTAGAGCACCGACATGAGTGGAGCAAGAGAAAGGACGCAACTCGGCGGCATTTGCCGAGAGTACAGCACAATCAATAACCAGCTGGAGAAATGAGTGTGAGACGACCCATACCACGACTCATACTGAGGATAGTAATCCGGTTGCGGTCTCGAAGGATCAAAAACAACCTGGACAAATAGCAATTGTGTGACGTGCCAATGAATGCTCAAAGACGAAGGGAATGAAGAAACGACCTAGGGTGGACGCAAACCGAAGACGAAATACTCGTTAATAGCGGATGGAGGTTTGGGTATTGTTAAATCATCACAGTAAGATTGGTAGAGCTGTCAGAGAGGTACATACTAGATCAAAATGTGCAGACCAGGAATTTAGCAGGAGACGCAGGTTGCACCCTAACCCCAGTGAAGAAATAGCTGGCTGTTTCCTTTGCCTCAAGCATTCAACACATTGAGATACAAGATCATAAGTTGAAGTGTCTGTCTGTGAGAGACAACCTCAAACCCATCGGAAGGAGTTGGATGTAATGTTCTTCACTCTGCGTCCAAAGCCGAACGTGGTTGTTGAAAGCGGAGCTGAAAGGTGATCTGAACGGACTCGGAGCAAAGCGCGAAAGGATAGGCATACACCAGTACAACGCTGGCCAGCGGCGAATGGTATTTGGACGAAATTAATTCACCAATTTCCATCTCGAAGTTGTATTGCCACTCGTGTTGCGTGCTTTCAACGAGAGAAAAAGGGAGGTCAGTCCTGCGGGTATGGACTACCAAATTAGGGCGATAGAGATGCGAGATCTGTGAGAAGTGGTGGATGTCGATGATTGCTACAATATGCGACATGTTTCTTTCACCAAAGATGTGCTGTGGCAGTGCGCGAGCGAGAGAGAAGGAGAGTTGGTTTTTCGAGGCAGCGGTGAGCCGGATATCTCCGGGCCATGTGCACCACAGGGTGGCACTGTTATACATAATCCCTTCTCATTAGAAGGTGACATCAATTGCATAAAAACCCTCTCGTTTAGAAGGGTGTATGGTGTATATACCAGAAGCACTCACGTGTGGGGCAGGCGAGGGGCAGGCGACGCCGAGCGAGCGAGTCGAACGTCCTCAACGACGTCGACGCCCTCTGGCTAAGTTTGACAGGCTGACTAATCTTGCCCAAATCTAGACTACAGCGTGCTCGTCGTCGGCCACAGCGAGCTCAAAAAATCCCTCAAAAAAACCAAGGAAACACAAATTTATTTACATTGGTGCGTCAAATGACGCGCGAGGGATACAGACAAAATGGGCTACAACTGAGGCATTTATATCTACATTTTACGTTGCACAAATCAAATCGTAAACGTCTTTGGTCTCGTCGCACGGCGCGAAGAACGCCCTACCCAAGGAGGTGAATAAATGACATGTAAAAAAATTAGAAAATTTACCTATTGATCGGCTCACCCATCCGCCTGAGAATACGCTTCATCGTCGCATGCAGCCGGGATAAGCCGCCAACCAACAGGAAGTCAAAAAATTCGCGGTGGCGAACGCCGCATTCGCAGCGCGTGCGGTCGCGCGTCGCTCCGTCGCGTAGAAGGGTCAGGTGGAGCAGCCGTTCTACAATGAAATCAGTGTGCAAGTCAGGATCCAAACAGAAAAAAGGCGTACCACAGTAGAAACGACGCGAGACCTCGTACACACAAATCCAGACGTGCTGCTTGTCCTGCTCGCACTTCACGTACTCCATGCGCCGGCATTCCATCTGATGCTTCTGCGTGAGCCCGCCCTTGATTCTCAGCTGCGCCAGGAAGGGCATCGCGTCCTTGCCATCGGAGGCACGGAACGCAGCACTGTCAGCGTTCTTGAACGACACGACAATGTAGATGAGACCGGGTCCCTCGCCCACGTAAGGGAGGCGGTCGCGCTTCGCGAAAAAAGCCGTCCGACGGTGTTCATACTTGAGAAATTGCTGCGGGTCTCTATTAAATTTTCAGAGCTTGATCGGCACACGGACGGCGAGGTATACACGATATGGCACGCGCGGGCCAATCTGCGGGTCGGGAGCGTTGTCGATTGCATAAATCCCGCCATTGTATGATCGGGGCGGGGAGACGAAGGCGCAGCCACCAAAAAAGCCAAAAAAGCCAAAAAAGAGAAAACGGAGCCTCCAAAGCTGCTGAAGACCAGAGAGTAGTCGTAAGAGCCCCAAAGAGGTTTGGAAGACAGGAGAGGACCGGGGTAAAGGCAGAAGAGTGCGTCAAATGGTGCTGGAGAGGGTGGTGGTGGGTGGTGGGTGGTAGTGAGTGGAGAGTGCTACCAGCAGGCGGTCACGCACGCCGGCGCGGGTGTAGTTCCAATGCGCCCTCCCCGCATTTTCGAGGCCGGCGGCCGGGCGTGTGCGAAGAGGAAGGCGGAGGTGAGGTGGAGTTGCCACTGGGCGTGTCCGAGACCGAAGCCCGCCTTATCCGGAAGGCGGGGAGTGCGGCTCCGGCGCGCTTTCAACTGCGGCAGTGACGAGCGCGGGCAAACTAAGGGGCGCTCGAGGAGAAGGGTGGTCCGGGGGTACAGGCGGTGCCGATGGCGTGTGACGCCCAGAACGGAGTGAGGCTTGGGTGTGGCCGCATCTGAGCACGAAGCGGGGGCGGACCGCTTTTCCGAAAGGTGGGGAGCGCGACTCCGGCCTGTGCTCGTCGCCAGGACGGGGTGGGGGGAGCGGGGAGCGGGGGGGGATGGGGACATATCTGATACTGAGGATGAGGAGGGACGGCGGCAGCGCGCACGCACACGGGGAGGAGGAGGGGGGCGGCATGAGAAAGAAAGAGGCGTGGAGCGGGGAGACACATCAGATGCTGAGGATGAGGTGGGAGGGCAGCAGCGCGCGCATGCGCGGGGGGGAAGGTGGGCGGCATGGAGGCAGGGCGTGGGTGGGGATTTCCATCAGGCAAGGGATTCCTCGACAAAAGACGCGGCGATGCGACTATCCTGAGCGGTCTCAGGAATCGGGTCGTCCTCGTCCTCTTCCTCGTCCTGCTCCTCGCCCTCGCCTCGCTCACCCTGCTGCGTTTCCACAGGGATCACCCCGAGACCTTGTCGCGCGGTGTGCATGAGCCCCGGAATATCGCGCCAGTTCCCCTCGAAACGCAGTCGGAGATGACGCTGGATTTCCGATTGTCGCTGCGAGTATGCTGTGAACCCCTCGCTGAGTATGGCATCCTCCACAACCGACGGGCGCTGGTCCTGGAGATCCATCCACCACGCCTCCTTCCACCGGAGAAACTTGAGCACCCGGTCCATCTCCTGCTCCAGCAAGTCCACCTCCTCTGTCCACCTCCATGCCCTCGCACGAGTCTTCGCCCATTCGAGTCGCAACGCCTCCACCATACCTCCCTGTGAACCCTCCTCGTCTGTCAGCTGTGAAAGCCATATCCAGGATGCCGGCCTTTCCTCCTGCTTCTTCTTCCGCATCTCCTCTGTCGCCGCTCGCCCCTCCAGCCTCTTCTTCTTTTTCGTCCTGCTCTTGTGCTCGGGATCACTGAAGGTGCGCGAGGCCTGGCCCGTACATCGTCAGGCGCGAGTATCTGTAGCTTGAGCTTCCATTCGGTCTCTTTGAGAATGGGACCGAGATTGGCGAGCGCCTGGCGTGCGGCTCGGTACTCCGCTGCAGTCCGCCGAATGCTGTCCTCCACGGCGTCGATCGCGGTCTTAGCGCGTGTGTTAGCAGCGACCCCTCGCGTGAACGCGTCCTTGTGCTTCCACTTGGCCGTCCGCACCAGCAAAAGCCGACGGAGCTCCTCCAACGCCGTCTCAGCCTTCCCAATCCGCAAAGCAAACTCCATGCGGGCGTGGCTCTCCTTCACAATCACACCGGGCATGCTCGCCAGTCGCGAGGGAAGCCATAGCTTGATCGCGTAGACGGGAAGCGCGGGAGTCGCCTGAAGTCTGGCTGCGGTGGCCCGCGCTTGGTCATCCGCCATCCGCAAGGGCACGACAATCGGCGCGAAGGACTCGCGTATCTTCAGCCACTCGGTGATTTTCCTCCCAAGCTTGTTGGAGCGCTCGAGTAGTGCGGTCTTTTGGCGATCCGTTGCGTGCAATTTGACCGCTCCATGGTCCCACTGCAGTGGCGCTGTTGCTCCTCTAGCTGCATGCCCATGTCAATCATCTCGTGCGCGTGCAGGTCTCCTCGAACATCATCCGCTGCGTCCCCCACCCATGCTCCCTCCGCGTCCTCTGCTAGCCGCTTGCGGATCGCGAAAATGTCCTCGGGCCTCTCTGCGACCTTGAATGGGTTCGGGTTCTTCGGGTCATCCTCCCACAGCTCCATCTCCTTGGTCCACCTCTCCAAATCCTCTGCCGGTAACCCTTGCTCGCCTCCACCACGCCAGCCGAAAATCCGACATATTCGGAATTGCCTTTTGCGCTCGCTCCAACAAGAATTTCCCCAGTCCAATGATCTTCTTGTGATTCCAGTCGTTGAAATGGTCATCCAGGGCATCACGTCGTGCCCCGGGCCCCATTTCCTTGGTGCTGGTAGCGAGAGGGTTTGCGTTCGCCCATCCCCTCTCCGGTGCCTCGCCGTCCGTCTGCCCGACGTAGGGGGTGAGGTTGAATGAAAAGAGAATGTTGCAAGCTTCGATATGCGCCGGCAGGTGAAATTTAGGGATTAACCAGACGTAGTGGCGGTCTCGGCCGCGCCCGCGAAGCTCGGGCCCGTACACGGCGAGACGTGTCCAGATATTCTTGTGCCACTGGCAGACGATGTCATAGGAGATGAAAAGCTGGATGATGTCGTCGTGGTTTGCAAGACTCTTCCATAGCATGTAGTCCATATTAATGTATCTGTCGTTTTGAGAATTAGTTGCCGCCGCTTTTCTCAGACAAGAAAAAAATACCTTTCCCCCTTCTGCAGGTCGCCTACTCCGTTCGGGCGCTTCATGTTGTGCCGCGCGCAGTCCACTGTCCCTATCCCCGATGACGCTGTCCCGAACGACTCCCGATCCGGCTCATCCACAGCATCGTGAGCGACACACGTGCTTTTCTATGGATTCCATATTAGGCGGACCGTGCTTGACAGAAGAACGTAAGTTTACCTCCTGCTCTACATCCCATTGCTTGTCCAGATGCGCCATATATTCGTCCACCTGTGAGAAAAACGCTATTCCGTCGCCGAGGGAGGGATCGTCCGCTTCGCTTGAGACGTCCTTCCTCTTCATGCGGAAATTCGCATCCAATGCCAGAAAGAGGGCGTACAAGAACCGCCTCTCAGGCGGAACGAGCTTCCACGATCCGTCCGCGGGAAGGTTCTTGCCGGGTTGAGGACACGCTGGGCAGAGCAGAGCGCATTCGCCCGCCTTGGTTCCCTCGATACCACTAGTGGCGTGCCCGCGGCCCGCTCGCTTAAGCATCTGAAGGTGTCGCCACTGCCTCGTCATCCTGCGAAACTCCGCGTATCGAGTCTAAACAAATATAGGAGGTCGGCGGCACTCTTAATCTCGAAGCGCATGACATACCCGAGGCTGGAAAACACCGCTGTTGTCCGTCTGGCGCGCGAGCTTGTTGTAAAAGTGGTATGCCGAAGATTTTGCCTCAAGAGACAGAAGATGGAATTCACGCAGGACGCCGAAGGTGGCTGCAGTCGCGGGACTTGTGGTCGTCGCAGGGTATAGCCGATTGCGAAGGAGCTGGACATCATGATCCTCAGCCCGCCCACAGCTGCAGAAGTCAAGCGCGACTTCATGGATGCCGTTTGAGTCCACGATACAAAAATCCTCCCGCGAGCGCTTCTCCGTCTCGAGACCTCCACTGGCATCCCAGTCGTCCGCAGTATCGTCGTCCCAGACCGCCGCTTTCTCCTTCGCCGCCGCTCTTTTAGCCACTGTCCCCGGGCATATGCCATTGCGTCCATGGCCGAGCTGGATCCGTAGTCCCAGAGACTTGAGAGTAACGCGCTCAAACAAAGTTGCGTCTTTCCACACCTGCGCGGTCAGCTCGATGAGAGACGCTGTGGGCTATAGGGGGGCAGACTCACCTCTACTCGATGGAGCGGATTATCCCGGTGGAGCCGCACCAGGCAGGCCTGGCAAAAAAGCGCGTCGGTGAAACAATCTTTGCAACGCCAAACAGCTGCCGCTGCCGCTACGTCGCAGTTCGCGCACTTGCTCTGATGGCGATGGTCGCCGCGACCCTCGAGACGCAGGAGCTCGTCCAGGAAGCGCTGGCGGCGAGGGACCCACTGGGCCATTGGATGGTCCTGATTCGAAGGAATAAGTCCACGGTCTCAAGTAAAATAGTATAATAGACTAACAGAATCTCGTCCCTTCCGGGGCCCTGGGTCGAGTGGGTGCGCAGCATCAAACACGAGGAAATCCTCGCCGGCGAAAGGAAACGGTGAGTCCTCATTTGACGTCCAATCGGATGCCAGGAGATCTCGTTCAGGAGCTCTCTTCGTCTTCGTGGGGGAAGCTGGGACAACCACGCGCTCAGCAGCAATACGCGTTCGCCCCTGCAAGTCGGTCCGAATCGCACGATGGATGAGGTCCTCCTGCCGGTTGCGGTCGTGTAGAGTCGGCGATTCGTCCTCGCTGTCGCTGTCCGACACAAGGGTGGCCTGCATACTAGATCTATTGCGTTTCATGGTTGTGGTGGCACGGGAGGAATCATTTTGAAATTTGACGATTGACGATACAATGTGATCTTCATCAACCGTAGGCGCAGATCACTGCCAAAGGGGAACGGACAGAGTGGGTCACTGGGTACAAGACCCAGTGACCCACTCTCAAAAGCACAGACTGAGAGAGGCGCCCGGTGGTTGTTGATGCAGATGTGTGAAGCCTGGAAACTGACAGATGGCTGTGTCACGGATCATTCCGTTTGGGCGCTTGAATGAGCGCTCAACAAAACACTCTGAAAATAAAGAAACGGTATACATATCAATCCTACCATCCAGGCTCTTACAAGACTCGGTGGCGAGTTGGCCACATCTACATCATGTTTGGGCGCTCGACTTTTACATGTGGAAGAAGTCACGAAGTCACGGTTTTTATATAGTTTGGAGAGAAATCACTTGTAATCTAGTGTACAAAATCTACACAAAACTATCCACGAATTTTTGATCTGAATAAATGTACTCTGCGCTCTCGCGGACCCTACACCATTTAACCAGCCCCCGACACATAAAAATCTGGAGTACGTCGAGGCGGGGAGCAGTGCAACATTTATACATTATGTCCTGTATTACCAGTGCCTCCGCAAGACCATAGGTTGATATGTAAGCGAGCTTTTCAAGCGTGAGGAGGGAACTGATACAGCCGACCAAGGGGACAATGATGTCGCTGAAGTTCGTCTGTGTAATTGTTTAGTCAATATTGGAGCTAGAGGTTGAAGGATTAGGTGCGTACCACAGGATGTCCTCTGCTTCCCCATGTTCGGTCCTGGAGGATCACCATTTCCCGGACGTCAGGCAAGAGCGTGGTGAGGTCACCTGGATACTGCACGGCGAGCAATTGAGAGACTTGCAGCTCCAGGTGAATAACCCGGGCAGTCGACAACGCGATAAAAGTTAAAGGGACTACAGGCCGCTCTTCGTAGTCATGTGTACCATAGACGATGCGAACCCCTCGCACGGGACGCGACGCGACCAGCAGAGCCACGTCGCAAGGCCGGGCACGGACGAACTCGAGACGAGGGAGGAACTCCCTATCGCAACTGAGGAGGTTGAGTTCATGGAAATATATAGACCGAATATGCGGCTGCAGAAGCAAGAAGTCCATGACAGGGTCATCGACCTGGGGCCAGTAAATGAATTCGTGCAGCCTCCCCCGAAACGACCGCATGAGCCCGCGAACGTCAACGCTGCTTTCCAGCTGCAGAGCCTTGAGGTTCTGTAAGTTCGTGAAAGCGGCTTCGAAGCTGCTACCCATGAGCGGGGGCAAGTCGGGGTTGCCGCGGAGTTCGAGCAAGCGGACCTGGACATGAATTGAATCAAGTACGAAACTCTCTTAATTACGACATACCAGTCGGCCCAGCTCAGGATTCGTCGCAAGTACCAAAAAAAGCGCTGGAGCCTTGTCGCGGCAAACCCGGATGCTGCGATAAAGGGCAGGCTTAGCAATGGTGGCCAATTTGCGGCAGGCAAGGAGGAACGCCGATTGAGTAGGTGTGGTTGAGAACAGAAGAATTCGAGCAAGAATGGCGTCCGGGACAACGGCGAGCATGAGCATGAGCGCATTGAGGCATGAGTACAAGTACAACTTCACAACATTGATGGCATCAAAATCTGCTCCTGACAGCATCTGCCATCTCCGACACAGCTGTTGAACGTCTGAGTGTTTCTTAGGTAAGGGAATCGGAATACAGGCACTGTATTATGTGAGTGATCTTTTTTGCTCAGTCTTTTGGCCCGCAAATTTCACAGTCCACAATTGTCGCGTTTTCATCTCTTGGCCTAATTCAGCCTTCGGGCGCCAGTGAGTATCACATTCCATCACGCAAGATTGATTAATCTTTTGCATTCGCGTTCGGCAGATGGGATCTAATGAGATATTGATTTTTTACATAGTGACTGCCTCATCCCCACCACTCTCAAGACGCCGCGTCATCTCAACCTTGCGCTGGTACTGGCAGACAGTATCATACGATACTATTGTCCCTCTGATAAATATCTCTTGAAGATCGTTGAGATAACGGCGGATTGCCCGAGTCACATCCCTATGGAAGCGAGATCGCGCCACGGACCGGGCCCGCACGCCATCGGTAAAGATTTGGTGCCTGGGAATGAAATTGGTAAGTTGGAATTCACATGCGCAAGTTTTACTTGCCTCCTGAACGCAGCTGAAATCACGAGAAAGTCGTTAATGAGGCGCTCACCAGCAAGCCGTCGCTGCCGGACTCTGCGATAGATCAGTGGGTGGAACAGCGGGAAAGGTAGGATTTACGGATCGCAAAAAAAGATCAGAGACATTTTGCGGACGCGTTCTCGGAACTCGCGTCTATAAAGGAACTGATAACCCCATGAATTTTAGGTTGTGATGAGTCTCACGGAACGCTTACTTGGGCCAAATCAAGGCTCGGGATTAATCGCAGATTCCGGTAAATCAACATGCGGAATATTTTTACACAGTGTCTGCCTCATCCCCACCGCTTTCGAGACGCCGAATCCTCTCACCCAACATACGCGGGTACTGGCAGACAATATCATACGATACTATGCGCATGAACAACACTTCCCCGGGTTGTCGAGATAACGATACGGGACTATGCGCGTGATGCCGGGGTTGTCGCGGATTGCCTGAGCCTGGTCCCTACGGAAGCGAGATTGCGCTATCGACCAGGCCCGCATGATATCAGCCATTTGTTGTCTGGGAGATCAGTAAGTCCGGATCCACGATACACGAATCTCCCTTGCCTCCTGAAGGAAGCTGACATCAAGGCCACATAGTGAATGAGGCGCTCCCGAGCGAGCTGTTGCTGCTCGACTCTGCAATAAATCAGCGGGAGGGACGGCGGGAAAGAACCGGGGGGACACACGGATCGAAGAAGAGCACCACCGACATTTGTTGGCCCGTTCTCGAAACCCGTGTATAAAAATGTCTTGATAACCCCATGAACTTTACATTGTGATGAATCTCATGCCACGCTGACTCAAAACAAGTGCCGCGTAGGTGCGCAATGTGGGCGTCGAAAGCCCCATCGGGGTCAAGAATATTATTGCATACGCATACGACAAATCAATTTCAATCACAATTGCTTTCCTCCTCTATTTCTTTTTCAAAAGTACGAGTCGAATTGAAATGCGTATTTCTCGGCATCCTCTTCATGCGACGTCACGAAAATAGCGGCCCACGGATCCTTTGCATCTTTCCCAGCTTGAAAGGCGGCCGCGCTGAAAGCACATCAGATAACCGGTGACGCGGGGAAACGGAAATCACCTCGATCGGTGAATCGTTGCATCCCCATTTACAACCCAGAAATTGACATTATCTTCCACGCCAGCGGCACCCAGGTACGCCAAGGTCTCTTGAAAGGTACGGACGAAGCGGACTTCCTTTGTATTGTCAAGAATATCATCCCTGGTTTTCGAAGTGAGCGACGTAAACAGCACAAGCAAGACACACACACCAGTTTCGGCCCAAGAAACCGTCGACATTAATGTACCAGTTTTCATCGTCTTGCAGCAGGCGAGGGCCGAGATGCTTCTTCTTAGTAGGCGGTGGCGGGGTTTCCATTGTTGCAGATCGTGGATAAGGAATGATTGATTGATTTTCATTGGGCGCTAATCATTGCACTCCGATTTGGCCTTCAACGCCTCACTCATATTCAGAATACTACAAGCTACTGTGGTGAGCAACTTAACCAGATCTCCCTTAGTGTGTATTGTTCCGATACCGCGATATAATAGGTGTCGCTGATCAAGATTGAAATTGAAATAGCCTGGGCGCACCTGAACCGGTGATTTCAGATCCGCACCACTCATGCATCCCACTCAAGCTCGCACTCAGGCCAACGGTGAGTATTACTACCTATATTTCCCGCCTTTTTCTGAGCTCCCCCTTACCAACAGATGTTGAACTGTGCAACATCCCGAAATTCCATCTCGCCGCCCACGTCCAAGCCTGCAGTCTACGTTTGTCATTTGAGTATCACGCGTTTCAGACGGATGGGGAGGGTGGAGAGAGAGCGTGGTTCGTGCAGGCACGGCTGCCAGTGAAAAATTATATCAAACCGATGGCGAAGTTGTAATCTTGCGCGTCTCTCCATAAACTCCTTCAAAATATATTTCACTCTAACAAATAATTTCCTGTGTGACCACAGATGAATACATAGTGTCATGTAAGAGTAGAGGCTTCAGCTGTTGAAATCAAATCAGTCGCCATGAAATTGGAATCCAAAAAGCCTCTACCTGCGCCTCGTTCGGCCATCGCTCGTTTCTCTTGCGCCCCCCGGGCTTGCGCGCAATTGGCGGCTAGTCGGGCGTGTTCTTTCTCGCGTGCTGCCAGTGTTTCGGAGGTCGCGGCCGTCGCGGCAGTCCAAATGGCATCCAGGCGCCGAGTGCTGATGTTCCAACGAGGACAGTACGGTAGACGACTGGCGGGATCATACTCGTCGTCGTCTGAGGCCTCAGACCAATCCGACTCGCGATAGAAAGCGGGCACATCAGCCATTGAGCGCGGGTCGATTGCTGGTTTGGCGCTTGCTGGTTTAGTGCTTGCTTTGGCCGTGAGCGACGCGGGATCAGCAGCGAGGGGCCTTGAGGCAGGGTGCAAAGGAAGAAACAACTGCTGGCCCGAGACACGTCTTAGTACGGGTTCGCGACGCATTGTATCCATGTGTGCTGCAAACCAGGGTCAGTAGGCGATAAGCACAGGCTTACGGCCGCACCCAAGAGTCGTTTGCGGCGCAGTGCATCTGGGTCTGCTTCGTATACCTCATGGGCTGCAGGAAATCAGAGAGGACGCGGATATTTTCTTTCTGGGAAACTACCTGAGGGGGTGGGAGATTGGCTCGCAGCTTCTAGCTCACGGCGTCGGGTTATTTGGTCTGAAGAGATATTAGCAAACGCGCAAGAAGCATGAGGCGAAGGACAAAACATACTGGCTTTATCCTGCCGAACTTTCTTCAATGCCCTCACGGCCTCTCGCGAACTACCCATAACGGGGCCGATTCCAGCTGCGCGACGGTCTGCGGCGACGGCGCGCTCCTTTGGATCCTTCATGTCGTAGCTCATCAGAGGTGCGCAAGGCACCCAGATTGAATATTGAGGAACCGATCGGGCCGCAAAATAGAATTAGAAATCGAAATTACAGGACATATTCACCTGGCCCCGACCAGTCGGAGAAAGATTCGACACAATCAAGCATGTGCCTCTGGCGATCACACTGCTCCTGCATGAGGTCACGCTTCTCCTGCATGCGTTGGTCTCGGAGCCACACGCGACGATCCGGCTCGCGCATCCCCTCGATGGCGAGTGAAACCATAATCTCCCATGTCCTCGCCTTCTCCGCATCCTGCTCCAGCGTCTCCTTCTCGGCGGCGGGGTCCTCAATGTCACTATGGAGGTTAATAATTAAATAAATAGACCTAGAGAAATTTCTGATGTGACATACTGCTCATTCGTGTGGCTGAGAGGTCGCAAACAAATGTCGGCGAGCTGGTCTGTCCACGAAAGCCATTGGGCCTCCTGCTCGGGATCCTGGACATTAGCCTTGACTGGGGACGGCGGAGACGGCCTAGCGCGGCGCTGTGTTTCGATGGGAGGCAAAATGACCGCCACAGGGCGCGGCAGGACTACAAATGTCGAGTTAGTTGCATGCGACCACAACGAGTGACACTCACGGGAGCGCCGTTTGGTTTTGGATTTCGGGTTTGTTTGCATTGAAAACGATTAGGAATTGGTGAAGGGACAGAGGAAAGGCCCACCGTGACATCTTCACTTTTGCCATCACGCGGATGGAACGCGTGATGTTTTCTACGTGATTTTTTAGTGTTTTATTCAATGTGAATAATAGAATGGAAAAGGTGTGGGCGTGCCACCGGGGACGTCACTCCCAACACAGAACACACGCATAGACTAGACGTTGGTATGCGCCAAGGTCGGCTATGCCCTCCATGTCGTCTACGCGCACGCTCAGGTGGAACGCGTGATATTTTGATGGAGCCCGAGGACGTGCACACTTGCCAAGCTCCAGTAAAAGGTAAGATGCATGCATTTCCACCATAGGACCTGCGGTAAGATCCAGCGTATGGTCCTGCAGCATTCTTCATGGAGCTGGCGAGCGGCACGTCGTTGGGCTCAAAGGGTGTGGGCGTGGGCCACAGAAGACAATATCGACGTATCCGTCGCTCGATAAAAGTAGCGCAAACAAAAAAACTCACTGTATGCAACGTGGACGTGGTGGCAAGAGACAAAGGGCATTCCTGTCTTCGGCTAAAGTGGGATCAACAGGTGTCGTCACATCAACACTTACGGAAAGGAACTGGACATTCCGTGAGGTGGACGTCCTAAAAATTGCACCACCAGTATATATCCGCACTCGAAAATAAAGAAAAACCCGCACCAGTGGAACCGAGTTGCCCGGTTGAACTGGGAGGTGAGTTGATGCCGGGCTGGAAAGGAACTTGAAGTTTTGTGAGTTTGACGTCTTCCAAATTGGTGAGTACTGCTGTGAGTGAATAAAACACTCACCAGTACACGTCCGCACTCGAAAATAATTAAAAGCCGCACCAGTTGAACCGATTTGGACAGGTGAACTAAGAGTTCAGTTGACGCGGGCCTGGAAAGGAACTCGGAGTTCCATGAGTTGGACGTCCTCAAAATTGCTGAGTGGTGTTCTGAGTGAATAAAACACTCACCGGTATACATCCGCTCTCGAAAAGAATGAAAAACCCACACCCGTTGAACCGAGTTGCCTAGTTGAACTGGGAGGTGAGTTGATGCGGGCCTGGAAAGGAACTCGAAGTTCCGTTAGTTTGACGTCTTCGAAATTGGTAAGTGATATTCTGAGTGCATAAAACACTCACCACTATCCCTCCGCACCCCAAAATAATAAAAATCCTCCACCGATTGAACCGGGTTGGACAGTTGGAGGGAGTGCGTTGATGTGGGGCTTGAACGGAACTCGAAGTTCCGTGAGTTTGATGTCTCAAAAATCGTTGAGTGCTGTTCTGAGCGAATAAAACATTCATCAGTACACGTCCACACCCGAAAATGATAAAAAACCCGTACCAGTTGAACCGAGTTGGACGGGTGAACCAAGAGTTCAGTTGACGCGGGCCTGGAAAGGAACTCGGAGTTCCGTGAGTTGGACGTCTTCAAAATTGCTGAGTTGTGCTCTGAGTGAATAAAACACTCACCGGTATACATCCGCTCTCGAAAGAATGAAAAACCCACACCCGTTGAACCGAGTTGCCTAGTTGAACTGGGAGGTGAGTTGATGCGGGCCTGGAAAGGAACTCGAAGTTCCGTTAGTTTGACGTCTTCGAAATTGGTAAGTGATATTCTGAGTGCATAAAACACTCACCACTATCCCTCCGCACCCCAAAATAATAAAATCCTCCACCGATTGAACCGGGTTGGACAGTTGGACTGGGAGTGCGTTGATGTGGGGCTTGAACGGAACTCGAAGTTCCGTGAGTTTGACGTCTCAAAAATCGGTGAGTGCTGTTCTGAGCGAATAAAACATTCATCAGTACACGTCCACACCCGAAAATGATAAAAAACCCGTACCAGTTGAACCGAGTTGGACGGGTGAACCAAGAGTTCAGTTGACGCGGGGCTGGAAAGGAACTCGGAGTTCCGTGAGTTGGACGTCTTCAAAATTGCTGAGTTGTGCTCTGAGTGAATAAAACACTCACTAGTATACATCCGCACTCGAAAATAAAGAAAAACCCGCACCAGTTGAGCCGAGTTGCCCAGTTGAACTGGGAGGTGAGTTGATGCCGGACTGGAAAGGAACTTGAAGTTTTGTGAGTTTGACGTCTTCAAAATTGGTGAGTACTGCTGTGAGTGAATAAAACACTCACCAGTCCACGTCCGCACCCGAAAATAACAAATAATCCGTACCAGTTGAATCAAGTTGGCAGGTGAACTGGGAGGTGCGGTGGTGCGGGCTTGGAAAGGAACCCGATGTTCCGTGAGTTTGATGCCTTCGAAATTGGTGAGTGTTGTTGTGAGTGCATAAAACACTCATCACTATCCCTCCACACCAGAAAATAATAAAAACCCACATCAGCTGGCCCGAGTTGGACAGGCGAACCAGGAGTTCAGTTGACGCGGGCCTGGAAAGGAACTCAAAATTCTGTGAGTTTGACGTCTCAAAAATCGGTGAGTACTGTTCTGAAGTGGATAAAACACTCACAAGTACACGTCCGCACCCGAAAAGAATAAAAAACCCGCACCAGTTGAATCGAGTTGGACAGGTGAACTGGGAAGTGCGGTGATGCGAGCCTCGCGATGTTCCGTGAACTTAACGTCTCCAAACTCGATGAGTGCTGGTCTGAGTGAATAAAACAATCACTAGTCCACGTCCGCACCCGAAAATCATCGAAAGCCCGCACAAGTTGAACCCGAGTTGCATGCTTGACCTGGGAGGTGCGTTGATGAGGGCCGGAAAGCAACTCGAAGTTTCGTGAACTCGATGTCTTCAAAATTGGTGAGTGCTGTTCTGAGTAAATAAAACAGTCAATAGTACATGTCCGCACTCGAAAATCATCGAAAACCCGCATCGATTGAACCGAGTTGAGCAGTTGAACTGGGAAGTGTGGTGATGTAGGGCTGGAAAGGAACTCGAAGTTCAGTGAACCTGACGTCTTGAAAATGGTGAGTGATGTTCTGAGTGAATGAAACAATCACCTGTATTCCTCCGCACCTGAAAATAATGATAAAACCTCCATCGTTGAACCGAGTTGGACAGCTGAACTGGAAAGTACGCTGATGGGGCTGGAAAGGAACCCGATGTTTCGTAAACTCGACGTCTTGAAAGTTGGTGACTGCTGGTCTGAGTGAATAAAACAATCGCTAGTACACGTCCGCACCCGAAAATCATTGAAATCCCGCACCAGTTGAACCGATTTGGATTCAAAAAAGCGTTGACCTTCGTTCTTCAGGCTTGCCTCTGCCCTGGCCTTCGATGCTCCCGCTCGCGCCAAATAAGCACGGCAGCGGCATTGATGCGTGCCGCGGAGGTGGGCTAGTATGTTGCCATGCTCCGCTGTACAAGGGTGCGGCATGTATGGCAAGTGTCAAGATCAAGTACGTATACGTATACTGACGCTCTTATTATATCCGCTCCCACGCCTGTCTCCCTTGCCTCCTCCGGCCACAACGCACATTGGAACAACGGTTGGCTTCGCGTACGTGCTGCGACAGAATACGATCACAACACTCCTGAGGGCCCTTTGAAGTTGGGACTGCAGCCAAAAATGTGCCGGGCCGGCACGGGGGCTTGCCGCATCACGGAAAAAAACATCAATCTCTATCTCTACCACAACTAAAATGGACGATGAAACCTCTGAGCCTGAAGAGTGTGTTATTTCGGTATTTCTGGCTTCGGATACACTAACTCTGGTAGCATGACTATTCGGAGAGAAAAAGGATCTCGTCGGCAAAGTACTATCGAAACAAGTGCGTATTTCCTGAATTCTTGACGGCGGCTGAGATGGCAAAAGCGCGAGCGTGTGCGAGAGCAAAAGAGGATCAAAATGGCTCAGAAACGGTGAGTTTGAAATCTTGCCAGGGAGCCATACAAGTATATTCTGGTGCAGGGCCGAGAAAAAAGCTAAACGGCGGCAGTCCGATAAGCCCCGAATAAAATCTGAGCCAACGACCAGCATCGCTCGGATGCCTACGGCCGGAAGAGCAGCGCCTCGGGCTCGGGCTCGAGTTCAAGCTCGCACAGAGGCCGCTTTGACTTTCCCCAACGATGCCAACGCAACGCAGATCGAGTCCCGCAACGTCAGCGATGCTGAACGTGACGCCTCTGAATCTCTGGTTCTGATGTCCCAGCTCCACACGCCCAAGCGAGTTGTCTTAGTTTCCGGGAAGATCCACATCTGAAACTGCATTGCGTACTCTAGGCCCGCGAGTCGGAATATTCCTCACGACGTTTTCGAAAATTGGCGGTACGTGATTTCCCCTCCCCTTCTCCTGCACATTTCGTGTTCAATAATCAGTCTCGTTCTTTGCAGGGATTCTCCGCGTGTGTATGAAGGGGGGAACTCCTCAGAGGAGGACGAAATGGGCGTGCGGTGAGTAGCGGGATCTGCACACTAACACGCAAGGGGTTAACATTAGAGTTGCAGCACCATCTCCGAAGTGGCGGGTCATCAATGGTACGTTACCCTGAATACGGTGGTTCGCATGCTGAGATGTACAGACAGTATATCGCAGTTTCTCGAGGGGGTGGAAGAGGACTTCGCGCCCTCGGAATATTCTTACGAAGAGCGCAGCCGCAGTCACCCAAACGTGCGTATACGCGGGAGAATTCGGTTAGCGACGCCCTCTTCAAGCCGTGGCTGCAGCCCGTTCCCGGAGGCCCAGATGCCAAGTCTAATCGATTATATGCACCGTCTGGAATAATTTCCCGGTCGCTCGCGGCGGCCGCTTTCCCCCATCTTGAATATTCATCTTGTGATCTTGTGTGTAACCTTAGATATTCAGAACGAAAATTCAATTCTTTGGGCCTCGAGAGGGCGTAATCAAAATAATATTGCTTGTGATAATCTCGCTTTCCAATCGGGTTGTCAGATCAAAAAAGAAGGGACTTTGCCTCCCGTATATTGCGCAGTGAGTAGGTACATGAACTACGCCTCCGTCCATTTCTGCACGCCACCATCGCCTGTGGGCCCGCGGTACTCCTGGCGGTACCAGGCGAGGGCCTCGCGACGGCTGGTCTTTTTGGCCTTGACCTGGTTAGGGACGCCATTGCAGACAGCGTCGGCCTCCGCACTGTAAGGAAGGTCATCAGCGGAACAAATCATAGAATAAATTAAGGAAGACGTACGAAGTGCGATACATGCCGGGCTCACGGCCGCAGAGCACCACATACCAGGTTTCGCCAGATCCCTCGGGATACCTGGCCTCAAGCTCAGTAGGGGTGTAGGGGACCCCACGCGACCAAAGGACAGAGGATGCGATCGTGGCTGCCGTGGCAGCGGCAGCGGTGTCGGCGGCAGCGGTGGCAGCTGCGGCGGCGGCAGTGGCGGAAGCACGGGCGTGCACAACTTCAGCCGCTACAACAGCGGGTAGCCTGGCTGCATACCGGATTGTTAATGAGGCAGGAGGCAAGGCAAGAAGCAAGGCAAGAAGAGCTTACCCTGCACCTCAGCAGCGAGACGCACGGCGTCCATGGACACGCTGGAGAGACGAGCCACCAAAGCGACCAACGATTCCAGCTCTGTTGCGGTGGAAGCGTTGCTCGCGGTGGTGGGCCTGTTCGTAGTCATTGCGGTCGGGGCGAGGTGATGGATGTGGGTGTGGATTTCGTACTGCAGATATTGGGGCATTGGAACGAAGGGCGTTATCATTTAACCAAGTCTGCAAAGGAAGTTAGCCCCGTTGCGCATCATGGCGCATGGGACGATCACGCACATGCACTGAATCTGAGAGATCTGGAACCTTGCAATTGATGGCATCGATAGAATCCAACGCACCTGAATGGGGACGAGGCGAGTGATGCTAAACGTTACCCGGTTTAGGAGATTTGCGTACGAAGAAGGGCGTATTTTCGTGCCAAATTACTGCCTTGACAATTTCACTTGAGAGCGACCGAACGCGGGACTCACTAGTGACCTGCACGTTCAGGGTTATTTTTCCCTTTCGTCGCCCTCACCTTGCATCCTCATCTGGCGTCGTGTTCCTTTCCCTTTGTGTCTGGTGCACCTAGCAAGCGAACACCGGGACTCACCAGTGGCCGGCACGTTCTGGGTTAATTTTTCCCTCGCGTCGCCCTCACCTTGCATCCTGATCTCGCGTCGTGTTCCTTTCCTTTCGTGTCTGGTGCACCTAGCGAGCGAACACCGGGACTCACCAGTGGCCAGCACGTTCTGGGTTAATTTTACCCTCTGGCGTCGCCCTCTTTGCTCTTGTCTGGTGGAACTCGTCTCTCGGCCTGAAATACCTTCACGTTCCCCGCCCACTATTCGTGCTGTTATGGCAAGGGGAAGAAAATCTCTTCTGCCAGCAGACCAAACAGCGTATCTGGAATCCGTTTACCCCGAATGGCTTGAAAAAAGGCCGCACCTGACATCGTTCTGGCCAAAAGTCGAGCGAGGGTGGTTCGCGAAGTGGCCAGTTGAGCCAGGGTTGAATCTACCGATCACGAGTGCGTCCATAGAGGAATCGGATCTGTCAGAGGAGGACCAGAGGAGGATCGGAGACGCCGAGGAGGTGATGAAGAAGGTAAGCGGCCTGATTTATTTCTCAGAGGTTCACGCCATTTTACTCACCATAATTGCTAGGTGATTCATAATTGGATCAATTATAGAGGTCAGAAGGAGAAGAAAGCATTTGCAGCAAACAACCCTGCCGCAGCGGCGAGCGTGCCGCTGCGGGAGCTGTTTGTCGCCTTGGGCCGGAAGGGGACTCGCATAAAACAACGTACTGAGGTGTGGACAGCACGCAACCTTCAGAGTCTGAGGGACGCACTGGACGAGGCGAATTACGCCTCGCTGATGGGCGTCTCAGACGACGAGGAGACTCCGGAGCAGCGGGCGGAGCGGATTAAAGAGGGCAGTGGTCGGCAGATGGCCCTGAAGCGCGCAGTGACGCAGCGGTTGTATGACGAGTCGCCAGAGGAGGAGAAGGCTGCCGTTGAGCAGATTTACCTCGCACAAGAACGGAAGACCAAGAAGAAGAAGGGTAAAAAAGCCGAGACCCCAGAGGAATTCCAAATGTAAGTGTTTCTTTAATGTCGGATCTTCAAGTTGACCAAGTCTTGTGGCGCAGGGGATTGGACCAGCTTGGGCCAGTTTTGAAGGAGTTCCATGCCGCTGTCACTGACATGACCGGCTGGGTCGGTGGGACGGTGTTGGTTGGGCCAGTTCCTAAGGAAGGTGGCAAAATCGGGACGCAGAGGTAAGCGGTGATCACGGCCCGGTGTATCCGCTTTCCTAATACGGCTTCTCTAGTTACTGTCATGGTGCCACCGCTGCAGGCCATACCCTCGATCAAGCGCATCCACGTTGGGGCGAGCAAGTCGTGAACCCACTTCAACAATTTGGGAAGAAAGTATTTGGTACGTCTTATCTTATGCTCGCTTTTAGCTGAATAATGCTGAATTTTTTCAGATCACAAAATTCGAAGGGAGCGCGCGCTTCAAAGTCCTGAGACATTTGAGGGATTCGAGGAGGCTGCCGGCGGCGAACCCGATGGAATGGCGGTCGAGACCGTGCGTCGTCGCAGAAAGAGCACCACGCGCAAGAAGAAAACTACACCAAGATCTGGCGACGTCGACGCTACCGCATCCGCCGACTCAGTCCCTGCCCCTAGGCTGAACACCGACAACTTGATTTCGTTCAACAGTCAATCTGCATCCTCCGGTGATATGAATGACGACTTCGACACCACTTCACCTCTTGAGACCCCCTCTTCGCCTCTTCAGACCACGGACATGACTATGATCGACCCTGCCCTTAGAGAGAATTCTCTTACTGCCGGCGAAGACCCTTTCGATGCTGGAAATGACCAACCGCGTCCCGAACAGTCTCTGGTCACCCCCGTCTTCGAAATAAGGTCAATATCTGCCGACTCGCCATCGCACCAGAGTCTGGTGCCATTTACGGAGGGGTTCCAGTTCGACATCGGAAGGAGGACACCGACGGGAAACGCGACACCACTGGGTTCTCCAACGGTCGGAGGCCGCATCCCGGGACACCCATTTGGACTGTTCCGCCTTGCGGGGTCTGGGACAGCGAACGGATCCTCCCCGCCACCCGCACGAGGTGCTGCAGCGCCTGCCCCTGCCCCGCCCACCTTGCCTTCGACGCCCGCCGCACAAGGTGCCCCTGGAGGGCCTGCTATGCCGCCCGGACAAGGCGCACCTGCCGCACCTGCCGCACCTGCGCCTTCGCCGCCCGCTGCACAAGGTGGCCCTGGAGCGCCTGCTACGCCGCCCGCACGAGGCGCACCTGCCGTGCCTGCGCCTTCCCCGCTCACCGTGCCTTCGCTGCCCGCCGCACAAGGTGCCCCTCGAGCGCCTGCTACGCCCCCCGCACAAGGCACACCTGCCTCACTTGCGCCTTCCCCGCCCATCACACCACGAGGCGCCTTGCCGCCCCCCGCACGAGGAGGCGCCCTTGTTGACACACCTACCCGGCCCAGACCGCGGCCTTTGGTGCGAGGATCAGGATCCTTCTCTTCTGCCACAAGCACTCCGTCACCGCTCCGATTTGTCCACACCCCGGAAACGATGACGCCCCGATCTGGGGTCATGGCCCCGCTTATGACTTTCACGTCGCGACCGCCAGCTGCACCTAGTCCGGCTACAGCTGCTTCCTCGTTGACGCCCAACGACTTTCCGCAGTCTCGCCCTATGTCAAACCCGCCGCCCATGCCAAAACCTCCGGGGTCAAGAGGACGCGGAGGACATAGGAGTGCGGGGATGAGAGGGCGTGGGGGACAGGGAGGGCATGGGGGAAACACTGGACGAGCGGTGCGCGAGGATGATGAGGGGATGGGTGGTGGGACATCAGCCCACGACAGCACCGTTGCGCCAGTCTCGCGTGAGCGCATGAAGGAAATTCGGGTGTTTGAAAAGAAGCGTGACGCTCTCGCTGCGCAGGCCGCAAAAGAGCGCGATCATGGCATCTTCAGGTTCCCACCCCCACCTGCTGGGCATGAGGCGTTACCCCAAGGTCCAGCGGCACTTGGCGCTAGGCGGATCGAGGCGCCAATCAAGCTGGCGTCGCGTGCTGCGCTTCCTCCGCCGCGGGCGCCATCGTCTCGAGAGCGACGTGCTCCCGTGCGTATTCCCGTGCGCGTCACGGACTCGGGGAAGGAGAATACGACAGAGGGGGATGGAGGGAATGGGAAGAAGACAACAGGCGACGGAGGGAAGGGGAAGAGGAAGGCGCACGCGGAGAACGCGGATATGGAGGTGGAAGGTCGCTCGAAGAAAAAGTAGGGCGCCTTTTTATGCTCCAAAGCCAAAATCTGACCTAGTGCAGGCGCAAGACTCGTTAAATTCCAGCGTCTTGAAGGGTGGCTGCTCAACCAGCCTAGTTCTCGAACATATCGCTGCTCAACCAGCCGTTGTCGAATGCACAATGCTCAACCAGCGTGCCGATGCTCCGCTCAGGCTCATGTAATAATTTATCTCGCACTGTAGTGATACTTGTCTCGTTTCTTGTTCAAAATTTCTAGTTATTATATTTTAACTTGAGAGACTACTTATTGAAAGGGACTCTGCTCCTCAGAAGCACGGCGGCGCAGGACTCGCCGAGTGGACTTGCAAAATTTTTCAGGTTGTGCACAGCCACATATTCCCTTATTTGGCCGATGGCCAATTTTTTCGACCAGTGACACGAGATGATTTAGGATGCCTAACAAATGTTAGGAGATTACATTCTCCTGGACGCGAGGAGCTAAGAGCTACGTATGTACATTACAGAGAGTATCGACATCGATGAGCATTCAAGCAGATGAGAGCGACAAACGTTTACATAGCAACGAGCGCAATTGCGTAGTGTGTAGTGTGATGAACGCAATGAAATGCAAGGCGAGCGAGGTGGGAGATGACTACCCGGAGCGAAAAAGCCCCGCAGGCGCACGTTGGGCAGCGTCGTCGGTGTCGGTGGTAGCAAAGATCCCGGCCCACGGGTCGCTGGCGGCGAGCCAGGCGCGCTCCACGTCGTCACTGGAATTCGGGATCAGCAATATGTAAGTAAAAGAGCCAGAAAAGGACGCACACGGTGTAGTAAGAGTGGGGGTCACCATCGACAATGTAGTACACCACACCGCTTGGAACGCGGGCACCATGGAGGCGAGTCGAGTTGACGCTGCGACAAAGAGGAAGGTACACGATCACGTCGCGGAAAGTTGGCGCGTAATACATGACAGCCGCGGTGGGATCCGAGGAACGGGCGATGGCAGATTCGACTTCGTCCCATTGACCTCCACTAGCAGGGGGGTGAGGAGAAACTGAGACTAAAGCTAAGTGGGGACTCACAAATCCTTGCTCATGCGCCCAGTCCATAACAGCGTCCACCCTTGGTCGTCGTCCATTGCGTTGAGAGTAGAGTGATAGTGGTGGGAGGTGGAAAGAAGATGAAGGGGAAGCGCACATCCCAAGGCCTTTTAAGAAAGCTGCGGGGCCAGGGCACTGAATTGTGTTTCAAGAAGCGTGCCTAAAATAAAAATGTATCAATGGAAGAATGGAAACTAAATAGAAAAATAAGGCGTGCGTGCTGCGGTGCAGGGTCGGGGGAGGAAGAGGGGAGGGGGAGGCGAGCGAGAGGAGGGCAAGCAGAGAGCAGCGGCAGGGAAGCACAGCTACGCGGCGGGGCGGGAGGCGGAGGTGGGGGCAGAAGCGCGGCAAAGCAGAGCATGACGAAGCCGAAGGTGAAGCGAGAGTACGCGTCCAGCGCAGCGCTCCAGTTCCCAAGCCCAGGCAGGGCGGCAAGCAGGGCGGGAAAGCGGGGCGGCAAGCAGCGCAGGCAGCGGGGCGGGCGGGGAGCGAGGTGTGCTGAAGTGTCTGATATTGATGCTACATGGGCGGAGGGCAAGGGGCAGTAGGCGAGGAGCGGAGGCGGGAAAGCGGAAGGGGAGGAAGAGAGGTGAGGTGATGGGATCATAACACATACAAATGAAGGCGCCCTGCCATTTATTCGACGACGGCAAAGGGCCTAGCGCCCCAGCTACAACACGCGCTGCCTAATCACCCCTCAGGTATGCATTTACACAACATATATCCCTATTGCCACCCTTGGTTTGGTCACAGGGGCCCGCATGGTGCGGAGCAAGCCCCGCGAAATTTGGCTGGTTGGGATAGCACTGCCACCCGACTTCGGGCGCGCCGACCCAGCGCCAAACGACGCCGCCACTGAAGACCCGCCTGGGATTACCTAAATAGGTGGGCTTCTAAGGTATTTACAATGTGGCCCTTCTAATGAGAGGCCTTTTTGTAATTGATGGCTCTTGTCAATTACAACCTCTTTTTACTTTAAAGTGCCGTATACGCCTGAGGAATGCGGTACGTGTTTGGGTTAAGGCGGATGTGGCGCTGGACTGGTTTTAATTTCGTACAAGCTATCAACGTCGACGTCACATACCAACAGTCTTCCCAGAAAGCCAGTCTTATAGCTCGACAGGCGTGGGTCCAAGAGGACAGAACGAATGTGCCCCACGACATTCTCCTATTGGGAGGTTTAGTGGACTATAAACTTGGTGCGATGCTTACATACTTTGAAGCTCGATGATGATAAAAACACCTTCATCTTGTCCTCGATTGTCTCCTCCTCCCCACCTAGTATGGATGCCAGGGTCACTATCAAGAGCTTGTGCGTCGACAACTAAAAATTCTTTCAGAACTTCAGCAAGGAAAGAAATGATGAAATTTTACACTGCTGGCCTCGAGAAACTCTTTGCGCTTGTCCTCTGGCACACCGTATTCCGCGGCCTTCTCAGCCGCAAACTCCTGCAATAAGACTTTGTTGGGGCGGGACCATTCTGTGACCTCAGACTCTCCAGACGGGGGGGGACTTCTAGCTCGGCGGCCCAAGACAGTCTCTTGCGATGGACATGGTGTCAATGGCCCGGCCACGGAATGATTGAAGTTCCATGTCTGGTTTGGAGTCCTGGGGAATTTCAGTCTGAGATCAAGATATCGGAATATACACACCCAGTGAGAGGTCCAAGAGGCTGTCTGGTCGCCATTCCAAGTGAATTATCCCACTGGCCATTCGGGTCCTCGTTTTCTCTGTCTGGCCAGTACTGTGTGAGCGAATTATGGGTATTGATTCGCTGTCTTTCTGCGTCTTGTATCTGGGATAGCATGGACATTTTGCCCCGAGTGCGTGCAAAGTCGAGAGAAAAGCGGCCAGTTTTTTGTGACCATGTGATCATTTGATTCCGTCTCAGAATCCATGTCAGACGACGACTTCACTCCTTCCAGCTCTCCGGGGCCCTTCGACCAGGCTATTTCTCAACACCACTATTGGGAGCGGAAAGAAAAAAAACACCGACAAAACAAGGAGAATCACCGAGCAAGCCCGTATTCACGCAAAATAAAAAATGAATCACTCTCTCCTGCTCGGACACCGCGAGCCTCAGCTGTCCGGGCCAACCAACAGTTTATCAGCGCCGAGTAAGCCTTTTCGGCATCTTTCTTGTCATGGTTCCGATTTTCTGCAGCCAGTATGGGATGCTCTTAAACACTCAAATTGGCGAGAATACTTTTGTCGATGAATATTGTGCATCGAAAGGACTGAGTCAGAGATTTATTCCTTGACTCAGATACATGGTTAACATTTATATTTCCAGGCTCTAGACACAAATACTCCCCCGCACCTGTTGATCCAGACGCTGTCAGCGATGTCAAGTCAGAAATTCCCATGGAAACATTCGATTCTGTCCCGGACTGCCGCAACTGCGCCCGGTCAGTACAACAGAGAAACTACGCCTTCGAGGAACGGGATGTTGTAGATTCTCAATGGAGAGCAGCACTGCGGGAACGGGATGAGCTACAGGAGGAATTGATGCGGGTTGAGGAAGAGCGGGCTGCTGCTGTCTTGGAAAGAGATGAGTGGCGCCGGGCTGCTGTACAGTTGGTCGACGTTGCGGGAACATACATTCCACGCCATTAGATAAAGTATAAATATATGATTCTAGCAATCCTCCTCCGATTCCTCCTTGCCTCGTCGATTGAAGAAAAATGGCCGAAGGAGTTTTTCATTTGCGAGACGAGACTCGTCGTCAACAGCCCCTCGTCGTTTTTTGGTGGGTCGCGAGTCTGGCGGGTCAGGAGCTTGGCGTTTGTTCGCTTTTGATGCAGCTGCACGTTCTTGTACAGCTTCGAAAGCCGTTTTAATGTCAGTCGAGGAGATACGGTGTGATCTATGTAAATTAGAATGAGAGCTCCGATGAAATTGAAGTGCGATAAAATTACCTGAGGTGCTGGAGCAGGTCTTTTTTGTTTCCCGAAACCAATTCGCTATTCTGTTTGCAGAGGAAACTTAAGACGGGGTTTGTACATTTTTCTCTTTGTGATATGAGTGAGAGAAAGCGACACACATAAGTTCAAGACGTACAAAATGGTTGGTAGGGGTTCCTGCTGTTTTCTAGGCCGGGTTGATTTGACACGAGAGAAAGCAGGGTTCTCAGTAAGTAGCCCCGAGCCCTCCAAGTCGTTCGGTGGAAGCTCTCCCAGCAGATGCTCAGTATCGAGAGCAGGAGGTGCAGTACCGTGATCATCGGTGTGGAGTATTAAGGGTCCGGGCAGTTCATCCGAGTCCATACCCTCTGCTTCGCTGTTCTTCTCACGAATCTGGACAGCAGCTGCGATGCGCAGAGCGGCTTGATTGGGAACTGTGAATGAATGTCGGAGAGAAGCCGATGTTGCTCTAGAGATTTGGCGGTAGTTATGCAAAGAAGTCGTGTTTATAATGAAGTAATTGTCATCAGTGTGGCGGATGATTGATTTTGTTTTGGTGGTTTTTTCGCGTTCTTGGATAATAGGGGAGGTACCGTGAGGGCCGCACTTTCCGCGGTAGCAATCATGCTGAAGGTTTACAGCAGATTCAAGGTCCTAATAAGGAACTCAAGTCAGATTGAAAATTGAATGACGCAACTGAAAGAACCTCAGGCAAAAGTACTGTATGTTCCTGCGAGCGAGTTACCACCGGCATATGAAGCTGCGGATGTGCAGATGGCTCAATATTGAAGAGTTGAACGGTGATTCGCGTCCCAGTCTTTGCAAATGGGACTGGGAGTAGAATCTCACGTATTGTGGCAAAAGACAACGGAGAATTAAGACCCTGTCAATGATTAGGGGTAATTATTAACGGACACACAGTCAACGCACTCCTTCCTCACGAATTATCACATTTTGCCCGACAATGACTTTGTCGCCAGTACAAGTCACGATGCCGAGTGCAGCTTTATAAAACTCAGTTGTTCCGTTAGGGAATCGGGAGGACTGGCTCTGGCCGGCCAGAGACATATCCCAAGTTAAAGTGGGCTCCGATGAACGGGGCTGCTTCCGAGCGAGAGGGAAGTAGGTAATAGCACCTGCAATTCAATGTTTAGAATATCGCCGCACATAAAATTACTCGGGCTTACGTACCTGGCTCGTGGACTTGTTTCGTAGGCAAACCCACCATTGCGGCAAACTCTGGATGGTCAATGATCTGTTGCATGACCCGTTTATCGGCGGAAACCCATTGTCCAGACTGCGAGTCCTTCCACCAGCCGCCAGTCGCAATATGCTTGACACGATCAATCCCCGCAAAGCTCCAAGCGATGTCGCGACTGGGGGTTAGCCGATTGCTGTAAATCGAGCAGGCACGGAAGACGGCATTGTATGCCTCATAACGTTCTGTAGAGAATAAAACCGCGGGACCGAAGCGCCGAATGAAAAACGGGAGATGGAGGAGGAAGTGAAACTTTGGTTTGGAAATGAGAATGCTGGGACTGCACTTGCACGTAATATTAATGAAGTCGTTGATGCATGTCTCCAACTCGGACTACAAGATATTAATGGCCAAATTGACGATGGGTTAACCATGGAAGAGACGCACAATGTATAATGTGATATCATCGATTTCGGTGTGCCAGAGAAGCACGGTGAGGCGACCGAGGATGAGCCATGCTTCGAGAACGTCTTGAGGGACCAATCCATGCACAGCAAAAGCCATCACTTGCGAGAGTGTCTTGAAATGTTTCCCGATGAGACCACCCTTGTACTGGCACATGTAATCTCCTTGTATTTTCGGGACATTCAGTCCATCCTCCACAAGCGAATTGAGCCGGGTCTGAAAGAGGTTAAAGTCCTTCCCTTTCTCGAGCAGCCAGATCGTTTGGCCCCAGTAGTACTTGACAACCCCAAGCAAGATTGTATGTAATATTTCCGTCGGTGAATCTTTATGCATGTCAACGCCTGCATGTCGTGCTGATTAAATTGATGTAGGTGAAATAAGAGAGAGACCCACCGTCCATATCGAAGAGCGGGTTTGTAATGCCTTCCCCCTGCTGCTGGTGTTTTTTAAGCTCCTCTGTCAAAATAGTTTGGACTTCATCAGGACTACGCGAGGTTCCCTCCGGATTTGCCTTCCGCAAGTCTTGACCCATCTTCACGAGCGAATCAATGATAGGTTGAGCGAGAGTGTCCTTGATTCCCGAGAGCCGAACAGCCTCCGTTAGCGTCGTTGCGATGTTTGGCTCCAGTGAAGTCAGAATTTGTTGAAAGGTTTCCTCGGCAGTCTCGGTGGCAGTACGAAATTCGCCAGCCTAATAAATACTACATCAGCAAGCACAACTGAAGGTCTGACCATTTACCTTCAATACTTCTGCAAAGCCCTCGTTGGACTGTTTCCACTCCCGTGTTCCACCAGCATGACAGGTGCGGCAAAAGAAGTTACTATTTAACCCAGCGCAACTGCAGAGTTCAGCCTGCATTGGATTATCTCCTGCAAATAAAAGGCCATAGGGCCGCAGAAGGACTTCCTCCTTGGCCTCGCAGTCCCAAGCCACAATTGGTTCATGAAACGCGGTTCTATAGGGAGGTTAACCAAATAAGGAAATTTGGTAAGGAGGACGCACTCGATCGAAGCCCGAACACCTTGCATGATCTCCAGCGGGGTTGCAAAGGGCGAGGTAGCCACAAAGCGAACATGAAATTCGTTCTCCAGCTTTGACCGGGGAAGTGCAGCATTAGACATGTAGCATGAGAAATGCTTGTTCCATTGCTTTGATTTATTGCCAGACACGTCGTCGATGAAGACGGCCAAGGGAATTGAATATACTGGCCGCGACCTGGCTTTTTCCCGAAGAGGATGCGGCATTTCTTCTGCGAAATCTATGCTTTGGGCTGAAACAACATGAGTCGAGTACAAAATGACTGAGGAAAACTCACGTGCAAGCGGGAATATTCCCGATGTTTCCTCGAGGATTTGCATGAAGTTGCCAATAAAAGAGGCAACCTCGACAACATCAAGTGCTCCTTCTTGAACTATTAGGCCATCCTGCGTACAAGTAAGTAATGGAGACATAAATAAATAAATGGACGCACATCCGTATCCAGTACATGATACCCAGACGCAAGCATCATTGTATTATTTTTGACAGTACGGGTGAGCCAGCGCTTGGGAAGAAACCACCGGTCTTCCGTTCGTTTAACAAGCTCATTGACGTAATAAATAACGCCTTTGTGTCGAATCGTTGGAGAGAGGAGATGGTCAGGGATGTCACGGAGCATTTTGTCTCCGTGCCAGACCTGACCAAGCTTGTTTTCGCCGTCTTCAGGGTAAAAGACCATGCCATCTCGAGTGTAGGGATTGGCCATGTCCTGCCAATAACCATTATAAAAAAAAAGAGAACGCAATGATAATGCCAAACCTTCTTGATGGACTGCCCAATCTCGTTCATGTACCAGACAGTACCTCGTCCGGACTCCTGGCGTACAGTTGGGTCGCCCACTTCAGTGTTCAGCGCAGCCTGAGTTTTACGAAAGCCGTTGTATGCTGGTACTTTAGCTCCAAGTTCTTTGGCCCAAGAAAGAACAGCTTGTTGCTGCGCACGAGAAAAGCGGAGTCGAGGGGAACTGAACAGCACGTCGGTGAGAAACATCTGCCAATCATTTAATTAAAAGTACAATGGCCGGTCAAAATTATTCCGTACTGCCTTCAAGGGGCTGTCGGGATTCGAAAAACGGATAGGGGGTCGAAAAGATTTTTAAGGCCCTCCGCTAGACCCCCCCCCCCCTCCCTCCCTATATAGGGAAGGAGTTTCCCACGGCTAGCGCCGGACCGTCATCCCGGGTCATGTGCATGTGCATCGCCACCTGATGGCCGCTTAGGCCGGTGACAAGCCAGCGATAAGTATATTGTGTGTTGAAGCCTTTGGGTGCTCATTGGCTGTACAAAATGTTATTGGAACCAGCAACCAACTCAATTATGTGCTTTGTGCAATTTCTGGCGCCCTCTTGAGGGTCTCCAAATTGCAAAAATATTTCTGTGCAGGCTACCAAGGCTAGTGTGAGTATCTACCCACCTCTAGGGACCACATATATGTCCTAAATGACCTTCCATGGATCCAAATGTGCTTTAAACATAGTTCTAGCTTAGTTTAAAATCTACTATGAAAAGATTTTTAAGGCCTCGGTCGGGACCCCCCCCCCCCTACCCCCTATCCGAAATTCGAATCCCGACAGCCCCTTGACTGCCTTGTCGGAATAAGGAAACCATTCGCTGGTGGAGTTAGGACCGAAGAGGCGAGCATTGAGTTCCTCTGCTGTGATATCATCTTCGGAATCATCTATGGTACATTAAAATCGCTGAAAAGACCCCTGGTGAGCACCACACACCATCACAAAATAGCGGGTCCTCCATGTCTTCGCGTTCCGGAAGCTCATCAAATGGAGAGAATGCCTCGCCATTCGCACGACGAAGCGCACGCGCAAGTGACTCAGCCAATGGGTCCTTGGTCTCATCTCCCAGGGAGAAGAGAACCCGCTGGCCAGTTGCATCTGTCCATCCCGAGCGAGAAAACTCCGGGGTAGCATCTCCAGTGGATTTGGGCAAGCATTCTAATAATTGATTCAGTTCATCATTCATAATGAATTGCTCCGGATGTACCAGTGGAAGGGTCACAAGAGAGATCTATCATCTGAGGGAAATGGTCAGAGGAAGGACCTGAAGAGTCTACTATCATCCGAGTCAGCTAGTACTTTGTGCCTTGATATATGGACTCACCGTGTCCTTCGCAAACCTCCTTTGTACTGGAACCGTGCGCAGGCACAAGAAAAGACTGAGAAACAGTATTTTCGCGTTGAATGGATGAATTGTGGGCATCTTTGGTTCGAGTTTCTTTCGCCTTTCGTGCATTGATGTGCCGTGTCGTCTTGCTATGTTTTGAAAGGTGCTTTGAAGATATCCACTCAGGCCCAGAGCCCTTAACAGGGCAGATGCGACATTTGTAAAGGGTACTGATGCTTTCATGTTGGCGAAAATCTGTATCCATGTTTGTGCGAAGGGACGAGAGACGAGAACAGAGCACGTTGATTGACTTGACAGACTTAACGCGAAATCAGGTGGAAGTGAAGCATCGTCATTACAAATGGACAACATTGGAGTACATCGAGGGTTGGACGATGGACCAACGTCGCGTCCAACGTTGGTCCCACATCGGAGAAAGTATGTCGGAGTGATGTCCGATTATGGTAATTTTGACCGCCTGTCATGTCTTTGCTGATGACGGCCAGCTTTCGACAGCTCACCGTTGATACAAGGTGCGTGTGGTCTAGGTGATTCAATGTCACCGATATCTCGAAATTACATCTGATATATACCGATTTTAGGCTGAAACCAGCGCAACCACTTTTTATCGGAGCTTTGTGGGATTGCAAACGGTGGTGTAATTTAAGCGAAGCTCGGGAATGGGTGATACCCGGTGCCGGCAGGCTGCCTCGCAACCGTGACCAAGGCCGAGCAAGAGCCCGAGTCTGACCGTCCGACTTTAATTAGGCTGGCTCAATAGTCGTTTTGGTTCTACTTGGATCGATATCCGCTGCTCTGCCTTTCTATTGGCGTCCCGGAAACTTGTCTGAATTTCTGGATTCATTTTCTTGATGGTGAATTCACTCTGAGTCGGAGCTCCTGCCAAAAGATTCAGCACGATCTCGAGCAGTCCCCAAGGCTGAATCGCATTCCCTCGGTGCCTCTTTTCCGTTGGGTAAGCACCTGGATATATCTCCGTTTTGACTAAAAAGACACACACTCCTTGGACTCAACAGATAACGGAGCGAGTGACAAAAAAGAAGGGCCCCTGCTACTAGGCACTAGGGATAGCCAATATATGTAAGTATCTTATCGACCTTGAGTGGATCTGGTGCACGTACAGCGTTTGCCATCAATCGAGTCTGTCTTGGTCGGTCATATCTAATGGTTCATGTCTACCGCAGTGGTACAGTGCCACCGAAATTCTGGCGTATGGATTGGCTCCGAATATACGCTCGTATTCCGTGGCGCCGAACCTATATGCTCCCGCGCTAACAGCTTTCGAACTTTTTCCTTTTAACACATCCAGAAGCTCTCAGTGATCTGATATAGATCCTATATATTAGACGAATAACCGCAGAGCTGTGCTTTTGGCGCCTTGGCCCTATTCTCTCTCTTTTCTCCTCTCACCATCGATGGACCTCCGACTCCGTTCCGAACCAGAATTCACGTCGGTCAACAATGAGTCCGGCCTAAACTTGAACTCGTACGTTTCTTTTCACAGCCAGGGATCAGTCAGCTTATCGTGGCGCTCAACGCAGATATGCGGGCGCCTTTTTCCCTGGTGCCAGCAGGTTCACCATAGGCGGGGGCGCGTTCACGAGCCATGTCACCAACAATATCTGTAATGCGCCTCAAGAACAGTCGTCCGGTTAATTTCATCGATCTTCATTGTCGAGTACTTACGGACAACGACCAGCCTTTCCGACCATCTTCTTGGGGGACATCAAGTTGATCAAGGAAATAGGCGTGGGCGGTCAATCCGGCGGCGTTGTGGGTCGCCGGAAACGGGGGCCGGGTGTTAGACGGATGTACTCCGCCAAACTCGCACGCGAAGCTGGTCGCGTAACTGTGGCAATGTATCAGGGAAACGGTGCGGAGGAAGTGAGTCGACATAAAACTAATGATGCTCTCTGAACATCTTGTAGAAATGGCAGCAACATGTCGCAAAATATGAGTCGATACGGTTCGGACTCACCATAATTTTCTTCCTATTTTATTTGAGACGTGGGCGCAGGCATCCCAACATAATGCAGCTGTACGGTTTAGTGCGCAGCGGTGGGCTCTACGGGATGGTTTTCCATGATGGTTTGGGCCATCCATTCAACCCAAATTTTGGCTGATACTGCGAATAGAGTTAATCCCCTTGCCCCTGTTTTTGGAACGCTTTCAACATTCAGCCATCTTGACCACATACATACTTGGCTACTGTGTATGTTCAATTTTTCACTGTAGCTCATCTGGATACCAATTCCCACTGCATTCTTCAGCGTACCGAGCACAGGGTGAGAACATGGGGTGATTCCTGACCTCATCTCTGACATTACGTTTTGAGGACGCATACAATTACATTGACACTGTTTCCCCAAGCCTCACGGATGATCCAGTGACTATTCCCTTAGTTTCTTCTTTACCGTCCTTCACAGATGCTTTTAGTCTGCCGATTGGTCGCGCTGGATACACGCTGCAACAGGCGGCCTCTGCGTAGATCTCTTCCAGGTCTGGGAGACGAATAGAAGCGTGGCAGTCCCGTGGTCAGGTGACATTGAACGAGTGGAGAACCTATCATTGGACGACCCCCACGCAGAGGGCGTGGTCATTGCGAATTTGGAGGAGGAAGAATATCGCAAGATATGTTCCAACTCGCGGCTGGCAGAGTTTTGGAGCCTTTTTATTCCCACCCAACTCCCCGTTCAGCGTTGGCCGACGATTTTCCATCTGAATTCCGAAGACAGGGCTACGAGGATCGCACAGCTCCTAGGCTTTGACCACGAGAACCCCATCAGGTGGGATGGCGGAGAAGGACCACAAGGAGAAGTTTTGGCCAATTTCTGGACGAGGTACTTTCCAGAGGCCGTCTAATTTATTTCTCTTATTTTCTTGATTTTCAAGATATGACTCGTGCCGAGTATCTGGTCTTGAATTAAGAGCGGTCCACAGTCCCAACTTTTCGGAAGCCTGGCTAGCTCAGGCGAATTACATTTTCCCTCAACTTCAAGCAATGTCGGACTTGGAGGATTATGGTGCGACTCACCCAAGTTCAGTTCCCCGATATTCAGTCATCCATAAAAAACAGTCTACGCCGACCGACTCGAGTTCACTCTTCGATGTTTATCCAATACGTCCAGTGCCCACGCACCCGATGGGTATCTTTTCGTTTGTCCAGTCGAGGAGTTCCGGACCGGACCAGATCTATTTCGGTGGCCAGATTGTCCTGCCTTCTGGTCGCTCGACTCAGCTGGCACTTCCCGTCTCAGCAGCGAGAACGCAAGAATCCTAGGGTTCCCGCTGATTCATATCGAAACTACCCTCTGGGGAGACTCTTGGGATACCAAAGTTTACGACGGATTGAGACAACTTCACCGAGGCAAAGGATTCAATCCAGAGAGTCAAGAGGTCGCAATAGATCTCGGCTACCCGCTGTACGAGCTTTTGCCTGATGTCAATGTATGCTCCGAGTCCATCGTTCTACGGTGAGCGGGCCTGAATATCTCTTTATACTTCGTCTAATATATGGCGAAAGTGAAAAGTGGCAGAGATGTGATCTTGAGGATGGTGAAGTTTGTCGCGAGTTAGGGCACTACTTGTGAACTAGCCTGGAGAGATTGTAGTCATCTATTAACACCCATAAAGCTAATCCAACGAGATACTACGCGAACACCGCGCAGGAAATCGGAGATTCCGAGTTGTTGGAGAAGCTGCAAGGATCAAAATCCAAGCAGCGCATAGAAGGCTCAGGACGAGGCGCAAGGCTACATCCACTGCGGACGCGTCCATCACAAAGCCTGCCAAGTAAGTGGATTCTGTTTCTACACCCAATCCATGTGCTCGCAGAATCCTGTAGATTCTAGAAGGGCCCACTGGTAGGCGATATTCCCTTGGGGTCGGCTGTTCAACCAGCCATTCAATGTCTCTCAGCCCTAACCTTCCGGCAGATATTTGCTTGTTTTCATTGTAGTTGTGTCGTATGTAGTTCCTGTTACTTGCCCAGAAAGTAGAAGCCACAGGAGTGGTTGGGTCGGGTCGACCACAACCCGCCCCAACCCGAATTTGAGGTGGTGCAGTCACATGTCTGGTCCAGTCGCAGCATTCCAATTGTCAGTACACTGTGTAAGGCCAGCTGCGCACATCCCAGTGTGTTCTTAGGGGTATCCTCTGAGCCTTAGAATATGGTGGACACTGTGGGTAAGTGTTATGTACAATATTAACTCGGCTACTTACGAGAACTAATTTTAGTGAAATACGGACTCAATGCCAGAATCCATAAAAGGAAATTATCGAACAACAACCAGTGATTTGAAGCATTCTCACTTATTCATTCCGTGTGTTTTGTTGAATCGTTTCGAAGAGACGCAGATATTGCCAGCTGGCTCCCAGAACCCCAAGGCATATTAGTAAATGTGTACTGACACTGCTGCCTTTGGCATACTTCTAGCTTTGCGTCTGAACGGAGGATTCGGAACAAAGTACCACTGAACCTCGAGCTGGTGCGCCATACATTCTGGGAAGGAATGTGTGACGCAAAAAGCAGATATTGAACAATACGGAAGGCGTAAAACAGGAGCTCACTCAAATTCAACCAACTATTTACAGCTGCCCAGACGCCGTCAAGATAAATAGAGAGATGAAAATGCATATCCACCAGTTTTGCAGGATCCTCAGCAGTGATGTCGCAGATGACTTGACAGCAGAGGAATTTCCCTCACAGGCTGGTTGGCTCATGTTTACCGCCACAGAGAACTCGGTGGGGTGTGGTGTGGGGTTTCCAGGATTCCTTGGGCTACTGGTGGTTATGTTTGCTCACAACTGGAGGTGGAGTGCCAGAAGGATTTGCAGATGCAAGGATTAATAACTGAGAACGAAGAATGTTGGGACTTGCCTTGAAAGTATAAGAGAGCTTAGGAATACAAGAGGAGTTGAAATTGTAATGGCAGGATAAAATTCAAAGAAACAAACAATCATTGGTATCCATCACAACTACAAAGTTGTTTACATAGTTCTTTTGAGTAGGTTTGTATTCAATACAGCTACTAAGAATTGACTACAAAGAGTAGGTGGTTTGGGGGAACACGGGAAACATGAGATTTTGAAGCCTTGTTCTGAACACTTAACAAATTACTCCTAACTATGCTCAAGGAGTAGCTGGACAATGCCTTCGTGGCTGATATCCAATGCAGCTTGCAATGCACTGCCATGGTGTCCACCTTCCATGTTCACATCTGCACCATGGTCAATGAGCAGCTGGACAATGTGCTGATGCCCAACACCTGATGCAGCCTGCAATGCGCTGCCATAATATCCACCCTGCACATTCACGTCTGCACCATGCTTAATGAGCAGCTGCACAATTTCTTGGTGCCCAATCACTGATGCAGCCTGCAATGGACTGCCATGATGTCCAGCCTTCATCTTTGAAGGTAGCCCAAACTCACTGAGTATCTGGAGCATGTCAAGCCACGCAGCATCGTCTGAAGCCTGTGATGCATTGCGCTCATATCCATTCACATCTGCACCATGCTCAATGAGCAGCTGAACAATGTCTTTGTGTCCATTCATTGTGGCAGCATACAATGCACTGCCATAGTATCCACCCTGCACATTCACATCTGAGCCATGCTCAATAAGGAGTTTGACCATTTGGAGATGCCCATAATATGCAGCAACATGGATCTCTGGGCAATCTGAACCCTGCTGATGAGATGCTCCATTACGTAGAATGAATTTTGCGGTTTCAAGTAAGTTTGCTGCTGCTGCAATCCACAAAGCAGAGGCCTGGGATGGCCAATCCTCAAAAGACCATGGAGGCACCCGCCCCTCCGAAGTCATCCAACGCACCCTCCATTTCTTAGCTCCAGCCAGGAATTCTAGAACCATATCATTCAGTGAATGCTCAGGTGGACCGGCAACATGCATCAGGCAGTATTTGGAATACTCCAGAAAAGGGAGATCAGAATCTGGAATTAGGGATTCTTCAAATGTCAAGTATGTGAGCAGTGAGCGAGCTATTTCTATCTGTGCATCTGGAAATTGCTGAAGCTGGATGCTTTCCAAATATTCCTGGGTGGTATAGTGGACAAGCCGCACCACAGATTCTTGCCCATCTACAATGACAAGGCCAGCACAAACAGAGAGGATGATATCAATATCCAGCATATTGTCTTGATCAAGGGCTTTGGTGCCAGGTTCAATAGCTAGAGCTGTTTTTAATTCAACTGCTGTCAATGGCCTCTTTGCATTTGCAACCCAGATGAGAGTTGAATAAGCAGTGCTTCGTGATTCATCATTTTGCTCTCTAATACGTGTCATTGCTTCAATATAGCTGCCAGTAAGGGTCTTTGGTAGAGCTTTCAGGGCTTCCCGGACACCTTTGACTGAGGGTTTTTTGCTGAGAGATTCCATCTGGAGTTTGGCCAATAAAAACCTGGAGGTATATTACTTTTTGCATGTTGACTGCTATAGCATTTCAAGACTCACATTCCATCCGCTGTGCTAACAATTGTTGATTGAATTTCCTCCCGCAAAACAGGTTGGTTTCGAACATGTTTTTTGAGAAAGAAAGATACATGGATTTGAGCTTCCACATATTTCCTAATATCTTCCCCATTTGCCCGGATTTCCAAAGTGTAAAGATTGAGGAAAGCGGAATCGGGGGCAATGTGAGGTCTACAGGTTATCATCACATTTGCTGTGGATCCTATGATTCCAAGACAGTCCAGAAGGAGCTGTCGTGGGATATCCAGATATTCATCCAGGCCGTCAATGACAATATAAACCTCGGAGAACTCCGCAATTGCATCACGGAGCACATTGGAAACCTCTTCAAGAGTTGGTGTAGTTTCTTTCTCCCGGTGCTGCTGATATAATATTTTTGCAGGGCCAATATCTCTGCCAAGAATTAATTGTCTCCAGAGACCAGCAAGCACCTTGGCTGGTGTTTGGTTTTCAGGAAGTTCATTGTAGCTCAAATAAGCACAAGCTACGCCAATGTTTTGGTCCTCGAATCTTGCACCAAGGTGACTAACAACCATTGACCTATGCTCCAAATGAGTAGTTGGTACAGAATACCAAGGTAGTTGGCTCACGCTAGGACGGTTTTTCCTGCACCTGCTGTGGATTCCAAGTGGATTCAATTATGATTAGGAAATGAGAAGGGACAAAAATTATAAGCTACCCACGTATTCCATGGCACCAAAGAGTCTTTCCTGACCCAACCACCCATTGTTGGAAGTCTGGATCCGTAAGCAGCCATTCTCCCGTTCCTTGTTGCCGCGATTGAGAAATATCTGCCTGCCGGAGAAAGAAGTTGATCGGAGAGAGCCATTCGATGATTTTTTTGCGCTCCGTAGCTGGGACACATTCAAAGATTGACAGAATTTTACTCTATTAGCACTCACCATTGATTTGTTCTTGTTGCTCGGATCCTGGGCTATGAATGTGGATACCGCTACTGTAGATGAGAACTGCGAATGAGCCTCCCTTTCAGACATGGATAAACTGGCATACAAGTGATTCAAAATGCTGGGGCCTTCTCCAGTACCTCCACCCCCACCAAGCGGGCCAGCTCCACCCGTACCTCCGATGCCACCTGGACAAGATAAGCAACTATTGTGGAATTTTGTTGATTTGCGTACCAGAGATGTATTGAATAAATGTGTGAGATGGCCTAGGGATTATGGGGCCAGTGCCACTCGCTGGAGACTGTGGACTCGGCATATGGATGGTTGTCGACGTGGAGGAATAAAACAAGGAGTCGCTGGCAGCTTGCTCGCAGGCATAGCCAGAACAAAGACTTGTTGACAGCCTTCTGACAGGTGCAAGTCGTATCGACGGCGTGATGGATGTATGTCAATGGTTCATAATTGGCGCCGACTCATTTTGCTTATCACACAAGATGCAATAAGAGCACGCTAGCACAGGTGCGGCAGATAATTCAAGTTTAGCATGCACGAATTCGGTGGACGAGGTTGGCTCTTGCCTCACCCGACCATACATCTGAACTAGCTGTACGTCACGGTGGACAAAAAATTACATTGTTATTTACAGATGAAAATCATGCACTGGTGCGATGCAGGTTGACGCTGAATTCATCTTGCCACTGCCTTGTCAAGTTGTCAAGGTGTTTTAGCGGTTTTTATTAGCGCCAAGTATCCGGTGCTTCTTGTACAATATAATTCATGGAGTGGAAACAACTGGAGGGAAGCATGGTTACGGTAGCGCAAAGATGTTCGGTGAAAAAAAGAAAAAGAAATGGGGATCCACTAACTGAAAACAAGCGTGCGAGTCATTAGCAATTAGAAGTTCTTGGCTGAGCTCAACTTAGTACGGGCGCTGAATGTTCAAAATTAGCGCTCCATGGAAGCGAGAAGCAGCGCCAAGAGCCGGAGTGAAGGATCCCATCTGTCGAACGCCTGAACACGTCACTATACTGTTAAAGTTTGGGTAGAGCCCCGGGCGCGGTACAATCCAGCAGTGTTGGCCAGTCGGCGACCCGAAGCGACTACATCTGGAAAGGCATTCTGGCGGTATAGACAGGGCTTGTCTGTATAGATCTGTCATGTCTGACACAGACCAATAGACCGCCATAGACGTCCATAGACACAAGCTCGAAGCGATAGACAGCCGCTTAACATCGTCCACGCGGCATCGGACTTTGATCCTAATTCGATGTTTGATTCTCTCAGATTCTCTCCATTCCGGCGCTGGTTTGTTGCACTGTCTACATCTCAAATGTCTCGTTGACGAAATCAGATCTTTTGGACTCTGTTCGATCGCAACTTGAGAAATTTTTTACAAGTCCTTTGCCGAGGGAGACAACATGAGACGACTTGTCGGCTAACGCAAATTCAATGATATAAAGGGTCCAAGCCGCATCATCTTCCTTTCAAATTCCTTCGCCATAACCTCCTCTAACCTCCGATAAAAATGCTCCCCTGTGACTTGAGACTGTCAGCATACAAGGCCTGTTAAATTTCATCCTTGCACAAGTATTGTTACTTTACTTTCCAGTGCCCCATTTCTGCCCATCGTAGTCTGGTCGTTGAGACTCGTTCTTCAATTTTCAGTTTTGCCGCCCTTCCGTTGAGTTGCAATTGTGGGATCGCCTGAGTATAGTATATCCTCCTCCTCCTCCTCCTCCTCCTCCTCCTCGACTCTGCTGCAATTTAAGTAGAAGTAGTGTTCATTGTATATGTACAAAGTTGCTTCAGAATTCATCATTTTCACGCCCTACCTCCTTCTCGGTGTTCAACCTATATTGGGACTTGAATGACGATCTTTTTTGATGGTTTCGCGTTTCAAGCGGCTTGTTAGCGAGTATGATGGTTGCGCGTGGATCCGTCTATCCGCGTCTATGTGTCTATGGCACTATCGGCCTATTGGTCTATAGGTGTCTACCGCAGAAGCAGCATGTCTACCGCTGTCTAGAATAGACAGGGGGAAGTCTATTTGTCTATTTCTTCTATCTGGTCTACCACAGACCATTATAGACCTGGGTCATTTTCCAGATGTAGTCACTTTTGATAGTCAGCGACTAGTCAGTGACTAGTCATCGGGCGACGTAGGCGGCCTGGCCTTTGCACTGCCATGGAGTCGTCTAGCCGAAGCTAACCGACACTAGCCGAGCAGCTACTCCCACACCTGCGGCAACGTCCGTGGCAACGTCCCTGTCGTAAGTTGGGTCACCGAGTCAGGCTGCTCTGGTGACCTGACTGACCTGACCAAACCGACCTGTCGACTAGTCAGTGACTAGTCAGCGACCTGGCCAACACTGCAATCCAGGTGAGGGAAAATATATTGCATTTGTTGGGATCCGCTACGAACGCATGAAGGCTGTACAATGTACGTACAGGTTTATATACTGTTTGACACCTTCCATACGCGGCTTCACCAGCTCGCGTTAATATCTCCAACATATACCAGGCTTTACTGGTCAAAAATTCAATTGCGCGTGCTAACGCGTTCCCCAAGCTGAAACCCGCGTGACCGCGCATTGAAGATAGTTCCTACGCGTGTCAACGTTGTGTGCAGCTCGGCCGAACAAGTTCCTTTAGGGGTGGTCAATTCTTAACTTTTCTGCCCGTCTGAAATTCGCCCGTGTTTCTATTTGCGCGAAATAAATAAAGATTTGAGGCTCCGCGCGATCGCGGCATTGACTGCCGTAGTTCCCGATTTGGAAAGATAAGCTTCCATTATGGCACGTCGCGTCACCGAGTAATTAATGCAAGCGTAAGCTGTCAAAAGTGTGTTAATGAGGTAATAGCGAGCATATAGGAAGTAACTGACATATGTGAAGGGATTTCAGGTGAAATGAGAGAGAGGGTGCCTGCGTGTCGAGCCCAGAGAGTGTCGTAGACTCGTAGTTTTTGGGAAAAGAAAAGATTGACAGGACCTGTCAAATACGTAACTGCGGCAGTTGATGCCGCGATCGCGCGGAGCCTCAAATCTTTATTTATTTCGCGCAAATAGAAACACGGGCGAATTTCAGACGGGCAGAAAAGTTGAGAATTGACCACCCCTTTTTTTTTTTTTTCATCGGCTACGCCAACGAACTAGCGCAGATCAACTACAACTAAGTACTCCCCGTCGTTCCAGGCGCCACTTCACATCGGCACCCCAATCGTATTGTACGAGGCGCTCACACGCTTCGCGGAGATACCAGCACAAATACTTAAGTATATCGGTATCCACTCAAGGAGGCGACGCGGTGATATTCGATAATCGGCGGGTGCAGCATGCGCGGGCGGCGTTTAGCGACAAGGAAGGGGCGGGGAACGAGGCGGACGAGGCGGGGAAGGACGGTGAGCCGAATCGCGGGCTGAAGGGGTGCTACTTTGAGGCGGGCGCGTTGCCAGTGCTCTTGCAGTGACGTTTCTGACATAATATTGGGTATGGGTACAGTAATGATACATTCCTCAGGACCACACGCATACGCGTATTTATAATTTGGCTTGCTGAGCCGTGGCCTTTTTGACGTACGCGATGCCGCCGCCGAGCGCGACCTGCAGAGCTTGTCATCAGCCACGCAGGAATTTTCACGCGGAAGAGGGGGACGCACCTTGCCGCTGGTCGTATTCTTCGTCACGAACGCAATTTCCGTCGTCCCCTCCGGCCCAGGCCCGACCTCCCACGCCTCTGTCTCGAGCGCGTCGCCGGGCTTGACGGGCGACGTGAAGCGCACGCCGAAGAACCTGAGGCTGCGCGGGTCGGCCCCGCCCACGGCCTTGATCAGCGCGCGCGCGCCAAATCCGAATGTCGAGAGACCGTGCAGGATGGGGCCCCCGAAGCTTGCTGCTTGGCCGATTGCTGGGTCTGCCGTACGTAGACACGTGTATTAGAATGACTGAACAAGAGAGAAAACGACACGAGATACCAACCGATATGCAGCGGGTTGTAGTCTCCGCTGAGGCGGAAGACGAGCGCCTGCTCGGGGCTCGTCTTGTCCTGCACGACCCAGTCGGCCTTGCGGTCCTTCGGAATGGGCTTCGCCTGCGGAGGCCCCGAGACGACTTTGGAGAAGTTGTCGCCGGTGGCTTTGGCGCCGACGTAGAAGGCGGAGCTCTGGCGTCAGGTCACCAGAGATGAGTATTTCCTCCGGGAAATCGGGGAGGAAGGCGTACGAAGAGTCGGGCGTACGGGACTTTCTTGGGGTCCAGGAGCACGGTTTCCGTCGTCGTGATGATGCCCCGCTCTGCGTGGTTTCAGCTTAATTGTAAAGGAAAGCAGCCAGACATACTGTTCTCGACAATCCCGGTGTACTTGGACGTAAGCGTCCAGCCGGGGCCGCTGACCAGCGGGAGGTCCTTGAGGATCTGGATCGACTGCGAGCCGTGTACCTGCATCCCGTTGGCATTGGTACAGCTCACAGCGACTGCATGCATTCCGCGCGTACCATTTTGTTGAGGTCAACAGGCGGCATGCCCGGGACGGGCTTACCCATCTGCGACGCGAAGAGGTTGAGCTCCTGCGAGTCGCCCTTCAACCCGAGCACGACGGGATACGTCGGGAGCGCCGCGAAGGATTTGTCTGCCGGTACGTCGCGCAATTAATATTCATTTCAAGTCAATATCTAGCCGTTTCGTGCTCACCAAGTTCTGAGACGCGACGAATGAGTGGAAAAGCATTGAAAGGTCAACGATATGATACGACATACCATAGACCACGTTCAAGTCGTCTGCTTTCGCGCCTATCCCAGCGGCGTATATTAGCAGATCGCGTTTGTTCCATGAGACCTTCGCGGCGCGCCGTGCTTTTTAGCTTGTGCGGTGGGAGACGTGCATAGGTCCAAACCTACCGGTTTGACGGGCGCTTCGAATCCGACTACTTTGGAGAGGTCTGCGGCCATGGTGGTGGGGTCCGAGAAACGAAGTCGGAGTAGGAAGGGAAGAAAGCTCGAAGCTAATTTAAGCGAAGTTCGGGAATGGGTGATACCCGGTGCCGGCAGGCTGCCTCGATTCGTCAACCGTGACCAAGGCCGAGCAAGAGCCCGAGTCTGACGGTCAGACTCCAACTAACTTATGTTACTGTAGGCTTGCTCAACGCTGTTCCGTCTTCTATTGGTGTCCCGGAAACTTGTCCGAATTTCTGGATTCATTTACTCGATGGTGAATTCACTCGGAGCTCCTGCCAAAAGATTCAGCTAGGGCTGCACACCGTGCCCGTGACGGGCACGGCCGTCGTTTCGACGGGCGATGGACGGGCACGGACCGTCACGCGACGGCCGTCATTTCGCCAGTTCAAACTCACAAGTAAGTTCATAAGATGTGCCCTAAATTGTACATTGAACTTACCTTTGTACAGAATATGCCTCACAAAAGGCCTGGATGGCAGATTTAACTGTTTATGGCGCATTTTCCGGACCCGTCGACCCGTCGACGGCCGTTTTCGACGGGAACGGCCTTAAAAATGCCGCCAAAGAGCCCACGGAACGGGACGGTATGCCCGTCGTCGGAATCCGTAGAACCGGCGTGACGGGCACGGCGTGCAGCTCTAGATTCAGCACGATCTCGAGCAGTCCCCAAGGCTGAATCGCGTTTCTTCGATGCCTCTTGTCCGTTGGGTAAGCACCTGGATATATTTCCCCCTTGACTAAAAAGACGAGTCTGTCTTCGTGGGTGATATCTTAATTTCTTTCTACTATCAAACTCTGAACCGCAGTGGTACTACCGTACAGGGCCACCGAAATTCTGGCGTATGGATTGGCAATGATTCAGCCCAAATATACGCTCGTATTCTGGGCCGGAAAATATTTATGCGCCCCCGCTAACAGCTTTAAATCTTTTTCGTTTTTTAATACCTTTAGAAGCGCCCAGTGATCTGATATAAATCTTATGTATCAGATCTAGACCAACAACCGTATTACAGCTGTGCTTTTGGCGCCTATTCTCCCTTCTTTCCTCCCCTCACCACCGATGGACCTCCAATTCCGTTCCGAGCCAGAATTCACCGTCAACAACGAGTCCGACCTGAACTGGAACCCGTACGTTTCTTTTCACAGCTATGGATCGGTCGACGGTTTCTCACTCGACCTAGATCCACGTCCGCTATCTCTGTAGGGGTCGTACCTGGGCCAGCTCACGGCCATTCTCAAACAATCAATAATCACATTTGCGGTGCGAGGAAATTGTGGGGAAAATACCACAATTGCTGATTCTCTCCAGGCGGCATGGGGGGTGCTGGTGGCGCGAGCTACGCGCAGGGTATTGGCGGTCACGGAGGGCTTGGCGAAGGCCCCACCTTGAATTATACCATCACCGGAAGTCAATTTACAGTGAACAACAATATGTATTTCGGTTCGCTGTTGACTTCGAGTTACCATGCTGATTGCCTGGTTTCAGAGATATGAGCCTCGGCTCCATATCCATAAACCCCCAATCTTATTCCGAACCGGAATTTACCCTGGTTTCACCCTCGGATGGCTACGGGTCCGCCGCGTATGTCGCTTTTGTGAGGATTTGATTTCGATCTCACAGCGTTTGACACAGATATGCGGAGGGCTTTTGGCCTGGGGTTAGCGGATTCACTTTACGCGGGGGCACATTCAATGGCAATGTCACCAATAATGTCTTTCATCCACCACCTCAAGAACAGCCGTCCGGTAAATCTCTTTGCTCCTCGTCCTTCTCGATGCTAACGGGCGGTGACCAGCATTTCGGACGATTCCCTTGGGGGACATAAAATTGATCAAGGAAATACGCTTCAAGTTGTGCTGTCAATGTGGCGCTGTGGTTCGCCAGAGGCGAGGGTCGGGTGTTCGGCGGATGTACTCCGCCAAACTCGAACGCGAAACTGGACGCGCCGTGACCGTGGCGATGTATCAGGGAAGCGGCGCGGAGGAGGTGAGTGGACATAAAAAACGAAACTCACCGAGAAATTTGAATGCCTTGTAGGAATGGCAGCAGCATGTTGCAAAATATCAGTGGATTCGGTGACTCGGGATTAATTCCTTCCTTTTCCCGTATTGATACCCCAGCGCAGACATCCCAACATTATGCAGCTCTACGGCTTAGTTCGCACGGGTGGTCTCCATGCTATGGTTTTCCATGATGGTTCGGGCGACTCATCTGATATGAATTCTGGCTCATACATGCTGTGATAGAATTAATCCCTTTACGCCAGTTTCTGGACCGCTTTCAACATTCACCTGTATTGACAACGTACATCCTTGGCTATTGTGTGCGTTCATTTTTCAGCGTTGCTTGTCTCAACACTGATCCCAACGGAAGGCAGTAGAGCGGGATGTGAGGGTAGTCGATGACGCTTGACCCCCTCTGACGGTACATTTACAGGACGCAGCGGATTATATTGAATCTGCTTTCGACACGCAGGAACCGGTGACTATTCCCCTAGTCCTTTCTCTGCCGTCCCTCAAAGATGTTTCCAGATGTTCGATTCAAGTTTGCTCTGGATATACCCTGCAACAGGCAGCCTCTGTGTAGATGTAGTCCAGGCCCGGGAGACGGACAGCCACAGCTTCGAACTCCCGTCTTTGGGTTACATTGAACGAGTGGAGGACCTATCATTGGACGAGCCTCACGCTGAGAGCATAGTCATTTCAAATTTGGACGAGGAAGAATATCACAAGACATGTTCTGAGTTTCCGCTACTATCAGATCCTTGGAGCCTCTTTATTTCCACCCAACTCCCCGTTCCGAGTCAGCTATGGCCGACAATTTTCCATTTGAATTCCGAAGACAGGGCCACGAGGATCGTACAGCTCCTCGGCTTTGACCACGAGAACCCCGTCAGGTGGGATGGCGGAAAAGGACCACAAGGAGAAGTTTTGGCCAATTTCTGGACAAGGTACTTTCCGGAGTCCGTCTAATTTATTTCTCTCATTTTCTTGGTTTTAAAGATACGACTCGTCCCGAGTACCTGATCTTTCTATAAATATGTACAATTACGACCTTCCGCACTTCTGGCTAGCCCAGGCAAATTACGTTTTCACCCAACTTCAAGAAACGTCACACTTGGAGGATTATGGTGCGACTCAGTCAATTCCGGTTCCTTGATATTTAGTCACTCATAAAAAAACAGTCTGCGTGCACCAAATAAGTTTCGTTCTTCGCTGTTTGCCCAACACTTCCAGTGTTAGGGCACCCGATGGATATCTTTTTGTTTGTCCAGTCGAGAATTTTCGGACCGGACCAGATCTATTTCGGTGGCCGGATTGTCCCGCCTTCTGGTCACTCGACCCAGCTGGCACTTCCCGTCTCAGCAGCGAGCACGCAAGAATCCTGGGGTTCCCGCTGATTCATATCGAAACTACCCTCTGGGGACAGTCCTGGGATACCAAAGTTTACGACGGATTGAGACAACTTCACCAAGGCAAAGGATTCGACCCAGATAGTCAAGAGGTCGCAATAGATCTCGGCTACCCGCTGTACGAGCTTTTGCCTGATGTCGACGTATGCTCCGAGTCCATCGTTCTGCGGTGAGTGTACCTGAATATCTCTTTATAATTGGGCTAATACATGGCGAAATGCCAAGTTGTGAGAGATGTAATCTTAAGGATGGTGAAGTTTGTCGCGAGTTAGGGCACTACTTGTGAACTAGCCTGGAGAGATTGTAGTGATCTATTAACTGCCGTACACCGCCAAATGGCGGACAGGTGGGTGCCAGCTGACAACGACATGTACAACACATGCCAACAGAGGCTGGCCACCAGCTGTGGTCCAGGCTGACACCAGGTCAAATCTTGTATGGGTCCAGCATGGTACCAGCTCAGCTGGCGGCCAGCTGGTGGGCAGGGCTGACATACAGGTATTGTATCAGATATTATGTACGGTTGTCTAGTTCAATTCAATTGCTTCCTGTTTGCAGTTTGAATCACGATCGTATGCATTGGTCTAAGCAGAAAATATACAAAGAGGATTGACGGTTTGGATCTATGCTGCACCTCGTTGAGCACATGTCGGCCAATAATGCCGGCGTCGATATTGTCGCCATGTTGCTAGATGTTATTGCCAGCCTCCTCGTCGAGTGTATGGTTTTAGACGTCGCGCTTATTCTGGTCCTCTGTTGGGATGCGACAAAGCCCCGATGAAAATCAGACATCTAATGACGGTATAGAGGGCGACGAAGACGAACCAACTTTCTTGAAATCACGGCCTCAGCATGAGCCTCAACTTTCTTCAGGCTGGTCCCGAACTTAGCGCACTGTGGTCGTGGTAGGCGGCGGAAACATATTCGACCATCATAACTTGCGTGGGGTCATTTTCTTGCTGGGGGACTTGGAGCCTGTGTGCGACAATTGCGTAAGGATAGAAACCTCCAGAGTGGATGTTGGCTTGTAGTGGGACCAAAGCCCGACTTAAATGGGCTCGCAACACACAGAACATACAGAGTTCGATTCGGGGCTTTGAAATCATACAGAACAAATACTTCCAGGGACGGGTCTTGTTTTTTCTAGGGTGAGTTTGAGCATTGAAGCGAAGCTTGAGCATGCCTTGAGGGAGTCGGACTTGATGCGAGTACGCCTGACATTGAAACTGCGACGTTGAAGATATAGGACCAGCAGCAGCATCGGGGAGGGAGGCATGGTGGCTGCCACGAGACAGACGCGAAAGAGAGTTTTGACGTCTCTCGCGAGGAGGGGAGCTTTGCGTGGGCGGATACGCGACGGACCACTCATCTCTTTGCGCAGCATCTTTACTGGTGAGACTGTACGGGAATCCCAAGCGAAGTCTTCATCCGATCAACCTGTCCTTCACGCCAGAAAAGAGTGCAGATAGTAGCAAGGGTGGAGGAAGATGGAAGTGGGAGGAAAGCGAATCGACCAACATGCACGTGGTGTTGATGGCCTGTCAAACGTCAAAGACACGCGCACGGACCCACGCAGGATCGCAATCCCGACCAAGTCGCGACAGTGCAGATAAACCATACATCAAAGTACTTTGGACTGGATGGCTGGCCCACCAAGTGGCCCACTGAGATATTTAATCTATGCAGTACTAATCTTACTTCACCTTGAAGCCCGGCCTCCAAGTTGTATCGTTTTGCAATTCACGAAGTCAACCGAAGGCGAGTCGTTCGCCGTATCAAAGGCGAGCGCATTGGTATCTGAAGGTACTAATTAAATATTGTAAGGGAATGCTATATATTATTCAAAATACGGTCTGGAGGGCAGCTGGCAATGCCAGGTTGTGGCCATGTGAATTACAGCTGGTGGGAAGCTGGGATTTCAGCTGCGAAGCGCAGCCAGAATCCACCTGTCCCCAGCTGGACCCAGCTGTCAAGAAACATAGGCACCATCTGAACTTCCCAGCTGATGGAAACCTGGTGGCACTTTGGCGGTGTAAAGCTAATTCAACGAGATACTCCAGTGTGACACTGTTTCAGCAGGTAGGTGCGAATGACAGGTCAAATGTGAGATGCACAGTAACCCCGGTCCCCTACCAGGAGAAAATGAGAAGGTTCTGCTGTACTTGCGTGGTTTGGGTCTTTCAATTCCTGTGGTGTCAGATTTAAGCCGTCGGAAATAGCTTCATTCAAATGGTAGCGCTCTTCTGTCTTCGGAGATCTTGGGCGTAGCTGTCCGTCTAAGTAGGGATCGTCACCGTACCCGTCCAGGACAGTGGGACGGACGGACGGACGGACAATCGTCCCGTCCCGTCCCTGGGCTGCTGGTCTTCCCAGCATGCCGTCCCGTCGCCGGACGGCAGCAAGGACGGCCGTCCCGTGCACCGGAAGACGGTGGACGGACGGATGATTCTGGTTGTAAGTTTTTACTCGGAATGAATCCGCCGCTGCGGCTGACTCGCCCCAGGGAATCTCCGCGTAAATCGTGGAAATCACCATTCTCTTCGTCAATGCATCCTGCCCTTGGCTTCATTCCGGTCTGTGAACGGAAATGCCCGGAACAAGGCGGAGCGAAGGCGAGCAAGCGCGACAAATTGACAGGTAAAATTTTATGTTCCGTATATATTTACGTCCTGCCCGCGATGCTCTTCATTTTGCCTCGTCCTATTTAATACAACCGACTGAAGAGCATACATCCATTCGCTTACATCTCACTACTCGTACTTACCGTTACACACAGTGATAAACCATTGTTTATAGGTACATATAATCCATTGTCGCAAAAGTCGATTTTGGCAGATAACCCCTTACAGAAGGTTACAGCCTTATAGGCCCCTTATACGCGTCTTATAATTGTCTTATTAGTACCTTATAGCCACCTTATCAACCACTATCCTGTCTGCCTTAGCTTAGACCTCCTTACTGATACTTACCTGTAACTTATACGCAACTTGTGCGTACTAATTTATTTTCCAAGACACATCGGAATTTGAACAATCAGTCAATTAATTTCCCGCGCGTAAGAACCAGTCATATTGCCATGGGCTTCGAGTGGTGAGTGAAGGGAACGTGCGGAACGAGCAGAACGGAGTGCTCGGCTAAAGCTATGACGTCAGTGACGTCAGGCTCCACCGCTCTCGCATATAATAACATCCCCAACGTGACGGTGTGACTTCAGCGCTCTTTCTTCCCTCCCACCACCTTCTCTTCGCCATTTATGATTCACCGTTCATGATTCGCGTTCACTTATCCATTTCTGGGAGACGTTCGGGCCTGCGGTGCGTTGTTTGTTCTCTCACTGCGACTCGCTGAATGCTTACTAGTTTGTCCCTTCAGCATTTGGCCAACTCGGAGTCCACGCACTGCCGGAGTTGTTACAAAGCTCATTTGGGAACAAGGTATGTCATGCAAACTTCGATTTATGCTTCTGTTCATTGGTTGTCTTTAGCTCAGTTTATCTCGGTCAGTAATGTTTGATGGTGCACCCTGGACCCGGTTTACTTCTGCACCTTTCTGTTCTGTATTTTTCGTATATTGTTGTAGTTAGAGTCAATATTATTTTGTTGCTTTTTTATGTGTGTATGGATTCAAATTCAGATGCGATGCTCCTCTGAGCTGCAAGGCCTATCATGCGCTGTAATGACTATGAGGTCTGTAATACCTTATAGCCCTCTGTAAAATGTATCTGTCCTTAGTGTGGTCTATAGTACTTTTTGGAAAAGATAGGCCTCCCACAACCTTATGGGCTTATACCACCGTATAACCCCCTTATATGGACATATCTGCCAGAATGGATTTTTGCGACAATTCATTCTGCCTTGTCCACGGCCGAGTGCAGAGCTAACAAACCATTTTTTATAGCTCTCCCGCATGGACGGGTTCCGACGCGCATCTGCTTCTTTGTTCTCCACGCTCAGACCGCGCTCATTACCTCCTTTCCGGATACAAAGACTTCAGGTGAATGGAAACTCCAACTTCGGCAAGTAATCTGTTTTTTCTTCTCTCGGTTTTTGTCTCATTGTCTCTTTTTGAAGCTGGCCTAGCACATCCCGCGCTAGTCGCGTTTGCAAACTCAACCCCGCGTTGTTTGCAACAGTTGTTGCTGATTCGGCTCAAAAGGTAATATCCACTTTCTAATTTTTTGCGCTAAATCTCAGGCGAGGTGAGGATGTTGTCAGGGAAAAAGGCCAACACAGAGGGTAAACCCTCCTCGTATTCATTCCGTACATATGCTCTACTATTCGCTTCTATTTCTCGTACTTATTGTGTACCCACTGCCATCTTAAAATCCGGTAGTACATGTTTTACCGAGTTCCGTCCAACCGTCCACCGTCGGACGGCCGTCCCGTCCACCGTCCCGTCCCGTCAAGCGTGATGAGGAAGCTTCCGCTACCGTACCGTCGACGGACGGTCCACTGGACGGCCGTCTTTGGCACCGTCCGTCCGCCGGGACGGACGGTGACGATCCCTACGTCTAAGTAACGAGCGATACTTAGCTTGAGATGACCGCGTCTGAGCCAGTTCCTCACCTTAGCCGTCATATTGGCGCGTCGATAATGAGACAGCAGATACAGTTTCACCTGGTAATTTTGGTTCATTTCAACCGCCACCAAGCAACACTGGTGCATCGCTTGATTGAAATTCAAGGCGGGCCAGATCGCTTGCAGTGCACAATAAAGCCAGCGGATTGATTAGATCGAGAACATCGATGAAAGGACAAAGACGCTAATTTTATGAAGAGGGTGACATTCAGCGAATCCAGAGAGGAATTAATTCAAGCATGACAAAATCTCAGCAATCGGCCATGTTCACTGCTGGAAAGGCCGAGAACATTAATGACCTCTCCGACGACTTTGGAGAGGTCTGCGGCCATGGTGTTGAGGTCCGAGAAACGAAAGTGGAAGAAAGCTCGAAGCTAATTTAAGCGAAGTTCGGGTAGGTAGGTAGGTAGGTAGATTACATGGCACGGTCCCGCTTAGGAACGCCGGGGCCCAGGAATTATCTGAGTGTACAGGCACTATTGTACACTACGGTCCCTGGACTCCTCCATACCCCTGTAGCCGAGCTCACGACCAGAGCCTTTCAACACGCCGCGGTAGAACTAAAGGAATACAAAGAAGTAAGTACGAAAGAAAGGCACCTCCAAGCATTACTGAACGCAACACAGAGTGAAACAATCGAAGGACATATTGCAAGCATCAAGTAGCATCCGGTACGAGGTATAAATCACAGCGTCGTAAAAACTCTCTCAGTTGTTGCAGAGAAAAATTTGCCATGACGTGCAGATCTGGGAAATTGACTGAACTGAGTGATATCAGAGTGCACACCTACTGCAGATATGAAAACTTTGCAGATTGCTGGCATACACTTGAGCTTATGCACTTCCGTCTTGTCCATCCAGAGTCGGCAAAAATACCCCAGCCATATTATAGGCGTTGATACTTCAAGTTGAACCACAGAGCTTCAATGGGCCACTGGTGACATGAGAGCAAGACAGTTGTGCTTCCGATTGTATTGTCACCATTGTAGTCCGCTCTAATGGGTTATCCTTCGGTTGAAACCATCCATGAAGAGTGCAAGTAAAGCCTGCGTGATGAAACAATTTATTCTTGCCCAATATTCCGGCACGAGCCTCTGAAGCAGCAGTGCATTTGGAACGATTGTGTTGATGAAACCAGAGTCCAAACCAGCGTAAGATTATTCCTCAGAAGCGGAGACTCGGAGTTTCAGAGAAATTCCGAAGAATGCATTAGGGTTAATGTTTTTTGTAGCTGCAGGAACGGAGACAGGAACACAGCCAGGAACAACTGACTCAACAATGATTTATCCTAATTTTCGCAAGGTTGCAAGGCGATTGTGGAGAGGGAAGGAGGTACGAGTTTGGCGAGTTCTGCTGGTGGCAACCATAATCCGCGAGTTACGTGGTTGACCAACTACCATCATCCACAGTAGCACACCGCAGTGCCTCTGGCAGGATTTGTTGAAGTAAGCAGAATGCCATGCAGAATTAATCCGTCGCGAACGTCGCATTCTGACACTTCATCAAAATATGGGGCTGCAACATAATAGCGCATAAGGATAGGCAGATACTGGATTTTGACGAGGTTGTCCGTGGTGTGCCATTTCTCCAGATGATCGGCGTGCAACAAGGAATTCAATGAAGAGAAGAATATTATGTCCCGTATGTTAACCCGTCGAGGTCATTGGTGTCTGTGTGCAATATACCCCGAGAACAAGGTTTGTACAGTTATGGGGCGAGTGAAGAGTGCTACATGCAGACAAAGACGTGCGTCAAATGGATCCGTGTTGCTTGTGGCGTCTGGGTGAAAATAATTATCCAGTGCCGCTCACAGTTGCGGACCGTGCTCATTCCAACCTCAGAGGCATCAAGCACCTGCCACAGAGTGGTAGCAAGGTGCACGCAGCAGGACCCGCGAAAGAGGAGCGCTCAGATTGTCACAGGCCGGTGCTTTGATAAGGGCAGCACCGGATAGCGACCATGACATGAGAGCCTTGTCACTGCGCATTTCGCGTGGCGTCTTCCATATAGTAGTGCAAGTACTCAGTTATTAGTACTGACAATGTGGCGATGCTGACTAAGCGATTGACGATGGAGAGGCAATCGGCAGACGGAGGAGGCCAACGACGGCGAGCATCAAGCTTCATGGCTAGCAAAGTCTGCAGTCCAGAGATTATACCTAAGGGATGCTGTATGCAAGAGCAAGAGCACTAGGTAGCAAATTTGAGCTGGATGCGCGACCATTCCAATGGATGTCGTTTTTGCACAAGTGAATTTTTTGAGTGAACTTGTTGGGTGAGGCCACTGCAGTCTGCGTGGCGAAACTCGTACTTGAGAGTTTCCCTCTCGTTTTCAACATCACGATATCTCAAATATGGGAAGCCTATCAGTTAAGGATTCGTCTCTCCGCACAACCCAAATCTCTTATTTCCTATGTCATGTGTTGAATATCAACTAGCACCCTGAGTACAGCGGTGCTTGCGCAACCTTGTGCATAGTAGGTCGGATGCATCAGGCAGAGCATCCTGCGGCTTTAACCACAGTGGGCCGGTCCATGCCTCCCAAGTCGCCGCAATGTGCCGATTGATCTTCGACGCTAAAGATCATAATGCTCGGCATGCCATCATGCCGAACTTTTCTCCGCTTCTTCGGCCTCGTGGCTCAGCGCCTATTTTTTTCTCTTGCTTCCTGCCGCCACTTTAACGATTACCTCGGGTCTGGTAGCCGACTACGTTTAGTTCCTTTTGTTGGTAAGTTGCTGTGCTGTTCACACTGCTTGAATGGTTTTCTCCTACCCAATATATTCATACTGAAGCTTACTGTAGATGATTTCACTTTTTTCCACCTGTGTTGTTTGGAGGGGTTAAAGCACCAGATCGTGCGTCGAAGGAGAATCATTCGAGATGCACGAAAGACCATTATCATTGACAACATACGGGACATGAATCCGTATATGAAACAAAGATGAAAAGCTACTGTAAACTACGTAAAGAAGTCCACTCAAGTCGGTACGCGATTCCACAGTGAGTACGCCAGCGAACATCCAACCGGTTCCCCCAAGGCATGGGCAGCGGCCAGAAGTCCATGTACCCTATCTCCCCACCTGCGCGGCTTGCACTTCCACCTCCCCGCTTAAGTATAGATCAAAGAACGACCCAGTCCCAGCGCGCACTTGGGCCGTGGCCGCAGTAAACGCACAACAACGCGCCCGTCAAAGGAAACCCGTGACAGATCTGTGGAATGCCGAAATCTGCAAGGCCGTCAGTAAGAACTAAGGCGGTCGAGGGAGAAGCATGGTATGTGGGGGCAGTGGCAGACAAGGGCGAAGAGGAGGATGAGGGTGAAGCGGCAGTAGAAACCGTGGGACGCGGAATGAAGGGGTCAATCGGGGTGGCCTCGTTGTAGTCTTTCCCATCTGCGCACACCGAGATTGTTGATAACCACGCAGTGAGCCGCTTCGGGGAGGTCGAAGCTCAAGGCGAGAGGCTCAGAGTTATCGATCCATATGAGGCTCGGATCTGAGGATATGTCAGTGTGTCGACGGAGTAGGAAGAGATGAGAATGGGAATAAAGGAGGATGAGGAGCCAAACGAGGGGTGAAAGGGGAGGGGGGACAGGATAACCCAAGGAACAAGCAAGCCAGTTAGCACGGCCTGCGAGACGACAAGCCAGATCGCCCTTGATACGCTGCCATCCTCACGACGCTGGATCACCGAACACCCACTGGCGCCGCCCGCGAAAGCAGTGCGCGTACAACGGCTACCGCCCGCCAGCCTTCCACCCGCGAGCGTGTGCCGCATGCACACCTCCTTGATCGCTCCTCCCTGTTACGGATGCATAGCCAGAATCACACACCACGGCGGCCTCGCCTCGACGTACACGCATACGGTACGCTCCCCAAGCCATGAGCACCATCATTGAGACGTGTGCATCCCAGTCTGAGCCGCACCCGTGTCCGCGACGACTTCCACTCCTCCCGTTCCGGATGAGCGGGTGTGCGTCTAGGAAGGAACGCTAGTGAGTGACCGAAGATATGAGGAAGAAGAAAAATGGAGGCAGTAGCAGAAGTCATGAGCCGTGTAGGGACAACAAATGGATCAGCGCTCCCGCCGCTTCCCATCCCTTCGCAAGAAAGAGGGATTGATGAAAAAAAAACAAGCCTCACCTAAAAATGGAATATCATCTGCCACATCTTGGGCTCACACGTCGTGGAACTGAGAGTCGTCACGTTGCCGGCACAGCGCGACCAGGGAGAATGAAGGTAAGAGCAGTGCCTGCAGGGAAGTCAGCACGAAGGAAAGTCTTTTCGGACAATGTGCAAGAGAAGAGGGCACAATGATGAAATGCAATGGAAACGCAAGTGGAAAATGAAGAAGAAACCCACCTCGCAGAGCCCAGCAACGATCGCGACCACTCATGGTGAAGGATAGCAGGCTTCATGTCATTATGAGACTATATTAGTCTCGGCTAAACCAGTCCCTCATGACATCCCAATTTGGGAACCCTGTCATGAGGGTCTGGGCTTAAGTGCGGCCTAGTAACCGTACCATTGCGCTATCAATTATTGATGCATTTTTCCCACAGTATGTGCCTCCTCAATAAATTGACCAGGGGATGTCCGGCTGCCGTCTCTGAGGTATAAACTATGTGCTCTATGAATTATGCTGCCTTCGGAATTGTCCAATGACTTGAAACTCTGATCTGCGTGGCCTTGTTGGACTCAGACATGCCGTTTATGAGCCTGGGTTCGACATTTTTGAGTGCGCAACATATTTTTGATAACAGAAATTTTGGGAGAGCCAAAAACATCCTGACCCTTGAAAGATGTTTTCTTAGAGCTGTGGTGTGCCAGTTTGCATGTTTGAGACTGCTGGAATATTATTTTGGATCCCTCAACTCAATGGGGCAATTCATCAAAGATAGGGGCCAGTCACCGTAGAGGCTCGGATTCGGGTCTCTGTGGAACTCTCACCCAAGGAAAGTGTATATATCACATAAAGTGTGCTCAGGAAACATGAATTGTCAATCAAACAATACTTGGAGGGGCTTGCCAGCGTATCCTAAGAGGCACATACTGTGGGAAAAATGCATCAATAATTGATAGCGCAATGGTACGGTTACTAGGCCGCACTTAAGCCCAGACCCTCATGACAGGGTTCCCAAATTGGGATGTCATGAGGGACTGGTTTAGCCGAGACTAAGACTATATCCAGCATTCCGCTGAGCATCGAATGAACCATCGTCCTGCTAAAGAATTACGCAGTCAGCGCATAGAATGATTGAAAGACGAGATGGGATGGACAGAAACAGCCCGAATTGAAATGTGACGTCACACAAATGGTGACAATATTGTTTGAACCTTTTGAACACTCCAGATGCTGATAGAAAATATATGAGGAAGCAGAATGAAAGCATTATGATGAAGAGATAGCGTAGCGAAAGCGAAATTAAGATACTGAAACGTATGAAGAGCAGAGAAAGAAATCGGAATCTGTTACATAAGAAAATACTCAGCCACAGTGACAAACATTTGAGAGCCATTAGATTGGCGTCTAATGAAAAGCCGGATTGAATCAGGTTTACCGCACTGCCACTAATGGGACTTCAAAAATCTAATGAATTTAGTGCACTGCCACTAAAAGTATCACCGTCGATAGAAGCGGACAGTAAAAACGCGCGAACTAAAAATGGCAGTCCACAAAGATTATGAACGATTACTAAAGTACTCGTAATTTTTTGTCAACTTTTTGTACGATCTACACGATTTGGTTGCTCAGTTTTGCTCGGGGCGGCTCCGCAACGCAGCCTGCGACACTTTTGCGTGTGCAGGAGGGGGAGGGCCAGCCGTAGTCAAATTTCGCGAAATCGGTGATGATGGTAGATGTACAGGAAACCCATAGTTTTTATTATTTTAGATAGTTTGCATGCGTGCCTGCAGGGACTGTTGAGGCGACGCATGAGTTGATCTTCTGGTTGGCGGGGAGTTAAGGTCAACGGCGAAGAATCACTGATGACCACCCACGAGGTTATAGCCGTACAACCTACCTGTTGTGGCCACAACAGGTCGGCGGGAATGGGTGATACCCGGTGCAGCTGCCAGCGGCAGGCTTCGATCCAACAGGGGAAGTCAAAGCGGTCAACGGAAGTCGATTCAAAATTGGATTCACTGGTGATTCACATTTGGATTCATGAAAATAAAACCATCAAGAATCCGTATCAGCTCTGACCCCCCCGATTCAGAACTGGATTCATAGAAGGGTCTGTTACAGGATTCAGGCATTTGACAATTAAAATAAATTACAGCAAGTAAATTATACCATGCTGATAGTCTTGGCACCGTGTCTTTCAGATTGATCCCGCACTCGGCAATGCCTGCCTCTCCTTGCGGCAGAGCTGCACACGGGACATCCTAAAAGTGTTTGACCACCACACTGCACATTTAAAATGCCTTGTGCCAGAGAAGAAAATCCAGGTGTACCTCTGCTCGCCGCACCGGTCTCAATGCACCAGAGGGCAAACTACTTGCAGCTATGTTATCCATGGAGCCTCAAATAAATAAAATTATAAATTCAGGGGATAAGACAAAGTTAAGTAGATGTGGATTCGGAAGCGGATTCAAAAACGGATTCAGATGGTGCTGCTCCTCCGGAGTCGCAGCAGCGATTCAGGTCGATTCAAAATTTTGATGGATTCAAAGGCCGATTCAGGTGTTTGAATCCACCCCTGAATCAACTTTTGAATCCACCTCTGAATCGACCTCTGTGGAGCGCTTTGACTTCCCCTAAATGACACATCAACCGTGACCAAGGCCGACCAAGAGCCAGAGCCTGACCGTCCGACTCTCATTAGGCTTGCTCAACAGTCGTTTGGGTTCTACCTGGATCGATATCTGCTGTTCCGTCTTCTATCTTGACGCCCCAGAAACTTCAAGTTGTCTGAATTTGTGGATCCATTTTCTCAATGGTGAATTCGCTCGGAGCTCCTGCCAAAGATTCAGTACGATCTCGAGCAGTCCCCAAAGCTGAATCGCATTTCTTCGGTGCCTCTTGTCCGTTGGGTAAGCACCTGGATATATCTCCGTTTTGACTAAAAAGACGAGTCTGTCTTCGTGGGTGGTATCTTAATTTCTTTCCATCAAACTCTGAACCGCAGTGGTACAGGGCCACCGAAATTCTGGTGTATGGATTGGTAATGACTGAGGCCAAATATTCCGTGCCGGAAAATATTTATGCCCCCCGCTAACAGCTTTAGAACTTTTTTTAACACATCCAGAAGTTCCTAGTGGTCTGATATAGATCCTATATATCAGACGAATAACGGCAGAGCTGTGCTTTTGGCGTCTAGGCCCTATTCTCTCTTCTTTTCTCCCCTCACCGTCGATGGACCTCCGACTCCATTCCGAACCGGAATTCATGTCAGTCAACAACGAGTCCGACCTGAACTTGAACCCGTACGTTTCTTTTCCCCGCCATGGATCGGTCGACGGTTTCTCACCGCATCCCACGCAAATATCGGCCTAGATCCACGTCCGCTGTCTCTGTAGGGGTCGTTCCTGGGCCAGCTCACGGCCATTCACAAACAATCAATAATCACATTTGCGGTGCGAGGATATTCTGGGCAAAATTCCAGAATTGCTGATTCTCTCCAGGCGGCGTGGGGGGTGTTGGCGGTGCGGGCTACGCGCGGGGTATCGGCGGTCAGGGAGGGCCTGGCGAAGGCCCCACCTTGAATTATACCATCACTGGAAGCCAATTTACAATGAACAACAATATGTATTTCGGTTCGCTGTTGAGTTCGAGTTACCGTGCTGATTGCCTGGTTTCAGAGATATGAGCCTCGGCTCCAGATCCATAAACCACCAATCTCATTCCGAACCGGAATTTACCCTGGTTTCACCCTCGGATGGCTATGGGTCCGCCCCGTTTGTCACTTTTATGAGGATTTGATTTCGATCTCACAGCGTTTGACACAGATATGCGGAGGGCTTTTGGCCTGGGGTTAGCGGATTCACTTTACGCGGGGGCACATTCAATGGCAATGTCACCAATAATGTCTTTCATCCACCACCTCAAGAACAGCCGTCCGGTAAATCTCTTTTCTCCTCGTCCTTCTCGATGCTAACGGGCGGTGACCAGCATTTCGGACGATTCCCTTGGGGGACATAAAATTGATCAAGGAAATACGCTTCAAGTTGTGCTGTCCGAAATGTGGCGCTGTGGGCCGCCAGAGACGAGGGTCGAGTGTTCGGCGGATGTACTCCGCCAAACTCGAACGCGAAACTGGACGCGCCGTGACCGTAGCAATGTATCAGGGAAGCGGTGCGGAGGAGGTGAGTAGACATGAAAAACGAAACTCACCGAGAAATTTGAATGCCGTGTAGGAATGGCAGCAGCATGTCGCAAAATATCAGTGGATTCGGTGACTCGCGATGAATTCCTTCCTTTTCCCGTATTGATACCCCCGTGCAGACATCCCAACATTATGCAGCTCTACGGCTTAGTTCGCACGGGTGGTCTCCATGCCATGGTTTTCCATGATGGTTCGGGCGACTCATCCAATATGAATTCTGGCTCATACATGCTGTGAATAGAATTAATCCCTTTACGCCAGTTTTTGGACCGCTTTCAACATTCACCTATATTGACAACGTACATCCTTGGCTATGGTGTGCGTTCATTTTTCCGCGTTGCTTGTTCCAATACTGATCCCGACGGAAGAGAGCAGAGGTGGATGTGAGGGCAGTCGATGACCCTTGACCCCTCTCACGGTACATTTCCAGGACGCAGATGATTATATTATCTCTAGTTTCGATACACCGACCCCGGTGACTATTCCCCTAGTCTTTTCTCTACCGGCGCTCAGATGCTTCCAGGATTTTGGTTGGTCGATCTGGATACGCCCCGCAACAGGCGGCCTCTGTCTAGATCTCGTCCAGGCCCCGGAGACGGACACCGAAGACGTACTAGCGTGGTCGGGTGACGTTGAACGAGTGGAGAACCTATCATTGGATGACCCCCACGCAGATGATGTGGTCATTTCGAATTTGGACAACGAAGAATATTACAAGATATGTTCTGCGTCTTGGTTAGGACGGAGTTGGAGGCTCTTTATTTCCACTCAACTCCCCGTTCGACGATGGCCGACAATTTTCTATTTGAATTCCGAAGACAGGGCCACGAGGATCGCACAACAGCCTTTAAGTTTTGACCGTGAGAACCTCACAAGGGCGAACGGAGAGCTTTGGCCCAATTGCTGGACAAGGTACTTTTCCCGGAGTCTGTTTAATCTGGTTCGCTCGTTTTCCTGATTTTCAAGATATGACTCGTGCCGAGTGCCTGGTCTTGATATAGGAGTGACAGTGATGTACGGTTACCACCGTTCGTGCTTCTGGCTAGCCCAGGCAAATTACGTTTTCACCCAACTTCAAGAAACGTCAGACTTGGAGGATTATGGTGCGACTCAGTCAATTCCGGTTCCCTGATATTTGTCACCCATAAAAAACAGTCTGCGTGCACCAAATAAATTTCATTCTTCGCTGTTTGCCCAACACTTCCACTGCTAGGGCACCCGATGGATATCTTTTTGTTTGTCCAGTCGAGGATTTCCGGATCGGACCAGATCTATTTCGGTGGCCAGATTGTCCTGCCTTCTGGTCGCTCGACCCAGCTGGCACTTCCCGTCTCAGCAACGAGCACGCAAGAACCCTGGGGTTCCCGCTGATTCATATCGAAACTACCCTCTGGGGAAAGTCCTGGGATACCAAGGTTTACGACGGATTGAGACAACTTCACCAAGGCAAAGGATTCGATCCAGATAGTCAAGAGGTCGCAATAGATCTCGGCTACCCGCTGTACGAGCTTTTGCCTGATGTCGACGTATGCTCCGAGTCTATCGTTCTACGGTGAGCATGTATGAATATCTCTTTATACTTCGTCTAATACATGGCGAAAGTGAAAAGTGGGAGAGATGTGATCTTGAGGATGGTGAACTTTGTCGCGAGTTAGGGCACTACTTGTGAACTAGCCTGGAAAGATTGTATTCATCTATTAACTGCCATAAAGCTAATTCAACGAGATACTTCAGTGCGACACTGTTTCAGCAGCTATTACATAGGTGCGAATGACAGGTCAAATGTGAGATTCACAGTAACCCCTACCCAGAGCAAATGAGAAGGTTCTGCTGTGCCTACCTACGTGGTTTGGGTCTTTCAATTCCTGTGGTGTCAGATTTAAGCCGCCGGAAATAGCTTCAGTCAAATGGTAGTGCTCTGCTCTGTCTTCGGCATAGCTGTCCGTCCAAGTAAAGAGCGATACTTAGCTTGAGATGACCGCGTCTGAGCTAGTTTCCTCACTTTAGCCGTCATATTGGCGCGTCGATAATGAGACAGCAGATACAGTTTCACCTGGTAATTTTGGTTCATTTCAACCGTCATCACCAAGCAACTCTGCTGCATCGCTTCATTGAAGTTCAAGGCGGGCCAGATCGCTTGCAGTGCACAATAAAGCCAGCGGATTCAGTAGATCGAGAACGTCGATGGAAGGACAAAGACGCTAATTTTATATAAAGAGGGTGATATCAAGCGAATCCAGAGAGGAGGTAATTCAAGTATGACAAAGTATCAGCAATCGGCCCCGTTCGCTATTGGAAAGGCCGAGAACTTCCTTACCATCCAATTCCAGTAGCAGCTCATTTCTGGCTCGAATTATTGTCGAACCACAATAGACTATCGTGAATACTTGAGGCTTCTCCGGCCGGATGATACAATCTCATTCAATGCTCTCCTGGGCGTTGCACCGCAATCATACAGCGACTGGTTCATTATTGTAATTATAAGTTGTAACGGACACTTGAAGGATTCCGCCATCGAGGATCATGTCTGTGGGTCGATATGGATGGGGTCTCCGGCGAGTGAACTTGCGGAAGAACTAATTAAACCCGAACATCGCCGACCCCAGGATCTGAATCTAGATGCTTTGTTACTTATAACGTAAAAGCTCGGGAGTGGAGAATCGCGTGAAGAGTAGGCATCGCGCATTATGTGAATTATTCGGAGCTACTAGTATTCTATCATCCGATTCCGTATTGGCTACTATCCCCAGCAAATCCCATCAAGAAAGAATAATGCTCCACCAACTAGCCGTCCTCCGCATAAACATGACCAACCAACTCCTTCAGAGACCCCCAATCCGCAGTTGTTAACGTGCACCCCACGAGCCGTATCTCCTCTATAACCAAATTCAACCGTTTCCGCTGTGCCAACCAGTCCAGAATAATCTCTATATGCCGCTCGCTGAAGGCGATGTCATGGAACGCGATCTTCCGCAACCGCGGGTAGTGCACCGCAGCGTTGACTGGATCGAACCGGTCACCCGCGGTCATCAGCGGGTCGCATTCGAGTTGGTCGGTGAATGCCGCGACGTCGCGGTGGAACGTCGCACTGCGGAAATGCTTGAGATGCAGCAACGACGCGGATATTTTCAGCGTTTCGCATTTTAAGCTGAGGGCGGCGACTTGCTCCAGCGACATGATCGCCAGAAGTGTGGACATGGTGTCGTCTCTCCACCAGGGCGATGGTAAGCCGCCCGATAGGCGCACGACGTAGCGAGGGATAAAGCGGTTTGCTTGGTTGTAGAAGTCGATTTCGAACGATGAGGTGCCGCCGGAGTTGAGCTTTAGGGGAAGGTCCACAAATTTCAACCCGTATATGACGGGATCAGTCGCCTCCGTGCGATGTCTTTCCAGAGCATCCCACAGGAAGCGTAAATCCGAACTGGTATACCGCACATTTAAAAGGATGCGGGACTTTGGGATGGATACAGCCTGAAGGAAGCGGCAACAAAGCCAAATGCTTCCCGTGAGGTCTACTGTATCCAAATCGAGTACTGTGGGCTCCGAGTCCGAGGTCTCTGGGAAGGACGTGTTCAACGTCAAAGCCCGGAGGTGCGGCATCGTCGCGAGTAAAGCGACAGATACTGGTGAGTTGACAAGCTCCAGCGATACCAGGTTCTCCCACAAGGCAGAGTCTAATTCCAGCTGGCAATAGTGCAGAGACATGTGCCGAAGCCTGGGGACCTCGGCCTGGAACAAGGTTGCCGTGATGAAACATTCCGAAGGACCGGCGAACTGCAGATGGAATGTGTCAAGAAGAGGTGCGGGGAGCAGAATGGAAGCCGGGATTCCACAGCCATCCGGCATGTAAAGATGTAGCTCCTGAACTCGGAATAGCTGTGCCAATACGAGGTCGCGAGCGGCGCTATTCTTCGGGAGAGTGGACGAGAAATCGACCCCGATGACGAGCGGCGCTGCTCGGGATCGATGAAGCATTTCAAGTGCCCATCGAGGCCGGGACAGGACGATGTTCGTCCAAACCTTCGAGCTCTTCAATGCGATTTCGCGCCACCGGCGGCAGACGTGGGATACCGTCAAACCTAAAACAAATTTGGCAGTTCTGAAATCGGGCTTGTCTTCATATATCGTCTGGGCAAGCTCGAGGATCGGAGTTAGCACCTCTGTCGGGAGGCAGGCGATGAATGCGAGGCTATTGCGCCGCGTCCGAAGCGCTCGTTGGAGCAGCAATATGTCGGGGAGCTGGAAGGAGAGTAGATTCCCTCGTCCAAAGGAGACGTCTCGAGCGAGGGAGACGACGCTAGCGTTCTCGTCCTCCAGTACAGGACTCGTTCCAAGGGGTACATTGCAATTTAGCTTGGACCCTCTCCGGAGCAGCTTCAAAGCTTGCTTGACCGGCGATCGACGCGCTGCGGCCTTTACAGACGCGTAGGCTGAATCGACGTCTTTCAGGGCGAGGTCGATATTTTTAATAAATTTCTGTCTCGTTTGGCGCGCACTGAACGCGGAGACAGTGTGGTCGTTCAACAACACTTCCAGGGAGGCCTGTACGTTTTGGATGAGCAAAGAACCCCGCATATTGCCCCCGAAGAGAACTGGAGAAACGCACCATCACATCCACCGTCGGATAAAAAAAAACGTCGGAGAACAATAACGGAGGAAGCAGCAAACGAAGAGCACAGCCGCATCATTCTTCTTGTTTCCCTTTGGCGCGCTCACGTGTTTTGAATCTTAACTCCATGCCGTGATTCTTAACGCGCCACCGGTGACATGAGGTAGGTGAATGCGCGGAATCAAAACGTGTGTGAAATCTCTTTACAAAGCGTGGTAGGCTCCGGTCAAGGAAAACGGACTCGAGCCTCGGAGGAATGCGAAGAAGGGGAGCATCAAATGCGCGCTGATACTTATTCAAAAGGTGAGGCCCATTCAACTTGAATTTGTGGGAAGATATAGCCTTGACGGGCAATTGCGGCTTGCCTGTGGTGGCTTCATATTCTGCTGTCATCGCGTGGCGCGAATGCCGTCGGAGACACGCTGCCACTAGAGACCGTTGGAGAAGCTGTGAACCGGTACTTGCTGGCAACGGTGTAACGGCGTTTGGGGGCATTCATATCTATGCTTGGAAGGGGTTCATTTGGAAGAAATGCCGGAAGAAAAATTTCCGTGGTCTGCCATGCCACTCCTCTTCAAGGGTATGTAATGTCCGGGGGACTTCAACTTGGAAGTCCTCTGGACATTACATACCCTTGGGTTTCTCGAATGCGTCTCGTTGGTTGAAGTGTGACCCAAGGGCGCTGCTGCACAGGTCATTCATCCCCGCATTCGACTAATAATCATCCCACAGAAATTCGAAATGGCTCAGTACTTAATCCCATTCATAAATGATCGGAGGTCCTTCAAGTTTCTGTTTACCATTTCTTTCAAGGCCTCCACACCACATCCCGCGTTTCTGGAATCCTTGCTTTGCATCCAGTCCGGTGAAGTGCGACCCTAGGGCAGTGCTGCACAGGTCGTTCATACTTCTGATTTTTTTCTGACCCTCCTACAGAAATCCGATTGAACGGCTGCTGCATACTTAATCTCATTCACAGTTGCGAATGTTCTATTCCACAGCATTTCAATGAAAAGTTTTCTACAGCAGTTGAGGAAGTAACTTGCGCGCTTGTTCAGTGTCGCCTCGAGGCGCGCGCCTAGTGTTCTATGTTCGACTCCGTTTCAAGTTCCGCTCTGATAGGCGGCTGTCAATGCGGTCACATTCTCCAATCTCCTTCTACTACTAGTCTCCTTCGACGTTCATCCATTCGACATCGAAGGCTGCGGGCGCTCTTCAGGTTCGCTGTACGCAGTCTCGCAGCAATTGCAGTAAGTCAACGTTATCCCCAATAATCAACGAGATCAAGACCACTGACTCGTATGCACGGATTCCAGCCAGCCGAGTTAGCTCGGGACCGCGCAATTCTTTCCCGCGTCTGCGCGCGCCGACGCCGCGGTCACGACGCACAGCACCGTCGACTGCCGTTTACTTCCGTGGAAGGAACGTGTTCAGACGTGTCTGCACGACGATTCTTCACAGAATTCCTTTGCACTGGATTTTCTTCCCCAATTGTTGGACCGGACATAGTGCTGAGTGGTGACGCACTTATTCCGACGCTTTTCAAGGAGCCTTGACGCGTTTTTCAATGGGCGTCAGTGTAGATCGCAAAATTGACAGGACGTAGATCTTAAGCTGGACCGCCCGCGCTGATGGAAGGCATCCCCCAAATTGTAGAGTCGGGTAACCTTGTGAGTTTTTCCTTTTTGCGTCCAGGAGCTGTGAGTCAAAGTTGAAATGCAGGTGGTACATGCCCGGCGCCGAGTCATCGACGCTTTCGCAGCGATAGACTCGGTCACGCTTGTCACACACAACGCTCCCATAAATCCAGCCTTCCGCCGTAATGCGACCCTGTATCCTGGCTTGCAGATGCCAGAGCCCTCCTACATGCTACGCAGGAGAGCCAACATCATGAGTCCCACTAGCGATCAGTCTACCCCGCTTTCTCCCCGGCGGAGGCTGGGAGCATCTATCCGTCGACGCTTTGGCCGGATAGGGAGGTCTAAATCACCAGGCACCACTGGCAGTGACGAGGGAACACCCAGGAGTTCTCACTCTAGTGTGGACGATACTGTGCCCAAGGCCCTACAAGACGGTATCTTCCTCACCAAAATCTCGACCAAGAAACAGCAGAAGCTCCTATTTCGACTCGATCCGGATCGAGGACAGCTCATTTGGGAATCCAAGGTCAGAAAATGCAGTATGTATCGCCATTTTCATCCTGTCGTGTTACTGGACTAAAATTCGCTACTAGTACCCGTCGAGGCCGTCCGGGAGCTGCGGACTAGGGCAGATGCCAAAAGCTATCGCGAACAGTTCCAACCCCCGAACACAGACTATGAAGACCGATGGCTCACCATCATCTACATCGCCAGCTCCATGTATAAGACCATGCACCTGCTTGCCCCGACCAAGGAAGTAATGGATAGCTGGACCACGGCTCTGCGAAGGCTTTACGCGGTGCAGACTGACCTCATGAGTGGGCTCAGCCAGGGAGAGATGGTGGAAGCTGTCTGGGAGCGACACTACTGGAACGGTCGCGGGTTCACCTTTGAGGATGTGGAGAAGCTCTGCAAGCGCCTGAATGTTTTGAAAACCGAGGACGAGCTGAGACGAATGTTTCATGTATTTCTTTTTTTCTCCTGTTCCGATAAGGAAACTAACGTGTCTCCCAGCAAGCCGACTCGACCAAGACCGATTGTCTGGACTTTGAGGATTTTAGGCGCTTTGTCAAAGTCCTCAAAGCTCGGCCAGACATCGACAGGATCTATAAAAAGCTCATCAAGAAGCACGGATTCTTTGACTTTAATGCTTTTCAAGCATTCATGAAAGATTTCCAACGGGTATGTCCGCATTATCATTATCACTACGGCATCCCTCAACTCACGGAGATATCTAGAGCACGTTCGCCACCGCTGAACTCCAGGCGATCTTCGATATCTATGCTTACGATACCCCCTCTACCCTTGCCACTGCTTCCAGTCCCCCCGCCACCATCTCCCTCGAATCTTTTACCTCCTTCCTCACGTCTACCGATAACCCTGCCTTTCTGGACCCGGAGGAGCGACCGCAACCACAGGACAATACAAACCACCTCCACCCATATCGCACCAAGGGTATCCTAGATGAAGCTGCGGTCGGCGAAGTCGTGCGTTCGCGTTCCATCGACAATACGGTGGGGCACGATATGACGCGGCCCCTCTGCGAGTATTACATCTCCTCGTCCCACAACACTTATCTTGTCGGCCACCAGCTGGTCGGCGAGAGTACTATCGAGGGCTATGTGCGCGCGCTCCAGGCGGGCTGCCGATGCGTGGAAAGTAAGCATCACCCTCCCGAGTTTACTTCCACCTAATTGATCTTCTTCGTAGTCGACGTCCACCCGGGAAACCCCACCCCGCTCGTCACCCACGGCAGCACCTTGACCTCAAAGATCTCCGTCCGTAGTGTGTGCGAAGCCATCGACCAATACGCCTTCTCCGCCTCGCCATACCCGCTGATCATCTCCGCGGAGATCCACTGCTCGCCAGCGCAGCAGGACATGATGGTCGACATCATGATCGACGTCTTTGGCGACAAACTCATCCAAGCACCGGTGAATGGGCGCCCGCCAATAGATGGGCTGCCGAGCCCGCAGGACCTCAAGGGGATGATCCTGCTGAAAGCGAAGAACCTCCACGTCTCGCGGGACGCGCCGTTAGTAGGTGGAGCGACTGCGAATGCGACGAACGAGGCGCCATATACGTCTGCAGACTCCACCGCGGACGATTCTGAGATAAGCAGGTTCGAGGACTTTGGCAAGAGCACACTCCTGAATCCGCCTTCCTCTCCGGCAGGTACGACTACTCCCCAATCCTTCGCAGCATTTACTTACGCAATTTCTTTCGCGCAGTAGAGACCAAGCGGGAACCTCTGCTTCAGAAAGCCAGCGCTGCGATCCAGCGGGTACGAAGCCGGAGCAGAGGCTCCGATCCATCCCCGCCTTCCTCGTATATCCCCCTCCCCCCTGTCCCCCGGGCGGACAGCCCCAAACCCAAGATGTCGTTCGCGCTGCTTGCGCTCCTCGTGTACACCGTTGGTGTGAAGTACCGCGGCATCAACAAGAAGGAGGAGTACGCCCCGCAGCACATGTTCTCCCTATCGGAGAAGACTGCGACCAAAATCCTGCGCTCCGGCACCGTGCTCGACCTCATCAAGCACAACCGCACGCACCTCGTGCGGATATACCCCAAGGGCACGCGGTTAAACTCGTCCAATTACCTCCCGCACAACTACTGGAGCGCAGGGGCACAGTTGGTTGCTATCAACTGGCAGACGCTGGGTAAGCACATACTCCGATATCGATGCGACAGTGCACTGACCCACATCCCACACAATAGATCTTGGGTCCATGATGAATCACGCGATGTTCCAGCGGAATGGCGGGGCGGGTTACGTGCTGAAGCCGCGCGCACTGCGGCTGCCCAACCAGAAGGACCTCCTCGCGAAGAAGACGGAGCACCTCCTGGAAGTGACGATCGTCTCCGCGCAGCAGCTACCGTCCCCGAAGGATGCGTCGGGGTCGGCCAGCGCCGCGGTCAGCGTCGACCCGCTCGTGGAGGTGTCGATCCATGTGCCTGACTGGAGCGGATTCCAGTCCCGTCAGTGGGGCGCCACCGGCGTCCTCGCAACCCCGCCCAGTTCCCCGTCGTCCCTCAGCGCGATCGCATACCGCACGTCATCAGTCAAGAACAACGGCTTCAACCCCGTATGGGAGGAGAAGCTCCGGATACCCTTCAGCTGCGTCGGGGACATGACAGACCTCGTGTTTGTGCGGTTCGCGGTGAAGCAGGACGGGAGCAAGGACGACGACGAGCCGCTAGCGGTATACTGCGCCCCCCTAGCGTGTTTGCAGCAGGGTATGTTGGCACGCATATACTGCTACCTCTTCCCGCTCACTGACTCAATTTCTTCGTTGTAGGCTATCGACACTTACCGCTGTACGACACGCAACTACTTCAGTATATGTTTTCGACACTCTTCGTCAAAATTGGGATTCGGGATCTATAATTCATGGACGATAGCGTGCCCATTTGGACAATAAAATAATAGCACCAACCAAAATGTACAACTAGAAAATACCTGTAGAACTGTACTACCAGTAGAAACGCTTTGAATCCCTGTTGCTCAATCTTTTTGCGCCCATGGCGGCAGCTTCGGATTTGAGCCGGTAAACTCCGGGACCCGGGTACAGCTTATTAGCCGGTATTTCCTATTTTGTTCCCAAACCTTGACCGTCATGGCGGCAGAGCTATCCAAGATTGTAGGCTACGAACAGCCCAGCAGCCCGGTAAGGCGTTTCCTATACGCCGACGTATGTCTTTATGCCACCCTTAGGTTTCGTGGAACAAGCGGGATCTTCTGCTCTACGCTGCCGGCATAGGCGCAAAAGCGGACGACCTTAACATAGTATACGGTTGGTAGCTAACTCTCTATCTCTGAGAATCGAATTCCGGGCTGACAATTGACTTGATGCAGAACTTGGTGAGAGTAGTTCGAGGTGCAGATCCAAGAAATGCTCAGTAACGCGTAAATAATTGCAGACAAATCATTCGCGGCGATGCCCACGTACCCTGTCGTGCTACCGTTCAAGGGCGACTCGCAAGAGCTCAATCTCTTTTCGGCGCGCGTGGGCAAGCCACCTCCAGGGATGCCAAAGTCCAATGTAGCGGTAAGACTGATCATACATTGCGGGAAATTCCAGACGTTTATGGCCCTATGAAGGTGCACGGCTCGCAGTCCATTGAGATCCTGAAGGACCTCCCTCTATCCAGCGGCGAGGGGTGGACCTGGACGACAAAGTACACTGGTGTTGTCGAGAACAGTAACGTTCTTCATATTTTCCTTCATTGCTGAGCTTGACCATATCTCGGTTAGAAAGCGGGATTATCTTGACGTCGGAAAGCACCCTCTTGGACCCAAAGAAGGTCCCGTACGCCAGGCTCTTCGTACGTGCTCTCTTCGCTTGTTTCCCAGGACAAAACTGACGGATATTTGCCTTTCGACAGAGCTCCAGTTTCCATATTGGCGCGAAGGCGACCGGCGACAAATTCTCCAAAGTTGTCGCTGGTCCTCCGCAGGGGAAGCCGATCCCGAAGGACCGCAAGGCAGACTGGTCTTTCCAGGATAAGACGAGCCTCGAGCAGGCACTCGTCTTCCGCCTCAGTGGAGACTATAACCCGCTTCACATTGGTCGGCGCTTTATCTCAATCTTTCGCTCTGTTCATTCCTGCTCATTTGTTTTCGACAGACCCTGAGATCGGCAAGAAGGGTGGATTCGGGGGCGTTATTCTGCACGGCTTGTCGACCTTCGGTTTCGCTGCGCGCGCACTGATAAAGACGGTCGGTGGAGGCGACCCGCGCAGCCTCAGATTGTTCGGTGTGCGCTTCACGGCGCCAGTCAAGCCTGGTGATGCGCTCGAGACGGAGGCGTGGGAGGTTGGCCCTGGGCCTAATGGGACCATCGAGGTCGCGTTCGTTACCAAGAATCTGACCAGCGGCAAGGTACGACACCATTCTTCTTTCCTTCCTGTTTATTCATGTATTCTTTGATGCGTCCAGGTCGCGCTTGGTGGCGGCATCGCGTATATCAAAAAGGGCTCGCCTCAAGCCAAGCTGTAGTTTATAGTTTGTTGACTCGATCATTATTGTCACTAAATTTCTTTACTTGTACTTTACGTCGGAGACTCGGACCACGCCAGTATGACTTATCCTCGTCCTCCTTAGAGAGTCATCAGGCAAGGTAGACATCGATCTTTCACGCGGATTCCTGAACGGGAAGAAGAGGGACGAGATGGGACGAGACGAGACGACGATAAATAAATTTATGGAAACTGATGTTCCCAAAATTTATGTGAGGGCCAAGGGGCTGTCGGGATTCGAAAAACGGAAGGTGGGTCGAAAAGATTTTTAAGGTCGTCCGCCAGACCCCCCCCCCCCCCCTCCCCCCCTATATAGGGAAGGAGTTTCCCACGGGTAGCGCCGGACCGTTGCTCCGGGTCATGTGCGTCTGCATCGCCACTTGATGGCCGCTTCCCGCCCGAATAAGCCGACGTATAATATATTCTGCGTGCATGTCTTGGGGTGATTATCAGCAGTAGGACATAATATCCCAAGCAAAAACCAATTCAAATATGAGTTTTGAACAGTTTCTGGTGCCCTTTCAAGGGCTTCCAAATTATAAAAATATTTCTGTGCAGGTTACAACGGCAGTAAGAGTTCCCAGACACCTCCAGGGACCCAATATATGTCTCACATAGCCTTCCATGGGTCTAAACATGTTTAAACATAGTTTTAGCTTATTTTAAAATCTACTATGAAAAGATTTTTAAGCCCTCGGTCGGGACCCCCCCCCCCCTACCCCCTATCCGAAATTCGAATCCCGACAGCCCCTTGGTGAGGGCGTATTCGCAGCCCTCTAAAAGTCCTGAAATCACAGAAATGTCAGAAAAGTGATGCCTGATTTCGCAAAAGTGTGACGACCAAAATGGGATCGGCATGGTCCCAAATAGTGTTGCCGCAAGGTGAAGGTAGCTCGAGCCAAGTTTCAGCTTAGCTCGAGCCATTACCATATTTGGCAGCTCGAGCTGACCTTGGCTCGGATCACCTCGAGCTACCTCGAGGTCCATCAAATTCCGTTGCCGTTTACAGTACACATCCGGCGTCACCCGAATTCCGTGACGTGCCCGTCTTTACCCGCTGCAGGACCTCAGATACGCTCCCGTGAACATTTCTGGACCGGAAAAAATTGCAAAAGATAGTGCAATGCATAAAACCCATTTCAGCTCAACCTTGGGGCCACACAGCTCAAATGCCCTCGTCGTTGAGTATGTTACACCTCCGTGGGATCCCTGACTTCCATTTTGGGAAGTCGAGCTGAACTCGTGACAGCTCGAGCTGATCCAAGGTGCCATTTAGCCGAGCTCGAGCTACCTTCACCTTAGCTTGCGGCAACACTAGTCCCAAAGTCCACCAAGAGTTCAAAATCCGTTACTTTTGCCCCGTTTTTTTTCGGTGTGGCAAGTATTGAAAGATTCCTGTTGCATTTCCCAAATTTCCGAGGGTTTTTTCGTCCGCAGAATTGAGCTCGAGGGGGGGCTCGTCGCATCAGTCACCACCTTCGGTTAAAAGTCGCGACTGATCTTTAAAATCTAAAAGCTATTTTTGGCGCTGCGAATACGCCCTAATATCTTTTGTGTGTGTGTGTGGGGGGGGTTTGGCTGGGCCGGCTTTGGCGAGCTTCCGGGGCGCAACGGGAGCAGCCGCCGGAAAAGCGAGACGGGCCGGAACGGAGCGCGGAACAACCAAACCCGTACACAAGGGCTGCAAAGGGAAGGGTACGAAACGAACCCAAAGCAACCCAAGCGTAAGCAAAACCGAAAAGGGACGGGCGGGTGGGGCGAAAAAATAACGAGTATATGCGGGGAGGAGCACGAGAGAAAAGAACTTTTCTTGCTCATACGCGTGGACGGAAGCAGAAAGGGACGATGAATCGGATGATGATATGGTGCATCATATCACGGGATGCAGAATCCTATCTAATCTAATCTACCTTGCCTACCACCTAGCACGGCTCGCAAGCTCGCCTCTGCTTGGCTTACACAAACTCAGGGTCCTGCTGTAGCGAGGTACCCCCTTACGTACCTCTACGCAGCGATACGTACGGTAGGTATTCCCCGAACTTACGCCTCCTCACAGCTCTAGCTGATACCATGCCATCAAGTTCTGTTCCTGTACTTCCAATGTATGCCTGCCATACCGTAAATTGATATTGACTTTGACGGCAAACGCAGTGCTTGACGCTTGCGAACCCACGTGGTCGGTCTTCCGCCGCGCTACCCCCGATTATGGACAAAATGCCGCCCCGTCTTTGAACACCCTTGTACTAGCTTTGGACATCGCAAAAAGTCCTGAAACCAGGCTGTTTTGTCAGTGGAATCTCTTCCGCATTGGAAACAAGTGGACCACACTACACAACACGACAGCTTCGAGATTGTCATGAGTACGACAACAATAGAGAGTACAGCCATCGTGACAGTTCTTATAAACCGGTTCCACCTTGCTCAGCCTTCGTCCTACTGCCCCTGCCCTCGATGGCCGATAGCCAACTCTATAGCTGTCTTTTGTTTCCAAAGGGCCACGGATATCCCCTTTTTCGCCCACAACCACCGGACGATCTACCTGTCGAGTATAGAAAGAACGGGGCCTCGGTTGGCGACATTGGCGTAATCACAGATGACGGATACTTTGACTTCATCTTCAACATCTGTGCTGACGCAGATGACCCCATCAACCAGCGAGGAGTGCCAAAAGGCTTTTATCCGCTTGCACTCCAGCCGGGCTCGATTCGGAGCGTTTTGCAGCACCACGGACCAGGTTGCGACATATCCAGTGCTAATGTCCGCAAGCGTCGAGTCGATATCGATGGCAGTTTTCAGAACAATGTGTGCGTCTCATATATATCGCTTGAAACCACGGTCCAAATCCCCTGGCAGGTTTGTTCCGGTCGGCGCTGGCGCAGTTGTGGAAGTCACTGCCTCGTCCCGAGAAGTGGCGATGGTCCTGCTTCCTCAGGGTGCATCACGCTGTAATTTGCGGAACCTCGATCTGTTCAGAGACTACGCGTTGGCCAATGGCTTGCAATGGTACTCGTTTGTCAATGGAATCTCTGGTCGACGGGTGGAAAATGGGGGGCTCTACCTGGTAACTGGCGTGGACAAGGCGACCTCGTGGAGTGTTGCGTCCGTGGAAAACCACTCCAGTTCGGGAGAAATTTCTATGAAATTGACTGCTGCCCTCGCCAGTACCGCTGCTGTCTCCTACAGATGGCAGTGGGAGTACGAAAATTCCGCTTCCCTGGCATCTGGTCCGTACATCAATGCGGGTGAAGAAGACTGGACCAATAACCAAACGGTATTCCTTCGTGGGTTCAAAGTCAATGTTCGCCCCCCGCCGGTCGCTTCCGTGATGGGTCCCATTAAAATATCATCCATGGGAGCGCCAAAGCATGGAGGGTTTCTGGGCACGCGCAGCCATGTACCCTTTTCTCAAACATCTTCGGGACAAGGTGGGTTACTCGGAGGCAGAAGGGTGAACGAGCGAAACGACACTAGTGATCGTCCGGAGCCACAGTTTGATGTGGATATTGAAAGCATCCCCACTGCGTCGGAGGCAAGTTCTCCTCGAAAGCAGAGATCCGAGTCGCCACTAAATATTTTCAATAGCCTTACCACCCATGCTCTGTGCTAAACAACTATTTGCTTCTCACTGTGCGCCTGGCCCTTCAATCTTTGACTGCCCTGACACAAAAAATAATCTTGGCAGGTGCCGGAAGCCACGGTGTGCGTGTCGCACGACGATGTCTGGATATCCGTTCTTCGCGAAGTAATGATAGATCGATCAATGCTTGCAGTGGCTTACACGACATGCAGGAGGACTCCGAACTTCCAAATGACGAGGAACTCCTCCGCCGGGTCCTGGAAGAATTTTCTGTCACCCAGCGAAACGGCAATTATCTTCCTGGTTTGATCATTGCCATTTGCTGATTCTCGTCAGTAGGTGGTGCTTTCATTGATCGCGTTGGCGGTAGTGACGGCGAGGATCGAACGCAAAGCGTGAAGCACAAATCCTATACTGGCGGACTTCGTGACGGTACTAGTAGCGGTGACGAATCAAGAGAGGACTTGACGAAAACGAGGGAATACCGCGGTTATACACCCCGGTCCTCGATTAAACCGGTTCCATCCACAGGTATGTAGACTCTTTGAAACATCGAACGGAACTTGCGTTAGCTCAAAAACAAATCCTAGGCGGAGGTTGCGGCTTCTACGGTGGCGGCTACGGCTTCTCAGGATTTCCGCTGCCAGACTCGGACGCAGACTTCCGCGGAGGGGAGTCTCAAACAGGCACTCTTGTCGCCTTCTCCGGTGTATCCCAGCCTCTGCGCTTCTTGCCTCGCGCAAGGAGTATGTCAAACGTGGCCTTGTATCCAAATATGTATGCACAGCGCGCAAAAGAGAGTGAAGCGAAGGTGTGTCACCCTTCGTCAGTTTTTCCCCTTTGATCATTCGTCTCCGTGTACTAGCTTCAGCACGCTTTCACGAAACCGACGTTGAATCCCAACTCCCCCCTACCTGTGCGTGGCCCCGTCTCCCTGTCCTTCGTGTCATGATAGACGGACCCCGCAGTGCCCGCCAACACAACCGGCCGCAGCACCGCTCATGATGCGCACACAGGTGAGTCTCCGCTTCCCGACCATACGCGGCTCAGCAGATCACACTCGCTAATCATGGCCACCACAGCAAAAATCGAAATAAATGCTGCAGCACACTCCACGACTCGTCTGAACGGCCTCCTTCCTTTATCTGGCAGGGACTTGGTAGATCTATATATCCTCCTTCCATTTTAGGGACGCTCGAGCCGGTGTCGCTCCGAAATTTCTCTCCTTTGTACCGCTTGCATTTTGCTAGTGATTTCGGCATTTTATTCCAGGCTTTGTCCCATACCGTTGCCTAAAAATTAAACTGTGCCTCGGAACTTTGACTTTGAAACTCTAGGCAGAGCTTTCCCTCCATTTTGTTCTGTACGAGTCAAGTCCACGATGTGCAATAGGGAAAGACGATTGAACATTCTCGATGTTGCGGGGTTGAATAAACTTCAAGCCAGCCTTCTGCATTGATCATGTTAGGAAATTTGCTCACACAAAAGCCAACGGTGGAGAAATATAGGAGGGATATATTTGGGACATGTAGACCGATCTGGTCATTCTCCTCTCCCTTTGAGACGCATGGTTGATTTCTCTGAGATTTCGATCACTGCCTTCCAAAAGGAGATAAGTTCCTGCCTCAGCCAGTTGACACACAGCACAAAATGCCACAACGTCTGCTCTTACCTCTCTTACCGCCATGTCCTTGCCAGAACGACGTCTCGTGTTCTTCGACATAACCATCGGGGAAAAGCCCGTCGGTCGCATCATGTTCTCGTTTTATGCAGACTTGGTGCCACGCACCGCAGAGAATTTCCGTCCGTCGCTTGTCCTGCTTTCTTGGAAGGTTTTACTGACAATATTGCTTTTAAAGGTGCCCTCTGCTGCACGGAGGAGAAGGGAAATGGCACCCAGGGCAAGCCGCTCCACTACAAAGGTGTGACTTTCCACCGTGTAAAAGGGTAGGTCGTGGCGTGTGCGCAAAGACAGAACGTACTGCGAGGTTCATGTGCCAAAGGGACGGCTTCAGCGCTGGAAATGGTACAGGTGCGTTCTATACATGTCCTATGCACGCCCCTTGGGCTTTGCTGCAGGCGGAGAATCGATTGACGGGCACGAATTCGACGACGAAGCTTTTCCGGTGAACCACTCGAAGCCATTCCTCCTCTCGATGGCGAACTCCCAGTCGGGCCCGAACACCTATCGTCCCACTGGCAGCTGTGAACACCCTTGTACTACGTTTTGGACATCACCAAGTCCTGAACTCAGGCTGTTTTTTTTTCAGTGGGAATTTCTTCTACTGTACATTGGAAATAAGTGGATGACACTGCACAATACAACATCGGGATTATCATGAGACTGCAACAACAACAGAAAGTACGTCAATCGTGACAGTTCTTATGTAAAAACCGGGTCCACCCTGCTCAGCCTTCGTCCTACTGCCCTGCCCGATAGCCTATAGCCAACTCTATAGCCGCCTCTTGTTACTAAACGCCCCGGATATCCCCAAGTTTTTCGTCCACGACCACAGGACGATCTACCTGACGGGTGTAGGAAGAATGGTGCATGGGTACTCCGCTGTGTCTGACGGTCAATGCTCTGTCACGAGCTTTTAATACTTTGTCTGATCCCGACTTGTCAGGTTCTGACTCGAACATGATAGCATCCCGGAACAAAGAAGTTTTAAGCCGTCGCCTAGGCATCTTTCCGATGCCAGATGGACACACAAAAGGTCTGCTCGTTGTATGATCCCCTTTCCCGACTCACTTCCGTACCATGAGCGATACCATCGATACCGCGCTCCTCGATGCTGGCTGGCCCGCCATTTTGTATGGCTTTTGCGAGACCTTGGTGGGTCGCCTTCGTTTTCGAATGTTCTCGCCGCGCCTGATTTCCACCGCAGACTGTCGCAGTTCTGTATAGTCAATCGCTATCCCGCCGATCCTCGCCTCATTCTGACAAGCCAAAACAGCCATATATGTAGGACTCTTCATCTTCTCGGTACACAGTATCGTTCATCGGAACTTCACCGGACGACGCGTCATGCTTATAATGTCGTCGGGCATGTTCCTTCTGGCAACATGTAGCATGCTCATTTCTGTGCTGACAACGACGATCTCTATCTACCTCATCAAAGCGAGGTTCCAGGGTGATGATGTGGGAACAGAGCGTTTATCTGGTCTGTACGATAATCTCGGCTATGCGTATGATGTGCATCTCACAACGAACAAGTTCGTCGCGCTTCATTGTACGCTCCCGCTAGCTGATGCGGGTCTCAGTCTCTTGACGGATTTACTCTGGGTATGTTGAATTCCTTGTTCTTGCCTCTCCGAACAAACCTCTGCACAGTTATATCGTTGTTATGTGATATGGCGCTCGCGGGCCGTGCTCATCCTTCCTGGAATTTTGATCGTTACGACATTCGGTGAGTAAGTTAGCGGGACAACACGGTAGAATGCTCACCTATAATACAGTCATTGCATACTTGAATGTGATAACAGACATTATCTTCGACAACCCCATTACTGATAGTAGAACGCCCTATTTCATGGGCGGCGCAACGAATGTTGTGTTGATGTGTCTCACGGGTACGGCGCAACACACTGGCGTGTATCATTGAATCATTCCTTATTTTCAGCGGGGCGGATATGGTACGTGAGCCGCCAGGCACGCCATGTCAACGGGAAGATCTTCCGTAGGCGCTATCATACAGCCATTGCCATGATGTGAGCTTTACTCCGTGCACCACAAGGAAGCATGCTCATAGATCTTTCGTGCAGACTGGAGTCAGGGGCGTTGTATTGCTCGATACTGCTTTTGCGGCTCATTGCCGTGTCTGTCGTTGCCGACTCCGCTGCCGTGAGTGGAGAGAATACCATGCTTGAGACTTGCATCTGACCCGTAGACTAGATGATCGTTTTCTCTGCTGTCACTAGCGGGTTGATAGTGCAAATGATTGTAAGTCATGATATACTGATACCAAATTAATATCTTTGTAACAACGGCTAGAACATCATCCCAACCCTGATTTTCGTACGTGTCGGGATGGGATACTATCAATGGGTCCCGGAGTCCGCCACAGTTAATGTTCGCACACCACGGGTGCCAACATCCAGACTCAAAGAGCACTCTGGAGTAATCAGGATCGAGTAGGTTTGAGCAGAGGGTTGGTTGGTTGAAAGCGTTATTTAGTCCGGTGCAGGCATTTGTTACTGTAAGCATTACTGCTCGTTGTGCTGTCTGAGGGATTGTATGCATTTTATGGTTTTCTGCATTTTATTCCAGGCTTCACCCCATACCGACACCTAACTTGAATCGAACGGTAACTTGGAACTCTGAATATGAGACTTGAGGTAGAAACATTCCCTCCATTCTTTTCTGTAAGAATCAGTGCATTAGGGAAAAGGCGATTGAACATTCTCGATGTTGCGTGAACACTTTGGGTTGAATCAACTTCAAGCCCCTCGCATCGATCACTAGGAAATTTGCTCCCAAAAAAATCTAGCCGTGGAGAAAGGTATTGGGGATATATTCGCGATATATAGATCGATCTGGTCATTCTCCTTTGCCTTCCAGACGCATGATTGATTTTTTCTGAGATTTCAATCACTACCTTCCAAAAGGGGATTTCATGCCCTCTAGCAAGTTCGAGAAGGCACACAGCACAAAATGTCACAACATCTGCTCTTACCTCTCTTACCGCCATGTCCTCGCCAGAACGACCTCTCGTGTTCTTCGACATAACCATCGGGGACAAGCCCGTCGGTCGCATTGTGTTCTCGCTTTATGCAGACCTAGTGCCACGCACCGCAGAGAATTTCCGTCCGTCGTTGCTTTTGCTTCCTTGGAAGGTTTTACCAATCATATTCCTTGTACAGGTGCCCTCTGCACGGGAGAGAAGGGAAATGGCTCCCAGGGCAAGCCGCTCCATTACAAAGGCGCGACGTTCCACCGTGTAATAAAAGGGTAGGTCGTGTCGTGCGCGAAAGCGAATACTTTGAACTAACGTGGCGCAAGGTTCATGTGCCAGGGAGGCGACTTCACCGCTGGAAATGGGACAGGTGCGTTCTATACACGCCCTATTCTATGCACGCCCCTTGAGCTTTGCTGCAGGCGGTGAATCGATTTACGGGCACAAATTCGACGATGAAGCCTTTCCGGCGAACCACTCGAAGCCGTTCCTCCTCTCGATGGCGAACTCGGGGCCGAACACCAACGGCTCCCAGTTCTTCATCACCACCCAGCCGACACCGCATCTCGACGGCAAGCACGTCGTGTACGGCGAGGTGATCAAGGGCAAGTCTATCGTACGGCAGATCGAGAACAGCGAGGTGTCCAGCGGGGACGTGCCTGTGCTGCCTGTGGTCGTTGCGGACTGTGGCGTCCTCGCGGCGGACGACCCATGTCTGACAGAAGTCGCGCCTGCCAACGGCGACGGGCACGAGGACTTCCCGGAGGACGACGATGCGGATGTCGAGGATCCTGCTGTTGTCCTGCGCATCGCGACGGAGCTCCGTGAGCTCGCCACAAAGCTCTACAAGGAGGGCAACGCCGAGCTCGCGCTCGAGAAATATCAGAGTGCGTCGTATAATTTTCATCTCCTGGCTCGCATTTTTAATCAATAAACGCGCAGAATCTATCCGCTACCTCGACAAACCCTCCGTCCCGGAGGAGTCTGCCGACGTCCAGGCCTCGTTTGACGCGCTCCTCGCGCCGCTGCTACTCAACTCGGCGCTCGTCGCCGTGCGCCTGCAGCCGCCATCCACCGCCAACGCCTCCATCGCCGTCAAGTGCGCGTCGCGCGCGCTGACGACGCTCACGCTGAGCCCTGCGGACAAAGGTTCGCCCCCCGTTTCCCCTCATCCATCGCTGCTCTTTCTTGGATCCAAATGAAATACTCAAATATATTTCCTTTTTCGCAGCCAAAGCGCTCTACCGCCGCGCCCTCGCCCACTTGATCCTGAAGGACGAGGAGGCCTCAGAGAAGGATCTGCAGGACGCGCTCGCGATCGTCCCCGACGACGCCGCCATCGCGGCCGAGCTGGCGAAGATCAAGAAGCGCAACAAGGAGAGGAGGGATAAGGAGAAGAAGCAGTTCAAGAAGATGTTTGCTTAGTTTTAGAACCAGGACTTTGAGAAGGAAGTGACGAAGATAGAATTATCGGAAAAAAGTTTGTACGCTGTATCTGGACGCGCGGGGGACATACAATACATAAAATCTACTTCATTTTGCTCTGCGGCTCATTGCTATCGTAATTTCGTCCATCCTAGGCCTTCGACTCAGCCACTCACCCCTCCCAACAATACCTCGTAAAACACGTCTCGCACACCCCACTCCTAGCTACACCCGCCCTCTCCCTTACCCGATCCACCACCGCACACGCCAAGCACGCGCCCCATTCCGGGTCCTCGTTCACCGTCCGCCCGTCTATCTCGACAATCGCGCCCTGCGTGGCGATGTCGAACGACTGCGCGAGCATGCCCTGGATCTCGTCGGGGGTGAAGATCATCTGTTGTGTGGTGGTGTTGGTAAGGGCCGGGGCGCCGTCCCGCGGGGGCGCGCCGTCGGCGATGTAGACAAGGAGTGGACCGGCGTCGGAGGAGGACGACGGGGAGGATGTAGGCGATGATGGCGTGCATCCGAAGAACGTGGGGCGGGTGGTGGTATTCGCGGCGGCGAAGGCGGCGAGGGAGGTGGGCACGGCGGGGAAGGGCCTAAGGCCAGAGGAGAAGATCTTCATGCGGTCTTGCCTGCAGTTCCGTCAGCTGGAGAAGCAAGTTGGCGATATGAGATGGGAAGGGACACGTACGTAGCGATGAGCGTCCCGCCGCTTGTGAAGTTATCTGGAGTATCGTTGATCTGCAAAATAATCGGCATTGCATTCACAAAAAAACAGACGGGAACGCACCCCATCGAACGCAATAACCACATCGATTTCCCGACCGGGCACGAGCATCGGCTGCAGGGCCATGATCTGCCCGTCCATGCCCCCGTCCACGAGCGCCAGGACTGTCTCCCCGGAGTCCGCAAACGTGGCGGGCGCGACGCCGTGGAATGGATTCGGGAAGTTGCTCGTGTCGAGCCGGAGGGTGGGGGGTTGCGGGTAGGTCTCGTTGAGCAGGAGGGAGAAGTTGGCGGTGGCGAAGGCGAGGGCGGCGGGCTGTGGGGTGCGGGTGAGTGTGAATATGGACGGAGGAGGAGGGAGTGGGAGGGAGCGGGAGTGAGTGAAGATGGTGATGGAAGATAGGCGCGGGAAGGGGGGAAGAGGGAGCGATGAGCGAGTATAGCACGACCAAAAAGGAGAAAGCAGGGTAGCATTGAGAAGAGCATACGCACCCCCCCAAATGTAACGTTAATCTCGTTCCACGCATTCGCCGACGTGCCGGTGAGGAACATCGCCTCGTCGAAGCCCGTCACGCACACCGAGTCGTTCGTCGTGCCGAGGTGCTTGAGCGGCGTGTGCGCGGCGAGAACGTCGTCGAAGCAAGACAATTCGACTGTGGTGGATTCCAGGTTAGTCATAAGTGGAGGTGGGAGGGCGAGCGAGAGGGAGGGGCAAGGAGAGGAGGGAGGGGCAAGGAGAGGAGGGAGGGGGGTGTTAGGGAGAGAGGGGGGTGGTAGGGAGAGATGGGGGTGGTAGGGAGGGGGGTGGTAGGGAGGGCGACGGAAGGAGGTACGGAGCAGGTGAGCGCAAATGGAGGTAAGGGTGGGTCGAAGGGAGGGAGGAGATGAACATACAGAGATTAAACTCAAACACGGGGGAGTTGATCGGGTTCAAGTAGGAGCCGTAGATTCCGCTCGAGAGGCGCGTCCCGTTGATGTGCTTCGAGAAGAGGTCCGTGGCTAGGATTGGGAGGGGCTGTTCGTACGAGGCGAATGTTGGACTGCACAGAAAATAAATTATTATTAAATTGTCGGAGCGCAAAAGGAAAAGACGTACAGATCAATCAAGTCAGAGAACAGAATTCCCGCGCCGTGCGAGGTGTTCGCGAGCAGCGTCGCCAGCGTCGTGCCGTTGCTAAAGTGCCTCGCGAGCGCCCTTCCCCAGACATCGCCCACAGAGACGGGGAAGTGCTCCGCTTTGACCGCGATCTCCTGCAGCACCTCCTGCTCGAACGTCGCCTGCTGCGCGGTGTCATTGGACACGGTCCATATACTGAAGGAGGTGAGCCAGCCCGCGAAGTCGTCCGGGTTGCCGTCGCCGAAGATGAGGTGCTGCATGGTGGGGAAGTTGGCTTGTGCGAGGGAGGTGATCAACCAGGCGCCGCCGCTGAGGCTCGCAAGGTGGGTTGTGGCCTAAAGTGGTGATGATGAGGTGGAGAGTTGCTGGACAGGGCAGTAGGGGAGCAGACCTGTAGCAAGCCACCGGTCCCTTTCTTTACCGCCGACGCATTGCGTGCGTCCAACGCATTGAGAACCCCCGCGCCAAAGATGGTAGCTAAAGCAAGCATATAAGCCTCAAACCACACGCCTAAGCGGATACCCGTACCGTGATAGCTCCCTCCGCTCACTGAGATCCCCACATTCGGCAGCTGCGACCCATATTGGGACTCCAGGATCTGTTCCACATACGCCGGAAGCTGCACCCCAGTGTCTTGACGCTCTCCAGGTACGTCTTGAAGGCGCCCGGGAGGACCTTTTCGCGCTTTTGCTGGATATATTGCGCTTCTGATTCGCTGATGGTCTGGCCGCGGCGTACGAGCTGGAAGTCGGCCGGACAACGTTGAACGGTGGGGCCGATTGATGCGCTGTTAGTTTGTCCTAAAAGCGCGAGGAGAACCAGGGCTAGGACAGAGCCGAGCATACTTGAGCGGAGACGAGAACGAAAAGAATGGTGCTGTTGTGGAGGCTAGGCAGATCATTATATACTGAAGGTCCTCAAACAGTTACCCTGGCGGGATTTCTTGATGATTAAATGGGTAAGAATTTAAATGGTTTCCTGGCATTAAAATTCTCACTCCGGAGCTTCCTCCTTGATTCTTATTTTTTGGAGCGTTTTGTATAACGATTCTCGCTTGATCCTTGATTCAGCAATCCGCCAACGGACTTGCGGTGAGGCGAGCTGCGCCGACGGACTCACAGCGAGACGAGCTGTGCCGACGGACTCGCAGCGCCAGATGTTGTCCAGACGGTTTTTATAGCTTCATCAAATGTCCATCAAAATATGGCTTGAAAACGGAAAAAGGTGGATGTCGCTCCTAACGTGGCCGGGGAAACGCGCGCAGGTGGTCGAGTTGGAAAGACTTCCAGAGGTCCAAGGGCCACAAAAACATTCTGGTAATCCTCGGGGGGGTCAGTTCGTTTTGTTCTTCTTCAAGTTCTTTGCTAGTTTGTCTCCTCCATTCAGGCCGCTGGGCTACCGACAGGCTTGATAGGAGTAGCGGCATAGGGCAAGGATGCTGTTACAGACCAATTTCAAGGAATTGCCCTCGATCTTGTTTTGGCTGAAGAACGTCGACTGCAACGTTGCGGCTTGGAAAGGGATATTGGCTTCTGTCAAGACAGCTAAGGCTCCGGATATTGCTTTGGGTAGTTGTTGATCGTTCCAAGTGGCTCACTGACAGCGGGGACAAAGCTTTGACTTCAGTTGTCGAGGTGCAAAGCAGAAGGCGGCTTCGGCCGATCACGGCCAAGCATCGGCCAAAGTAGCCTTTTGCTTTGTCTCCAAGTATATTCATTTTGCCCTACATACATATACGTATTTGACTTTAATATCGTAGTGCGCCTGCCTACACGCGCCTACCCCTCCCAACAATACCTCGCAAAACACGTCTCGCACACCCCGCTCCTCACCACACCCGCCCTCTCCCTCACCCGATCCACCACCGCACACGCCAAGCACGCGGCCCATTCCGGGTCCTCGTCCACCGTCTGCCCGTCTATCTCGACAATCGCGCCCTGCGTCGCGATGTCAAACGTCTGCGTGAGCATGCCCTGGATCTCGTCGGGGGTGTAGGTCGTCTGGAGCGTGGTGGTGTTGGTGAGGGCCGGAGCGCCGTCCCGCGGGGGCGCGCCGTCGGCGATGTAGACAAGGAGTGGGCCGGCGTCGGAGGGGGAGGACGGCGGGGAGGGTGTAGGCGACGATGGTGTGCATCCGAAGAACGTGGGGCGGGAGGTGAGGTTCGCGGCGGCGAAGGCATCGATGGAGGTGGGCACGGCGGGGAAGGGCCTGAGACCAGAGGGGAAGATCTTCATGCGGTCTTGCCTGCATGAAGTTCCGTCACCATGAGAAGCAAGATGGCTATGAGAGATGGGAAGGGACACGTACGTAGCGATAAGCGATGCGCCGCTTGCGAAGTTATCTGGAGTATCGTTGATCTGCAAAATAATCAGCATTGCATTCACAAAAAACAGACGGGAACGCACCCCATCGACCGCAATAAGCACATCGACTTCCCGACCGGGCACGAGCATCGGCTGCAGGGGCATGATCTGCCCGTCCTCGCCCCCGTCCACAAACGCCAAAACCGTCTCTCCAGAGTCCGCGAAAGTGGCGGGTGCGACGCCGTGGAATGGGTTCGGGAAATTGCTCGTGTCGAGCCGGAGGGTGGGGAGTTGCGGATAGGTCGCGTTGAGGAGGAGGGAGAAGTTGGCGGTGCCGGCGGCGAGGGCGGCGGGCTGTGGGTGTGGGTTAGTCGGACCCAAGACGGAGGGAGTAAGAGCGGGGGATGTGGATAGCAGACAGACGCGCAGAAAGACGCGTGAACAGGGAAGAGTGAGTAAGGAGTGAGTGTAATGCGGTCGGAGGGAGAAAAGCAGAGAGCACGAGGGGAGGTGCAGAGAGAGCACAGAGAGCAAAACGACGCGCACCCCATCCGTAACGTTAAACTCGTTCCATAAATTCGACGATGTGCCGGAGAGGAACATCGCGTCGTCGAAGCCCGTCGCGCACACCGAGTCGTTCGTCGTGCCGAGGTGCTTGAGAGGCGTGTGTGCGGCGAGGACGTCGTCGAAGCAGGACATTTCGACTATGGTGGATTCCAGGTTAGTCATAGGTTGGAGGGCAAGCGAGAGGAATGGAAGCGCAAGGAGAGGAAGGAGGGAGGTATGGTACAGAGGCGAGCGTAAATGGAGGTAAGGGTGGGTCGAAGGGAGGCATGGAACATACAGAGATTAAACTCAAACATGGGGGTGTTGATTGGGACCAAGTTGGAGCCGTAGTTTCCGCCCGGGAGGATCGTCCCGTTGATGTGCTTCGAGAAGAGGTCCGTGACTATGATTGGGAGGGGCTGTTCGTACGAGGCGAACGTTGGACTGCAGAGAATAAATTAAATAGTCGGAGCGCAAAAGGAAAAGACGTACAGATTAACCAAATCAGAGAACAGAATCCCTGCGCCGTGCGAGGTGTTCGCGAGCAGCGTCGCCAGCGTCGTGCCGTTCATAAAATGCCTCGCGAGCGCCCTTCCCCAGACGTCGCCCACGGACACGGGGAAGTGCTCCGCCTTGACGGCGATCTCCTGCAGCACCTCCTGCGCGAACGTCGCCTGCTGTGCGGTGTTGTTAGACACAGCAAATAGGCTGAAAGACGTGAGCCAGCCGCCAAAGTCATCCACATTGCCGTCGCCGAAGATGAGGTGCTGTATAGTGGGGAAGTTGGCTTGTGCGAGGGAGGTGATCAACCAGGAGCCGCCGCTGAGGCCCGCGAGGTGGGTTGTAGCCTAACGAGAAGGTGATGATGAGGCGGAGAGATACTGGGCAGGGCAGTAGGGGCAGACCTGTAGTAAGCCACCGGTCCCTTTCTTTACCGCCGACGCATTGCGTACGTCCAACGCATTGAGAACCCCCGCGCCAAAGATGGCAGCTAAAGCAAGCTAAGCACCAAGCCCCACGCCTAGGCGGATACCCGTACGTACCGTGATAGCCCCCTCCGCTCACCGAGACCCCCACGGTCGGCAGTTGCGCCCCACTGTGGGCCTCCAAGATCTGTTCCACATACGCTGGCAGCTGCACCCCAGTTCCCTTGACGCTCTCCAGGTACGTCTTGAAGGCGCCCGGGAGGACCTTTTCGCGCTTTTGCTGGACGTACTGCGCTTCTGATTTGCTGATGGTCTGGCCGCGGCGTACGAGCTGGAAGTCGGGTGGACAACGTTGAAGAGTGGGGCCAGTTGACGCGCTGCAGGCTGGGCCTGAAAGAGCGAGGAGAACAAGGGCCAAAACAGAGTCGAGCATACTTGAGCGGAGAGGAGAACGAAAAGAATGGTGCAGTTGTGGAGGCTAGGCAGACCATTATATAATGAAGGTCCTCAAACATTTACCCTGGCGGGATTTCCTGATGATTAAATGGGTAAGGATTTAAATGGTTTCGTGGCATCAAAATTCTCACTCCGGAGCTTGATCCTTGATTTTTATTTTTTTTGGAGCGTTTTGTATCACAATTCTCGCTTGGTCCTTGATTCATCAATCCGCCAACGGACTTGCGGTGAGGCGAGCTGCGCCGACGGACTCGCAGTGAGACGAGCTGTGCCGACGGACTCGCAGCGCCAGATGTTGTCCAGACGGTTTTATAGCTTCCTCAAGTGCCATCAAAATATAGCTTGAAAACGGAAAAAGGTGGATGTCGCTCCTAACGTGGGGAACGCGCGCAGGTGGTCGAGTTGGAAAGACTTCCAGAAGTCCAAGGGCCACATAAACATTCTGGTAATCCTCGGGGGATCAGCTAGTTTTGTTCTTCTTCAAGTTCTTTGCCTTTCTTTGCTAGTTTTTGTCTTTGCGCTACCGACGGGCTTGAAAGGAGCAGCGGCATGGGGCAAGGATGCTGTTACAGGCCAACTTCAAGGAATTGCCCTCGATCTTGAGAACGTCGACTGCAAGGTTGCGGCTTGAAAAAGGATACTGGCTTCTGTCGAGACAGCTAAGGCTCCGGGTACTGCTTTGGGTAGTTCTTGATCGTTCCAAGTTGCTCACTGACAGCGTGGACAAACCTTTGACTTATGCAAAGCAGAAGGCGACTTCGGCCAATCACGGCCGAGCGTCGGTTAAGACGGCCGAAGTAGCCTTTGCAGCTGTTTTGCTTTGTCTCTATCCTACACACTTACCTAAGTTACATTCAAGTCGCCCGTACCCGTACGACGGCCCGTTTACGGTAACGGGTCGCGGCCCTAGGGCCTGCAAGTTCCTCCATCAGCAAAAGCAGGGTCCATTTGTAGCGAAGGTCCCACGTTACGTAGTGATCTGTAGTGTTCTGTAGCGGTACGTAGTTACGGTAACTACATACTGCTACAGAATGCTACAGATCACTACGTAATGTGGGACCCTCGCTACAAAGTGCTACAAATGGACCCGGCTTTTGCTGATGTCAGCTCAGCTCTGATACCGTCGGTCCTCGGACTGAGACCAGAATAAGTAAATTTGCGGCATTTGCTGGAACCTATCCTCACACGAACTTTAACAGTTCTGCCTAGCTGAATTGCAGTTCAGTTGAATAAGTTGCATGTATTTCTAATTCAAACCAATGTGCTGCAGCTCCCACTTCGAAGGTCTACCTGCAAGACAAATGGTGCCGGGCAAGGTTAAATCACCAGTTGGTCCTGTCTGCCTACATGATCTGGGTATTCAGTTTGGAGTTTTTCTTGAGTTAGATTGTGCACAAGTAGGTATATATACTTTTGCAATACGACCAGCACGTACAAAATCCTCCCGGACCGCATTATTTACATCACAGGTCATGATGAACATATCCAAGGTTGTGTAAAAAATTGCACGGTATTTATACACCAGTGCCCTCCAGAAACAGTCTCGATATCTGCATTCTTCTTAGTATGAATGCGGAATGTGCCTGAGGAGGAGACGTACATATGAAATCATTCGAGAATTTTCCGTGCACTGGCCAGTGGCATCAAGAGTTTGATCTCCGCTGTGATAAGGGAGCGCCTCTTATAGGAATATATGGAAACACCTCTCAGAGCGCTGAAACGGGGTTCGGCCAGGGTTAGGTCGAATTCTGCCCAAGGCACTTCCTCATCAGGGACAAAGGAGAACTTGATGAAGTGCAAGCCGGATGATGGTAAGAGCCGCAGGATAGCAAGTAGATGGCTCCCAACAATCAAATAAAATTGTTTTAAGTTTGGGGGTGTAGGGAAGCATCTGTTCCAGAAAGGGTAGAATATCTGTAATCAATGGTGAGAATGGCACTCAGGAAAGTAAGGAAAAAACTGACCTCTCATTGGAATAGGAAGATGAACGCGCAAGTCCTCCAGTTCGTGACCAGCTTGCCGGATATATTCTATGATCCTGTTAACATCTCCCGGGCTCCCGTGAAGATTCAGATGTTTGAGACACGGAATGACGGGGAGGGTAAGGAGCCATTCAAATAATGAATCAGTGCCGTTTACAGTGAGGTCCAATTCCTTCAATGCCAGAGGAAATGAAGGGGGGATGCCCATATCCGCATTCATGAACTCCCACGTCTCATCGTCGTCATGCATTGACAGTCTGGTTATGGTGGGAATGCACCTGATGATATCAACTATTGTTTGCAACTGGATGTCATCAACTCCTTGAACCTCCAAGTTCAAGGTGGAGATTGAAGAAGAGATTCTACCCCAAGCGTGTATATGAACCAGAAAGGACTCTTCAGAGTCGAGCCAATCCGGGGCATCTTGATTCTCCTCGAAAGAGCCTCGGATTTGGATCGAGATACTTCTGAGATTTGGGCAGGAGCGTATCCGTCCCAGAAGTTCCGTATCAGGAGGGGCACCGTTGTAACACAGTGTCAAGTTGTAGATACAGGAGAGAAGGGAAAGTGGCGACGCTTCGACGAGATCCACAAATGAGGAAAGATTGTCGTGAGAGAGTGAGACCTTTGAAAAGAGACGATATCTAGTGCGAGGTAGCCAAGTCTTGCAAACGAGGCCCAAGGCTTTTATTGCATTGGAATCAGTGGAGCAATCGATGACCTGCTCGACAAGTTCTTGTGCAAATGGACGCATGTTGAGTCGCAGCTTATGTAGCACCTCGAGTCAGCAGCGTGAAGACCTGGATATAAGCTATCGGGTTGGAACCTTTGGATTCAGTCGAAAGACTTACAAGGTGGGCACGAGCTGTATCGGCTTAGTCAGGTGGGTAGCAACTCACAACTTGTAAGTAAGCGCAAGGGGTGCTCGATTTGGCGATCTTGGACTTTGATGTGTCATTACGCGAGACGTGATTGATCTTCGGCATCACGGCAAGAATTCAATGTCTCTTCACTCACGCTGCACCTTGCAGTCTATTCAGCTTTCCACACTCAGCCTGGAACCCATTATACCTGTGAGAAATTTTCAACTATTTTTGAGCATGTTTTGTGGGCCCAAAACATCAAAGAAGGTTTCCATTTTCAAACCACATGCATGATAAACAATGTTATGGCACCAAAGTGGTTTCAGGATGAGGCTATGAGATGCTTACTATGCATCCCAAGCAAAATATGTACGACCTATTTTGCAGAAACGTCGAGGTATAGGAAATGGCTGAATTTGATGGGAACTTCCTTTTCTGGGGGGGGGGGTCGTGGGAAGGAGTCCATGATCGCCAGATCGAGCACCTCTTGAGTAAGCGGTTGATGACTTAGCCCGTCGATCCATCACATGCAGTGCGGCAATCACGATGGCGGATTCCGGAACGAGCGCACTGGATGTGTTGAGTAGCCCAAGGAGCGCCCAGTGGTGCGTAGTACGCGCATAGTGGCAAGCCAAGGTACACTAGCACTAGGCGAGTGCTAGGGGATCACTATGGACGCTATGACACTAGGGCCAAATAGGGCTCACTAGGGCTCGGCAATAGTCTGCAATTAACCGCGCCACCGATGATCGCTGGCCGACCTTATTACCAATCACAATTTATTCTCACGCTCTTTGCTTTTGCGTCACCACTGCCTCGCCACTGTCCTCCACCTTCCTCCTCTCCCTGGCCCTCACCAGCCTCCAATGATAGCTCGAATCGTTCATGAGACCCCCTGGGAGTGCCTCTAGTTGCTTTTACGACCGTCCATTGGCTTACCGCGCCAATGCAGCGAGTATTAACTCACAGCAATCGTTCACTCGGTCCTCACAGAGCGCCTTACCTCAGTCCTCCACACCCAATATCCAGAATCAAAGCCTTCGCTTTCGGCTCCTACTTCTTCATGTCGCAAACCTGGGGCCCAGATCCAAGTTGATTGTCATGTATACAACAGGGCAGATGCGGGTACGCTCATTCGCATCTTATATCCTGACCGACGCACCTGTTCTCATAGTATATCTTTCCAACAACTCGTCATGCAGGAGGACCCGCGAGCACAGGGTCAACAACGGGACATGCGGCATGGGACAGGCAGAGATGAAACGAAAGCGCCGGCATGCAATGGGACGGTGCGTTCCTCCTACCTTTCCCCGTCCCTCGCTTTCTTCAGCGACTCGAGTCGTGGTAACTGCCTTCTAGCTCGCGTCAAGAGTTGCCCGCCTCGTCCACCGCAGGTCGCCCATATACACCGCACGCGTCCAACATCCGCGCCCTTTACCACTCAGCTACGCACATTCCGGAATGCGCCTCTTTTCCCGTCGTGGCACACACACACACTCACTGTTTAAGCTTCTCAGTTGCCCGCATCCATATATCCGTCGAAACGCTCGAGCTCGACGCGTCACGCGACGAGTGGTGTTCGGACAAGGACGCGACCTGTGTGTCCGTCATCGTCCCGCATGCGCGACACCGACGCGCCGACACCCCGCTCGCGTTTGCAAACACGATCCGAATGCTGCTGCGTCATTTTCGTGCGCCCTCGGCGTCCCGGCGGCTCGACCGAACCAGCGAACGCAGTGGCTGCGTTCAATTGAATCGCGCACGTCGAGCGACACACTACGCAATGTGCGCCGTGTCCCGTCCTGTGTACAGTGTCGTGTAGAGCAATTGATTTGATGCAAGGTACGATTGAATCAATGAATCATCGACTTCCCAATTCGTTCTTGTGTGAAACCATCGCTCTGAGATAGTCTGGGGATTTGGAGGTGGCGAGGACTCGGAAATTAGAATTGAAAGTTAAGACTTGCGGTCCAGAGCTCGTGAGCGCAAGGGGCACGTATTGGTCGTGTTTCCGTTTCATGGAGAACTCCTCGCTATGAGAATGGGGACGGTGATTATGATAAAGACTAGTATTGGCGATGAGTCAGAGCTTCAGGACAGGCTTCAATGGGAAGCCTTAAATAGGCCACTCTGGGGGCGGATTTTTCCCGGAATTGTATCTAAGTTGATGGGCGAGTACCCAAGAATGTGCGTTGGACCAGCAGAAGGTCGTGGAAGCGAAGAAGGACGCGACGCGCCGTAGTCACATGTGTGATGTCACGCGAAGATTGGTAATAATAGTGGCGAGCGATCAGTGGATCGACGTAATCAACAGACTACAAACAAAGCGAGGTACGAGCGCATGTGTTTGTAGCGTCTGTCTACGAGAGACTAGCTCGGCAACGGTTTTCCTGATGCAAGTGGTCGAGTTGGAAAGACTTCCAGAGGTCCAAGGACCACAGAAACATTCTGATAATCCTCGCGTGGCACAAGGCCCTGAAGGATGATGTTACTTCAAGTTACAGGTGGGAAGCGGCAGGGAAGCAGAAAAGGTTGCGGCCGATCACGGCCGAGCAGCGGTCAAGACGGCCGAAGTGGTCTGTCACTTTAGAATCCGCCACTCGATGTGTGGTCCAACTAATATCTTGAAGACGATTCGAGAATTCCGGTGTCGCAAGTAGGAATCTCTGCTCCCTACCGAAACCCCCCAAAACCACTACCACGCACTCTGTCTGTTATGGATGTTGCTCTCGTAGGGAGGCGCGCCGCGTGGCACATGCATATTTTACATTAACACCGTAGTCCGCCTACACGCCTACGGTCTACCCCTCCCAACAATACCTCGCAAAACACCCCTCACACACCCCGCTCCTCACCACCCCCGCCCTTTCCCTCGCCCGGTCCACCACCGCACACGCCAAGCACGCGCCCCACTCCGGGTCCTCGTCCACCGTCTGCCCGTCTATCTCGACGATCGCACCCTGCGTGGCAATGTCGAACGTCTGCTTGAGCATGCCCTGGATCTCGGCGGGCGTGTAGATGGACTGGCCGGTGGTGGTGTTGGTGAGGGCCGGGGCGCCGTCCCGCGGGGGCGCGCCGTTGGCGATGTACACGAGGAGTGGGCCGGCGTCGGAGGGGGAGGGTGTACGCGACGACGGCGTGCATCCGAAGAACGTGGGGCGGGTGGTGAGGTTCGCGGCGGCGAAGATGGCGACGGAGGTGGGCACGGCGGGGAACGGCCTGAGGCCGGAGGGGAAGATCTTCATGCGGTCTTGTCTGCATGAAGTTCCAGTTCCGTCAGCACGAGAAGCAGGACGACGATGAGGGGATATGGACTCTGGAGGGACACGTACGTAGCGATGAGCGACGCGCCGGCCGCGAAGTTATCTGGCGTGTCGTTGATCTGGATACCGGTAAGAGAGAAGCAGGAGGAAGGAAGGAAGGTAGGAACGGCGCTCACCCCATCGACCGCAATAAACACGTCGACTTCCCGACCCGGCACGAGCATCGGCTGCAGCGGTGTGATCTGCCCGTCCTCGCCCCCGTCCACGAGCGTCAGGATCGTCTCCCCCGAGTCCGCGAACGTGGCGGGCGCGACGCCGTGGAATGGGTTCGGGAAGTTGCTCGTGTCGAGCCGGAGGGTGGGCGGCTGCGGGTAGGTCGCGTTGAGGAGGACGGAAAAGTTTGCGGTGGAAGAGGCGAGGGAGGCGGGCTGTGGGATGCGGATGCGGGGGGTGAGTGCGGAGAGCGGAGAGGGAAGGGAAGGGCACGCGCACCTCATCCGTAACGTTAAACTCGTTCCACAAATTCGACGACGTCCCGGAGATAAACATCGCCTCGTCGAAGCCCGTTGCGCATACCGAGTCGTTCGTCGTGCCCAGGTGCTTCAGGGGCGTGTGGGCGGCGAGGACGTCGTCGAAGCAGGACATTTCGACTGTGGGGGATTCCAGGTTAGTCATAGGTGGAGGTGGGAGGCCGAGCGAGAGGGAGAGACAAGGAGAGGAGGGAGAGGACGGTAGGGAGGGCGACGGAAGGAGGTATGGTGCAGGCGAGCGAAAATGGAGGTAAGGTTGGGTCGAAGGGAGGGAGGGAGGGAGGGAGGAGGACAGGCGATAGACGAGCATGCGGGACAACGAGAGGGGAGAGGAGGATGTAACGCACAGAGATTAAACTCAAACATGGGTGTATTGATTGGGACGAAGTTGGCGCCGAAGTTGTTGCCCGGGAGGATCGTCCCATTGATGTGCTTCGACAAGAGGTTCACGACTATGATTGGCAAGGGCTGTTCGTGCGAGGCGAATGTCGGGCTGCACAAAATACATAAATTATTAACCAGTCGGAAGCATAGAGGGAAAGACGTACAGATCGACCAAGTCAGAGAATAGAATCCCCGCGCCGTGCGAGGTGTTCGCGAGCAGCGTCGCCAGCGTCGTGCCGTTGCTAAAGTGCCTCGCGAGCGCCCTTCCCCAGACATCGCCCACTGAGACGGGGAAGTGCTCTGCCTTGACCGCGATCTCCTGCAGCAATTCCTGCGCGAACGTCGCCTGCTGCGCGGTGTCGTTAGACACGGTCCATAAATTGAAGGAGGTGAGCCAGCCCGCAAAGTCGTGCGGGTTGCCGTCACCGAAGATGAGGTGCTGCATGGTGGGGAAGTTGGCTTGCGCGAGGGAGGTGACGAACCATGCGCCGCCGCTGAGGCCTGCGAGGTGCGTGGAGGCCTACGAGAGTGAATCTTAGTGAGCCAAAAGGTGACGGTGAAGCACGGAGACGGGAAGCACACCTGGAGTAAGCCGCCTGTACCTTTTTTCACCGCCGACGCATTGCGCGCATCCAGCGCATTGAGAACCCCCGCGCCGAAGAAGGCAGCTGTTCGTTCGATCAGCCTCCGTCTACCTGGCCAAGCGGATGTCACGCACCACGATAGCCCCCTCCGCTCACCGAGATCCCCACGGTCGGCAGTTGCGCCCCACTCTTGGACTCCAGGATCTGCTCCACATACGCTGGAAGCTGCACCCCAGTTCCCTTAACACTCTCCAGGTACGTCTTGAAGGCGCCCGGGAGGACCTTTTCGCGCTTTTGCTGGATATATTGGGCTTCTGATTCGCTGATGGTCTGGCCGCGGCGTACGAGCTGGAAGTCGGCCGGACAGCGTTGAAGAGTGGGGCCAATTGACGCGCTGTTAGCTTGTCCGAAAAGCGCGAGGAGAACGAGGGCTAAGACAGAGCCGAGCATACTATTTGAGCGGGGGGAGAGGCCGACTTGAGTCTAAATGCGAACTCCTTGAGGCATATGTAATGGCCATAGGACGCCCGCACCACATGGATGCCGCCTGAGCGTGGGGAACGCGTACATGTGGTCGAGCCGAGAAGTCTGCCAGAGGTGAAGCGCCACAGACCTCACGGGGTCGGCCAGTTTTGTCTTCTGCTTCAAGTCCTTGTGGATTCTTGCCTCCTCCATCCGCTACTGATTGGGAAAGAATGGCGGTAAAGAGCAGTCCTTGAATTGTAGCCTATTGCAGCGATCTGGTTTTTGGAATAACAACGGCTTGAAAAATAGCTTCCGTCAAAGCGGTTTGAAGCCTCCGGTATGCGTTGCTTTGGTTATTTCTTCCCACTGCCCAGTGAGGCAGTCGAGAGCTTTCAAGTCCAGAGTCACTGGTGGGAAGAGGAAAGCGATCACGGCCGATTATAGCCGACCGTCATCAAAAGCTCAGCATGCCTGCTCCAGACTCCCACAACCACAAATCGATTTGTCTGTCTGAGTAGTCGGGTGTACATGAACCTATTCTAAGCATTTCGTCCTAAGTATTTTGGGTTCGATGCCACTTATTACAATCTCCTCCGAGATCTCCCGACCTACTCCCGACTCGAATCCCCACAAGGTTTTCATTGTTCAACGACTCCGCTCAAGAGCGTTACCGGCAGCCGATGGACTCGTTTCTCCCGCGAGAATGCATCCGAGGCAACATTTTGAAAAGAGCAAGAAAGTCGGCCTTTGGGAGGACGTCGATGTCATCTCTTCAATTGCTTCCTGGCTTGATGCGAATCCAAGGTTGGCGTCATGAATTCCAACCCATGCTTAGGTCGAACCCACGCCCAATATTACCGAAACCAGATACATTCAAAAGGCAGGATTCTTCCTTCCAAAAACACTACTGTGTGTCAATTCATCTATTCTTGCAGGAAATAGCATGTGGCATAGAAGCATTCTAGCGTTCGTGCGCAGGATCAGCTCTTCACCTACAAAATTGTCCTCGTCAGCTGGTGCTTCTTGCGTAAATTGGCCCCCAGTCCATTTTTTGATCCTTGAAAATATTTCAGTCCAAGTAATGTATGTTCCTCCCCCCATGAATCGCTCCCAACATCATTCAGTGCGACGCGATCTTACTTCTTTCTCTAATCGTCGAAAAATGGAGTAAAACTAGTAGCAACCAGCGCACAGCAGGCGAACACCTTTGGTAATACTGCACCGTCCTCGTAACTTACACCACAACCGAGCTAACCCTCCGGTGTCGGTGCAGGAATCAAGAATTTTGCTCGGTATCGCCGCGACTCCAGAGCGCGATCATAAATTTCAAGGCTCCAGCTCTGCATCTTCGAGGCACCATTCGGTCAGCCGAAAATCTATATTGCGAAAGAAGCTGCTTGGCAAAAATCTCGAGGGCCTATAACAGCACGTCCATCCCCTGTATTCATGCTCAGATCCGCCTGTACTTTGAACTCAAGCCCGCGAATACGTCTGGAACCAGACCAGCGCCGGCCTCAGACCTACCGACTGCAGTGACTGCATCATCGTGAACGGGCTTGCGGTCCAGGCGGGAATGCTTTGCGCCCTGATTAATACTGCGACAGCAAGTCCCCGACTCTCTGTATGCCGAGTCACTCAGCGAGGGCGATTTTACCAGCAACAGTTGACGCCTTTCGCAGCTCTCGAGTTGAGCGCGTCGAGGAGTTCCCTTTCGTTGGTTCAAGTTAGAAGTTCAATTCTCAAGCATGGTTATCGTGGCGGAGATAGCATTTACCTCAACACGCCGTTCAGGCAACTTCAACGAAAAATTTTGTCCGTAAGGAAAGTACAGGTTGCAAGTGTTTAATGTAACGACAGTAGACTCTATTCCTCCCAAAAAACCGTCCATTCCCAAAATGCCCAATAACTAAAAATCGATCAATCCATGGGAGAGTCTAAATCTGGTGGCCCCTGCCGAGCATGGCCAAACAGACGGGCATACTCGAGCAGAACCGCAGCAAAGTAGCAATCATTCTGCGCATCAGTCAGCACACGCTGCGCAAACTGCATGCCCATCTCCTGGATCTGTCGCGCCTCATCCTCGTGTGCGATCGCCCACTCAACCTTCTCCACGAGGTCGGACAGATCGATCTTGACCGGGATGTAGTGCTCGTACGGCCGGAGCCAGTTGGTAAAGTACTCGTCGAATGCCGTAGCCTTTCAACTCCGTTAGCGAATTGAAACTCTAGGGTAAAAAAAGTAGAAAACCGACCTTAAACACCAGTGACCCTGATCGCAAGAGTCCGAGATAGCGTCCAGAGAAGGTGTTACCGTCGACGTCGAGCAGATACTTGTAATTGTAGACCTCTTCGCGCGGGCTCCCGCCGCCGCCAATATCGTACTCCGCAATGATGGGATCCCGCTCGCAGTCGTTGGTGCAGTGCGACTCCCAGAACCCGGTGATCCTCGCGTTTATAATATCCGTGCGGTTCTGCGCAATCTTGACCAACCGGAAACGCGAGAACTTGCGGAAGTTGTCCCCATATATGTGGCCCCCATTAGACGACCCCCGCCAGTCTGTGAATTGTGTTGAAAAATCAATTCCTAGACGGGGACGGGGTTCGGAGACACGTACACAACTGGGATGTCTTGTTGTCCCACGGGATGTCGTTGGGATGCGAGAACTTTCCTGACCACCCAGAAAAATCGTAATAATACGACCCAGGATACAAAATCTGCGTGATTCGTTAGCTCGGTCGGGCGAGGTCGCATTCGTCCTCACGTCAGAGAAGCAAGGACTAATTTTTGTCATGCTCAGAAGCGGCCACAAGTCCGTTGTGAAGTCCGAGCTTGAGCTGGAACGAATGACTACAGATATATGAGACACAGCGTACGCCGTACACCGAAACTGTACTCACACGCGACGTCTTCAAGAGCATTGATTGAAAATCCTTTCTCCGTGGTCAGAGTGCTGCAGCCACTGCAACCTTTGAAGAACTCTGAAGTCGGGATTGGTGTGAGGTGGAAAGGGTTCGAATCCTTGAGTTTCATGGCATTTTTCAGCACTGCGGGGTCGCGAGCGTTGAAGACGACGCGCGGTTCATCTCGCCCGTTGATCAGGAAATCCATGTCCGGTAGGATCCGCGCAAACTGAATAGAATGTTAGATATATTTAGCTGGGACGAGGATCTAGCGTACCCGGGATAACGTGTTATACCAATCTCCGTCAAAGGCGGACCCTGTGTATCCAGGCATTTGAACCTCCCCGCCCATTATCTTTATCGTCGCCATTCCTTTGGGATCCTGGAGCATCTGAAAAAGCCCGAACTCAGAAATATGCCTTCGACCGAGTGGATAAAAATGGGTTACCAGTTCACGCCCTAAATCCACCATGTACTGAAAGTGCGCCGGATTCTCCTCGGCGAGTTGGTAGAACGGCGCAAAGTCTTTGCGTATCTGGTCGTAGTCGTCTACAAGGCAATTCTGCTCCCGCGCGAAGTCAAACCACTTGTCGAAATTCTGCGGTGGCGGTCGATTGTTCCGAAGAGTGTAACGCGCTATCGCCTGCGCGAGGGTAGCACTTTGTTTTGAGTATAGGTCGTCGATGCTCATTTTCGCGGTGGCTACTGGATCCAGGGGGACAGCCACGTCCGCCACCTCTTCCTCAGGAGCTTCCCACTCCTCTTCAAAGGCCGGCAAGTCTTCAGGGGGCGGTGGCGAGAAAGGCGGAAATGGTGCAGGAGGAGACTCGGGCGGTATGGGTTCAAACACCATCCCTGTCGAGTATTCTTCGGGTATCCCCGGATGCATGCCTCTTGGAAGAGATATACTTGGCGCCATGATGAAGAGAACTATAATGCTGAATATCGCCGTGCAGGGCAGGTAGTATCGAAGTCGTCGAGGTACGTGTCTCGCCGCTATAGGAGACCGAGAGAGAAATTCATCGCTCTGGAAGGACTGGGACCGCGCAGAGCGCGTATGTGCGGGGATGGTCATGGTGGGAGGAGACAGAAGAGGGAATGATCGACAGCCCCGCGGATGGCATGTTGCTTCCGCAAAAATGATTCAAGGAACCTTACATTGATCGGTGGCTGTGTCGAGTTCCGATGTTAACCTTTGTTCAACCCCTCGCACACCGGATAATGGTCGGATGAGATAGATCGCCTGTTCGAAAGTGAGACTAGAATCCGACCCCGTGGACATATTGGGCTCAACACCTTCAAATGTAAGTATTTGGACTGGCTATATTTAAAACTTGGCTTGGCATCACAGATGATTGTTCGCAGCCATCACGTCAGATCCCGAATTGCGGCGTTCAACGCCGAGTTTTCTTCGGACGCGATTACAGGCCACCTCACCACCTACCTTCAGTTTTCCTGCTTCATCTTGGTGCGCCCACGAACTGCTCTCTCTTACAACATTTTGGGAGACACTAAGATTGAAGGAAGGTGATCATGTAGAATCATGTTCAGCTGTTCAAATTGCTGTTCAAATTGATATATCTACGTACAGACTGGGAATCAGCCGTCAGACATCGGACCCGAATGTTCCCCAAATCAATCATTTTCGGAAGGGAAAAAGACCTCGGAAACGACGGCATCTACTCTGTGCCGGTTGTGATAAAATCCATTCGATGGGAATCGTGGGGAGCCTGGCGCTGTCATGATTGGCAACGGTGGGGAATATAATGGAGAAGGGGGTGTCCGGGCCGGCGGCGGAGACGGGGTGCGGTGATGGGGATTCCTCACCGCCTCCCGTGCGCGCGCAAGCAAGGCGGTCTTCCGGGCTCCTATTTTTTCAGCTTCGGATTCATCGAGAGGATCGCTCCGCTCGCAAATTTTCACATAGGCTATGCGGAGCCAGCGAGGGATATCGTGTTTCTCGGCGAGGCCAATTTGCTCAATAGGGTCAACTTCACCTTTGGGGCCACACCCGTATCGATTGTGTTCCAGGGCATCGATAGCACGCTCACGAATGCGCTGGAAATCATAACGCGTGGAAATAGCGAGAAGATTGATCCATTCTCGCGTCGAGGCCGCGTTGCGCTGAAATTTCCTTGAAGATTTCGTAATTCAGAACACAATATCGCAGCAAATAATACAGGCTTTGGACGCACTCCTCGTAGAAGAAGTCGAGCAGCGCTTCAAATTCGGCGGGAGTGACACCGGGCAGCGGGATGGCACGTTCGTCGCTGCATCCATCAGGGTTATCCGCGCCTGGGGGGCACGCAAACATCCAGTTGAACACCTCCGATTCCTTTCGCAGGTGATAACGGTGAACTCTGAAACGCTGGTCCCCAACCTGATTTGAGCAATCAGGCGAGACTGCTTTGCACTTGCACTTGATCGACGCTCACCAGGAAAATCGCCATAATATCCTCCTCGAAATAATACCTTTTGTGTCTTCCAGGGTGACCGGCTTCCAGATGCTGGCTTTCTGGAGCTAGCAGTAGGATATTGTTCGTGTCGGACAGTTCTTCTAGGCTCATGGTGAGGGTGAGGACGAGAGTCGAGTGTGTGCAAAAATAAGTCTACACGTGTGCAGCGCGCACAAAGCCTACGAAGACGAAGAGTTACGTTGAGCCTTGACGGCAGAGCCTGGCAGCCAGACCCTGAAAGTTAAATCGTGATTCATTTCAAAAACTCATACTGAACGCCACCAAATCGCAGAAATGACCAAGGTCCGTGCCAGCATCCAATTCAAGGGAAAAATACCTCGTCGACGATGCGCGCCGCCCGCGCCGCCTGATAATCAACCGGTGACGCGAGCCCGGGCATAGGGCTCGGCAATTGCCAGCAGTAGACGGGGCTCGGCGGACACGAGCGGTATCTGGCCGAGTCCCGGAACGTCTCGCGTGCCCGCGCGATCTGGACGGTCTTTTTGAGCCCGATCTTCTCCGCCTCCCACTCTTCTAGGCAGTTTGGGCGCTGGCAGAGCGCGGTGTACGCCGGCGCGAGCCATTCGGGGATTTTGTACTTCATCGCAAGAACCAGCTTGTCAACAGGGTCCAAAGTCGTTGGGTTCTCTTCGATGGCATGGATGGCATGGGCGCGAAGGAGGTCGAAACCGAGGCGAGTCGAGATGGATAGCAGCGTGATCCATTGGCTGAGGGCAAATCGTGGTTGGTGGTACATGCTGGGAACACGGGCAAACATCAAGACTTGGCAGAGAAATGTGACCATTTGTCTCACCCGTTATAAAAGAAATCAAGGAGACATTCGAATTCCGAAATGCCCACGTCCTCCAGGGGTATGGCCTCGCTTTCTCCGGCACCAAAGTCGCCCAAGAGCCCCGCGAATAGCTCCTGGAAATAAATCGAGTCTCGCGCAAGAAAGTGGCGGTGGACCTTGAAGATCTGGTTCTCAATCTACGTAACCGCGGTCAGATAGGAGCGCGGAAGCATACTAAAAATTAAAATTACTTTAAAGTAGGACATCTGGTCGTCGAAATAGTAGCGGGGATTAATGGAGCACACAGCGGCGGTGCTATCAGGGTATTTTGATATGGCCTCATCTAGAAGCTCGCCTGAGGATTGGGGGGAGGGCGGCGGAGAGTCGACGCCCAGGATGAGGCTCCCCTGAGCGGGCGACCAGGATGGACTGACGGCGGTGGACCCTGGAAGGCTCCCATTTGGGAGGCCGATGGATGGGACGCCGGGACGAGGAGACCAGTCCGGTCCTGGAGTTGCGGCCACAGACTCCGGGCTGGGGAGACTAGCTGGGGACAAAGGAGACGACGAGCGACTGGAGAACTGCGAGGAAGGCGCCGAGTAAGCAGTCATTTCTTGAAGGCAGTTGGCCTCGACACTCTGCGGAATGTGGTGTTTATAAGGAAGAACCATGCCCGCGCCTCGTGGTAGACTAACGAGTTGTGCGCTCCTTTCATAAGAAATTTCGGCGATCAAAGGCAATTCGAACCTTCCTGAAACGAAGAGGCAGGACGTTGAGCTGTTAACGCTCCACAACGATGTGGAGATCGTGGGCCGCTCTCTGAAGGTTCGTCGCCCATTTGAAGGTAAAGCTGCATGTGCGTCACTGGATGAGTCTCATTCATGCTTTTTGGATTCAATTTGAATAAACAGTGTTGGGCCAATAGCTGGATCAAATTCTGGAGGATTCTAGCTAGAGATCTGATCTTTTGTGAGAGTTTGAAGAATAAGTAATCCTCCGCGGAGCTGCCGCTGAGATGATCCAGATAGTTCGTTAGCCGGCGGGAACAGCCTTCTTGCAGGTGGGATGTCTTATGCGTAGAAGACTGTAGAAGAATGTTAAGCCCAGCGCCGTTGTGGACTGACGTTGGTGAGGAGGAGGAAAGCATTTGTCATGGTAATGATGTGACCCTCGGAGATCGCCGGCACAAGCGATTCGCACGGTCCATCCCAGCACGCTTTTTGGGTTTGCAAGGTAATTAATTTGTTCGGTCCTGTCTTTTGAGCACGAATATATTCACCTGAAGCATAGATAAAGGCAGAATATCCGAATAGGGCGGCAGGAATACGGAACACCACGATACTACTGGCGCTGGCCGAAAGATAAGTACTTAAATACTTATACGGGGCTGATGGGGCTCCCATGCAACAGTGATTTGTCGGCTCACTCACAAGGCCACACTACGCTCGGTTGATCCTGCGGGAACGCCGGGAAGTGTCATCTCTTTTACGCCTATGAGCCTTAGCGCCCGGGTCGGAACAAACCTGAACATCGCGGGGCTTGGTTCGACTGGCAACCGCGGAGAGCGTTAAAGTCATGACAGACAATTTGGATGGCTACCGGTATATAAGCTAGGTGCTGCGCAAAGAATTTCAACGAAGCATCTTCGACACCAAAATTTCAATGCAAATTCAACCCATGTTGCGGAATCTCCTATTGAATAAGTGACTGAGGAGGGAAGTGTTCGCAGATAGAACTGAAGTGTATTCAGGCAAGTACTAGACTTTAAATACAAAATAGCATAGATACGGATTGAATAGGTATCAAGAGAAGTTGAGTAGCATGTGGTGAACATATGGTGCAGCAGTGCTCCTAGAAACGAGCATAAGGAAATGTATAGGAGAAGGAGATGGCATCTTTCGTGAACAGACAAGAGCACATGGTAAGTGAATGATGCATCTGAGGTTTGCATTCCAACACTCCCCCTCAAACCGAACAAAGTCCAAGGGCCGAAGCAAAGTGCTTTGCCTTCGCGCTGGGAAGGGCCTTGGTGAGTGTATCAGCCACCATGTCATTAGTCGGGCAATAGACGAGGCGGATGGTGTTGTTCTCGATGACATAGCGAATAAAATGGTAGCGTATGTCGATGTGCTTTGTGTGAGCATGGAACTGGCCTATGTCGGAATAGGCAAGCGCGATGGCTGACTGGTTGTCGCCATGGAGGGTAATGGGGTGTTCAAGTGGACGAAACAACTCGCTGATGAGTTGACGGAGCCAAACGGCCTCCTTCGCGGCATGGGTCATCGCGACATATTCGGCCTCGGTGGTCGAGAGAGAAACGAGTTCCTGTTTCTTAGAACTCCAAGAAATAGCGCCCCCATCAATAATGAAGGCATATCCAGAGATCGCACGCCTGTGTTCCTCAGACATCCCGTCTGCATCAGTATATCCTTCCAACCCACGTTTCCCCGCGCAGTATGTGAGGCGCAAACCCTTCATGCCTTGAAGGTAGCGAAAAACGCGTTTGACCGCTTCCCAATGAGCCGGTCCGGGATTGTCAAGGTATTTTGACAGAACCCCAACAACATATGCGATGTCGGGACGTGTTCCAACAGCTGCCCACATAAGCGAACCAACAGCCTCGCGGTATGGAACTTGCTTCATCGCAGCAATTTCCTTGACACTGGTGGGAGAGTGGTCCATCGAGAGTTGGACATTCGGGTCCATTGGCATCGAGAGCGGTTTGGTATCCGTGAAGTTGAACCGCTGTAAGATAGATGTGATGTAGGATTGTTGGGACAATGAAATGATACGGTCAGCGCGGTTGCGCTTAATCTCAATACCGAGAAGCCAGGAAATGGGTCCGAGGTCGGTCATCTTGAATAGAGAGCCGATGCGTATCTTGTACTCCTCCAATAATTTTGGGGAGCTGCTGGTGATGGTGCAGTGGTCAACGTGAATAGCCATGATAATAATATGGCCATTTATGCATGTGTGGAAGATGGCATGGTCAGATGCACACTGTGCGAACCCGAGCTTAGCGAGCGAACGGCTAAGGGTCTCATACCATTTTCTACCGCCCTGCTTCAAGCCATACAATGCCTTGTTGAGTTTCAAGACATACTTGCTGCGATCAGCAAATTCACGGTCCGGGGGTTGCTCCATGTAGATGAGTTCGTCGGCGTCCAGTTCTCCGTTGAGAAATGCGCTTTGGAAGTCGAACATGTCGATGTTCCAGTCGTTGCGAGCAGCGATGGCGAGGATTAAGCGAATAGATGCAATTTTCGCGGTGGGAGCAAAAGTCTCGTAGTAGTCGACTCCATGGACTTGAGTAAAGCCTCGAGCAACGAGCCGGGCCTTGTACTTGTCGATCTCGCCAGCAGCATTCTTCTTGATGCGCAAGACCCACTTGCAGTCGACGACGTTGCGGTCCGAATTTGGTCTTTCAACCAGTTCCCATGTCCCAGCTTCTTTTAACGCAGTGATTTCCGCGTCAATCGCAATGCGCCAATGTGCCCAATCCGGCCTCTTCTTTGCCTCCTCATATGTCGGCTCAAGAGCCTCTGAATCCGCAATTGCAGCGGCCATTCCATGCTCCAAGATATCCACCATTTCCCAGTCCTCTGACAATTCTGCTCTGGCACCTAACTCTGCTTCTTCTTCGACTGTCAGAGGTGTTACAACCGGTACTCGTATGCCTCGGGGAACGGCAGAATCAGATGGCCGATTACTTGTCTTCCCAGCCCCACTCTGGAGGTCGCGAATATATGCAGATGGCTTGCGAGTTCGTTGACTGCGCCCCATGGGAGATTCCTCAACAGCAGGTTCTTCGAAGTCTGGGCCAAGTGGATCTGTGCTTGCCAACTGCTGCATGAGTTTGTCGATGGACGGCGACTGCGGGAGCATAGCGGAATGTTTCCGTGGAGTGCGGGGTGGGGTAGAAGGTGAGTTCAGAGTATTCTGCGCTGATGGAACCGGGTTTTGGTGCGTGTTGGGGTTTAAATTCACAGACGAGGACTGATTGTTGTCCTTCTGCTCCCCCTCAAACAGTAGATTGTGTGGAATTGGCACCAACACGTCGTCCCTGTCGAGCTTAACGCTCCGTTCAACTGCAATGGTACGCTTGCCTTCGATATAAATCCGGTGTCCACTGCTAACATCATCAAAGCCAACCCAGCGGCCATGTCTTGCGCGTCCATCCAGCTTGCTGCCCTCAGGATCATGCACCCATACCTTCGCACCAAACTCGGGGAGGCGCGAGAGGTCCGGTTTCTTCTTGTAAACCATTTCAAACGGCGTCATATTGTCTAATGCCCGCGTCGATGTTCGGTTCTTCAAGTAGATGGCGTGGTTCACAGCTTTGCCCCACAAAAATTTGGGCATGCCACTGGCGTGTAGCATCGCGCGAACACATTCCAAAACCGTGTGATTGACACGTTCAGCGATTCCATTGTGCTCCGGAGTGTTGTGCACGGTGAATCCCCGCTCTGTACCCATTTTCGCAAGGTGAGCATCAAATTCGTTGCTCCAGTACTCTCCTCCACGATCAGAATGAAGTTTCTTGATCTTCATGCCGAATTGTGTGAGCAACCACGCCTCGTAGGCCTGGTACGAGTTAAACGTCTCGTCCTTGGTACGCTGGATATACAACCGTGACCAGCGAGTGTGATCATCTGTGAAACTCGCGTAATATTCACGGCCGTTGATTGTGCGTGTGGATGCGGGTCCCCATACATCCGAGTGGATGATATGACCCATCGCAGCAGCCCGCGGCTCCTCCCGAACTTTTGACACTGGTTTCCGCGTCAATTTCGCGTACTCGCACGATTCACAGGATTTAATCCCTGTGGAACTGTCGAGCTTGATCCCAGTAACTAGGCCATCTTTGACAAGACGTTTGGCGGCATCCGGAGCAATATGTCCCATTCGGCGATGCAATTCGTCAATGGAGACAGTCTCAACAGCACTTGCGGCGGTGATGCCGGGGTTGGTGGAGTCGTGCTGAACTCAGTACGTCCTGTTCACTTTATTGATGACCCCCAGAATTTTCCGTTTCTTATCGAAAATTCTGCAGAAGTTGTCGCGGAATAAAGTTGCGAAACCAGCATCAGTGATTTTGCTGATGGAGATGAGGGTGAGCCCTAGTTTCGGTGCGTGCAATACCCCCTTCAGGAGTATTATGGCCGTGCTGTTTCCATTCGGGATACTGATGCGCATATCTCCCTGGCCAATGGCCTGAAATGTGCCGTTGTCCACGGCGGTAATGGATTTGGGGGTGATCGAGGTGTAGTTGATGAAGCGGTGACGATGCGGGGACATGTGGCGTGATGCACCCGAGTCGTAGAGTTCCGTCTCGACGTCGGGAGTGCCCGCCGCATTGGCGAGCATGGCTGTGTCAAAAGAAGAAGTAATATTTTCCTCTTTGTTGTCTGTTTGATTTCTGAGCCATTCATTGACAGAGATTTCAACCCAATCGGAAATTTCGTCTTTAGACGATGGCGGCGGGTGGTCTGGCCCATTCGGGGAGGTAGAGCGACCCATATCGCATTTGCAACCACAAGAACTGTATGCGGAGAAATTCTGTGAGGCCTCAGCATCACTTTCCCCCATATCTTCTTCATCCTCCAATTCTGACACACTCTGCTGATCCGGCGTGGACTCGCAGTCACTGCCGCTGTTTGCCACAGCCTGTAAGTCAGGCATTGACTCGTGATCGCTGTCCGAGTCTGATTCCGATTTCCGGAGCAGCCGCAAGAAATATTTGATGCCTTCAAGATTTGAGGGCATATATTCGTAGCTCTCCGTGTCGGAATTGTCGTTTGCGGTCGTCAGTAAGTCCTCCATTGTGGGAGCTGACGCCACGTTGCTGGCGGTGTCATCTTCTTCTACCTCGAAGAAGTCTTCATCGTCATCTGACAGCCAACACCCGGCGCTGCTTTGCGCGGTGGTGTTGCCATCGTTGGGAACGAGTCCAGCCCACTCGTTCTGGTATGCCTCCAGGTTATTTTCAACCTGAGCCATCCACACACCATCATCGTCCTTCTCGGCGGCGGTGTTTGCACTCTCCTTGACCTTCCCCTTCCCTTTCTGCTTCGGACCCGTGCCCTCCTTCCCTCCACCCTTCGCCCAACAGTCTGCTTTAACATGTCCTTTCTTGTGGCAGTTGTAGCACTCGACACTCGACTTCTTCGAACCCCCCTTCCCGCCCTTGCGCTCTCCCGCGGAGAATGCAATATCGCGGTCGTCCTTCTTGGACTTCTGTTTGAGGGAACGACGGTCAGCCTCCTCATTGAGGCCACGGATGAGATCGTCAGGTGCGAGCGTCTTCCCGAGTATGGTCGACGTCGCGGTGATGGCGGAGAGGTAAGGATCGTAAGAGCGCGGAAGTGAGCCCAAGATGATGGCGGTGAAGTTTTCGTCGCCAGGGTCGGCAGCCATGCCAATGAGGTCGGTGCGAAGCGTCTGGAGTTTCTCCAGGTGAGTTCTAACATTCCCAGTCTCGGTGCAGCGCTTGTCCTGGAGCCTGCGTCGCAAATCCACAGTAACCATTTTCGACTTCCTTTCAAATTCATCTGTCACCTTTTTCCACATTTCCCCTGCTGTCTTCGCACTGTTGACACGCAAAAACAGGGCGTCGGGGATCGTGCTCGCAATCGCCTGCTTTACAATTGCTTGGCCTGACTTGAAGACCTTCAGCTCTTTTTCATGAGCTTCAAGTGCAGTGATGTCAGCAGCGGTGGGTGTAGCAGCGGTTATAGGGGCACTCGGGGCAGTGTGTGCCTCCAACAGGTGGTCAGCGAGTCCAGCAGCATCGGTGGCAAAGCTGAAGCGGCTTTTGTAGACACTCCAGTTGGTGCCATCAGCCTCGCACTTGGGAATGCGTAGGAAGAAGTCACTGGATTTGCCATTTGGGGTGGACATGGTGTAAAGATAAGGAAAGTAGCTTTGTTGTCGTTGATGTATGTGGAGAATTTAGATTCGGGCGGGGCCCATAACCTATTGAATAAGTGACTGAGGAGGGAAGTGTTCGCAGATAGAACTGAAGTGTATTCAGGCAAGTACTAGACTTTAAATACAAAATAGCATAGATACGGATTGAATAGGTATCAAGAGAAGTTGAGTAGCATGTGGTGAACATATGGTGCAGCAGTGCTCCTAGAAACGAGCATAAGGAAATGTATAGGAGAAGGAGATGGCATCTTTCGTGAACAGACAAGAGCACATGGTAAGTGAATGATGCATCTGAGGTTTGCATTCCAACATCTCCTCGGTCTACTCCTCACGGGGCGATTTGTCTCCGCCAATGCCTCACCCATGATCCAGCTTGGAAAAATAGCTCTTACTGGGCGTGCTATTGCTACTTTGGATCAAGAATTTTTTAAATGTTTGTCTCGACTCTTTGTTGGGTTTCAGAGATTCTAAGGCCCTGCACTCAACAAGAATATATCCGGCACACTTCTGCCGATGACTCTTGCTTCCTTCCACCCAAAGTCCTGTCTGATTTCTCGGGAACGGCCCTTCAACGCAACCTTTCTTGCTTTCTCCCCGCTATTGGCACAAGTGTCTCACACCCATCTGCTCTTCATTCTGCTCACCCAATCTCTCAGCTGCCCGCTAATTTTTCATGAATCGTACCCTCCTTGGTCACCTCGTTACTTCATTCAAGTGGATCCTCGTGAATTTATGGAAACTGTGAAAGGTCGCGACTTCGGTGAGTTTCTGAGAGTTCGTGAGCATTTAAATCGAAAACATCAATGCGACTATCATTTCCCTTCATCTCAAGTCCCAGCGTGTTTTTCCATATAGATGCATACCTTGTTAGAATTTGGCACTAATCGGCGACCTGCTTCGAGCTGGCACATGTCAGATACCTGTCGGATGTATTAACAGCAAGTATTTACGATACATACAGTATATATACATGGCACCATTATGTACGTACTTTGCGTGTTTGTACCCGTCCTTACCCATTTCCAACACTGCTGGTCTTCCGTCCCTCGGACACTTCCTGTATGGTCCTCGTGCAGGTCGTACTCCGTTCCCTCCCTGGATTTCTACATACTAACCGTAACCGCTGACCCAAATCCCCTAACCGCTAACCACTCGAACCGCAACTTTTACCTACAAGTTGAAACTTGATCATGTATGGGGACAGGGAATGTCAAATCAAACTTAATACGGTTGCTGTCTTGGCTCCAGAGTTCTTGGCAGGGATGAACCGCCACATGGCAGCGGACACGCACGAAGTTGGCGGGGAGGGCCGAGGGAAATGAATGATTGGACAGATCACCAGTAAAAATGAGTAGATTATGGATATGTAGAAAGATCGGCGGATTGCGCTAACGGGAGAGTCGATGTGAGAAGACGGTGAGCCGGTCGATACAGTGTGGGTAGTGTGTGAGGGTAGATCAGCCTCCTTCCGCCAAGCAATCTTTTCCTTGAGGAAATGTCTTGAACCTGACAGCGGGCTGTGTCGATCCTTATTTTTCACTGATTCTTATCCAACCCTAGTCTTGTTCCCGACGGTCAAGCACAACAGTGATAACAATCGGGCGTTAACTAAAGTATTTCCAAATCTCTATTCATTTTAGCCGCCCTGACTATGGATCCTATAAATGTCGTTCAATAGCAGGACATCCACCACGTCCAACAAGACACCGAAATGAAAATCGCTCTCTCTGTCCTCACTCTCGCCGCGTCGGGGATCCTCGGTGTTCTTGGCTCGCCAGCCCTCCAAACCTCCAACGTAACCACCCATCCCACCCCTCACGGTTTCACCCCATTCGACATCCCCGAGTCGGTCGACGCCGCACCCGCCCCCTCGCTTCCCGCCCACGAGGACGCCGTGGTCGCTGCAAGCGCTCATTATTGGGTCTGCGTCGCAACATCCACCTCGAGTGGCCACTACGGTTGGTCCCAAGGTGGTTCAGAATCCTCCGCCCTCCAGAATGCGAAGAAGAAATGCGGGAAGGGTTGCACGTCCTACTCGTGCATAGAGGAGGGCTGTGTTGGCATCGACTACGGCTCGACGTACGTGGCGCTGTCGTACGAGCGCGGGTATGGGAAAAACGATGGCAGCAAGGCGGCCAGTGCAGCGTTGTCGGCGTGCAAGAAGAAGAGCAAGGGGTGTGCGAAGCCGGGGTATTTCTGCGCCCAGCGGATATACTAGGTGAGCTCAGTCATTTCTCATGAGGAAATCTAGATCGCTTACTTTGTTTGCCGACATGTAGAGAGCGCGCGGGTTGACGGGTCAGAGGGGGGGGGGGCGTGCCATTAAATTTAGTGGATGCTCAGCAAGACTATATATGCTTTGAACGGAGTGAAGATGACGCATAAGTGAGATGAGAACCTTTGTGCGCGCCGTACTATCTCAGAGTCGGTTGAATTTTACTGTTCTGTAAATGTTCTCCAAACGCGTGCTTGATGTTCGAAATGTCTTCCTTCCAAATTTTCCCCATGCAATAGCCTCGACCAAATATGAAGCGGCTGTGCATAAGAAATTACCCTCTCTGTCCATGGTAGACGTAGGACAAATACATTCCGGAATACCCACACATGACCCCTCCACAAGACTGCCACGCTTTCCCGGAGTGGTAGACTTATGGGTCTCAATATGCCAGTGCTTCTTCATTGAGGGATCTTTCGAATTCAAGCCTCTAGAAATGTTTGATGACCTGGGGCGTTCTTTGATTATGGGGTTTTTTACTTGCCCTTTTTTGTCTCTGGATGACCTCCAGCATGTACTCGACCTTACCCGGCCGCAGTGGGGCTCAAGTTGTAGCAGAACGGGAGTTGGAATGCGAAATTCAACCAATTTGATCGGCATCAAAATCGTCGATGCCAGGCCCTCATATGGTTTTAAAGGCACCCTGAAACACTTGCGAGGCACCTTCAGAAGGATCTTCTGTGCATTAATGTGTGTACGGAACCACGTTGAAAAACGCAGATTTCTTGAACTTCGCTTGGACGGACAAATCGGGATTTACTTGATTGTTCAATTTGCCACAAGTATGATTCATTTCCCAGGCTTTTGGTACTATTTCACCAAACGACGTTCGTCACGGTGGGAGCTGCATCTCAATTGTGCGGGCATGATCAACACATCGACGAACATGCGCAGGACTTATTCAATTTTGTGGCTCATGTCATCCGCCCAGTGACTGACGGCCGCGGCTATGCGAACCGCGACCTTGGGTGTTTCGAAGTAGTTTGGGATGATCCAACAATGATATGCATTGTTAACTGGGTTCTTTGTGCTTATGGGCACCGCAAACGGCGTGCAAGCCCTGGCGAAACGGAATTAAGCACCGGGCCGACTGAATCAGAAAGATTCAACGGCGTGCGTTCCCATTCCCAAATTCTGAAGTAACCCTATATTTGGTAGTCGTTGGGAGATTTCGGTAATGATAAACCAACAGAGAGTTTGAAAAGGATATCTCCCTTTCTTTATAGGGATCAATATTGAAGAGGTGTTGACGGTATTGAGCAAGGCTGGCAGTGGTTGGCCAGAGTGTAAACATGGAGACCCGTAGCTATCCCGCTGTAGAAGCGCGTGTGTCAGCCCCGTTCCAACAGCAATGCTAATTGAAGCATCTTCAGTTACCGTGGCGGGTTGGAAACCACAATAAGTAAATTATAAGTACAAGCAGAAGTTTTTATTTCGAACTCCGAGTCTGTCGGCTCGGATCAAATCGGAATCGCATTTGCGACTCCCGCGGTCCCGTCCTTTTGACAACTCTTTCAAAGGCCTTCCTCGCATGACGGGTTTATTAGCGTGCCTCCGCACCCGGTGTACAAAAACACCGACTCCGTCGCGCGAGACCACCTCGCCTCCGAGCGCACCTTCCTCGCGTGGCTACGCACTGGCCTTGGTTTCGTCGCTCTCGGGATCGCCGTCGAGCGCTTCTCGTAGCTCGAACTCGCTCGGCCGCTCCAATTGCCACCCCAGTCCCAGCCTCAGACCAACCCAGGGCCGAGGGACGCGTCCGACTTGCTGGTGGGCGCGCTGCTCGGCATCGGCAGCGGCTCGATTGTACTGTACAATTTCATTCAAATCGGCAGTCACGCGTCACGCACCCCCTGTGCCGCGACGAATTTTCGTCTCGGTCACGGGTCACGGCGCCCAGTGCCGAATGGAAAATTCGTGACACCCTGGCGAAATCTCTCTTGGAGCTCCAAAAAAGGCGGAATTTTCGAAAATTTCCGTCTTGAATGCCGGAATTTTGTAAGTGTCACGCCAAATTTTATTGCGTGCCGAAGTGCCGAATCGGTATTTTCGGTCACGGGTCACGACCCGTGCCGAATTGAATGAAATTCTACAGTATACGGCATGACGCGTTATTTCTCGACGATTCGGTTGCTGGAGCGGGGGCTGTTCAAGCCTGCGTATTATGGGGCGGCACTCATATTTCTCTGCTCGCCAGGTAATCCAACTGGGACGCTGATACCCTTGAGCACCATCCGTGCTATCCTGGACTGCCCCAATTTCAAGGGTATCGTCGTGGTTAATGAGGCCTACATCGATTTTGCCTCCGACGACGCCAGTGTGGTCTCTCTTGTCAAGGAGTATGGCAACCTAGTCGTAATGCAAACTCTCAACAAGAGTTTCGGACTCGCTGGCGTCAGGTAAATAAATATTTTTCGCTCTTTCGAAGGCTGTCTAATAAACGACTGCTCAGATTGGGTGTCGCACTCGCGCAGCCACTGCTCATTCAAGTCCTTACCAATACTAAAGCACCTTACAATATCTCCACGCCTACCGCGCACATTGCCTTATCGGCGCTTGCTCCTGCGTCAGTGACTCAAATGCGCAGCAAAATATCAACCCTTGTTGCTTCACGCGAGAGGCTCCTCGCCAACCTCACTGCGCTTGCTTCGCTGGGCGTGGGCCATGCCATTGGCGGAAACGACGCCAATTTCATAGTCGTGCCCATCCTCAGGGCGGATGGAAAGCCAGATAACACGCGCGCACAGCGCTAGCGTCTATATCGTTCTTTAGCCGAAGAGAATAGAGCGGTTGTACGGTATCGCGGCGGTGAGCCTGGATGTGAGGGGTGTTTAAGGATCACAGTTGTGACAGAAGAGGAGAATAGGACGGCGGTAGCTAAAATAAGTGATGTCCTGTCTGCAATATCTAGAGCCCTCCACCTCCAACCTCGCCGCACCCTTCATTTTTCTGCGTACCCGTCGGAAACAACGGCAACGGCAATTTTACGGACGCCTGCGTTCGACTCGCCTTTCCTTTTTTCCACGGTTCCCGGTCAATGGCCTCTCGGGTCGGTAGAAACAACCTGGCATGGGCAGAGGTCCTGAAACGTATTCACAAAATTCAAACCCCATAATGCCATGGAGAAACCGGGCTAGTGTTGCCGATGTCCGGTTCGGTCCGGTTCTTTGCAAAAAATTGCGAACCCCAAACCGGACCCGGGGTCCGGTTCGGCCAAAAGGCGTGAACCTTGGACCGGACATCGGTCCAGTCCAAAAAGGGTTCGGTTCGAGTTCTGAACAGGTCCGAACCTCAATGAACCGGAATTTTTTTCGAACTCAATATTATCTGCAACTGGGTGCCTGGCCACACTAGGTAGCTGGCCACTTGCATAATAGAAGCTTGCATGTTGTAGAATTTCGTGTTTTGGTGCTTATAGGGTAGAGTACAACCTATGAGGATCCTGTACGTCAAATTTGGAGGCAAGTTAAGCGGTTGATCAACGGCTGTGCTCGGCTTTGATCGGGGTGGGGGCGTGTGAAGACCATTTTCTTATCTCCGAACAGCCGCCGTGCTCGTTTCTTCCTCACTTCTCCACCAATTCTGCACCTATTCACAAGTTTTGGGGCTCGTCCGCATTCCTTAGTCCGGGAAAATGGCTTCCGCTTATCTCATACGTAAAAATGCTTCTTCCTCCCCTCCTGGATCCTCCGAAAAGTTCACCACCCGATCTCTGGTGGCGCAATCTGGCCACCGCCATGACGAACCCCTTGCGTATGCGATGGACATGAAAGTTGATATACGCCTTCAAGATCAGTTAAACCGTATTGTCCGACCTTCACTAGGCTTTTAACCTGATTACTTCTCAGTCACGACGAGTACTACTCAAATTCACCCAATTTCGTGGGCGCGGAAAGATGGATTTTGTTGGAGGGATTCTCAGTATGTGGAGCACAAAATATATGATGAGATATGTCTTAATACATTGTATATATCTGTCTAGGCCTTGGTTTGGGCCATAACTGTACTCTGAGTCGTGTAGGGTGCACCATTTAGTCTACACACCAATTTCACCTATCCTCTTTGACCGAAAAGGAAATTCCTTAGGGTCCTCATATGCCTCGGATGTTCATTTTAGTGTCTCTAATAATTCAACTGAATCCCTTGGATAATTTGGGATACACTGGGGTGACCAGAACGAATGCGAACGAACAATATAGCGGGGTGGCCAGCTACCCCGTTTATACCCATTTGGGATGTCGTGGGAAAAGAAATTCGGTGGGGCTATGAAATGTTCATCTAAATTCGCACAAAATAGGTGGACTCCCTTCTAGGATGCATACCTTCATTTCAGGATCCATAAACCCATTTCAACCCTACTCTGTGTGCTAGCCCGAGGCCAGAAATGCTAAGGTGGCCAGGTACTCTGTCTCTGATAATAAACAGAACCAATGAGAGCTCCGAGGAGAAGAAGAGTACGCCAATATGTTGGGGATCTGGCGCTCGAAAATGATTGCTGAATGTTCACGGGCTCCTATCGCACAAATAGAAAAAGCACTCAATTCAATTTTGGTCCAATAGCAAGAACATTAGGTACCTGCAGAACTTGATGGATTTTTACAAGCTGTTCCCAGTCCCTGGAGGACAACCGAAAGTTTGAATACGACTTCTTCACGAGGTTGGGCACTTCCGTGCCATCGTCGGCCAGCAACACGAATCGATTAACAGCCTGGAAGAATGATAGGCGGGGTTGATGTTGAAAAACAGCACGCACGGTGCGGAGTAAAATTGAGCGGTCTAGGAATGTGAAAGTAGACGCCCAACGAGTTTGAATCCACCCAAACAGCTGGAGAACGGGGACGCCAGTCTCGGAGCACATCTTCCTGAGGAACGCTTGCGCTCGCGAGGACACCAATCTGGTGAAGAGCATTGAGTATGAACTCCAGAAAAATACATAGCACCTGCTTGACGAGTGCGAGAACCCTCCCAAGGGCATCCTTTGGGGCAGGTCTATCTTCCTTGTAATCTTCGTCTTCTGATCCTTCAAAATTTTGGACAAGTCTCCGTGCGAGCTTCATCTCGCCTGTGACGGTAGGACGGATCCAGTGGAGCCGGATTGGGACTCCGACGAGCTTCCCCAACTCATAGACAGTTGAATAGAGTAATGACAAGTGATGTTTTGATTGACTTAATGTCGATATCCTGGGTCTTTGTGGTCTCTGGAAACACAAATGCATTTAGGAAATTATCATTGGAAAATTACAGGTTCGCACAGGTTCGCACAGGTTCGGCGAATTTCAACATTGCTCGAACCCCGGACCGGACCTTGGGGTTCGGTCCGTCCGGTTCAGAGACACCCTCCGAACCTGAAATGAGGTTCGGTTCGGGTCCAGTTCAGGTTCAGAATCGGTTCTGAACCTGACCCCGGCAACACTAAGAAACCCCAATTGCAAGAGACCAGAGTTGCACCCAGAGATAACTTACGTTTGGCTAGATTTTGGTTCTCGTTTTTTCTGCCCCGGATCAGAGCTTTGAGATGTGAAGCGCGTTGTTTGAAGCCAATCGTTTTCCCTTATAGTATTGTACCCACGCTCGATTTTGAGAGATCAGAATTTGTCCTAAAAAGGAGTCCTCTCTTTCGACTCGTACCTCGACTTGCGCGTCCTGGGGTGTTCTGGTCCTGACACTGGGACGTCTATCTCGGTCATCCCAGAGAAGACCCACGATTATCGAGTATGCACCTCAACCGTCGCCACCGCGGGCCCACATCGATACCTGTAGATGGGCGCGGGGTCCCTGATCTTGCCTATTTTTTTCTCGGGCTTTTTTATGAAACCCGCGCTTAGCCTCTATACCAATGGAGCGTTCCGGCCTTCAATTTCGTACTTAAGTGTCGCGTCAAGCTCGGAACTCCACGCGCCGCGGAAACAAATCTATGGAGTAAGGTAAAGAAGTGGAGCAGGGTAAAGAAGCGTAATGTGTAATATATAAAATACCCTTCGGACCTGGGCGGTTGCTTCATAACTGTCTTTCTGTCTTTTTCCCTCTCTTGCCATGGGCGTTCCGAGTTGGCCTGCGACTGCTGCCTTCGTTTTACTGACCTCGGGCATTGTCTGGCAAAAATTCTGCCAATCTAAGGCGCCGTGGATTAAAGAGCTAGATACTCTAGGCCAGCCGCGAAACAAGAAGCTCTCGGGGACCGCTGTTGTTTGTGGCGGGAGGTACACCCATCTCTATTTTTTTCTATGTTATCCTCATATCATTGGCCGAAAGCATCGCAGGAACTGTTACTGCTCGCATATTAGCTGACCATTTCGAGCGAGTGATCCTTATCGACCCGGAAATCGAAAATGAAAAGAAAACCCGAATCATGCAATACAACGCCGCTCATTGTAATTTTCTACTCTTTTGGTGGCCCACGCATGAATTCATTGTTTCCTCCGCCTCAGCATTCCTCAGTCTTTTCGTCACCGGCGCAAGACGGCTCTGGCCCAATTTTGACGACGTCTTCCAAGCTGCTGGTGGTCGGTAAGTAATCCACAGACCCCGCGCACATGCCCCGAATAACTGGCGATGGCACAGCATGGCCCCTGCTGATCTGCAACTGCACTACTCCGGACTTGCGGTTCCCAGTCCCTACCAAGACTACCCGCAGGGGTGTTTCCCGGACACGGTCGTCACCCGGCGATCTACGGGGCAAAGGGTCTTGCATACCCTGCTCATGCAACACCCAACAGGCGCGAAGATCACGGTGTTGACTGGTACCGTTCGCGGTCTCGAGGCGTCGGGCGACATGAGTTCCATTCAGAGCGTGATAGTTCGCAAGCCTGATGGAACGCAGATGCATCTTAACGATGTGGCACTAGTCGCGGGTGAGTCTTCTTTAATATTTTCCAATCACAAACTCATCCTACCTTGGAGATTGCACTGGGACGACTCAAGCAGGGCTAAAGTGGCTCAAGAGCGCTGGCTTTTCTCTTCCTGAACATATTCGCTGCGCATATAATGGCAACTTACGCTATGTAACCCTGTGTTTCGCCGTACCTCCGGAGCTCCAAGCCATACTCCCCATACCTGAAATTCCGCTCAATGCCGGAGTGGTATATTCTCATGCCCCGCATTTCGACCTCGGGTCTTCCTTATTCGGTCTTGTCAAAACCGACAACAATACTAGTATGAGGACTTCTTTTGTTCCAACTTGGCGGTAATCTGATCCAGATTCTTCATTAAATAGTGCAACTCCTCGTCAGTAATAGTGGCGATGACGACGGCGCCTTACCAGCAGTCACTTCCGAAGTTGTGCCATTTTTGTCACAATTTCGAGGCCACGCCCCAATTCCGTCGTGGGTTCTCGAAACTGTAGCTGTTCTATGCGAAAAAGGAAATCCGACCTTCGATAATATTAAGATCCGTGCGTGTTCTGTGTTTCTTGATCGTAGGAAATCGCTCAGACAGACACCCAGCAACCCAATCATATATTCAGTACCATCGGTTACCAGCCAATGCGCTGCCCTCTAATTTCATCGCCATCGGTGACGCAAATCTCCAGCTGAATCCCGTGCATGCGTGAATATTAGTCTCTTCGCATTTTATTTCCGACTTCTCAATTTCTCCAGCCAAGGCTTCACGAAGACAATCCTGAATGGCCTGGCACTTGATCCTCTCCTACGTTCCATCAATCCTGATCCAGGTAACCTCCCCAGAGACTTTTCCGCCCGCTATTTCAAGAAAAACGCCGCACACACACACGGCTTGTGGTGAGCAGAAATGGTAACTTGACTCTGCCCGTATCTCACTGGCTTCCGTTTGTGTAGGGATGCCACCAGATTGCATGGTAAGAAAGACTTGCTTCCTTCCGCGATGCATTTGCTCAAATCGTCGCTAGACTACGGAACATCAAGCTGCCAGCCCATGAAAGGCGAAACAAAAGACACTGGACGTTTCTTCCGTTGGTTCGAACTCAAACTCGTCTCTGCTGCGACACACGTATGTGCAATTTCCGACCGAGGTCCGATATCGAGCCGAAACTGAAATTTGCGACCAGGATGATGAAGTTGCCTCGGCGCTATGGCATGCTCGCCACTTGCTAGCCGCAGACAGGGCTATCCTGGCGCCGAGTGTCCTTTGGAAGACTCTGTGGACTCGTTCGCGCTTCTAGATTAATTTTATCGCGGCTACAGTGCACGCAAAGATTATTGTTATAAGATTTCGTTCGTCGTTGCGAATTACAATTTACCATAAAAAGAGTTCTACTTCAAACAAGTAATTTTTGCAGAGAATCATCGTCCATCTCGGCAAATTCCGACGTCCTTCTAGTTTGACGCGTTGCGCGAATGTGGGTCTCGCACCCAAAATTAAGAAAGAAAGGTCACAATGAAGTTCAATTTGAACGTCAACTGATGAAAGAAGTAACGCGCAATAAATCACTGCTGAATGAACCGTACGTAGTCTTCAACAGCTTGGGCTCAAGAGGAAGTCAAGTCTTAAGGTCAGAATATATGGTACACAGGGCATTATGAAGTGAACGAATCATAAATACACCGTAGAGTGCCGAGGTCGAGTCAAGTCAGCGTAGTGCAAATGGGCCAGAAATCGAACAATACGTACCTGACTCACTTCAAAGTATACACGTCCGCGCCCTGGAACTGAGTATTCAAGACTTGAAGCTTGAAGTTAAGCAGTTGAATTAGACTTGCCGCACAGACTATTCAAGCTAACCTGAAAGCATAAACGAAAGGTAAGTTCAAGCAAAGGCAACACAAAATCGTGGCATACAATCCGAAGCCCCATCTGGCACTCAAGGATCCGGCCAGTAAATGGTTTGAAAAACAGGTCTGTTAATTGAAGCGGGTTCAATCGAGGCACACCTTGATTCAAGTCAAGATAGCCCGCCAGTTCAATGGGAACTGAATGAAACAATGTTGAGACATACCATAAAACATACAGACATCCTTCCTTCACCGATGTATGGCCAGCTTCCTGGAAAGTCGAAACCCTGTCCCAAAATGAAGTGGGCGTGTTGAACAAGTTCAGAGAGATGTACAGAATGCGAATCAAGGCTCTGGTAGGCTACCAGAAAGCCAAGGTCAGCCAGGTGTGAAATGGAAACAACTTGAAGTGAAGAACTCACTTGTAGTTCAACCAAAATATTCAACCACACCAGTCGCGCTATCGAAAGCCTGAAACTGAAGTTGAAACTGAAGACCATGACTCAGTGGGTGCTAGTTGTAGCGTAACTGAAGCTACACAACACAAAAAGAGACGAGTCAGGTTGAAAATGAAAGCAAGTCAACCATGTAACCTATAATTCAATCAATCGCGCGATTCATTGAACTGAACGAAGAGCTGGTAGGTGTGCTAAGCAGAAACCGAAATACAAAATTACCGAGTGGTAAGAAAATGCGGCAGCGGCATAACAAGGAAGGTGGAAAAAAAGTCAGTCAAGTTGAAGATGAAGACAAAATTATTCGTTCGATTCAGTAGCCTAACGACGACAGTAAAATGAAAACTGAAGGCCAGCACATCCCGAATGCTGTGACAGAGCAAGCGAGGGTCTACACAAGGTCTACAAAGAAAAAAGATCAGTGAAGTTGAAATGAAGAGGAAACAAACATGTACTAGCGTTTCATTTGAACCCGACATCGACCCACAGTCCCAGTCAAAGCCCAAGTCAGAGAAATGAATGCTAAGATGTACAAAGTGGGAATGACTGCTGCGGTAGCATAACAAAGAATCTGAAAAGCGAGAAAAAGTTATTCAAGTTGAAAATAGTCAAGGAAGTTGAAGCCAAGGAAAACGAAGCTCACCACACCGTTTATTTTAACAGTACTAAACACTAAGAGTGGGATTATTCTATTACGAAACCCCGATTCCAGGAGAAACCCCTTGAAAACTTCTGCCCGGAAAAAAATGTTATTTGGAAACCCGGATTCTCGAGGGTTTCTCATGTGCGAATGATGCAACACGATCACATGACCTCTTATATGTCAATGTTCAATCCAATGATCTCGGTTTTACGGCGCGAATTTTCGTCCTATTTGAGGTTTGGAGCGATGTAATATTTCGAACCTTAAAGTATCATTCACGCATGGCTGTGTCCCTCAGGCATGCGATCACACACTGCGTTTATATACCCTTCTGGCCTAATGTGATTCAGTTCTGCAACAGAGTGTGCCAAGGAGATCCGATGCGCCCCATTTTTGAACTGTACTTCCCTATACGAAGTGCGATGAAGCTGAGCAAAAAATGACACTTGAGCCCATTCGAGGGAGACAGCAGTTGAGCAGCCAAGAAATCTTAATTCCAGACAGAAATTGGCATCTTGGAATTTCGCATGAAAGTCTCAAATAGATCTATGGAGCTGCTGCATTAAGCAGCAGGTACTACTATTTACTAGTGAGCTGGCGCGGCATATGCCGCATCATTTAAATTTCCCAATAAATTAGCACGGAACGCTTTGTGAAGTAGTTCATCAAGTCGGTCTGAGAGCAGAGTTAGCGGAGCTTAAAAAAGTTCAGACAGACAGTGTAATTTTATGAAGAGGGAGAAGTGACAGATGCTGCAGAACACGGAAGGGTTCCCTTCCTGAGGACTTGTACAACTTATTCAGTCTGGGAGCATTGGTTGACACTGAGGATACTGTACCATTTCGACCGTAGGTTCAATCACTAACCCTAACCGCTGACCCCAAATCGCCAACGCCTAACCGCTAACCACTCTAACCGCAATTTTTACCTACAGGTTGAAACCTGATCCGATGTGTGGGGACAGGGAATGTCGAATCAAACTTAATACGATTGCTAACGTGGGTCCAGAGTTCTCAGGGAGAGGTCACCACATGGCAGCAGACACGCGCGAAGGCGGCGGGGCGGGGAAGTGGAATGAATGATTGGACAGATGAAATGTTAAAATGGGTAGATTATGAATGGACAGATCGGCGGTTTACGCTAACGGGAGAGTCGATGTGAGAAGACGGTGGGCCGATAGGTAAGTATTCGATACAGTGTAGGTAGGGGGCAAGGGTAGATCTGTTGGAATTTCGAGTTGGTCGGTCGCAGTCAACGGCGCCGTTGGGAATGTCCGGGTGCTATATACACGCAACAGGTACCGTATCCCACCCCCTGGTTCCTTGCATTTACTGTACGTTCACCGTGCCTGGACTCATATCTTCTCTGTCTTTTCCGTTAGAGACATTGCCATTGTATAAATACTCACCAATTGTAACGAATCCCCTGCGCTTTTGTGAGGGTCTGCTGCTATCTCCTGACGGACGGACGTGAACACCGTTCATTTCAACAAGATCAGCCTCCTTCCGCCAAATAATTCTTTCCTTGAATGTAAATCGGGTCCTTGAACTTCACAGCTGGCTGTGTCGATCCTTATTCTTATCCAACCCTAGTCTTGTTCCCGACGGTCTAACGCAACGGTGATAGCAATCGAGCTTTAACTGAAGTAACCCCAAATCTCTGTTCGCTTTAGCCCTGACTGTGGATCCTATAAAAGTGATTCGTGAAGGTCGTCCAATAGCCGGACACCATCCCGCCTAACAAGACATTGAAATGAAAATCGCCCTCTCTCTCACTCTCGCCGCGTCGGGGATCCTCGGTGTTCTTGGCTCGCCAGCTCTCCAAGCCTCCAACGTAACCACCCATCCCACTCCTCACGGTTTCACCGCATTCGACATCCCCGAGTCGGTCGACGCCGCGCCCACCCCCTCGGTCCCCGCCCACGAGGACGCCGTGGTCGCTGCAAGCACCAATTATTGGGTTTGCGTCGCAGTATCCACCTGGACTGGCCGCTACGGTTGGTCCCAAGGTGGTTCAGAGTCCTCCGCCCTCCAGAATGCGAAGAAGAAATGCGGGAAAGATTGCACGTCCTACGTATACTCGTGCATAGCGGAAGGCTGTGTCGGCATCGACTACGGCTCGACGTACGTGGCGTTGTCGTACGCGCGCGGGTATGGGAGAAACGATGGCAGCAAGGCGGCCAATACAGCATTGTTGGAGTGCAAAAAGAAGAGCAAGAGGTGCGGGAAGCCGGGGTATTTCTGCGCTGAGCGGATATACTAGGTGAGCTCAGTCATTCCTCGTGAGGAAATTCGGATCGCTTATTTTGTTTTGCCGACATGTAGAGAGCGCGCGGGTTGACGGGTCAGAGGGGGGACTATTGAATTTAGTGGATGCTCAGCAAGACTATACATGTACATGTCTGGAGCGGAGTGAAGTTTGCTTCATTTCGGTATTCTGTAGGTGTTCTCCAAGTGGGTGCTTGATATTCGAGATTTCCTCCTTCCATTTTTTCCCATGTAGTCTCTTGTAGACAGACTCCTTATGTTAGCTCGTACCTCGCTATTTACAGTAGCCCCGACCAAATATAAAGCGGCTGTCCATAAGAAACTTCCCTCTCTGTCCATGCTGGACGTAGGAAAATTACATTGCAGACCACCCGCAGATGGCCCTTGCACAAAGTTGCCACGCTTTCCCGGAATGGTAGCCCTATATTTATGCGCATGCTTCGTTTTTGAACGATCTTTCGAGTTCAAACTTATAGAAATGTTTGATGACTTTGGGCGCTCTTTGATTATGGGGTTAAGTATTTAATTGCCCTTTTTAGTCTCCGGATGACTTACAGCATGTACTCGACCTTACCCTGCCGCAGTGGGGCTCAAGCTGTAGCTTGGAATGCGGAATTCAACCAATTTGATCGGCATCAAAATCGTTGATGCCAAGCCCTCGTATGGGTTTAAAAGCACCCTGAACCACTGGTGAGGCACCCCCGAAGTCTCTTGTGTGTGCGAAACCACGTTCAAAAATATGAAGATTTCTTGAACTTCGGTTGGACGGACAAATCAGCCGATCGGGATTTATTTGACTGTTCGATTTGCAGCAAGTTCTCCGTTCTCAGACTATTCATTTTCTCGGGCTTTTTGGTGCTATTTTATCGATGTAACATCTACACACGGCGCGCGACCTCAGGTCGAATTTCAACCTGGATAGGGTGAAACTGGAGTGGCCGGCGCTGGGGACAAATTGACGCGCCATGTCTATTGTCGCATTTTACGACGGAATTGATCTCAATTGCGGTAAGCTTCATTCGACAGTTTTGCGGTTTGTCATCTAATTCCCTTGTAGACGGTCGACTGCTGTGATCTGTCGCTACCAGACAGCTTGTGGTCGACCAAACGACGTTCGTCGCGGTGGGAGCTGCATCTCAATTGTGCCGGCATGATCAACACATCGACGAGCACGCGCAAGACTTATTCAATTTTGTGGTTCATTTCATCTTCCCAGTCACTGACAGTCGCGTGAGTGCTTCGAAGTAGTTTGGGATGATCCAATAATGATAGGCATTGTTAACTGTTTTCTTTTTACTTATGGGCATCGCCCACAGCGTGCAAATCCTGGTGAAACGGAAGAAAGCACCAGGTCGACTGAATCAGGGTTCTCTTTCGCCCGCGGCACGCAAAGATTCAATGGCGTGCGTCCCAAATTCTGAATCAGAGATTTCGGCGTTGCAGTGACCTCATTAACAACATACCCCAACAGACAGTTGGAAAAGAATGTCCGTCCGTTTCTTTTGAGGGATCCATTGAAGAGTTGTTGACAGTATTGAGCAGTGGCTGGAAAGCGTGTAAACATGGAGACCTCTGACGTAGTTAACCCGCTGTAGATAAAAGCAGAGCGGTACAGAAGTTGATTTCGAACTCCGTCGGTCCGGATCAAATCGGAATCGATTGCTTCACTCCGACTTGCGACTCCCGCGGTCCCGTCGTTTTGACAACTCTTTCGAAGGCCTTCCTCGCATGACGGGTTTATTAGCGCGCCTCCGCACCCCAGTGTACAAAAACACCGGCTCCGTCGCGCGAGACCACCTCGCGTCCGAGCGCACCTTCCTCGCGTGGCTACGCACTGGCCTTGGTTTCGTCGCCCTCGGCATCGCCGTCGAGCGCTTCTCGCAGCTCGACCTCGCTCGGCCCCTCCAATTGCAACCCCAGTCCCAGCCCCAGACCAACCCAGGGCCGAGGGACACGCCCGACTTGTTGGTGGGCGCGCTGCTCGGCACAGGCAGCGGGTCGATTGTATACGGCATGACGCGTTATTTCTCGACGATTCGGTTGCTGGAGCGGGGGCTGTTCAAGCCTGCGTATTATGGGGCGGCGGGGCTGGGATGCGCGGTGGCGGGCATGGCGGGGACGATATACTGGGGTGCGGTGAAGGATCGACGGAAGGATGAGGATTAAGGCAAGTCAGGCCCGGTACTGGTGGGTGTCCGCTTTCCCGTCGGTGCTTTTAAAACGGCTCATGCTAGACCGACCCAAGGGCTTGGAGATGACACGCTCTTGAGATAGTAATACTGGGACGGCCTGACATGCAGGCGAGGGTATCTCGACGAATCGAGCCCAACTAGCGCATGCCTCATCGGAAGAAACCGTATCTACCCTCTTCTGACTCACTTCGCAACACGAGATAGACCGCACCATAATATCCCTTTGACGGACGTCATCTGCTTGCGTCAGTTCAGCCTTCATAGCACCATTCTTTTTCGGCATATTTCGTTCCTCCATCGCGCGCGTCCAATTGAAGTAAGTTCCTCGAGACGCGTACCTTTCCAACGTTTTCTCCAGTCTCCATCTCGGCAGCGTCCCCAGTGCTCAAAAAAAATTCTCTCGCCTTAGAATGCCGTTTTTAACAACACCTCAGATCGAACGCGGCACCTCACTTCTCTCAGTATCTGGTTTTTCTCTCGGTTGAAGTTCCATTGCTCTTTGCTGAGCGTAAGGTTAGCGCCTATGTGGCAGCGCGATTTTTGGTCCACGTTCTGAGGAATGCCGTCTCTCGGGCCCACAGCTACCCCCAACGGATCTTCAAGAGCACCCTCCCACGCAGCGGCCACCTGGCCCTCTTGACTTGAGCTATCACAGCTGGAGTCTGGGCTCTCCGGGGAGTCCCGCTCTGCTGTACGACGCTCCATCTTCGCCGCCTTGAATCAAGATTCTCAAATGATCTTTCGTCTTCGTCTTACTTTCGTCAATCCCCATGCTCTGAGAAACGCCTCAACTTCTTCTATCGCGGCGACCGCAGCTCCGTCCTGTTCAAGCCCAGATTCTTTCTCACGTTCTTCAACTCCTTTGGCATCGATCATTCTGCATGCACGGCTTCATCCCTTGAAGCTGCATACCTTCTTAAACTTCTCTTCTTCCTTTCTCTTGCGATGAGATACTAAAAATCTATATGAAGTTTGATTAAGCAGGAAGCGTTTCGTGAATCCCGTTGACCAAAGCCACACACGACGTGCAACGGCTTGGTTTGGCACAACTGTATCAGCGCTTCGCCTCGCCGTCTGTCGAAGAATAATTTCTCTGGCCGGGGACCGAGTCCAGGGCCTCACGCTCCAGACAGGTTCGATGCTTCAATCACAGAGTATCCGGAGTCGAGTGTTCACGAAGAAATCGTACGCCGTGATAGTTTTAATAGAATAGGTTCCTGAAAACACCCCCGACCAGAAGGAGTCAAACTCTAAACACATCAGGTTTTGATCTTTCCTTTCTGGCAGGAAACTTTATGTCTGAGCGATTTCAAATTTCAAGCTCGGAATCAACAGAATCAAAACCAGGAGGGAGACAGTCGCAGGTTGTCGAGCACTTTGTAAACCGTAAAATCCTTCAGGCGAGGTTGACGCCTGATACACTGTCACCACTTCCGAAACTGAGCCCGAGTAGACGCTCGGGTTTAGTGACGACGAGAATGATATGTATATCCGGAGTCGGTGGCATTGAAAATAGGGATCTACCTCATCTCGTCGTGTGACTCACTTCAGTTCAATCTGCCTCAGATCATCCCCGCCGTCTTGTATATCCTCTTGGCGTGGAGCCTGTGTCGTCCTCGTCCAGCGCGCCCAAGAACACAACATGGATTTGCATTTTGGCTTCTGCAGCACTGCGCCGCCGCCGATGCTTCTGATAAGTATATACTTATGAGTGGCTATATTCTCACTCAGAACAGACCTTAGCAAGGCCTTCGTCGATCATGGTAGACCATCTTCGACAACTTCTACGAGGTGCATCTCACCAAGGGTGGACACCAGATTCTAGGTTCCCGCCCACCACGCAGGTCGCAGCATATGGGTTTCCGCAGAAGTACTAATTTCTTTGATACATATATCTTCCGTTCCTTCAACTCCATGTTCCTTCAGAGGCCTTACTTGCGGTGGAGGCCTACACCTTACTCAAGGACGCGGCACTGCGTTGTCTTTGAGTTTTTTCCAACCAACATCGGGTGACGAAGCTGGCACTCACGGAAGACTGACGCTTGTACCGGCGTCTGTCCTGATGCTAACGATTATTGTGCCCTGAAGCGATACCCCGCAGGTCAATACACCGTCTGTCGCGCGGAACACACATAAAAAACACGCACATCGTTCGCTCTCTGGGCTTTCTGCACAGTGCCGTACATCTCCTTTCCGGAGCCACTCCAGAAGCAAACACGAGTCCCGGCCTGTGGCATGTCTAGGTTTGCACCGTTGTGAACAAGTCGAATCCGCTTACCGAAGTTACCGTAGATCCGCGGGGAGATTTATCGTGGTCCATAGCACGAGAAGAGATTCGGTTATCAGGCGAAGGACCGCTATTGGCGTCGCTAAATTCCGTCCCCGCCTCGTTCATCCACTCGACGCGCGGCAGGTCAATAGCACTCTCCCCCTCTCCATTGTACATTTTGGACTCAACATCCCGCTTGCTTACCAGGTCTTTTGCGATGGAACTCTGATCGGTGGGCGTAATGCTAGGGTCCTCGGAGAGATTGGTCATCACCGAAGTGAATCCAACACTGCGGTCGCCTTCGTTCTCGGTAACCGTAGATGACCTTATTGACTTGGATACCAGGAATGTTGCGCCTGGTCTGCGGTAAACAGCGGTGAGTGATAGATGATTTACCGCTCACCGTATTCCTCTTTAATCACATACCGGTCCTCGATCCATTGGAGGAAAACCGCCGGGCTCGTGACTTCGGGGTACTATTATGGTGATCAACGAATGATAATGGAGAACACAATGCAGGCACACATCTCCTAAGATACTGGACCAGTCATCGTTGTGCGACATGACAACAGTCGCGCTCGGAACCTGACCACGCCGTTGTAAGATGTAAGACATTCGAGAGAGCAGGACGTATGCAAATACCTTGTAGAGAATGTATTCATTGATTAATTTTCCAGGATTCCAGACCTAGGAGCAGGTCAGGGTCAGTGGAAAGACTCGACAGCCCAGGGAAAGCGAACCCGGCCAGAATTGGAAGGAACTTCAGATAATATGACCTCTTCGTGTCGAGCCGTATGATGTTTGCCTCCTGCCCCACCGCCGGCCCCAAAGAAATTCCAAGACCAGAAAGGTGGTGATGATCCCGCCGCATAAGAACCCCCCGTTGCGTTCAATCGCGAATAAAATTCAGCGATGGATGAGGTCTCCACAGTCACAGTGCCAAACAACCTGCTCCAAAGTCCTGTTCCAATGGAGATGGACAGCCCGTGTATAAACGTGGTGTGGTTTAGAGGTTGGTCATCCACCTGCGGGTGATCATGGCTTTTTTTCTGGGAAGGATTCTTCATGCCTGGGGTACCGCTCCAACGGTAGCCGCCATCGATCGGCCTGAACACAAGGTCAAATTGCTGGTTATTTGGGTAGTATGATGCCATTCCCCAGGAACGCGCTTTCTCGCAGCCAGTGACCAGATAGAGTTCTCCATTGGCAAGTCCCCGGCCTCTCGGTCCATTGATATATCTGTACCAGCTAGCAGCGTGTTCAGTTGCATATGCCCGGATATTCTCCACATTTCGGAGCTTTTTGAGGTGAGCCCCGTATGGAAGGGCGAGAACAGCGCCTTGTATGCCATCACAGTTGAAGACAAAATCGCCACCGGGAAATTTCCTGCAAAAAATGCGAGGTTGAGTGTTTTCTGGTGGGTAATCGACTTCACTCACTCAGAAGCGATATCGAGATCTAGCCTTCGAACAGTGGAAGACGAAACATGATTCCCTGGGTGGAAATGGAGGTCGAAGACGTCGACAGATTCATAAGGTTGCATCGGACAAAAGTCTTCTGGGGTACGGTGTCCATTGATACTATGCTCGGGAGGCAGGAAGATGTTAAAGAAAAAATCGAACATTCCTTCTGCTGTGACGCTGCCTACATCGCCAATCGAGACACCATCTCTCCGGTACGCGGCTGGTAGGCTTATTTGAGGTGCAGGTTCGTAAAGAGGAAATCCGCGTTTCCGACGAAGCAACTCGTTACAATAAACTTCGCTTTCTGAAAACAGACCATCCAGATTGACTGGAGCGAGTGAAGTACTGAGAGGAGGGCCTGCCTGGAAAGCAAGTTGGGTGAAGAGAATTGAGGGTGATGGATGGCACTCACGTCCGTGTGATGGTTATGTACATCCCCAAGAATGTATTGGCCACCACGGATCTCGAAATTAGTGGCATTGTGGAACAGATGTGAGCTGTCGAAAGGTGAGCTTCAGAGAAATCTGTGAGATGACATGCTTCAGCTGAATATACCTCGGAGCCGCCACTGCAGTGGTCATATTCACTGGCAACTCCATTGCGCTCGCCTCCATACATGTAGGTGTGCCAGTGGACGTCGGAGTGGGCACTGAAATCACTGTGACTCGGACAGCTCAATTATATCGGGACCTTGAGAGCTGTGGACAAGGGCACATGAGTGGCAAGGTGTGGGAGCACATGTCACGAATTTCTGATATCGCCCGATGAAGATCTTCAACTTTCAGCTTGGTCCCTGTCTCGGTAACCCAGATGTTCTCGTGTCAATCCGGACCGTACACTCCGTGTTGCGTCAATCACGGAGATCGCACCGGGCACGTCTGGGTTACCGAGACAGGCTTGGTTGCTTTCATCAACCACGCGTATTCCACTCGATCCTGGACCTCTGTTGCCAGTTGGGTCGGGGTTCTGAAACCGTTGTCAATGTATCAAAAAAGACCCCCCAGTGCGGAATTGGAAGGAGAACACTCTGACCATTCTCGACAGGCACATTCGAGTCCGCAATTGCCATCGCAGAGGGGAGAAGGATCAGGGCGGCGGCTAGGAACCTCATGAAGAGCTTCACGTCCAGGTGGCCGCCTGTTTTTGGATTGAAATGCCCAAGGAACTGCACCACTTCCAGGCAGTTGCACCAAAATTGAAGGCAGTGCAAGCAAAGACGGACCCGGGGAACGGACACTTCAGGTCTGGGGGGCGCTTGCGCAAGCGAACATTGTTGTGGATGTATTGCGCGTAAATTCTCGGCGCCCAAAGAGCAAACGGGGCTGGCGTGAGCGAGATATTGCAATCAAAGAAAATATTGAACATACAGCTGTCTGAGACTTGTCCGTCGTGATGCAGTTGTTGAATGTTTTTTTTGTTTTTTTGGTGGAGGTAGGCCATGATTCGACAATTGATTCAGAGGGGTCGGGTGGCCATTCTGTATCGATCTGTTTCAAATCAGTAGAGGCACAGGCGTTCTGCGTCGTCCAGTTCGTCGCTTTCGAGGGCGACGGTGCCTGAAATCAGTCCAATCGGCTGGTCCAAGTCGCGAAGATGGTGCCGCTGTGGAGTGGCACCAGCTAGGAGATCTGGCTGGTTTGTCTGCAGGGGCACCTGGTTTGGGCTCTGCAAGCAGGCAAACAAACCAGGAGTTCAGATAACAAAGGTGACTTACAAGGAACGACGCGTACTGCATTGTGCGCTGGGTGACCGTGTTCAACTTTTGGTGAAGTGGATAACTGTCACACTCAAGTCTAGTCTCTCTAGACAGTTACTGTGATGATACCAGCTCGTTCCTCGCTAACTCAAGTCACCCTTCACTTCACGTATTCACCTGCTCATCTCACAGACAAAGAGACAGGGCCGCCGACAACAAAGAAAATTCGAATGTTGAGGAAGCTGCATATGATCATGAACGCACACCCTCTTGAATATTTTATCCATGACATAAGACAATGGTGGGGTGCAGGAGCGATGACTTCATATTTTTCTGTAGGTTTAATAGACATGTACGTGGTAGATTATTTTTTATTGCTTTATAGAATACCCAGATTTCTTCGTGATTTTACGGTTATTTTTGAGGCCAAAACCGCCGACTTGCGCGTGGGGCGAGCGGTTTGACGGGATTGATGGCGACTCCACGGGATTGATGGAGGCCAGAGCCTCCCGCCCTCAGCGCGTTATTTATCGCCCAAGATTCTATTGCGGTAAGGTTTTGAGTCTCGCGCCGCACTTCGACGTTTACCCACTGCGCTTCAGGACCATGTCAGACGCTAGGTGAGCGGAGGCGTTTTGGTGTGCTCCGCCATTCATGGATAATTATCCCCCGACGAACCGAGGTTCGAGCTTGCGCAAACGGACCCGAACGCACCGCGGTATGTCTCCGCTGATTATGCCACCCACACACAGGACTTTCTTTGCTTCCTCGAAATCAGGACCCGTTTTAGTACTGTAGTATTTCGACCAAGTGTTCAGGCCTTGTGACGCGTCACCTAAGGTGTTCATTTCCCTAAGTGTTCATTTCTCGGCAATCACGAGAAAAATACCATATATGGCAATCCGGCGGACGCCGGAGCGAAAATTTTGACATTTTCTTGCTTATTCGGGCGACAAAAGTTGAATGTGACCGTCACCGAGACCGAAAGTGTTCAGTTCAGAGGCCTGCGTGACGCGTCACTTGAACACTTGGTCGAAATAGTACAGTACTTCGCGTTCGTGCTCCTTGGTGTATGGCTTTTTGTAGCATTGCGCGCTCCCATTCGGCAGAGTCTACCGCTCCCACACAAACCCCTCCAATCACTTCTCTGTCAAGGCGTGGGTTATGCGGATCTTCACTTCGCACTGCCGTTCCACTTACTTTACCATTTCGAAGTTTCACTTTGACCCCACACCGCATCTGAAGCCTGGATGCCCCGGCAGCGTGGAGATCGATAAGACGGCAAAGGGAGGGCCTGCTTTGATCCCCCCTACAATGTCTCCAAACCACTTTGGCTGCAACGCCTGCCAACGACCGATTCCGTCGGTGGACCCGCGCATCAACTGCCTCGACTGTGTCGAATACGACCTCTGCGCCAAATGTGCAGTGGCCAAGCGCTTCACGCATGGGCACACAGCTGTGCACCGGACCCGCGTGTTCAGGATGAGCGGTGGCGGTGCGCAGGCGCCGGTAGCCTCGTCCATCGCGATTGTGTATCCTGCGGAGCAAACCCCTATCGCGAACGTCTCCTCTGCACCATCACGAAGACCCACCGCGCTAGACACCTTCACGCGCCAGCCCAGACTCGCGCGCATGCGCACCTCTACCATGTCAGCGGTGGCCGTGTCAGCCCCACGCGACGAGGCGTACTCGTCGCCACCACCCAGCTACAGCACAACTCCAGGCGAAGGGAGGGCGCCAGCCCCAGCCCAGATCCCCACCGGCTGGGGTCCCTTCTTTGCAGAGGATATGAGCCCCACGCCGGTGTTTCTGTACTTAATAGATGCCATCTTCAAGTACCTCGACATGGGACGCAGTGGGTACCTTATTCCCGAGGCGTACTCGCGCTTCCTCGTTGATCAAGGATACGTGGGGCGGGAGAACATCTGTGCGTACCTCCTAAGTCTGCGCTGTATGCAGCGCGCTAACGCCACCCGACGAAGGGGACGCGAACCTCATCGCGACGAGGGCAGATGCTGCAGATACTGCAGATACAGCGCTGAAGCGTGTGCTCGACTTCTTCCACATCGACTATGTCCTCCGCCCGCGTCCACGCGCCGCCGCGTTGTTACCGGCGTCCGGCGGGATGATGCCGCTCCTCACGCGGAAGGGGTTCGCGGAAATCACCGCGCTCGAGCTGCTCGGCGATCCAGCGCGTGGGTGGGAGAACCTGTCTTCGTTGGTACAAGCATACGAAGTCGGCTCGGCGGTGCCTATGTGGGGCCCGATGCCGCGCAGCGTGCTCCCCCAAGAGGCAGACCAGCGTGTCCTTGCTCGCATGGCACGGCTGCAGGTATGACAGCTCGTTTGTTACCATGTTTATAAAATTGGGCTGTCTGTCCGTCTGATATTCCAATAAAAGAACTGCACGGTGGCCACAATAGATTTCGGAAAATTCAGCCTATAGTGGAGTTAGCGGAGCTTATTGAACGCATTAATGGGGAGGTCAAGTTCAGTTTCGTCAGGAGCCTTGGTTGACACCGAGGATACTGTACCATTTTGACCGTAGGTTCAGCTTATGCTGTATTTCATCGGAATTGAGTTCAAGCAAGCATACAGTTGGGAAAGAGGATTCGCTCCGTTCTTTATGGCAGTGTTGGCCGTTAAGGCCTTAATGGCAGGTTTGAAACTCCCTTACTAAGGCCTAAGGCTTAGGTTAAGCCCTCGGTTTAAGGCCTTAGCAATGTTTTTCCCACGCAGGCTGCGGCTCACATTGTATTCAAATTTTGCGGTGCAGCGGCCAGAGGCCTATACATAAATTTAACATGACGGACACGACACAAAGGACTTCCCCACAGATTTCTTGTCAGATAGAACCAACGCCATTCGGAACAGCCGTGCCGTGTTTTCCCCGTGCGGTGTAACCTTCTATATGACCTCTGTGGGAATGGTTCAAATCAAGTGGATTGGCGAGAGTTTTTGCTTTACATCAGTGCATGGTGCAAATGTGTGAGATTGTTCAACGGTCACCTCGTAACTTTGGCCCAAAAACTGTTCTAAGGCCTCTAAGGACACGCCAAAAAATTGAAAAATTTCGAAGGCCTTAGGGAACACTGCTTTATGGCGACTCGTCATTGAAGATGTGCTGAAGCCTGACGGTATTGAGTGGTTGGGAAGAGTGTAATTATTGCGACCCTCAGTCTCTCGCTCTGGAAAAGGTCGTCCTTGGTGCCGCACTGCTAATTGAACCGGGCTTTTCAACTTCATTTTAATTTAAAACTCCGTTCGCTCGGATCAAATCGGACATTCCTTTTCCACTTACTTCCGCCCATCGGCGCGAGCGAGGCTGCCCTTTTGACCAACTCTTTCACAGGCATAACTCTTTCAGAGGCGTCACCGGCATGACCGGTATATTAACGCGCCTTCGTACCCCAGTGTACAAAAACACCGGCTCCGTTGCGTGACGGTCGGGCCCTAGTACCTGATGCCGGCTAATCTTATCTTTGATCCTCCTGGAGATAAGAGCGAAGCGGATCATGTCGGATCGTGATTGCAAAGTTTCAGTCACTTGCTTAGTTTCCGCCTCAAACGTAAGCACCAGATCGGAAACTTTTTTCGGCACGTCGGCACACTTCTTTTTTGCCGGAGCTTTGCCGTTGATGACACACTTCCCATTTTGAGACGAGTTGCCTCCGCACAGCTTCGTTCCGCTACGCGCCAGAGCAATGGATACAAGGACGCACAATATTAATTATTTTCACAGTACATATGTAGAGATACAGATCTAATGGTTAACGGGACAGTGTGGAAGGGGGAGAAGAGAGGTCATTCATTATTCACGGCATTTTGGGGAGATGAGAAGGTAAGTCTGGGGTAGTGGGAGATGATGTCTGTGTGCTTGCACCAGTAGAAGACAAGAAAACGAGGGAGCGAACAGGAGAGACCGCATGTGTGGAGATGTTGAGGCTGCTCGATCTGGCAGGGCGATGGCGATGCGAGCGAGGGCGCGTAAGTCGAGAGGCTAAGACGGGGACATGGGTGTTGGCACTGGGGAGAGGGCGAGCCGATGGCCAGAACATTTGTCGCCGGAGTCGGAGTCGACTGTCTTCACCTGCGCATGAGAGGGAATGGGGAGGCGCACTGCGATCACTGACACACGACTCCTGGAGCTGCCTACAACGTCGTCATCGTCGTCCGAGTTGCAGACGACAATAGCCTTGCACTTGATAGGCGGCTGAGAGACTGAATTGATGCTGTTGTCAGTGTGAGTGGGACTATAGCACCCAAAAATACCATTAACAGATGTTTTATACTGGGCGAGACACTGAAACATACCTTGAAATAATCACGACCTCAATTTATGCAGGTCAGCTCCGCTGTAGATGTCACGTGCAATCAGGCTTGGGACATCGTAGAGTGCGAGCATTGATACAGGGGGAGGCAATCCATAGGTTGCGCGGTAGCACGGTGCCATACTGGACAAACAAGGGGAAATGAGAAGAGCAAGAGAGCGAGCAGCGCGAGCGGGCAAAACACGAGAGTGGGCGGAGGAAAGAAGCACGCGTGGGTGCGCCGCAAGCAAACAACTCCGGCAATGTGTCGGCAGAAAGACCTGGATGCCGAAGTGCCGAAAAAACCTTCCTAATTTGGTGCTTACGTTTGAGGCGGAAAGTCAGGTCCAGGCCAAGAGGTGGGCGGCCGAAAAATCCGTGAAATCGACCTCTTTTCGGACTTAGCTCGGAGTCCGGTCCGATCACGTTTCGGGTTTGAGCAGTGGTTTCTTTAGGGTTTCAGGTCTTATATCCCATTTTCTGCTGAAAGTGAATAGAAACACCACCCCAGTTATAAGGCATTAGACACGGCCTAACTAGTTTTCATAATATTTACTGAGCATGCAATAAAGATATGGGATAATTCAACCTGCGCGCCGTCGGTCCGAACAAGCGAGGTTTGATGGCGGAAAGCAATCCGTCATCAAGATGACCAACATCAAACGAAAGGCTGCGGACGACGGTCCGCAACCGGTCGGTCCGAGTTCCTTGGGCGGGGGGGTTACAGCCACCGCTAAGGTTGGGGTGGTTGATTTCAGGAACTTTCGGCCCGCCCACAAGAGGTAGGCGATCATTGTCGATCAGACACAGACCTCTTTGACAACCCCCCCAAATCGGGTAAGCGGCAATTGCCGACGACTTTTCATGGTCCCGTTCCTGGACTTTTTACTGTGACTTCAAATCTGGCCCGATAACGCTGAAAATTGGCAAGACCCCCCATTTCTACATATAATACATCTATCTACGTACTCAGAATATTTTATTTATCCCAGCAACGAACACGCTACATGTTTCGTTCATTTTGTGATTTCAATCGGCACGGAGATACGATGACATCAGCAAATTTTGTTTCGGTCCGGTGCTCCCCGAATTATCCCTTCCTCTCTTTCCTCGGTAAAAAAGCTGACGTACCCGCCCCCCCCCCAGTTTCACGTGCGGCAACTTTGGGAGGTCTGTGTCAGCGACTTTATGATCACTCACCTCTTGCCCGCCCACCTCTTGGTCCAGGCCTTACTTGCCCGTCCGCGTAATACCCAGCTCACTCGATTCCTTCACTCAAGAAACGGGACTTTTCCATCGCGCCACCAACCGCGCCACCATCGCTGCAGCCATGGTTCCCTGCGCACTCTTCGTCCTCTTATTTCAAGTTGCCTCGTCCCTGGCGACACCGGCCCCCACAGTTCAACTTGATTGCGCCACGGTCACTGGCGTCACGAATGGGATTTTGAAACAGTTCCTTGGGATCCCATATGTTGGTCCTCCGTACGCCCAATCCAACTAGAAGTACAGCTGCTAGATAACGAGCCATTTCTTCTAGAACCAGACCTTTGTGGTTCCGTCTACCTCACCCCGTCTCAAGCTACAGGGAAGATTTTGCAGCCGAGGCGTATGGACCCATCTGTCCCCAGATGCACCAACAGCGGGTTCTTCCCGCCGACATACCTGAAATAGTGATTGAAGAGCTCGGGGGCACGGGTGCGCCAATTCCATTCAATCAGTCCGAAGATTGTGAGTGGGTTTGCAGTTGTCTGATTTGCGAAGGCTGAGTTCGAGGGCGCAGGTTTGACCGTAAACATCATCGCGCCTGCGAACACAACGCCACATTCAAAGTTGCCCGTGCTTGTGGTATGTTTTGCGTTAGCCCATGCTGTCTCCTGACTTTCGCAACAGTGGATCTTTGGAGGTGGTTTTGAAATCGGATATGCTAGCTCGTACGTCGGGTGCTTTCAGTCCGGCCCACTCGCATTCTCATTGCTCTGCAGCACAGATGGTTCTGTCCTTGTTAACCAGAGCATCGCCTTCGGGAGTCCAGTGGTATATGTCAGTTTGAACTACAGGCGAGTAACCCCAAACAATCGACAGAAGTCTGGTAATTAATCTGTCTTGATTCAGGCTGAACTGTACGCTTCTCCAATCCGCTCATAAAACTCACTCATTCATATTGAACGTCTGATAGCACTGGGTTTCTTGGCCAGCAAAGAAGTCAAGGAGGCCGGCCTCGGTAACCTCGGTTTGCAAGACTGTCAGTGAGGCGAACTGCATAGCTCGCGGCAACTTTGACTGACTCGCGATTCTTTCAGAACGCGAAGCTCTGTGCTTCCTGTTCCATAAGCTTATTCCAATCTTCACTGCTAACGCCAAAGATTTAAACTCTCCATAGACACTGGGTGCAACGGTATATAAATGAATTTGGCGGTGACCCAACAAAGGTCACGCTGTAAGCTCCCGGCATCGCGCTATTTATTTACGAGCTTACATATTCATCCGCCGCAGTTGGGGTGAAAGCGCTGGTGCCATCTCGACTGCTGCGCAACTGGTGACCAATAGCGGGAACAACGAAGGTCTTTTCCGTGCCGCCATCATGTGCACGACACATTAGTCATTTTCAACAGAGCTTCTGTTCTCACTTCGGATTTCAGGGACTCGGGCTCATCGTTATATGTCGGCGACATCACCCACGGTCAACCCTGGTACAATTTTCTTGTGGAACAGACGGGCTATTCCTATGCATCGGACACACTCGACTGCCTCCGCGACCTACCCTTGGACACCCTCATGAAAGCCACGAATAGCACACCCAGTGCGGTCTCCTATCAGGTACGTGCTTGATGAAGTGCAAGTGAAATTCAATGATTAAACACTGCGTAAAGTCCTTGGCCTTGGCGTGGATCATTCACTGCGTTCCGACTACGGGTAGACCAAGGGTCTGTCTACGCCATAGACCGAGGGTACACCAACCGGTTTGCCTACGCACACCGAAAACAGAATTGTTTCTTGTTGGATGAAAATCAACCGTGGAATTTGTAGTATCAATTCAAGTTCTTATTCTACTTAAAACCCCAAGTATTAATGTGATATGAAGTGAAATTGAAATACCTTGTTTCAGAATCCATTTCAATGTCACAGAAAGAGGTAGTTTCTTCGCATCATGAAAGGGTCCCAGAAACTCCAAGTTTCACTGGACCTTTCAAGGCCACCAAAGGAACCAATTTCAGGCATAAAGAAAGCTGCGCTGAAACAGCCACTTTCGGCGCTACTTTCTGATATGCCTGGAAGAGCCAGTTTCATTGTTGCGCCATTTTTGCCATTGGTCCGGGAAATGCCGGACCAATAGCAAAAAAGCCGCAGTCATGAAACTTGTTCTTTCAATATTTTTGAAAGGGACTCTGAAAGAGTCTGTTTCAGCAAAACTTTCTTTGTTCAAGATATTGGTTCTCTCAGCACTCTTGAAAGGCATGGTGAAACTAGTAGTTTTCGGGAGCCTTTCTTGACGCAAAGAAACCACCGTTCTTTGTGACACTGAAAGAAATTTTGAACCAAGCTGTTTCAACTTTGGTCAACATTACAATGATACTTCTACTTTCATCTAGGTCTAGAACTAAAATTGATACTACTTGTTTCTTGGTTGGTTTTTACCCAACAAGAAACAATTCCATTTTCAGTGTGACGTCGGTCTACCTGGCGTAGATGTAGCTGGTCTAGGTGTGTCCACCTCGGTCTACCCGCGTGAACCGGGGTACATGGACCGAGGCCGAGGTAGACCGATGTGGCCGAAGGTAGACCAACTTAGACATAGTCAGTTTAGTCTTGGGTGCACCTGGATGAAGAGGAAAGCACGTCTCCTCGCAACACATACTTACAGGGATGAGGAAACCTGGCAACAGTGTGAGGTGCAGGGTTGATGAGAAGTCGTTCGTGGGAGCGGTCAATGACCACCCGGCACCGACTGCCAAAGTGAGTACCCGATGTTACCTGGACCTGGTAAAGTGAGGGATGAGCCTGAGATGAGCCAGCAGGAATTGTCTTTTGCAGAATATATACACAGGATAAATTGAGCTGGGCCTAGTCGGTGTACCGGAATAACCCGAGGTAGCCGGGGGTAGGCGGAGGTAGGGGGGGCGTCCACGTTACGTAGACGGAGGTAGACAGGGGTAGACCGACGTCGACCAACCTCTGTCTACCTGTCGTCGTAGACGCATGTAGACGTACGTGTACAGGGGTAGACCGAGGTAGGTGGAGGGTAGGCAGAGGTAGACCGAGGTAGACCGAGGTTGGTCTACAGGGGGGGGAACGCAGTGATTTGCGTGGATGGTGTATTCTTACGGGACAATCCGCAGCAGCTCGTAACCCAAGGATCTGTATCTAAGGTTCCGTTCATTAATGGCGTCAACGACGACAAGGGCACCCTTTTCTCGTTCACAGCTCTCAATATATCGCGAGTCATCCCTCCCTCTGCTTCCCAGTGATCTGATCCAACCGCCACAGCTCCACTGCCGAGCTCGTCGACTACTGACAAACCTACTTCCTCCCGCGCGCCTCCAAAGCGGAGATTGCAGAGGCGTTTGCGCATTACCCGAGCGACCCCGCTGCCGGATCGCCCTTCAACACGTTCGACCAGAACGCGCTTACGCCGTATTTCAAGCAGTACACAGCGATCATGGGCGACTGGGTGTTCCAGGGCCCGCATCGCTTCTTCCTGCAGCATAGGTCCGATTTGCAAGAGACGTGGTCGTACTGTGTGATACCACTTTTCTCGCTGTTTCATCCTGATACTCACAAATACAACAGTGTACAAGCGCGGAAAAGACACACCCTACCTGGGTGCCGTAAGATCCACCTTGATGGCTCGATGATACATTGCGCTGAGGAAAACACCGCAGTGCCACAGCATCGAGGTGCCGAACGCATACGGCGGTGGCGACCTCGGGGAACGTTTCGTCCGCTTCACCACGACTTTGAACCCCAACTCGCCCACCTCAAACGGTAGCAATGGCACTGATATTGCCTGGCCCCGATACACGGCCGAGTCGAAGGAGATGTTGACATTTCTCGATGGGGACGTTCCGCAGACGATTACACAGGACAATTATCGGATGGAGGGGATCCAGGCGTTGACAAACCTGATGCTCAAGTTTCCCTACTGATGGAGATGACATACGATGTTGTAACGGAGGAAATGTAACGAATTGTCTGCACGCACTGAATGTTTTATTTTGTACCAACACAAAATACCTGCCCCGCGCTGCCTCAAGCACGCCTGTTCCTTTCACCTTGAAGTGAAGGGTGACACGTTTCATGATAGAACACGTATATGTATGAATCGAATTGGGCTTCTCATGGGCCTTAGCAGGGAATCTATATCTTGAGTACGGAGATTACCACAGTTGAAAATGTTGCGAAGGGCACCAACTTTGCCTTTTGCCATTCATTCCTGGTAATTCTGTCGACTTGAGAACGCAACGTTGACACAGGATCTCATCAGCATGTCAGGAAAGGAGTGAATTATTCCCGAAAAAGATTTCTTCGAGGACAAAGGCTTCGCTTGTCTTTCACCCGCCAACCAGCAAATCTCACCGCCATCACCAGGGCAATCAGAGCACTCGGATGCATTGGTTGGTGATGCTGGAGGGCAGAAGTGTCCCTCGGTATCCCCTGCCGGTACCCCGCGTATTAGTCGCATCCTCAAAATTTCCCCTCCCAGCACAGATGGTCGTCCCGTCTTGACAATAGGTTTCAAAGTCCCGAGCACAATTTCCGAGCCACGCACCACTTCCGGGGCAGATGTATTCACATAATTAATATAATATTTGTAAATGTACTAATCATATATTTTGCGACCTAAGAAAGTGTATTATCAGCGACTGCCTACCTGGCCACACTAGGTAGCTGGCCACTTCCATAATATGAGCCCATGTGATAGAAACCCTCGAGATTTGGCGTCTGTGGGATGGAGTATGACCTTTGAGGACACTGTATGTCAGATTTGGAGGTGAAGCGAGGCGGCCATCAAAAGTTGTGCAATGTTCTTGATCGAGATGGCAGCGTGTGAACCTGATTTCTTATCTCCGAACAGCCCTTCACCCAATCCTCGCGCTCGTTCTCCACTAATTCCGAGTATATACAAGATTAGTGGGAGTGGGAGTCGTCGAGTTGCACTGATGGCGTTCGACTCGCACTTTCTGATGGACAAAAGTGCGACTCGGTTTCCCGAGTGCGACTGGTTACCCGACGGCTTTGATGGGAACAAGATCGGTGCACGGTGTGCCGATGCTTCTGATTTCTCCCGACAGCAGTATCGAACATTGTAGCCTGAAATCGGACTTTAGGGGAAACAAAGTGTATTTTGTTGTAGATTCATTTGAGTATTTATACAGTGAGGCAGGAAGGTCCAAAAAAAGTAAAGCTGAAAACAAAGATGACATGTACTGTTCTATGGGTGTTTGCGGCCATCCAGACCATGGAGATCACACACAGATACGATGGGGAAGTCCAGCATGGGGATGAAAGGCAAGTAAAGCAAGCTCAAGTACAATAAACTGAGTAAGAAATTGGGATATTGAGGTCGCAATTGGCAGTTGACTGACACAGGGTGCCACCATGTTGGAAATACAACCCGTGGCTGTGTTCATTACCAGGTGAACACTATTCCAAATACAACCATGCGGTATTCACACCGAAAACAGAATTGTTTCTTGTTGGATGAAAACCGACCGTGGAATTTGTAGTATCAATTCAAGTTCTTATTCTACCTAAAACCCCAAGTATTAATGTAATATGAAGTGAAATTGAAATACCTTGTTTCAGAATCCATTTCAATGTCACAGAAAGAGGTAGTTTCTTTGCATCATGAAAGGGTCCCAGAAACTTCAAGTTTCACTGGACCTTTCAAGGCCACCAAAGGAACCAATTTCAGGCATAAAGAAAGCTGCGCTGAAACAGCCACTTTCAGCGCTACTTTCTGATATGCCTGAAAGAGCCAGTTTCATTGTTGAGCCATTTTTGCCATTGGTCCGGGAAATGCCGGACCAATAGCAAAAAAGCCGCGGTCATGAAACTTGTTCTTTCAATATTTTTGAAAGGGACTCTGAAAGAGTCTCTTTCAGCAAGACTTTCTTTGTTCAAGGGATTGGTTCTCTCAGCACTTTTGAAAGGCATGGTGAAACTAGTAGTTTTCGGGAGCCTTTCTTGACCCAAAGAAACCACCGTTCTTTGTGACAGTGAAAGAAATTTTGAACCAAGCTGTTTCAATTTCGGTCTACATTACAATGATACTTCTACTTTCATCTAGGTCTAGAACTAAAATTGATACTACTTGTTTCTTGGTTGATTTTTATCCAGCAAGAAACAATTCCATTTTCGGTGTGATTTCTCGTATCCTCTATTCTATTTCACCGTTGCCCTCTAATACATATGGCTCTCATAACTACAATACCAATTTACTTCTGACTCATAGATAAGCAGCTTGTATAAATACTAAGCTACCTATTGAATAAATTCAGTCTTTTCTTTAGTTGCGAACCCACATCAATTTATCATTCCCATAGGTTATGGGCCCCGACCATCGCAACTAAAACAAAATCCTCGCCACTTTGATCATCCTCATACTGCCTTTTGAATAAATCTATTCACGCACCATGTCTCTTCCCACATCCACCAAGCTTGGCGACGACTTCTTGCGTATCCCAAAGCTTGATGTCACTGGAACGAACTGGGTCATTTATAAAGACCGGTTCTCTTGGGCTATTGACGCTCGGGGTCTCAGCGAGCACCTCGATCCTAATTCAGGCCCACCACCAGACCCTTTCGTGTCTGTTCGCGGCACGGCCGATGCGCCAATTCAAGTTGTGCTTAATGCTGCACAACTGATCACGGATGTTGAGTGGAAGAGAGAACTTAAGGAGTGGAAGCAGGGTGAAGCGATCGTGAAGCAGCAGATCGCAGGGACGATCCCAGACTCACTGTTTATGAAGATCTGAAACAAACCTACGGCCAGCAACATTTGGACGGAACTTGGGAATGAATTCCAGAAGAAATCTCGCATGGTATTGGTTGATTTGTGCCGCAGGCTTCAAGAAGAGCGTTGTGACGAGCGGAGCGATTTGCGTGCCCACTTCACAAAGCTCAGGACCATGCGCGAAGATCTCGCGGCAATGGGTCAACCCCCGACCGAGGACGACTTCTACGCAATCATCCTCAGCTCCCTACCTCCCTCATTCGATCCCTACATTTCCGCAGTTAGCACTACGTCAAGCGTACTGGGAACAACTCTTACACCGGATGACCTCATGCTCACCGTCACGGACGAATACGAGCACCGACTTCTGAAGAGGAACGGCAGGAAGGACGACAAGGACACCACCTTCTACTCCAATGATTCTTCCAATGGGAAGGGTCGGTCTGGAGGTTCGAATTCTAAGAAGGATGCCGAGTGCAAGGGGTGCTCGATTTCTGGATCTTGGCCTTTGATGTGGCTAAGCGAATGGTTTGATCGATCTTCGGCATTATACGGCATCCATTTTTGGCAAGACCCGACGGAGACCGACTCGCTCTGCATACACCTCTATCGCCAACGCCACCACACTTTACACAGAGTATCTACTGGGTTGCGTACACATGGGCATCTTCTATTCTATCCAAAAACATCGACATTCGACGACGACAAAGGCAGAAGAAGACTCATTATTTGACAAACTATGTGCACCATATACAGTGTTATGGTTCCATGTTGGGACCAGGGCAGTGAGACTGCGTCAAAGACGCGAGAGGAATCGAGCGAGACGCGCAGGCGGCGTGTAATTTGACGGCAGGAGAGGCGGTGAGCTGCCAGCAGTGCAAAGTGATGGCATTGTTGGGAACTGATGGGAACTTCCTTTTCTGGGGGGGGGGGGGTCGTGGGAAGGAGGCCATAATCCCGAGATCGAGCACCTCTTGGCCGAGTGCTTCAATTGCAAGAAGAAGGGTCATTATAAGGCCGATTGCTGGGCTGAAGGCGGCGGCAAAGCTGGCCAAGGTCCGAAGGGAAAGGGTAAAGGGAAGAGTAAAGGGAAATCGAAGGACGCAGCGGGTGCAGCTGACGATGACGGCGCGTGGATGGCCCATGCAGAAGCCAACGTGTTGGACTTTGTTGAACAAGGTCTCAACATATCCACCAAATTTTCGGACAGCAAGAATGTCGAGGAAGACTCACTTGAGCTCAACAACACCTCCATCTACTCGGATGATTTTTCCGACATCTTCGATGGGCTTCCCAAGGGTCCCGAGTTATTCGATCACTCTGCGGAGGATGAATATAGCGAGATGCCTGACCTCCAGGATGTCTCGGACTCGGAGGACGAAGCGGACGACCTAGACGACACTACCAGTGCAACCAACAGCAGTTCGGAGAGCTCAGATAGCTCTACCGAATGGGTTGAGGTCGGCGAAACCTTCTTTGACGAGTTCTTGGCTCGCGCGCCTACAGAACATGCACTCGATGAACTTGCAGTCAATGTTGGACTCATGGATAAATCATCAATTGGGACGGAAGAGGCGTACACAACGTCTTTCGACTCAGCAATGCTCAGCACCGAGACACCTGGGAATAGCCTCATCAACATAGATTTGTACGATTCAGGAGCATCCAAGCACTTCTCAGGGAATCGTGCGCGATTCCTGAATTTTGTGGAAATCACCCCCAGGTCCATCACCGCTGCGGACAAGAGGTCCTTCCAGGCGATTGGAAAAGGCGACATGTATATCACTGTGCCAAACGGTGATAAGCTGTCAAGAATTCTTTTGAAGGATGTCTTGTACACACCTACCATGGGAGTAACTCTGGTTTCCATCAGTCGAATCGACGCTGCGGGATCGCACATTTGGTTTGGAGGCGGAGCCTGTCAAATCTTTGACAAAGACCGAAAGCCTGTAGGCAAAATCAACGAGATGGGCGGACTTTACCGAGTTTTCACGCTGCATGCCAAACCCGCACCTAAATTTGCTGGAGCTGCAAAAGAAAAGGTCACCATCAATGAATTGCATCACAGGATGGGACATATTGCGCACGAAGCCGCTCGCAAACTGGTCAGCAAGGGACTAGTTCATGGAGTTGAACTGGACGAATCCAGTAAACGCACCATTTGCAAATCTTGCGAGTTCGCAAAGATGACACGGAAGCCGATCCAGAAATTCCGGGAGGCTCCTCGTGCGAAAGAGCTTGGAGACAAATCTCACTCGGATGTCTGGGGACCTGGCCCCGTTCGCACTATTCGCCACAAGGAATACTTTGTCAGTTTTACGGACGACAAAAGCCGGTACACTCGCGCTTACTTAATGGCTCATAAAGACGAGGTCTATGGGCATTATCTTGCAGAGGAAGCCTGGTGGAAGACACAGAAGAATGTCAAAATCAAGTGCCTACACTCGGATCGCGGAGGGGAATACAGGAGCAAAGAATTCGATGCTCACCTCGCAATCCAAGGCACCATTCGACGTCTAACTGTCCACAACACGCCCGAGTATAACGGGGTATCTGAAAGACTCAACTGCACGCTTTTGAACAAGGTTCGTGCTATGCTTCATGATAGCAGCTTACCGAGTTTCCTGTGGGGCGAAGCACTCATGCACACAGTGTATTTAAAAAATCGCACCTGGACTCGAGCAATTGGCGAGACCACACTGCACGAAATTGTCTTTGGAGAGAAGCCAGTTCTGGCTGATTTGCATCCTTGGGGCTGCAAAGTTCTTGTGCACAACGAGAATGATTCCAAGCTGAATATGCGCGGAACCATTGGGCATTGGGTGGGAATTGACGAAGAAAGCGCAGCTCACCGCATATATTGGCCAAATCGTCGCACCGTCGGAGTTGAGCGCAGCATCAGCTTCAATCTTGAAGAAGATGAGGTTGTGACAAAATTACCGCTCGAGGGGGAGTGGGATGTAATCGAGCGTCCATCTGCCCAGCACGAGCCGGTTCCAGCGCCCTTTGAAGCTCCACAAGCAGCCGAGCACGCTCCTCCACCCAGAATCGAGGAAGTTCCAGATGTTGATGACCCGCAACCAGCCGAACAAGAGCAAGCCCAGCCACAGAATGATTTTCTAGGTGACAACTTCGAAGGGGAAGAGCCCGAGGGCCGTCCCAAGCATGTGCGCAGAGAATCTGCTTATATTCGGCGCCTTCGCGATGGCGATGGAGTCACCAGCAACCGCAGAGCAGACCCCCCTATCCCGAAAGGCATGCAGGAAGTGCCGGAAGAGGCAGCTGCCTCAGATGACTGGGAACTGGTTGGAGTCGAAGACTTTGCAATGGCCGCTGTTACTGCCAGTGCTGAAGGACTTGAGCCGACGTTCGAGGAAGCGAAGAAGAGACCGGATTGGCCTAAATGGGAAGAGGCGATCAAGATCGAGCTTGCCTCATTGGAACGTAATGGCACATGGTCTATCATTGAGCGCCCGCCTGGCGCCAACATCGTTGGAGCGAAATGGGTTCTTCGCATCAGGAAGAACGCTTCTGACGAAATCGAGAAATACAAAGCACGATTAGTTGCAAGAGGATTCACCCAAATTCACGGGGTTGATTTCTACGAAACTTATGCACCAGTCGCTAGACTGTCTTCTTTTCGGCTCCTTCTCGCTATCGCAGCTTGCAACGACTGGCCGGTTCACACGATCGACTTTGACACCGCATTTCTCAATGGAGTTCTTGTGGAGGACAAGTATATTTATCTCGAGCAACCCCCTGGCTACGCGACCAAGGACAGGAAGACATTTGTGTTGAAATTACACAAATCTCTTTACAGTCTTCGGCAAGGCGCAAAGAACTGGTATGACTTCTTTTGCGAAGCAATGGCCGACCTCAAGTTCCGACGCTGCGAATCCGATCATGGCGTATTCTACAAGGAGGAAGATGGACATCTCCTGGTCCTTGCCATTCATGTGGACGACTGCATGATATTGGGGAGTTCTCTCACACAGATCAGGACGTTCAAGGTCGAAATGAACGCAAAATACAAGCTCACCGACCTGGGACCAATTAGTTGGCTCCTCGGAATCAAGGTCACCCGGGATCGTGCTGAGCGTACAATCTGTTTGTAGCAACATGCCTAAATTGAGGCAATTATCACACCGTTCAACTTCAACGATTTGAAGCCGAGGGCGATGCCTCTTGACCCCAATGTTCCTCTGACAAAGGCCCAGTGTCCCACAACCGTCGCGGAAATTGCGCGGATGAAGAACGTTCCATACGCTAACGCCGTCGGTTCTCTCGCGTACGCCGCCAAGGCTACTTGGCCCGACATCGCGTTCGCTGCTTCCACTGTCGCCCAATTTCTCCATAATCCTGGCTGGACCCATTGGGAAGCTGTGAAGCATATCTACCAGTATCTTGTGGGCACATTGAAGTTGGATCTTGTTTATGGGGAAGACAAGCGCGGCCTGAAAGGCTATGTTGACGCCGATGGCACCTCGCAAGATCATCGCAGGGCCATCACTGGGTACGTATTCAGTGTTGACAGTGGCGCAGTTTCCTGGTCTTCAAAGCAACAGGAACTCGTAACGCTTTCGACCACCGAAGCCGAGTACGTTGCCACAACCCACGCTGCCAAGGAGGCAATGTGGATGCGCAAACTCATCGGGGAAATCTTTCGCCCCTTGATCTTGCCCACCACGCTGTTCAGTGACAGCAAATCCGCTATTGCCCTTGCGGAGGACGGGCATTATCATGCATGCACCAAACACATAGATTTGCGCTACCACTACATCTGCTATATCATCGAAGCCGGCGCAATCAAGCTCATCTATTGTGCAACGGATGACATGACTGCCGACACCCTCACCAAGGCCCTCCCTAGCACCAAGGCTAAGCACTTCGCTCGCGCACTTGGACTGTCCACGGCTTGAGGGGAAGTGTTGGAAATACAACCCGTGGCTGTGTTCATTACCAGGTGAACACTATTCCAAATACAACCATGCGGTATTTCTCATATCCTCTATTCTATTTCACCGTTGCCCTCTAATACATATGGCTCTCATAACTACAATACCAATTTACTTCTGACTCATAGATAAGCAGCTTGTATAAATACTAAGCTACCTATTGAATAAATTCAGTCTGTTCTTTAGTTGCGAACCCACATCAATTTATCATTCCCATACACCAGAGGCTCGGGGACATTGTTGCCATGGGAAGAGGGGAATTGAAAGCAAAAAAAAAAAGCAAGAAATCCGCAACGGCGTCGGGTTCATGGCGTAGCGTGCAGTGCTGCAAGGTGAGACGTAAAAATTGACACCCTTGAAATTTCCCACATTACCTCCAGGCCCTATGATGTCTTGGAGACTTGGAGCAGGAAAGGATGAGGAATGAATTAAGTGGTTGCGACAGTCCGATCACGAGTTCGGCAACAAAGGCTCGACATGCGGCAGACAGTCCGGCAGAACATCTATTGATGGGGGATCAGTCCCACTACTGATCTATTTGCCATCAGTCGCACCAGGATGTGCACTCAGTCACATTAATTTGGACGAGTTGCACTCGGCTAGCATGGGAGTGGGACTGGGCGAGTCCCACTCCCACTAAAATCGTTGTTATTCGCTCCTAGGCTATTTATTGTGATTTTTCATCGCACCTTTGCTCATGCTCTCAACGCGCGTGCTTCCGGTCTTTCCGGGGCACCGTATATTACAGATGGGGCAGCTCGGCCGACATACGACACCCTCACCGTGCTCTGGGTAGTTGCCACTCTGTTTCATACCACAGAACGGTGGCTACGGCACAGTATGGCTAGTGCTGGCCAAAAATACGATACGGAAAAATATATTTTGAATATATTCAAATATGCATGAATATGATACTGCCTTGGACCCTCCCACTGAATATGAATATGATATGACATGGATATAATACAATATGGTGGTCAGCATATTCAAATATATCTGGATACGGATATAAATTGAAGTCCAGGTTGGGCCATCAGCAATCACGGACCATCCCAGCGGCAACCTTGGCGGCAATTTCGCTTAGGACAGGCAATCAGGCTGCTGCATAGCTGCGGAGATCAAAGCACCACATCAGCAAACAGACAGAAGACAGAATCTCTTCCGTCACCTGTGGGCGCATCAATGGCCGCCTCACCGTTGATCAAGGAAGATTTGGAAACTTTGCTCACTGCCATCAATAATCTTCCTGCCTCTGCTCAGTCTGGGCGCCGCGATGATCCTCTTGGAAAATATCTTACCCCTGGCCTAACCAAGGGCGACAATCCCGAACCCGCTTTTCCCTCCCACAAGGACGGTGCTTATTTTATATTCAATCAGCAATGGGAGCGTGTATTCCAAAAGCAGCCTGGCGATCCCGACGACAAACTCCCGAAGCTTGTATCCCGTGGCTGCGGGATGCACGGCTTGATCCTGGCTCACGCCTGGGCCAATCATTACACGACTGTGGTAAAGCCGGATGAGAGGAATCTGATTCAGCTACGGGTCCAGACCCTGCTCAATTTAATTACCGAGTCGTGAGTGTCGGACCTACATACCCTTGCAGCAATATGATAATTATTTCATGACGGCAGCGTTGGCGCCATTGGTCCGACTGTCAACAACGGTGTGTCTCCGGGCGTCTATTCACTTCTTGTGTGACACCGTGTATGTAGAGGATCCCGAGTCTGCTGAGGAAGGAGAGAACGACAGCGCGGATAAGAATGAAGTACGTGATGATTTTGTAATGATTTTAGATTTGACGTGAATGTTCCCCGTGACTGTCTTTTAAAGGGTCAAAGCAAGAAGCGTAAGAAGGCTGGCGCGGCGACGAAAGGCCCAAAGAAGAAAGCAAAAAAGGCTGTCGCTGAGGGCGGTGATGTATACTTCACTTTCCAGTGCACCTATTTGACGGCTCAAAGTTCGATATTGGTTTAGGAGGTCCAGAACCAGCAGGCGAAGCCTAACCCGAAGCTTAAATCAACCGCCGCGGCCACCAAGACGTCAAAGAAAGTGCAAGACAAGGTAAAATTCTTTTGTTTGTACCGTCCAATATAACTTGTCATTTAGTCGTCGGGGGAGGACTCTGACAGCAGCTCTGAAAGCTCAGAGGAAGAGACGGCTGAACGGCGCGCCAGTGTCAAACTGATCTGGGCCCTATCGCAGTACCGCGACCCGAAAAAGGCCATGAACAGGAAAGCTCAGGTGTGGAAATTCTATTGTCGTTATTGCACGTATGTTGTTCTGTTCTAAATTTTGAACTCGAACCGCTGAATTATTTGGACAGAAGATACCGTTGCTCCGCCCGTACGGATGGCATCGATGAATGGGCTCAAGAAACGGAGAAAATCAAGGCTACCAGCAATTTTATCAAGCATGCAGAGGACTGCGACCACCGCCCTTCTTCTCAGGCGTGGGATCAGTATCAACTCGTGCGCGAGCACAAACGTCTAAACTTACCTCCTCTTCCCACGAGCTCGGATCCTTCCCCGTACGAGGCGGAGCAGGAAATGATGAGTGATTTTATTCGGTGCAGCGTTGAGAACCCAGCTAAAGCCGTTACCAACAGTAACTATCGAAAGCATCTCGTCGAGGCCATCGTCGAAGATGATCTGGCATTTAGCGTTGCTGAGAAAGGGGGGATGTTGAGGCTGCTTACCCATCTAGTGCCGCGGGGAGTCAAGGCTAGAGTTCCCCATCAGACGGTGCGGTGCGACATAGATGCGTTGCAGGGCACCCTCAAATTAAAACTTCGAGAGCTGCTTAAGGTTCCTTATTTCTACTTCCGTGTTTCTGGCGTCTCGACCACCGTAACACTTGGCTTTGTTCGCAGGCTAACGACTCCAAATTCAGTATCGCAACTGACATTGTGACCACCAAACAAATGGTCCATGCCTTCCGCGGCTTGGTCATCTCATACATCGACAAGGACTGGGTGCTCCGGGAATACGTACTTGATTTAATTCCGCTCGATGGTGATCATTCCGGGAAGTCCGTCGGCAAGTTGATTTTCCGTCGCCTGAAAAAAGATAAACTCGCCAGCTGTATAAGTGAGCATGTTCCCTTCGTTACATTTGAATGTATGAAACTATCTTACTTCCAGTGGCGAGTGCTGCGGATCACGCATCCAGCAACGGGCCGCTCAACCGAACTGTTGCAAGGAAATGTGCGGAGCTCAACCCTGACACAGCGAGTGCGAGAAACATCCAAATTGGGTGCGGTGGCCACGGTACCAACCTCGTTGCTCAGTATGGATTTTTCTTTCTTTTTTCTTTCGCGGTTTTCGTTCACTGAAAATGTTTTAGGAAAATCACGGGTACCCTCGGGATGTCGCCGAAGGTCGAGGACCTTGATCTGTACAATGAGACTCGTAAGTATCCACTTGTGTACGATTCTACGGTGGATCCGGTTGTGGTGCGGGAGATGGAGCTGATGGCTACAGAGGCTAAGGGTGAGACCGGCAAGAAAGTGAGTGGGGATTCAGACGTAGGGTCCGATGTAGAGACGGGGTCAGAGGGGAGTACGAGCGAGGACTCCTCTGATTCAGAATACGAGGAGGTGGACGAGGGTGATGACGAATGGGAGAATGTGTCGGACGTGCCAAAAGCGGTCAAAGGAGAAGAAGGTAAAGGCGCCGAAGGTCTTTACTCCGGTTGACAAGGTATATTCAATTTGTGTCGTCACATCCACCCTGATTTACTGCCAGTTGCAGATTCATTGCGTCGCAGTTCATATTCTGTGCTCAGAGATTCGGCGGAAAACGGCGCGGCGGCTCATTTGTCGCAAAGTTACAGCTCTTTGCGGTACAACAGGCGCGCACTGTTTTTTTTTTTTTTTTTTTTGGCAAGTTTTCGTTACTTTTCATTAGAACAGCTACCCTGAGCTCAATTCTCAACCGTTTCCCCTCAAAATAGGCTCATTCAATTCGCATTGAAAATCCGCAGGTAATGGAATGTCGGTATTTTTGATCCTTTTCCGTAATAGAAATTCTTCTGGAAAGATTTAGTTTTGAATAGGACACCTGTAGCACTCGGAATACTGCACCAATTAACCTAGTTTTTGGATATGCTATAAATCTAATGTGGCCCAAGGCAACCACATGTTTATTTATATAACATGCTGAGTAATTGTAATCTAGTCTACACTTTAGTGAAGTAGATGTTCAGACACTACCACAAGTAGTGCTGTGCATAGAAATTTGACTATATTAAGCTCCGTAAACACCCACATTACCTAGGGTCACATTAGATGTATAGCATATCTAAACATTATACCAATTGCTGCAGTATTCTGAGTGCTACAGGTGTCCTATTCAAAACTAAATCTTTCCAGAAGAATTTCTATTACGTAAAAGGATCAAAAATACCGGCATTCTATTACCTGCGGATTTTCAATGCGAATTGAATGAGCCTATTTTGAGGGGAAACGGTTGAGAATTGAGCTCAGGGTAGCTGTTCTAATGAAAAGTAACGAAAACTTGCCAAAAAAAAAAAAACAGTGCGCGCCTGTTGTACCGCAAAGAGCTGTAATAAGAAGTATCACCACCTCGTGTTCATTCGCAGCATGAAGGTTCGCTGGAACACGACCCTCGCAGAGCTTGAGCGAGCACAGTTGTTGCAACCGGTTCGCATTTTTCTTCTTTTTTGCTTCATTCGCTCCCATGTGGTACAGGCATTCAACGTGTTCGTGAGCGAGCTGCCGAACGGCCTTACTGGAAAGGCAAAGAGGGTCGCGCAGGCCCGAAAGAAAAAGTGGGAGATGTCGTCCGGGGATTGGGAGTTTGTCGACAAGCTTGTCAAGGCTCTCGAGGTACGCAATTCTTTTTTTTCCAACACAGAACGTGCCCGACACTCGCCAGGTACTCAAACTGTGCACGCTTGAGTTCTCCAAGAAGAGTGTTCCGACGATAACTAAAGTGTTACCATTATACAAACTGATGGAGGTGACTCTTACCACCCTAGCCACAAAGCACAAAGAGGACGAACCCACTTTGAGCGCAGCACTACTTGCGGGTGCAGCGGTCGCTACCAAGTATATTTCCAATGCCTTGTTCGGCGACTATGTTCTGCTCGGAGCTGGTACAATTTCTTTTATCATTGGATAACTTGGCCTAACGCAAAACCCAGTCCTGCATCCTGCAGTGCGCATCGCTTTTTTCAAGGGTCAGCAATGGGACCTCAATGTCGCCATTCGCGCGCGCCAGCTGCTTCTCAACATTGTGAAGAGATATGCCCGAGCGGATCAAGACATCTCTCCCACCGAGGTCGACGCGGGTGCCAGTTCCAATTCCAGTACCATCACCGTGCAAAATACGATCTTTGCGATGGCCATGGCCCTGAAAGCAACGCCGGCTTTACCAAAAGTCACGGCGGCCGTTGACGGGAAGGACGAAGTGGATTTGTATTGCGGAAACATCTCTCCCGTTGCACCGGACTTCGATGATCCTCTGAAGTGGTGGAAGGTCGGTTTTTTTCCCTTTCTTCCCACTGTTCCCCGGATACGGTGTTGAATTTTTCTGGCAGGAGAATTCAGGCACATTGAAATACATTGGGCGCGTCGCACGGGATATTCTCGCCATTCCCGGTGTCAGCATCTCTGTCGAGCGCCTCTTTTCGAGTTTGAAACACACTCTGTCTGACGCTCAGTCGTCCATGACCGCGGAAACAGCATCGGTGGATATCGTTACAAAGGAGTGGTTGAAGTCGGGGCTTGCAGAGGGGGTGAACTACACGGATTTCATCAAAATTCACGAGAAGTAGAATATATTTGATTATATTCATATTATATTCGTATTCAATGGCCTCAATATGAATATGATTCGCTACGAATATGATATGGGGCCCTCATAGTGAATATGATATGGATATGAATATGATACGGAATTTTCGTATTCATATCATATTTTGGCCAGCACTAAGTATGGCCACGGTGGCTATGGCACAATGCAGCCACAGTGGCTATGGTACAATACAACCACCATTCTGTGGTACAGAACGGGGCGGCAACTATGTAGGTAATGTACTGAAGGCTTTGATTTTGGTAATTTCAGCGGGAAACCTTGGAAGAATCCGAATAACTGTGCATCAGGCAAGTGAAACGTACCAAACTGTAGACCTTACTGCAAAGGGATGGGCGGTCGGGAGGGCTAGTTCTTTTTCCAATATCTTTGAGGTGCATATAACTGCACTGTAAAGATCTTTGGGCAGGAATGTTACGGGGAACTATGGAACGAGGCCAACAAACCTGCATCAAAAGGTGTGAAAGGTGTGATTCCGGATTTGATGAGGATTTGTGGGCCTTGTTCCATGGCCCCATGCCACAGTTATACCTAGGAAACCTTACAGTCACACTCGTTGCACCCAGAAGATAGTTCGGAAATTTTATCAGCCCTCTCCAACAGCTCCTCCGTTTCCGGTAGGGTCTACAGTTTTATGCTGATCAGCGGTTATTGCTCTCGTTGCAAGGTTTCCTGATGATCCTACCCAAATAAAACTATTCAGTGCAGTATATTACATCCATATAAGTCCTGTAACAAAGTTACAGAGATCTCCGAGCCCACGTCCCGTTGCTGTGGATCAGAGGTAAGAAAACACCTAATGGGGTACAGTAAATGTATGATTGATGGAAGACACTATACACTGTACTTGAGCCTTTCGAAACGATTGCGACTGCTTTCGAGGCAAACGGATGAGAACTGAAGTCACTAGCGGGAAAAGAAAAAATCTATCAAAAAGTGGGTCAACACGGAAAAAACGGCCTGTGCCTTATCTTCCGCTAATCAAGTGCCATCAGGACACTACGGAACCTCCGGAAATCGCGGAGAACACTGACGATCAGTCTTATTCCGGCATCACCGGAGACCGTGCCCAGGCTGTAGAAATGATGTCCGATGGATTTCGGACATTCGGACATATACTCTACTAGATAATTTAAATAATTATTTGTCCGCCTTCCTAGCAACATGGAAAGCCCTCGGCGAAAGCCAACACGGTCCTCATTTCCCTCCGCATGCCTCTGCCTTCTCCGACACGCACCCACAAGAAGATGGGAAAAAAATTGCCCCCACTTGGTATGAATGCATCGCCCTGAGCGCGACGCATTTTCTATATAGACCCACTCAGGTGAACGATCTCTGCAGTTAAAATATGCCTCGATACCACCCTTATCGCACTCCTACGACGCTGGTGTTACGACCTCCCGCCCCTTCTCCACAAACTAAACAGCTTCTCAAAACGGCTAAGGAGCACCTAGATTTCTATAATTCTGCCGGAGTTCTCGTTACCTGGGTTGGAGACGATTGGGAACTAGTTTCCCGGTCGGTTGATTCCCTATTTATTCCTTCTCTTTTCTAACTCTTTTACCCCAGCCCGACTCGCAAAACAGCCAGCTCTTCCATCTTTGTCGGCGCCGCCTCTTTTCCCTCTGTCCCAAATTTCACCTATCCCCGTTGCCCTCATCTTGATGCCCATGGTCACCCCTACGCCCCCATGGAACTCCACATCAGCAAAAAACTCGACAATGTCAAAAAGGATTTCTTCCGCGCAGTGGATCACCTGTGTGATTTCATTGGTGAGTTATTCGCGCGTACTTTCACTTGCTTTTTTCTCATCCCATCTCATTCTTCCTCAGTTCTCATACCCAAAGTCCGACCAGCTATCTATACCAGTGAAGACGGTGTGTTTTCTCTCTATCACAGTTTACCCTCTTTAACCCAACATTCCCAGACAATGAAACCTGCCCCTCTACTCCCAGTACTTCTTTGTCCTCGTCCGCCATCAATGAAGTAGATGATCTTGTCAACTGGAACCCGCGTGTTCCTCCAGAGACCGGCACAACTCCTCTCACGAGCCCGACGTCCAGGCCGACCCCAACCCCGTCGCACAAAGAGCGCCTTCTCATTCATTATTCACGGTACTCTGAAGCTGTTTCTGCTGCTCGTGCCAGCTCTGGTACGCTCCATACTCTATTTCCTTTATTTGCTCTCACAGCCCTTAGATATAGACATTCTCGAAGCCTGCTGGGATGGCGTTATCACGGGACAATTTGAAAGTGAGCGCCGTCTTCTGGTCCTTTGTCCCAAACTCAATACCTCTTACAGCAAACCCCTCCTCCCATCTCGCATTCCCCAAATCTGGGACCTCAACTCACCGGGTGTTGCAACCATACGATCAGTCTTTTTACCCAGGCTGCCTCAAGCGCACCTTTCTCGAGCTCGAATTTCTTCATACCGACCTTGGGCAAGCGCTCCGCGCCCTCAACTCGACCATCGGCATCACCTTCGATGTTCTCCAAGAAATCATTCAAGACAGTACCAGCTGCACTGTGTGCAAGTGTCGCTTTAGCCGTGACGGCTTCAATCGCCACATCCGGGATGCATTCTGTGGAAATAGTCCCACACGCACTGCTGGTGTTTCCCCTTCTCTCACTCCTTCCTCTATCATGCTGATGGTTGCTCGTTTCAAGTCGTCTCGATCCCCACTATCAACCGTCTACCACATGAACTTGCTCTGCGAGAACTCCCGCCCGGCAAGCAGCTGGGCTCAGAGGCAGAGTTTCTTGATTCCCCCATTGGTGCCGCCCTTCTTGAATGGAATTCCCCCTTGGGAGTCCCCCTGGACGTTTGGGCGATGGCGTCGACCGCAACCACCGAGTGCGCGGCTTGCCAACTTTGCCGCACCTTCCCTGCGCACGCAGCTCACCTTCACCCAGTGACCGGCATGTGTAATGATCTGGTGGATGAAAGCGGGGTAGAATTAGCCGCCTAACTTTACTTGTATATTTCTTTTCTTGAGTTTTCAACGTTTACTTGGTATCTACAAGCAGCATGTATTATCTTTTCTTCCGAATTTTTCAGTTTGTGTGTGACGTGACCAGAATGATATCTTGGCTTTTTCTCTGACGACACAGAAAACTCGAGGCGATGGTATTCTCTTCTCTACCTGCCTCCTGTTTCGTTCCTGGGGTCTCCAATGCCTCGTTTTTCTTTTTCTGGGGCACGCGTTTGACCGGGATTCCAAGTGCTTAAGAACAAACTGCGCGCAGTAGTCCAAACCCCAACCTTTGTGTCTGGCGCTATGGATCCCCCTCGCATCTGTCTTTTTGACACTCGTCTCGCATACGAGCAAGCAAAACAGACAGAGCTCACCATTTATAGCCACTGCCTGCGTGGGTTCGTCCAGGCGTACTGGTGCGATTTGACCACCTTTCTCTCTTCATTAACTCACTGCAGCGACCCTTTAGGCCTGAACGCAACAATGTCCGCCTCACACCCACCGAGCTAGCAGTTTTTGTGCTTCAACAGGGCCTTCATTGGCCTTGTTTCTGTAGTCGTCTTCATGGCGGCCCCCTGTCCTCGTACATCGTCGTGGAGCGAGGCAACTGTTTTGTTTACTGCCACTATAACCCTCCTCGTTGCTCCTACTTCAGTGCGTGTTCTTGGGTTTCATCTTTAGGCTATACTAACAGACATTGGAAGTTCTCTTGAACGACGTTTACCGGACTTCGACTCTCTCCCACGAATATTCTGTCCCTATTGTTTCCTCTGCTCCTTATACAACCCCCCTCCTAGCATCCTTCGTCTTGGAGTGCTCAAAGATCGCCAGCCCCTTCTGTCCCCCCAAACTCAAGGGTTATCTGGGAGATGCCAATCCGGAGGTCAGACAGATCGCAAAAAGAGTCATGGTCCCCGGGACGGACCTGGAAGGACGCCCGGGACCCCGCCATGGTAAGCTAACTTATTCCTCTTCATTCTGGGTATCCACTCGACCCGTCAGTTATTGTACCCTGCAAGACATACGTCGACGCCGCCGCGCAAACTGATACTGCAATGGAACACAACTGTCAGTCGTCTCCTTCTTGTTTTTGAAGTGTCCACTCATCCTCTATCCACAGACCCCACTATCTATGCCGCTGAGAACGAGATCACCATCATGTCCAATCTTTTCGCCAAACAGCCCCTCACTAACAAGGATGTGTTAAAACTCATTAGGCGCTGTAGCCGCTGTCGCAAGATCTTTCTCTCTCGTTTCCTTCCCGCTCATCTGGTGGTCTGTGATACCTATGTCGACAAGGGAGCATAAACTTCATACATTTACTATGTTGCATACACTGTATCTTTTCGTGTTTCTTGCTCACGTCTGTATTTCTTGACATGAATGCATTTTATATTTAAAAATCTCAAAGCTCAAATAATATTTCAAGAGAGGAAGTGCCGCCGTTCAAAGAAAGGAGAGTAGTGGGAGAGAATCAGATTTAACTCAAATAATAATGCTATTTCAAGATCTGAGGCTTCAATAAACTACGCGCGAACATAATGTCTAACTATGTGTGTGTCCCAACCTCCAGCGTCCTTCTCCCACTGGTTCCCTTCACGATCTGTGTGCAAAACCAAAGTCGCCCGTAATCCCTTGAAGTGCGAATTGAAGTGGGTGATATAACATGAGGGGAATATCAAGATATGTCCCATTCGGCATTTCAACTTGAGTCCCAGTTCATAAAGACAAATAGAGGCTATTCGTTGCTGGTTTTAAATTTCAAATTTCAAGACGCAAATTTTAAGTGGAGCATTTGATGCGGTGGAGAATGTAGCTCCGGCGGCGGTATTTACGTCATCGGCTAACGCTGCCTAAAATGGCCGCGCCCTGCAGCGCCCGAGCTCTAATCCTCTCGCCATGCACAACAATTATAACGACGTGCCGCGAACCAGCAGCAGCTGCAAAATAACTGGATGGCGACTGTCATCAATCCCGGCACGAGCATCGCGATCGCAAGTCGTGCAGCTGCCAACATTGGTTTCGAAACCGGATTGCGCGGCATTTTCAACCGCGGAAAGCACGGTGACGATGGATATAATGGATGAAGACCGAGCAGAGCTGACTAGTAGCAGTAATATGAGTTGTAGGGCAGTGGGGATGTCCATGGTTGAGTTCACGGAGCGCGTTCGTTGACGCGCCGTTTATGGTGTGGGGTAAATGACCTCATTCTATTCCTCATTGGGATTTATCTCCGAGCAGGTGACCGCGCTCCTCCCTGCTCCACCACTTGACATCGGTTACTTTTTCAAGATCAACCGCTCCAAATTTCAAGAAAAAACGTCCAAAAAGCGGCTTCGAATAGCCTCTAATGTCCCCGCCTTCACACTCGCCAGCGAAAATAATTTCGCACTCTTCGTTGTCCAAAGCATCCTTGTGTGCATCGGTGGCCACACGGAGATTGAACATGAAACCTCCGAACGGGTACGAAGGGGAGGATGTGTTCAACGGTAGGACGTCCGCAAACATGCGCATTTTATTGTACGCTTCGGGGCGGAGACGCTCAAACTGTGACAATTTCTCAGCAACGGAAAAGAGAACAAAAGAAACCGATGCGCACATTAACTCGCTGGAACTCAAGCACCTCGCCGAAGACCTCAGACAAGGCCTCAAATTCCATGCTCTTCTGAATAGTGTCCACCGTGCAGACAGGAACTCTCTGGGAGAAATTGACTTTGACTTGGGGCTTGCATATCTTATGTGCATGGACACCTTTTGGAGCACCGTAACCCTGATCAGAGGTCAGAAACAATTTTTTGTACTGGAACCACTGGAACCACTCACCCGCTCCCCCATCCTATAATACCAGGTGTAAACTGAGACATGGTACGCGTACTTCTCTCTCCTCGAGTCTTCCCACCTATATTCTCCTGGGATAATAGCGTCCAGACGTTGAAGCGCGATTCTGAACCGCTCGACGAGATCAGGGGGCATGATGATAAGAGTGACAACTATCATGCCTGAAGCATCATAGATAGTCAGCGTTTGTCTAGTACTCAGGTCAGCGATGCTTCAATTTGACAATCCAGTTTCACGCACCCATCCAGAATGTCAGGATCAAGGGCGATGTACTTTCCCGGCTCAGTTTTGGAAAGCTATAGTAGGTCGGACCGTTAGGCAGATATACGGCGAGAAACTAGGTGCTCGTACCTTGTCTTTCAAGTCTGCAACATCTTTAGCAACCTCTGCTTCATCGGCGAGTTCCCTTTGTTGTTTGGTGAAAGTCTTGCCCTCGCCTTTCTCGAAAGGGAGTGCGGTGGATTTTAGAATCGTCACTGGTACTTTCATGGTGAGCACTGGGGGAAAGTCGTACACAGGATATGGATTGGGGGTCCATGAGCTAGAAGGGTCGAGCTTCCAATCGGACGCCCGGGGAGGAAGCTTAAACAGACTGCTCATTCATGAGTGAAATACCACAACTGAGAACAATAACATACTTGGTTTCCACCGTCTCCAGTACCTGGTCCGCAGAAGTAACATCGGTGAAGCTGAAGACATCCTTCCCCCGAACAAACTTGAGGTTGTCCAGCGCCGGAAGTTGGGTGGACTGAAGATAGTGGATGGCAACTACTAGGCGACGTACGAGGGGCCGCCATTTGCCCTCTGATAACCAGGTGAGAATGAGACGATTTTGGGAAGAGCAGTCACCTACCGGATACTTCTCGCAGAGCGCATCCCAGGCAATCCAGATGCTTGATAATCTCGCCCCATCCGTAGGTCAAGGTTACGCGGAGACCCAGACAGGCGATTATAGGCAATATATAGAAAGTACCTGAAGAGGTTTTAGGCAAGCAAGATCGCTACATCAGACTTTTGACATTTTGATTGTGAGGTTGTACAACCCCGAAAAACCCCGAAAAACCTCTGAAAACATCGAAACCTGACAACGTCAAAACCCTATGTCCCGAGCCCACAAGCTCGAGCGTTCAAGCCCCCGCCAGGGCAGGATTTTGCTTTTTCTCACAAATATCTTTGGGGAACAGATATATTAGAGTCCTTAGAAACTTTCCAGAGCCCCCTTTTGTGACTCTGGGAACATTTATTACCTTCATTTACTGCCAAGTTGTGGGTCATTTGAGGTTGTGAGGTTGTCGGGAATACTGTACTATTTCAATCAATTCGGCATGGATTGTGACTCGTGACCGAAAACACAGATTCGGCACTTCGGCAACCACCCAATTTTGGCGTGACATCCTCAAAAATTCGGCACTCGAGACAAAAAAAACCACAAATTCCGCCTTTTTTTGCACCTCTAAGGAAGATTTGGCCCAGAGGTCACGGATTTACATTCGGCACTGGGCGCTGTGACCAGTGACCGAGACCAACATTCGTCACGGCACAGGGCGTGCGTGACGCGTGACCGCCGAATTGATCGAAATAGTACAGTACCGGCAACCTGAAAACCCCGGAAAACCCGCAATCAAAATGTCAAAAGGCTGATGTACTCACATAGAAGTATATCTCACCAGCACAGCAAAGATAGAGCAACCTCGTTCCCCAGTTGTGCCAATTCTGGAAAGTTGAGACACTGATTCCGTATTTCGTGGCTAGACCTGGGTCACCCGGTCTGCGTTTGCGCTCCGCGGTTGCCTCCATTCTCAAACTGAGAGCAGTTGGTTTCAAGGCCAGTCAAAATCTGAACGCAAGAGACGACTCACTGGTCTATGTTCAATGCAAGCTGGATCAACTTGCACATGTATATAAGATCGAACGAAACAGCGTCCGCCTCCATGGCAGCCAAATCCTCAACAACAGATTTGAGGTCGGTTTTGGTGGAGTAAAGGTGCTCCTCTGAGGGCTTTTGTAGTAGCTCGACCAAGTTCTGCAACCGAGACTGGTTATCGTTGCTGAAGATGGCGAGAAGCTGGGTGAGCCACAGGCCAGCGATGAGGGTTACAGGCGGCCCATCTCCGTCCGTACGCCAGCCCTTAACTGCACCTCTCTTCAGGTCGCTTGGGTCAGCATCGTCTAGCTCAGACTCTCCGTCGTCGTCCCCAGGAACCACTTGCATGTGTGCATATCCAATGTCCTCGTCCCGACCGATGCGACGCGAGGTACTGTTTCGCGCGTTACCGTTGCGCACACATTTGCGTTTAGCTTTGGGGGCAGTCGAGGACGTCAGCGACGCTTTGACTCGTCGGTACAAGGGCCCCGGGAGCTTGATTTTGAACCAGGTGCGGGCATGCGGGTCAACTTGTGATGGTCTGGTCTCCGAACCTCGCTTGCCAAGGATGGTGGTCGGTCCTGCAAGCTTGTGGTTAACTGCAGCCCCGACGTGCGCAGGCACTGGTGTGGCATCGGGCGCCGTAGAGGGGACGCCAGACGGTGTACAGGGGTCGACAAGAGGCACGTCCGAAAGGTTGTTAGAAGGAAGCTCTGGTACGGAAAGCGAAGGGCGCGTGAGTAGCACGAGAGAGGGAGGTACGAAGGATGGCAGCAAAACATCCGCATAATTATTGGGGAGAGTCGGCTGCGGAGGGTGAGCTATCAGAGCAATGAGTATGCAGGATAACTTGAATAACTTGAAGAATTCGAGTAGTCTAACCTTCTCGGAAAGTCTCGGGGGTGCTGGAAGCCAAACTTGAGCCGGCTCCACTCAACGCTCCCAATCCAGCCTCAGAGTGTGGTGGCAAGACGGCAGGGGAGGCTCCAGTGGTGGTTTGGCACAGACGCTGGAAATCCGCATGAAGTGCGGTTAGCCGCGACAAAATATGCGTCTGGTCTTGGCGCGTCGTTCGGAGAGTAGGTAGCCTTTCCGACTCCGATAAGAGGCTTTTGAGGTCGGCCAGCTCTCCAAGTAGCGCCGTGACGACCTCGTCAGGGATGGATAGGGGCATTGGCCGCAAGGAACCACAATTCGTCGAGACTGAAAGAAAAAGCTGCCAGCGAAGCAGCTACCAACTGGTTGGTAGTTCGGCCCTTCGGCAGGGTTGACGGACCAGCCGGATGCGCCAGAAATCAATTCTTGGAGGTTATTTCTGACGCGAGACCTGAGTTGTGCATAGTTTCCTAAAAAGGAACTTCAAGTTTGTTCTTTCTTCGACGACACACAAAAGCTTCAGCTCAGCTCAAACTCACTACGGAATCGGACGCATGGATTGAGCCAGTGACACGATCTGACAAAAGCGGCCGCGTCGACGGGTCTCGACTCAACGACCCTGCCAGTGTCAACTTAGCTTGAGACGGCATCAAAATTCTTGTCGTCCGGAGTCGGGCTGTCGGCGAAACTTTCTCAACCCGGGAGTTGACGACCTTGTGCTTTGACCGTCCGATCGTCTCGCTCCGCTATGCACAGTTTTCTTGTAGTACGACTTTTACTTCCCCCCTCTCATCAAGGTGCGTCAATTTCGGATGTATTTCTTGGCCAATTTCCTTAAACTAAAGTACCCTGGATACCTCTAGGGTGCTCCCCAGACGCATGCGGTGTCCCCGCTGGCTTTGCGCAAGGAACGCGTCTGCGTGCAGCACCGACTTCTCTAGGGGCGATCTTCCCCTCATCAAGGTGCGTTGATTCCTCATTCATTTCTTCACTAATTTCCTTGAAATAAGGTACCCTGGATATCCCTAGGGTGCTCCCCAGACGCATGCGGGGTCGCTACGCGCTTGGCGCAAGAAACGCGTCGGCGCGAAGCGTTGACTTCACTTTGATCACTGGCCACCCTCCCTCATCAAATTGAGTCCATTTCTCATTCATTTCCTGACCGATTCCCTTAAACTAAAGTACCCTGGATATCTCTAGGGTGCTCCACAGACGCATGCGGTGTCGCCACTGGCTTTGCGGAAGAAACGCGTCGGCGCGGAGCGTCGACATCTCAATGGGTGATCCTCCCACCCCCTCATCAAGATGCGTTGATTCCTCATTCATTTCTTAACCAATTCCCTTAAAATAAGGTACCCTGGATATCCCTAGGGTGCTCCCCAGACGCATGCGGGGTCGCTACGCGCTTTGCGCAAGAAACGCGTCGGCGCGAAGCGTTGACATCACTTTGATCACGGGCTACCCTCCCTCATCAAATTGAGTCCATTTCGCATTCATTTCCTGACCGATTCCCTTAAACTAAAGTACCCTGGATATCTTTAGGGTGCTCCACAGACGCATGCGGTGTCGCCACTGGCTTTGCGGAAGAAACGCGTCGGCGCGGAGCGTCGACATCTCAATGGGTGATCCTCCCACCCCCTCATCAAGATGCGTTGATTCCTCATTCATTTCTTAACCAATTCCCTTAAAATAAGGTACCCTGGATATCCCTAGGGTGCTCCCCAGACGCATGCGGGGTCGCTACGCGCTTTGCGCAAGAAACGCGTCGGCGCGAAGCGTCGACATCACTTTGATCACTGGCTACCCTCCCTCATCAAATTGAGTCCATTTCGCATTCATTTCCTGACCGATTCCCTTAAACTAAAGTACCCTGGATATCTCTAGGGTGCTCCACAGACGCATACGGTGTCGCCACTGGCTTTGCGGAAGAAACGCGTCGGCGCGGAGCGTCGACATCTCAATGGGTGGTCCTCCCACCCCCTCATCAAGATACGTTGATTCCTCATTCATTTCTTAACCAATTCCCTTAAAATAAGGTACCCTGGATATCCCTAGGGTGCTCCCCAGACGCATGCGGGGTCGCTACGCGCTTTGCGCAAGAAACGCGTCAGCGCGAAGCGTTGACATCACTTTGATCATTGGCCACCCTCCCCCATCAAATTGAGTCCATTTCTCATTCATTTCCTGACCGATTCCCTTAAACTAAAGTACCCTGGATATCTCTAGGGTGCTCCACAGACGCATGCGGTGTCGCCACTGGCTTTGCGGAAGAAACGCGTCGGCGCGGAGCGTCGACATCTCAATGGGTGATCCTCCCACCCCCTCATCAAGATGCGTTGATTCCTCATTCATTTCTTAACCAATTCCCTTAAACTAAGGTACCCTTGATATCCCTAGGGTGCTCCCCAGACGCGTGCGGGGTCGCTACGCGCTTTGTGCAAGAAACGCGTCAGCGCTTCGCGCTGACATCACTTTGATCACTGGCCACCCCTTCTCATCAAAGTGAGTCCATTTCTCATTCATTTCCTGACCGATTCCCTTAAACTAAAGTACCCTGGATATATCTAGGGTGCTCCCCAGACGCATGCGGGGTCGCTACGCGCTTTGCGCAAGAAACACGTCGGCGCGAAACCTTGACATCACGTTGATCACTGGCCACCCTCCCTCATCAAATTGAGTCCATTTCTCATTCAATTTCCTTAAATTGATGTACCCTAGACATCCCTAGGGTGCTCTACAGACACATGCAGTGTCTCCTCACTCGATTCTCAGAACGTTCAAGTTAGACAACGGGTGGGCTGAATCACCCGCTCCGCCATGTACTTGAGTATCGGACTGTCAAGTTTTCTTGTAGTACGACATGGACATGGTTTTGAGTTCATTTAAATACCAATTGACAATTTCTGCGTAACATGTCATAACATATTCATTGGCCCAAGGTCCTAGTCAAAGTGGAGCCCACAGTTTAATCTTTCCGGAGCCCGTATCCTTCAAAGCAACCCCAGCTTCAACATCTTTTTGGTACTTCCCCTCTGCACGCTCGCAGGCCTGACACGCTTTCGTGAATTCTTGGAGTCGCGTATGATGAAGGTCACGTTGGATGTCTGGATTCACAGCGCGTAGGATCCCAGTAGAAATCTGCTGGGCTTTGGAGGCCTTCTGCCAGGCCTCGTACGATTTCTGAGCCTTGTCGTTGTGCGCGGAGATTTTTTCATCTTCTTTGGCCAGATTGCGGTGGGTAGAGGTGTCTAACTTTCCAAGTCAGCGGTTTCAAACTCGTAAAAAGACCCAGCCCGCACTTTTACGCTTCAAGCTCTTCATGGCGTTGTCGGAGAGGTGCCCGGACTTGTATGAGGGACGAATCTGGTAATCCTCAAACGTCTGATGTAGGGTTAGGATGAAAGGGTTGGGAGATGGCCGGGCAACGCACCTTCAGAGTCCTCATCTTGTCAGTGTCAAACGACTGTCCCTTCTTCAGCCCACCGAGCAAAGTGCACCTGACACCTTCGCGATTGACGTCTGCATGAACACTTTCAATGAGATTGCTATGCGATTGGCCAGCTCTCCAGACGGATTCCGGAATATGGGATTTTTCCCAGCACCAACCCTCGAAGGCAAATTTGCTGCGAATTTTGTCCTGCACCCAGTCTTTTGGATTGTCAGAAAAGTCCGCTGCAAAACAGAACAGTTGTACCTTCTCCAGCTTTCCCACCGAGCTGGCAAATTGAGGCAATGGTTCCTTCCCAGTCTGGATGGCGCATGCATATGAGGCTTCTCATGAGCTTTCGCACTGGCTCAGGTACAGCACATTTGCGTATGTTCCTCTTGCCATGGACGTCGCAGACACGGAACACTCGGTGTAGATGTTCGTACGGAGAGAGACTGGAAAGGAGACGGTCGGGCTGATGGAGGTCAAGTTTACCCGGCAGTACTTGGGCGAGTTGTTTAGGGCCTCCGCCCGTAACCGTCGCGACGGTTCGACGGCACCCGTCAAACGGGTGCCGTGCCCGTCCCGTCGGGAATTTTTTGCCTGTTCCAACGGCCCGTCAAACAACGGCCGTGACGGCCGTTTAAACGGGTAGTCTGACTGACCTTTCAAAACAACAATATCAGCGATTCTTTTGTGCAGGGATTCATCCAGCTTGACGGATCCACTATCTAAAGGCACTGCTACTTTTTTGGGGACCAAAAACCGAGACGGAACTCGTTCGATTGTGATATTCGGCAAATTCCGCAGATGATTGCCGAAGTTGAGCACACAGCGTTTATTTGGTTTGTCCTATGGAATGGTCACTGAGTGCGGGAATGGTAAGAGACAATGGAATCAATGATATGCAAGCCGAAATGCTTCCCTGGGCGGGTGAGATGTAGTCTGGAAAGCAAGAAACAATTGGACAAGACCCGTTACCGTTTTCACGGCCGTGACGGCCGTCCCGTCGCCCGTCCCGTCCCGTCAGGCATTTGAAAACAGGTAAAACGGCCGTCGATTTGACGGCCGTTGCCGTCACGGTAACGGGCGGAGGCCCTAGAGTTGTTGAAGGTGTAAACCAATGCCTGCAAGGAGTTACAGGTGGAAAGGTGGTGGCTGAGACGATAACACACCTTTGGCTTGTCCCCCGTGCTGGTCCGCCGTCCATAGTAAGACCATACCATTGGGAGTGTCGTTCGGGGAGTTTGCATGGAGATGGCGCCATTGGATAGCAGAACCCGTGTCAATCTTCACGATATCGTTGACAGTATCCATAACGATTTTGTGCGCGAGGGCGGTCTGACGGTTAAGATAGATCCGGAGAAAGATCACACCTGCAAAGGGATGAATGGCAGAACTGGAATAGAAAACGGAGGGTCGTACTGGTATTCGCAAAAGAATCCATGGCAGCAATCTCAAATTCTTGGTACCCCTCAATACGTTGAAAGGCTATGTCGCTTTGGAGGTACTGGCTTCGCTGGAGTCGGCGACTTCCATCTGGAGTCATGCAGACGATCAATCGGAGGTTTTTTACTGACTCTGGGCCACTGCTCAGCGGATCAGCGTCAAACTCATCTGTGGGGAAGTTGGGGACATTGAGAATGCAGCGAATATAGTGATCTTCGACCGGCAAGTTCGCGTCTTGCCATTCTTTGAGCCGAACAACACCTGGAGATCGGGGGGTGAGGGTCGCTTGGCAGGACCAGGAAAGTTGGAGAACTGACCGTCCCAGCCTGTTCCGCGGGGGAAAAGATCAACTTTGGCTGTTTTGATGTATACGCGGAGATGCTCGCGGTTCGCTAAAGAGCTGTGTAGATCGGAAAGGGTGGGGTTGGGAAGTTGCGGAAACTTTTGCCTGAGATACGCCTGCAAAATGGGGTGACGGAGAAAACGCCTTGGAGTCAAATCGGCCAAATCCCCGTCGAGAGACTTGAGGACTTCCAGAAGGTCGTCCTTGATTTCTGGAGGGGTTTTTGTGGGAAGAGGAATGGGATGGGGATGGTCGCCTTTGGAGACAAGAAGGACATAGGGGCAGGCGTGACGAAATTGCTCCAAGGGCTCGTACAGAGTGAACTTGGTATTGCACGGGAGCGTGCACATAGGCAGTTGGATGAGGCGACCAAGATCGTCTCTGTGATCAAATGCTGCCAGGAACATGATCAGAAATTGACCGATAACCCAAGAAGACTTCATACGACAATGAAACCTCTGTGAAGAAACATTAGTGACATTTTTGCAGGTTGCCAGGGGCCCGTAGCCGAGGAGACAAGCAGCCTCTTCAATGCGTTGGAGCTCATCGTCATCTTCATTGAAGAAGGCTTCAATATAATCAAGATCATAGGAGTCGTCGAGGATTCGGTGAAGATGGAAGCGGTTGTTCGGAGAATAAAATTCACAGCTGTAAAAACACTGAGTCGGCAGAGAGAAATGTGAAAGAAATTTGGCTCACACAACAATACCTTTGCCTCGGTAATTATATTCCAAAGAAATGCGCCCTGGGCATTTTGGAATAGAAGGTTCATATCCCCGCTGGATCTGGCTCTGATGTGCGTCCAAATATGCCCGCTGCTCCTGCTCTGAGGGGGGGAGATTGGGGACTTCACTGGATTCGGGAGACCCACATCCAAGGGAACGGACGGCAGCAATGAAGGCGGCTGTCTTTTCAAAAATAAGGCGATTCGGAGAGGTGGTGGTCATATGGGTCTCAAGATCTATCTGAAGTCTGTCCCGCACCAGTGCACGACTAGCGGACAAGTGCGGCACAGTTACTTCTGTGAGACTGACTTGGGGACAGACTTTGGCGCCTTGGCCTGGGAAAAGAATATAATGAGTGACATTTAACGCCAGGAGAGCGAGAAGGAAGAAAAAAGCCTACAGCTAGAGTGTATTTTGGTACAAAGAATTGGGTTGTCATCGTCCGGGCTTTCTCTGACTTGAGTGGGGTCAATTAACAGATTGCATGTCTCTTCTTCGCCCTTTTTGCTTCGGCCACTGGGTCGCCCCTGAGAATAGACCACATCTAGCAGAGGATTCCTCCAATTAGACGGGTTTCGCCGCATAAGATAGCCGACACCAGGAATACTGGTTTCTGGATATTCTACCACCATATTGGGATCTTCGTAAGTGTATAAAATTGAGAGTGTCGTTTTTCGATTGATCATAACATTATTTCGAATGAGAGGGGTTGGATTGGGAATGGGAAGAACGTCCGCGCTCGACATTGCCCTCATTCTTTCTGGGCCAGCGAGTCTATCTCTTCTTGTTTGGTGACTATTTTCACTGCAGAATTTGGAGAGCCATTCGGCAACCAATGGAGGAGCTAAAACAAGAGAGGAAGTATGGACCAGAAAGGAAATTCTCCGTAAATAGTCGGTGACATCGACATATGTTGTTTGATCGGCAGCAGAGGACATTCGGTAGTCTCTCTTGACAGACACTGTAGAATCAGTAGTCGCTCGTGCCTCGCTTGGTTTACAGTCTGTTGGTTACCGCGTACATTACCCGGTATCCTGCGTTATCAAAAATGATGTGATCGCATCTTTGATACATCGCCAAACAACTCATTAATCTTCTTGCACTCTACGCGTTTGGACGCGTTATTTGACCTTCTGAGCCTGCGCAAACACAGTAATCGAATATGGACCCACCGGTGTTGACTCCAGAGTTATTTTACAGCACCCACTACGTCGCAGACACTCCAGCGCAATCCCCCCACTGCCTCCGATCACACCCGGTGCATCCCCAATTCCAGCTCCTTCGAGCCAGCAGCGGGAGCGTGCACCACGAAGGGATAAGTGGCAGAAGGCAGACGTGATCCTTCAGCTCATAACCAAAGACTTCCGCTCTCTAGGGGCCTTCCTCGAAACTCTATTCCACTGCAGAGATCTATCCATCAACGACCCGCGCACAGCGAGCCACAAGCGCATGGTGATAGGATCGCCTTGCGTCCATCAGCGAGATATTGCAGCAAGTCAGGGAATTCGGTTCCACCAAGCCCGTGCGTGAGAGGGGCAAGGATGAACTGGACATTGGTACGCTCGTTGGAGCGCCGCAAGAGGTGGAACGTGTTGGACTAGAAACCAAGACTTCGACAGATTGATTTGGTCATAGGGCCTGGCTGAAGTGTCGCAGTGAGGGCGAATACCGAAATACGAGAGGGAAGCCGACCACGTAGGAAAGCACCAATGTGCTGGAAAGAAGGGCGGAATTCCGCACCCCATTCGTCTATCAAATGCCCTTCGTCCACGCACGCGAATGCGATGTTATCGCGGAAAACCTGGGAGTCCGTAATGTATTCCCACTGCTTGTCTGTGAGGTGTTCCGGATCAATGCAGACAATGGGCCAAGAACAGTCTGCGATCTCTGCCGTCAAATTGCGACCTGCCATGCGCGCTTCGGTCAAGGTCTCGCTGGTACAAGAGAGAGCAGGAACCCCGAGTGCCGCCAATTCATAAGACTGACTTGAAGGGTTAATTTAGCATTATTTCAAGGTTTGGGCCACGCACAACGCTGGCCGAAAGACCCCCCGCAGGCACAATCACGATTCCGACAGGCTTCTTGTGATTCACAATAAAACCGCGGTATTTGGTGGGATTTCGAGCTACCTCAAGGAGGACAATGATGGGCACCGCAAAAATTGCAGACTTGCCGTCCCCGGTTGCCGTGATGCACAACACGTCCTCGCCGTCCAAAATCCGAGCGATGACGAGAAGCTGCCAGTCGTGAAGACCACCTGTCCACTGGGGTATCTGTTCGGCAACGATCTGCCGGATTATCGCGTGTCCTTCGAGATCTTGCCATTTGTACCGTTCTCGCGGCATGAGCGCGGGTGCAGCTGGCGACGTGGCGCGTCAACAAAGAAGGTGGGAGTTGATGCGCTGCACGTGTGCGCGCGTTAGCGACGGCCGACTCTATCCGATTGTGCACGGACCACAGAAGATGGGGATCATTTCGCTCATCTTTTCTTCCCTAGCGTCCAAGAACTCGCGTCAGTGGGTTTCTTATTCTTGCGTGTCATGCCTCCAAAACTAACCTCGGCATTTCAAGTTTAGCGTGCATGGCTTCCTCTGACATACAATTTGTCCTTGTGCGGGACAACATAAACATATCCCACATGTATTCCACCCACCAGGCCCAGGGGGACACTGAAAACGGCGAAGAACCCCCGGAATTGGTAGCAGAAGAGCGCGCGCAGAGTGCTGAGAGAACTTGTGATGGAACCTCAACTATCTTGGGTCGGAAAATGTGTTCTAACATGTAACGCACCCATTTGACACGTCCAGAATTAATTTATAGCCATTGAAGCGCCTGCAACGCGTCGTGTAATTAAGCCGTGTCGCGTCGCAGTGGATGCACGTGCATTCTCAAAAAGGAAACTTACATAATAACGCAGGATACCGGGTAAATGGGCGTGGTAACTAACAGACTAGACATTCGGTGATTGTCGAACTCTGAACGGGGCGAAAGAAAAGGAGGGCAAAAATTAGATTTCAACAGCTACAGACGACGATACCTCCGAGGGCATGCTACTGTGCTGCAAAACGCGGTCGGTACCACGTTGAGCGGGGTACAGACAAAGAAAAAACGTGCATGGCGAAAGAGGGTAATGAGAAGCCAGTTCCTAGATGAATAACATGCAGGAAAGAATTGAAAGAGCCTCGAGGCAGTGTAGCAACAGATAAGTCGGATGTATAAGTGTCTGCTAAGGTAGGAATGAGAAAAGAAAACGAAATTTATTGTGCTCCGAAAGTCCGAGATTGATCGGACACTGATTTCGGGCCTGGGCACGGTCTCCGATGATGCCGGAATAAGACTGATCGTCCGTCCCCTCGGAAATCGCGGCCCCCGTTTACGTCGCGTTTAACCCAATCGGGTTAAACTTGACAACAGACATGCACCATGAGCCGATTGAACGACTTGTGGATTGACTTGACAGTGACAAGGGCCACCTGACAAGAACATCCGCTGTGCACGTCTCTCTCCATCTCCTCAGTCTCTTTACTGCTCATGCCAGTCTCTTTTCCTGCGGCAGATCACCCTGCTACCGCAGTTCAAGTTGAGGAAGAGTTGACAGCTGAACAACTGCTGGACGATGTCACAATGCAAACCAACGCGGCCGCGAAGATCCTCCAGTTCGCGCTGGGCGGAATGGGGCAATCGTACGTCGTGAATGTGCCAGACACCGAAAGTCGTTCTGAATCCCACTTGCCAGTGGTCGTGACTTCACCAAATTCACACACTTTATCCCTGACCGAAACGGCTTCGTCAATACAGTAACGAAGGCATACAACAACCACCACGCGCTTGTGATTCGTCCCGACGACGTGTGGCTGACCATCCTGTGCCAATTCCATTTCTTCATAAACGCCAACGCGGAGCTCTTGCGAGCCAACTTCGTTTCGCACGAGGGACGACAGCAGCTCGTCGTCGCTGAGGTGGGCACCCGCGATACAGTCGATTTAGGCAAAATGGCGCATCAGATGGTCGACCTCGTCAACAAGAACGTGTGCGATCCGACTCTCTGTCCGTGGGCGCTCCCTGCCTTCACGACCACCACAGCCAATGACACCGCAGTCGCCGCTATTCTGGTGCTGGCGACCCTCAAAGAATACCTCTCATACAATTTCTTTCACACGCGATGCGGGATTCCCCGCGTTACTCTCGAGGGCGAGAAGGCGGACTGGGTGGATATCTTGGGGCGGTTGGAGAAGCTGAAGGAGTACGGCCTCCAGACGACCGCGTGGTACCACCTTCTGCGCCCCGTCATCGCGCGCTTCGTTGCGGCCTTCGACGCCCCGGACAGTGAGGAAAATCTTTTCTTCTGGAGCAAGGTGGTGAAGTACGACTCCGTGAGTGGGGGCAGCTATTATTCCGGCTGGATAAACGCGTTCAACGTGTTCAGCCCGCAGGGAAAGTGGCTTGGGTGTGAGCTGGATTTGGATTTGGATTCTGTGCCCAATGTCGAGGAAGATCCGGATACCGATCCCGTGCCCGATGTTGAGCCTTCCCTCACTGGGATGGCACCCGAAGCCAAGAGCGCACAAATCTTCTGGGCGAAATACGCTAAACCCGAAAAGCCCATCCCACTGCTGTTGGAAAAGACACCGGGACTAGTGTTGGACGAGACGCCATATCACCGCCTTCTCATTAGGAAGGTACCACCATGTTTCGCGGAGATACCGGTCACAATTGTGGAACATAGCGGCGAGAAGTTCGACTGTGCGATGGTGGCTGGGATGGTTGGCACCCAGGTAGTGTCCAGCGGGGACAAAGTGTTGTCGGATGAGGGAAAGGACGACACGGTGCGCCCGGTTGCAGGGTGGTGGATGTATGTGAAGAACATTGATGGAGATAAATAAAATGCGGGAGGAGGCTTTGATGGTACTTTTTTTTGTGTTTCTGCATGGCAAAAGAATTTTTGAACGTCTATTTCGATTTGAGCAATGCCCACTAACTTGTTTGTGGGTCCTCAGGTCAGTATTGGTGGGTCGGCGACCCGAAGTGACCGGTCACTTTTGACGGTCAGTGACTAGTCATCAGGTCGTACGAGTGACCTGACCTTTGCAGTGCCTTCGCGTCTTCTAGCTGAAGCTAACCGACGCTAGACAAGCGACTGCTCCCACGTCTGCGGCAATGTGCGTGGCAACGCCCCTGCTGTAAGTCAGGTCACCAAGTTAGGCCGCTCCGGTGACTTGACTGACCTGACCCGACTGACCTTTTGACGAGTCACTGACTGGTCAGCGACCTGCACAACACTGCCTCAGGTGCTCTAACACACTGGGAAAAGGAAAATCTCTACGTATGTAAAAAGGTTAGTAGAATGTATTAAATTAGGTAGCAAATTCGAACATTGTAAAAAGGTTATCTATCTATCCTGCTCTGAAGGTGCTATCAAAGTCGCAACAATCAGCACTAGTGTTGAGACAAGCATAATGCTTGATTATTACCTGCCGATGAAAGGACTCCTGAAAGTTCATCTTTCAGCAGCCAATTTCAATGAGAAGAAAGAAGTTATTTCGAATATAGCTGAAATAATGTTGCCGCGACTCGGAAAGTCGAGTCGCGACGTCGAAAGTCGACTTGAATGCAGATTTGACTCGAATCGACTCGACTCGATAGGTCGAAGTCGACTCAAGTCGACTCAAGTTGACTCCAGAGCACATTTTGTACAGCAAGGTATTTTTGGGGTTCTAGCTTCACTTGCGGCGGTTTCGCGAAAAATCACGGAAACATGACAGCTATCACCCAGGAGTATATACAAGATTAGTGGGAGTGGGAGTCGTCGAGTTGCACTGATGGCGTTCGACTCGCACTTTCTGATGGACAAAAGTGCGACTCGGTTTCCCGAGTGCGATTGGTTACCCGACGGCTTTGATGGGAACAAGATCGGTGCACGGTGTGCCGATGCTTCTGATTTCTCCCGACAGCAGTATCGAACATTGTAGCCTGAAATCGGACTTTAGGGGAAACAAAGTGTATTTTGTTGTAGATTCATTTGAGTATTTATACAGTGAGGCAGGAAGGTCCAAAAAAAGTAAAGCTGAAAACAAAGATGACATGTACCGTTCTATGGGTGTTTGCGGCCATCCAGACCATGGAGATCACACACAGATACGATGGGGAAGTCCAGCATGGGGATCAAAGGCAAGTAAAGCAAGCTCAAGTACAATAAACTGAGTAAGAAATTGGGATATTGAGGTCGCAATTGGCAGTTGACTGACACAGGGTGCCACCAGAGGCTCGGGGACATTGTTGCCATGGGAAGAGGGGAATTGAAAGCAAAAAAAAAAAAGCAAGAAATCCGCAACGGCGTCGGGTTCATGGCGTAGTGTGCAGTGCTGCAAGGTGAGACGTAAAAATTGACACCCTTGAAATTTCCCACATTACCTCCAGGCCCTATGATGTCTTGGAGACTTGGAGCAGGAAAGGATGAGGAATGAATTAAGTGGTTGCGACAGTCCGATCACGAGTTCGGCAACAAAGGCTCGACATGCGGCAGACAGTCCGGCAGAACATCTATTGATGGGGGATCAGTCCCACTACTGATCTATTTGCCATCAGTCGCACCAGGATGTGCACTCAGTCACATTAATTTGGACGAGTCGCACTCGGCTAGCATGGGAGTGGGACTGGGCGAGTCCCACTCCCACTAAAATCGTTGTTACTCACTAATTCCTCACCAATTCAGACATTTCGGGGCTCTATCTCATCCCTTGATTCTGGACCATCACCTCTAGACATAATATACGCGAAAATGGCCACCCTTCACTTCTTGGACCCTCCAAGAGCATCACGACCTGATCTCGAGTGGGGCAATCCGCCTACCCCTGTAATGAACCACGGGTGTCTGCTACTGACGTAGAACTTGACAGTCGCATTCATGATCATTCGAACCGTGTTACCACAACTTCATTCGATTTTTAACCCGGCGCCTTCGCGGTCACGGCGGACCATTCCCCAAACCACTCAATTTCATTCGCCCGAAAGGATGGATTTTGTTGAAGGGATTCTTGGTATGTGGGGTACATGTTTTGCGGTGGGTTATGTCCCGAAGCATGTTATATATCCATCTGGGCCTTAATTTGGGTCACCAATATGCTCTGTTCCTGGTAGCGCGTGTCATTCTCTTGACACTGCAATTTCACTTAGCCTCCTTGGCTTGAAAGGAAATATATATGGTCTTTGTATACCTCAGATGGACAGTTTGAGTGTGTAGAATAATTCATTTGTATCCATTGGATAATTTGGGATGTGCCGGGGGGACCAGCATGAGTGTGAACGAACGAAATAGCGGGGTGGCCAGCTACCCCGTTTATTACTCTTTTGGAACACCCCCGGAAAATAAATTCAGTGAAGTATAAATCCATCATGTAAATTCGCACAAAATATCTCATATTACTCCTAAGATGCATATATTTGTCTAAAATCGCATATACCTCCGTCATCCTCACTCTGTGAGCAGGCTCAAGGTCAAAAGTGCTAAGGTGGCCAGCTACCCAGTCTCAAATAAATATTTGAATCGAGCGTTCAGACTCTGAGTGTGCGCTGAATTTCGGTTTTCTGTCGGCACGCTGAGAAGCTGACCGACGAGTCGTATAGTACCTTGTCACTTCGTTAGATGAGGATCTTTGTCACTTGATGGAAGATCGTCGTCAGTTGATGGAGGATCGTTGTCATTTGATGGCGCAAGTTCGTCACATCAGAAATAAGCGGAGGGAAGCTTGTGGGAAGTTTTCAGCTGCTTCCAAAGTGGTGCAAGTTCGTCGGATCTGCGTGCAAGTTCGTCAGAACTCCAAACCGACTGATCCATTCCGTAATCAAACGGGCCCTGGTGATGCGCTCGTTGATTCTTGTCCTCTTCCCTCATCATCTTTTCCCGCCCCTCACGTTCTAGGCGAATTCGGGGTGCGTACGCAGTCGCTGAATACTCATCAACAGCCACAAATTGTATAGGCAACAATGGATGGGCCCGAGTTTCCCCCACATTTTTTGGGACAACAGCAGCGAAACACGGCGACGTATGTCGTATCCCTTCTTTGAGCTCGATCTCACCCGCCCGCAGACCTCCGCCCCTTGTGAGTCCGGCTCCAGTTGCCGGTGGACTGCCATCGTTCGCATTTCCCAGTACGTCCACGCTGTCGGTGGGCCGCGGTGCACCCTCGTTGTGCCGTCGCCACCTGATTATGTTCTCATCAATGCCGTTGACAGATCCCACTGGCTTCTATGCTCACGACACGCAGCTGCTACCCTCCGGTGCATACAACAACCTGGTGGGTATTTCCTACTGTGACTAACCTCTATTTAGTTTTGTTTCCCTCCCATTCCGGGTTTTCATCAACGTCCTCGTGGGATGCCGCATCAGCCTCGTCTTGGCTGCCAGCATCTATGCTAGAACTGACCGGAATAGCGACACAGTGGAATGACGACTCAATACAGCCTCACTGGGATGATCCCATGATTTTCAGGTGCAACAGCTTTCAGCATCCCCGCGTGCATCAGCTAACAAAATCCTAGCTTTCAGCCAGGGCCAGCTCGACCCCCTTCCACAGTTTCGAGTGCAGGCGATTTCTTTGATCACGGCTACGGGTAAGATTCCTGATTTCGTGCAACTTTCACTTGGTTGACCCTCGAGTCCCAGCATTGATTATCTCATGGCAAGCACCAGGTGATTTTTCTTAATACCTTCAGCTACTACTATCCTGACGCAGGCCAGTGACGAATATTCAAGCTCACAGTTCTCGTCTGTTGCACCATCAAGTATTCCTGAAGACGATTGGTCATCCCGGTGCGTGGTTCATTTGTATTTGGCAGCATTTAGTAACAATTTTCAGCAGGTGGTCATCTGGCAGCTCACGTCCAGTTTCGGCGGCGCCATCAAGTGTTTATGGTGATCTAAGGGGAAATAGGTTAGTAATTTCCACCCACTTCTTTGCAAATCTTATGCGCATCTTCCCTGCCAGTCCGCCACCGGTATCAATTGAAATTGGCCCATGGGATAGCACAGACTGGGCTGCTGCCGATTTGCCGTATGTTTCCCACCCATGTTTTGAATTTTACTGACACTTTTTAATTCCAGCTGTGTGGAGCCGGATGTCCGTCTAGTCGATGACCTGAATGCACGCCTTGGATGGGACTTCAAGCCATCAAATGTCAAGTGGTTGGATCCCGATGTATCTTCAGAAGTCACAGAGTTTTCGCAAGGAATCAGGCTCACAGAGAAGACTAAGATTTACGCTTTGCATCGTGTGACTGGATGCGTGTGACTGGATGCCCGTCCCAGTTTCCCTTTTTTCGCCGACGCACCAGCTTCTTGGTCAATCTCACCAACCTAAAGAGTCTGAATCCAGATCAGGAAGTGACGGTGGATCAACTTCTCCGTGACCAAGTATTTTTTTTCAGACTCTGAACGACGAACCACTAACCTACCCTTTTCAGGACTCTCACTCCTGGGGTCGGAGCACTGGGTCTAGAAGCAAAGTCGATGCATATTTGGCTGGGTCTTTTTTCGGTCTCCCTGGCGATGTCAAAATAGCGTGTCGGCGGGCTGCTCCCGAGTGTGGGGGCGTCACCGCGTGTGAATCTCTTGATCCCGCATTCTTGAAGAACGAGCGGCGGGACCTTGACCCGAACAACATCCGGATTCCTGCAACAGCGACTCTCCGAACACGGGAAATGCAGGACGACACTGAAGTTGGGCGCACTCTTTTGTACTGTTTTTTCTCCTTCATTGTAGCTCAACCAGCTTACACTGTGCTCAGGTTCCACCACTCCCTCCAGAGGTGGCATTGCAAGGGAATTCGCCCGGACGGGATGCAATGTGATGGTTCTATTTGTCTGCGCAGGTTAAATACGGTACGCTCTCGTCCCCATTGTTTTTTCCTTCTGCTGAAGTCTGGCAAGCCGGATCGCAATAAAAACCATATTCTTTTATGCTCTAAACGTGGCGAGGCTCTCAAATTTGGCACCTTTCACTCGCAGGTACGCTCCTTTTGAGGAGCTTCTTGTCTTCAACTCACTTTACTCGGCAGGTGCGGATCTTGGATCACGTTTCCGAGGAGCTTTTCGTCAAGGTCATGGACAGTGAACGGATCATCGAAGAAGATGACACCGAGGGTACCTGCTCACGGGTTTTTTCGAGACGAACAGGAGCAAAGGGGAAATGTATCTGCCGTGCGCTTTATGTCCTCGGCCATTTATCATCCACTGACATTCGTACCCCAGCGTTCAATCATCACAAGAACGGCCTGCCATACATCGCCAAAGTCGAACCTCTGACCTGCAGCGCGAAGATGCACATCTTTTGTCCTTGGGAAACCCTGCATTCCGAGCTGGCGCTGATGGCGATCGTGGTCCCCTTCCCAGAGTCGGGCCATTCCCATCCGCCACCACCTAGGAACAAATGTACTCACGCGATTGCGGAAAGATATCGGGGGTGCGTTCGTAAGTTTGGTCCTGGCGCCACTGTTAACAAGGTTGAGAATGGTATGAGTTCAATTCTTTTTTTCCGGGCTTGTTCTAAGGTATAAATAGACAGCACAATCAACGAAAGACCTGGTCCACGGCAGAACGCCCAGCCTATTCCACCCGGGGCTAATCAGCCGCAACACAAAAACTCGTATCATTCAGGAAGTAAAGGCCGAGTAGAACGGTCTCTCGTCAACCACAGCCAACACGAGGCAGCGTAATATATTTCCCGCCCTTTCTTCCATCTTTGCTTGTTGATCATACCTCATTTTAGAGGTGGCAATCTACCTTGCGGACCAGGAGGCTTTGTGCGACGAGAAAAGATATCTTCAAAGCTCGCTGTCTCGTGATGGGAAGCGGGTCATCTTTGGTGCGCACCCGAAACTGCTCTGTTCCATCCACGATCTGCGTACCCTCGACTGTGACACCACCTTCAAGCCTGTCGTTGGCGAAATGCAGATCTTCAAGATTAATGGCTGGTTGGTGGCGATTAACGAGTGTACGTAAATGTGCTACAGGGTGTTCGACAATCTCAACATTAACTCAATCACAGCGGTTACGGTTATGCGGGTCTGGATGGAATTCCATGACCGTGCGGCGTACAAGACTGTCTGGGAAGAGATCCAGCGCCTTGTACTCAAACTCACCAAGAAGCAGCTCAAGTTCAAGGGGCTTCACAAGGGCGGGAAAATCCTGGGACTCAACTCCGACATGGAAGCAGCACCTCTTCTCGGATTTGTCGATGCGTTCGTTCCAACCGTTGATCTCGAGCATGATGCGCTCTGCCGTGAGGGTTGACCCGCAGGAGCTGCTTTCGTTCGTCTTTCGACTCTGTTATTCGCACTTCAATCGGTAAAGTGTTCTTCGCTATGACAGATTTGAGCTGACGTGTTTCAGTGGAATCCCTGACCTACTGGATCACTCAAGTAACGACTCGTAAGCGCATTTTCGACCTCAAATATCTCAAAACGCACGAGGAAGTCGAAACATTCAAGGCATGGATTGTGACCCTCGCCGACCCTCAGGGAGTCCTCAAACGTGCGCCATTTTCTTTTTTCGGCTCCCGTCACTCACCAACAATGTCAGGATGGTGGGACCACAAGTTGCTTCGCGGGATCATTCAGTGCCTATCAAACATCCCGTTCGAGCAATGGAATACCATGGAGGCCACAACGAACCTCGGTGAAGCGCAGCATGCCTGGAACAATTCTCAGACTGGTACCTCCATGGGCCTCATGGAGTCTTTCAAAAAGTAAGTTCTATATGTTTCTATTGTGTCAATGTTGTCCTGAATAAAACCGAGATACGAGGAACTCGACATTCGTAGAGCTGAAGGGATTGAGGTCCGGAAGGCAACTGCAGTGTCGCGAACTTCGAGGTAACTCATCGTTATGCCAGCCGGATCACGCGACAGTCCCGGATGTCTGAGAAGGCAAGACACGTGCGGGCCGCTGACTCAAGTGTGGCCGGCCTGCAAATGGAACTGTCGGAAAAGCAAGAAGACCTTGCAGTTGCCCGCGAGGATGCTAAAGTGAGCTCATACCTGTGTTTCCTCACCCAATTCGAACATCGTTGCACAGGCTGAGCCGTCAGCTGAAGTGTTTCAATGCATCCGTAAGCTTGAAGAGATCGTGGCAGAGCTTGAGGGCAAGCTCAAACTGGCGAAGGCCGAAGCCAAGGTAAGGTCCTCTGTTTACACTATGATTTGAGATTCAAATTGCATTCTCTCGGGTCGTGTTCGTGCGCCCAAAGCTGGTGCTGGTGCGACGAAATTGCATGTGTCAGCCCCTGCCGACGATCCTGGGCCTGCTCCAGTCGTCAGCCCAGTGTTGTCGCCACCTGCCTCCTCCGCCTCTTCCCAGTCACCACTTACATTGGTTGCTGGCAGCACCTTGGACCTCGCCGGCACGCGGCGTGCGTCCACACGCAAGCGGGTACAAGACAAGTCGTCTGTAATGCCTTCCGTCTCTTCCACCAAACGTCGGAAGAAGCTTGAGGATCCATTAGCTAAATGGGTAATGCGGGATCCCGACACTGGCGAGGAGCTCACTGGGCACGAGTGGGTGAAACGCCACCCTGATGAGTTTAAAAAGCGCTATAAGAAAGATCACCAACGCTACCTTGATTACCTGGCACAGTCGGCAGATTCGTAGCTATAGATTAACATATTTTCATGTACGCGCAGCAGGCTGAATTGAAACCATGCTTGTGTTTGATGTTTCTGTGGGTTCGAGTTTGCAGGTCTCATTCTGTACACTAAGTGCCACTGGGCAATTCTGAGAACCAAAATTCAATCTGTTGAAGGATCATTCATGCTACTGTGTAGCGTTGGCGGAGCAACTCCGCACCCTTAACCCACGCCGCCGCCCCGTTCGTTTTTTCTTTGATGGTGGCATGTAGTTGGCTGATTCTTGGTTGACTCTCAGGTGCGTATTATATTCCGATCTTCATTGTTCTCAATTTACGATTATTGCCGTCATCCTAAGAGTAAGGGTCCTATGCCATGGACTCGCATGCCGCATCGAAGGTGACATTGAACTAGTAACATCCCGGCCCTATGTGATATCCCAAGACACCCTCAGTTCCAGTCCTTCGGGACGCTTCATTTGTCCATGGTGTTGTGCGAGTAATTTTATTTTCACATTTTCCATCCTGTTTGAACTGAGACATTTACAGACTGAAATGTCAGATATGTCTAGTTCACCCTTGGCTTTGTCGCTCCTGCCTAGTGTGTTCTGTTATGTTTACCGAGAGATACGTACCAGCTTAATATCCAGGAGGTCACGCTTTGCCACAGGTTGGAAGTTTACCCTAGCCGAGTGTTTCATGTTTATCTAAACGAAGTCGAAACGCAATGGCCATTAGAATACCAGGATGCCATTCGATGCAACTCCGAGCTGGTCGATCGGTCGAACGAGTTTGGACCGAGCTGAATTTTACTTTTGCATGCAGAAAGGTTACGAAGGCACCATGATTTGAATTCTATCTTCAAATTCCATTCTGCAAGGTGTTTTTCCTTTGTTCTAATAAATCACGAAAGCTGGATGTGTCCTACCTGCTTGATTTGCCCACCAAGTAGTTGCCGCTAGTGAGTTCAAAAGTGGTGTTTGGATACTAATGGTCAAATCCCAGGTGTGCTTGTCGTCTTCAATTTCAATGCCGATGCGTAAATTGTAGTGCCGAAGACTTGGTTGAATTCAATAGTGGATCCCCCAAGTGCATGGTTTTTTGTTCTTGAACTCAACTCAAGCGACTGGCTTGCGACTTTTAAATCGAGTCCTAGGCAACTTTGAGTGAAACCTAACCCTGGCTTTATTTCTCAGTTGGAGACCCATCGCTCACGACGGTGCCGCGCATTGGGTTTGGTAGTTGCAATCCAAGTGCATTTCAATTCAACTTCACTCTCATCTTTTCTGGTTGTTATATGGCCTTCAATTGCGCTGGTGCGGGGCGGGTGGCTTTGACTGTGATCCAATATTCTTTGTTTTTCATTTCGGCTTGACTGAGATTTCCGCAGTTGCGCCGTATAGATCCATGCACTTTGGCTTGCTGAAAAGTCACGAATGAACCATGATTTGTATTCCATGTTCAAATCCTATTCTGCATGACCTTTTTCCTTTCTTCAACTAGATCGCACGGTGGCGGGCTGTAGCCCTACCTAAGTACCTGCATTATCTTTCCACCAAGTAATAGACCGGTAAATTGTGGTGCAGAGTCAGTGGTGAATCTCCGGGTGCTTCCTTTCGGGTTCATCAACTCAACTCAACTCAACTCACTAGCTTGCTACATGTAAATCGGCAATTTTGGGTGATTTACAATTGCGTGATTGGTTCCTCTTTTATCTCAGCTTCACTGACATTTTTTATCACTTGAAGATCCATCACTCAGGACAGTAATTAGTAGTTGCAACTCAGGTGCATTTCAATCCAACTTCACTGACATCTTCTCTGGTTGTTGTAGGGCCTTCAATTGCGCTGGTGCGGCGTGGGGAACTTTGAACGTGTTAGTCTTCATTTTTTATTACAGCATGACAGGCGTTTTTGCAGCGGTGGCTTATGGATCCATGAATCGCTATGGCACCTCAGTTCTCGGTTGGCTTGCGGTTACGATTCATGTGCAAGATTTTTTGCTCTTAAAGTCGACTTTGCAGACCCTCTTTTTGGGCTATAGACCCTTACAATGGCGAGAGATTTGGGATTTTATTTCTCCAAGTGCGTGGTTCAGTGGTCTTCGTTTCCAATCCAGCGACCATTTTGGGGGAGCTTCAAGGCTTTCGTTCATGAACCCAAGGCTCAGAGTATTTATGGCGTATGTCAGTATCACACATCTTGTGTTGGAACATTACCAGATTGCCACGACCCCAAGGGATGTTCAAATAAGGATGGCTTGGAACCAAATGGAGTGTTTAATGCCGTCCAGAGGGCGCAGGTAGATTAAACAACGGTGTCCCAAGGGACGACACGTCCACCTGCCAAGCCAAAACAACCAAGTCTCTAATGCATTCAAAGATTCACACAATTGTGGACACAGACACGCAATGCGATTTTCCGCCTCTCAAATATTAATATCGACGCTGTGAGGGCTGTGAGAGCCTGTACAAAACGGCGGCATGAGGCGGCGGGAGACGGGGGGTGGCCCGTTATGGTAGTGGTCAAGGCACACGTAACCAACAGTTTACACCGTTTAACTGTGTGGCAGCCGAGGTCTTACTGCCGACGATCATCTGACGAAATTTCTGCTTGATACCCGACACCCAATTAGGCATGCGACGAACTTGAATACGATGTGACGAAGATCCACATCCAACGAAGTGACGAAGTGACGAAGTACGTGAGGGCTCCTGACCGATGCCGAATCGGCGCGGGAAAAAGAAGAATCCAAGCGCCGTAGCGGAAAATCAAGATGATTACATGCAGTAGTGCGCAGATTCATAAAAAATATATTCTTTTGACCTGCCTTTCTTGCGCAGATGCGACCCCGACGTTTTGGGAGATGAGGACTGAGAATGATGGGTTAACTGTTGGTTGACTCTGCCGCATCGATGATGTGGAAGCGTTAGCAACGGTCTGACAGATGGCGTAATTAAGTAGTTGTGCTCTCCCTTCATCTTCTCCCCCTGCTCCTCCCCCCTGCAGATCGCCCCCGGCCACTGTTTCCCCACCGCTCACCCAGTAACCCCGACCCAGGGTCTCATCTCTCCGTTCAATCTTCCAAGCGCACACCATTCACCAGCACGGTAAGTTTGCATCTGGCTTCAACCGTTCTTTTTCTCATGTCGCTTACCATCTGTGCGGTTAGACGTCCATGAAAATCTCCGAACCACTTGACATTCTTTCGAGATCACCGCGGAAATATTTCACCGCTGTGTACCCGTCGATAAGAGAAGCAGACCATCACTGGACCAAGCTCCTATATCCATTTCGCAGGTTTGCAGGCAGTGGCGATCAATTGCAGTCGCGGAACCGGGGCTATGGAGCTCAATAGCGGTGGAACTCAACTGCGATGATGATCCTGGGAAATCTCCGATGGAGGACCCGCTTCGTAAATTGTGGTTCACGCGAGCTGGAACACACTCACTCTCCCTTTACGCCAACTGCATCAGTGACGGTGTTCCTTCTTGGTTGCTCCAAGCCCTCTCGGTTTATGCTCCGCGCTGCCACGATATCGAGATCGCCATGCATCATCGGCCGTACCATGGTTTTATCTGGTTATTTCCTGCCCTACAACTTCACAAGATCAGACTGGAACTTCCGCCGGCTCCCGGGCTGAAGACGCTTCGTCTCGTGGGACGCTTCATGCCGAAGTCTTTCAACGAGATTGGGCCAGCTGGTCTCACAGATCTAGAGATTGGCGGATGGCTCTCATTTCCAGCATGTACCCCAATCTTCACGGATTTCCCACATCTCCGCCGGCTCTCGCTTCCCTTCCTCAATGTTCGAACCTTACCCCCTTCCCTCCCCCCAATGCAAGAGCTTGAATGCTTGCGCCTTGGATGCGGTGTTGAACTCCTCCATCTGCTACAAGTTCCAAAGCTCAGGAGTTTGACCATCTCTACTGACGGCGAACAATCAGCGGAATTGCTATCGGCTTTTTTATTGACGCTGCCGGGACAGATAACTGAACTCGAGCTCAGTATCTGGATAAACGTGCCCAATGTCACCGTTTATGCATGTCTTGATGCCCTGCCCGACCTTGTCACACTCAAACTCCGGTTTCATGACCCCACTCGTCTCTTCTACGCTCTCCCACCCCTCCTCAACCTGCGTACATTGATTATTTCCAATATCGATGGGCCGCCTGGCTTATATCAGGCGGTCTTGGCAATGTTGTCCAGCATAAACCTGTTACGGCTGGAATTTTATGTCTACCCCGACATAGATGAGGACGTATCCGTAGAGGGGCTGGATTCTGCTACGCTCGCCACACTCAGCGCATATGCGCAGCAGGGGTGCATCGTCTGGGTCACGACCCCGACTCAGACATGGCCCGAAGACCGAGATGATGCAGATTCGGGTGGGTGTTCACCAGCATGTCGGCTTCCTGGAAATATATACTGAAATTTGATCTTGCAGTTGACTATGCTGAATACAAGGCGGAGCGCTTGAGATTGTGTCGTTGATTCCTTCTTGGACTTCCAGGGACCTTGCACTCCGATCCCCAGCCATCAATTTCATCCCGATTTACCCAGTTTCCTATGTATTTCGCCTTCAATACGATGTTCTGGGTCTTCCAAATCCATTTTGAACCTCATATATGTAATCCGTGTCGAGGAAGCTCAGTGCTCAATGGACAATAGCATTTTGGGAAGATCCACCCGTTGAGTTGGTTGAAAGCGGAAATTCAACTATTGAAAATCACCCGGCGTTCACCCCCGATTTCGGTTTGATATCATCAAGCTTCGTCACCCGTAGGACGGGCTGATCTGGTGAAAAAACTCATTCGCAATTCGGGAAGATTCAACCATTTTAAATAAATAACCCCAGTCTGAGTCGGCGATTTCGAGCACACTTATGTGCTATATACTCTAGAGGCTATTCTGGATTGGGGCCCTCGGTGAGTTTACTGCTATTCACTATCTAATAGAAATAACATCGGTGGCGTCGAACGGTCGAGATGCACGATGTATAGGGGTCCGACGGGGATCAATATTCTAAAAAGGGAATTGCAAAATACTTGTAACGATGTATTGCCCTGAAAAAAAATCATTCCCCAGACTGCTGTCCCATTTGCTGTCCAAATTGTCTGCCCAAATAAAATTATAATAAAATTGAGGTCTAAACGAATCGCTTGCGTGCTCATTCAAGTCAATAAATGGGACTGGTTGCCGGTCTATCCCGGCGCTGCATTTCCCACTTGATCTGCACCGGGAAAAAATAAAATCTGATGAAGATGCGGGTTTTTTCGTTTTCGTTGGCCTCACTCTGGACCCGTCCTCAAAAAATAGCCCAGGAGCCTGTAAGTCAAGTTCATATTCTAAAAACACGCGTATGGTGATAAATCCGCAGCAGGACGGGACCCCGGCGTTTTGCGAGATGAGTATGCTTGATTGACGTCAGGCGCTCCCTGCGATGCCTCGCTAAGCCCGCGTTTTACCCCACACCACCTGACCTACCCCGCACTTGATCGTTACTCATTTTCGGCTATTTACGAGCCGCATGGGGATCGGACCCCACAAATAGTGTGTGGGGGTGGGGCAACCAATCGCCTTTCGCGTGCGGAAACGTCTGGAACTTGGAGCGTGCAGGGTTGTACTCACCCGAGAATCGAATCGCCGAGACGCCGAGCTGTGAAGAACGGCGACAGGGTCGATGCATACAGCTCACACGACAGGTATGACTCGGGCGTCGGAGCTCACACGACGGCAATATCATATCTCGTCACCCGTGCCATATGCAAGAATCATTCATTACTGTGCTGTAGTTCAGGATGGGGACGCCGCGCCCGAGCCTGGAGACGTCTCGACTCGAGATACCCGAGGAGGAAGCTCGGTCTTCCGGAACTTCAGATGGCGCGTAGCATAAACAGCAGATGATCGTTGCTTCCCCACGGGTATTATTATCGCGTGAGCCCGAGCTCGAGGCTAAGGCTGTCCCGAATTCGCGAGCCTGGAATAATACGACCTTGTGGGGAAGCCACACAGTTCTGGGGACGAGCCACGCTACGTCAACTCTGACTAGTTTTGGGACAATGAGGGATCCTCAAGAAAGCACAAGCAGGGACGCGATGAGGCAGGGCAAGGTAATACAATTGATATTTAATTTGCTGGGGTTTAGACGACTTTTCCGCCTTCGCGAGGCGCGGCTACATACTGTACACAGATTGCGAGTGGATCGAATTGCGGAGATTATATAGTGGATTGAAGAATATGCAGTGGTTTAGACGGAGTCGACGGAGGTGACGGACTGGGCATCGGAGGCGATGACGGGGACGGTGGCCTTGGGGGGCGAGCCAGAGACTGCGACGGAGGTACGCGCGATGGCGGCGAGGTCGACGCCTGGAGGGTCATCAGTACGAGCGCGACAGGGGGGATGGCAAGCAAGGCAAAGGCAGGGGGCGGAGGGGGAGGCAAGACAAGGAAGGGAGAGGCACGTACCACCGTTCTTGAACGCATTCATGCGGACCTTGCGCGCGGAGGCGAGGTCCTCCTCAGAGAGCTCGAGCACGGGGGACGTGGGCGAAGATTTCTTGCCGGTCGCTGCACACGCCACACGATGAGATCACACGACAAGAGGGTGGAGGGAAGGAGGGACATACGTTCATCCGAGTGCGCGCTGTGGCTGTCGCTGTCGTCCTCTTGTTCGTCCAGCTCCTGCTGTCCGTCGTCGATCCCTGCAAACTCCAGGTCGCGCTGCAGGTGGGCGTCGTGTGAGTTTCTGCCACGTAAGTGTAGTGCAGAGGAAGCGCACCTCATTCTCCAGAGAGCCCCAGTTATGTGCGCCGGCGCCGTTCTTGCGCATGTTGCTGTTGACGCCCGTCTTGTTCTCGGAGCGGTCCTTCAGGATCGAGCGCAGCGACGCGGAGCGGGACGTGCGGGTCATGATGTGTAGCGGAGGGGTATAGCGTAGACGGGATATGCAAAGGTAGGGTGGGTCGTTAGAGGGTGGAGTTGGTTGGTGCTAGGTGATGGTGGTAGTGGTGCAAGAAGCCGTCAGCACGCGCAATTTATAGCTCCCCAAGCCAAAGCGACCAATACACCCCAAGTCGGCAACCTCTTTGTCCTTCTTACGTAGGAACAAACCGGGTGGATTCGCGCAGGGTCAACAAAGGCTTTGCTTTGACTCGAACTCGCTTGCTCGCCGCCAGCCTTTGTCTCGGCGCTTCGACTCACAGCGACAGGGCCAAGGCGGGTCTGGAATTAGGTTTGGTGACAGATTGAATGGAGCGGATAAACTGGATGGAGTTAGGATGGGCATGTGATCAGGCGAGACCCCAGACACCCGCCATACTCTAGACACGGAAGGTTCTAGTACCCGTCAACGTTCTCGTCCGACGTTCGTTCTTCTTGGTTGGCTGCCAAATCGCCACGTCGACGTTGAATAATTAATTGTCACAAGAGTGCGTCGGAGGTTGGCATACCACTCAATATTGGAGGTAACGAAAAGAAACACGGGCTAATAAGTATATGTCGCCAAGAGACTCCGGGATAGCGCACAATGGCAGACAATGACACAACAAAGACGCGTTATTCGCGCGATCTGTCGCTTTTGTCCGACGTTAATTAGTGCTTGAGCGTTTGTACTCTGGCGTGCGGCCTGCCGGAGTGTTATCAATATATACACTGCGCGTTTGCTTGGTCTCGCATTGCAAGGGATTAATCTCTTGAAGTCCGTCTGGCAGTGGAACAGAATTTTCGAACATTGAGCGGCAAGACAGGGGCTTCGGCCTTCCCCTCCGACGTCATCGGCCGATATGGTCCGTGGTCCAAGCGCCGCGTTTTGTTCCATGTTGGAACAAATACAGGGCCAAAAGAATGAGAGACGACGAATTGCGTCGGTCCAACCATATGGGTTCAATCACCTCAAAGACCTAGAGACAGGTGAAAAGAAAGAAAAATGAACGGCATTGCAATTGCACAACTTCTGATGGATAAGTACTTCCCTGTCAAGGCTTATCGTTGGGTTCGGTCGAAGCGAACAATCAATCCCCCCCGCTGTCCCGGGCTGGAGAGGTCAGTAAGCTCAAGATGCAATTGTAAGTCGAAGTTGAGCTCGAGATTCGATATCAAAGCTTCCGCCATTCGATTGAACGTTCGAGCGCTGGGAAATTCGGCCATTTCGATAAATTATAAAGCGGCCTCACCCGTTCGTTTCTCTCCGTCCTAGTTTATAGTATAGGTAGATTGCAACCAACTCAGCGGGGGGTTGATATGCTATCTTTCGCTTTCGACATGGGCTGTGTGCCCGTATATACTATATATATATTCAGATGAGGTTCGGGCGCATTGGTTGAATTGCAGTGTGCACAATAGAATTACATGCTTTGGTATTTGAGCCGACTTCGTCCTCTAGTCTAAGTCATATGTCCGATCTACAGCACCGAGAAGAAATTGGCGTCGAGATTGAAAGACTAAGTACCGTCGAGTTCAATTTGGTGTATGTATCTTTGATCATGACGTCAAACAAACAACCTTGAACTGACGCACGACTTCAAAGTTCACATTCAAGTACACCCCATGCCTAGTCTCAACTTCGGGCATCCTTTGAGTCAGACTTCGCGCATCTCACTTCAAATACTTGATGAATTTGCTTGTAATCGCGTTGTTCCGAGTAGATGGGTATGTGTATGACTGAAATTTCTGTGTCCAAGATGGGGTAGCGAGCGAGCCACTTCAAGTTGGAAATGAACGGCCCATGCATGGATGCATACAAGTGCAGCGTTAGCGAAACTGTGTATGGCCTACAACCAGCCCCAGCCCCAGGGACCATGGCAGAAATTTGAATTCGAACCCGAGAGATTTGTGTGAGCTCGTTGGAAGCGGAGGTCTACTGTCTATTAGTGCAATGGAACAGATGCATGAAGCTATATCTAGTATGTATGGCCCCGCCTCCGGAAAGAGCTTTCTCTTGATCAGCCTGGTTGAATATTGTAGACCCCAGCTCCAGTTCAAAGAAGCCAGCGCTTGACGCGTAGTTCAGATAAACACGCACTTTTAAGCGAAATGAAGGAGGGACGCACCGGGGTGAACGAACTTCGATTCTAAGTTCAACCTATCCTAACCTCACGAATAATTAAACAGCATATATGTCTAAGATGGTGAAAACCTAAAGCTAAGCAGCGCTCTGGGAACCACCACATGGCCGACTGCTGCATGATGAAAAACACAATTGACACTTGACCTCCATTTCGATGCGGCTCGGATCTCGACTAGGTCGGTGTTTTTTTATTTCGACATGACGAAATACACAGTAGCGTCTGACATGCACATGTACATGTACTGCGCACGCGAGCGATTTTACTGCCACAAATGGGGATGAAAGTAATATTAAATTTTCAAGGATCAAATGCGGGGTAGGTCAGGTGGTGGGGTAAAACGCGATTTTGACGTCAACCATCAGTCCTCCCCTCACGGCGTTTTGCGAGATAGCCAGAAGAGAGTCGGGGTCCTGCTCATGTGACCTTCAGCCCAATCAATTGAACGTTAAGAATGGCGTGAGACGACGGAGGGAAGGCACGGTGCGCAGCAGGGCTAAAAATTGTCGTACGACCACGACTGTGAAGGTACCCTGCGAGGGCAAAAATATGCAGCAGCGCGTAGCCTACAGAATATTTCACGCATACTTTACACTGAATATATTTTTCCCTGGCGCAGACGGGGAAGTCTGGGGAAGGCGTGTTACCGTACCTTGCGCGTATTCTGCCGTTGGAATTTCGCCCCACTAAACTTCGCGGAATGGAAGGAACGTGCGTTACCTTACTTGGCCTGATCCAGTTTATACCCGTTGAAGTCGTATCGCAAGGCTGTTCGACGTCACCGGCTTTAATTCTGTTAGATAGTGGATAGCATTCATCTAGATAGTACATAGCACTAAGCATCGAGCGACCCAAATCCAGAATAGCTTCCACATATGTATGTTCGCGAATCGCCGATGACAGCGCTAGCGGTAAGTCTAATTTGTTCTATATAGGAGGCGCAGAAATTCTGATTGTTTCGGCATGATTAAAGGCTGTATTTTGGGCCTCAGTTGTTATATATTGTCGGGCGGCGTAGATTCAGCTTGCGCTTGAATATTAATACGGTAAAGTCCTGGTTTATCAGAGATAAGAGCCAAAGACGGCCTCAATGGACGGGAATACATACCGTGGCGATAGGTATGGAGGCAATAGATTGATTGGATGGTGAATTTGGAAGTGAGATGAGCCGCCGCTTGTCTGGGTTTACATTTGGAACTCTGTGTGCGGCCATCGCAGGCCGCGGTAGAATCTCGACGGTGTATGCAGCATGCACGTTAGATAGAAGCGAAGAGATGCCAAGACTCCGTGATGAAGTTAGAGCTTACTCGGAGAAAAGAAGGAATGTGAAGATTTGTACCCGGGCGCGCATCTGATTCGCCAGGCACATCATGATCAAGCCTGAGGTTGCAATGGGAAGGTTGGACTGCACGCGACGGATAGGCGAAAAATAGTGGTGGGAACCAAGGAGAAATGATGCATGACGAACGAAGAACGAAGCGGATATCAGCGCAGGATGAGGAGGATTCGAGCAGTTGGCGACGAAGACCTGTCAGTCTCAAAATTGTCCTTTCATGCGAAGACGCGGAGATTCGTGCCAGAATGGGGATGGTAAAGCCAGGCAGACAAGGGATGAAAAAAGTTTAAATCCAGCCCGCAGCTTCACAAGGATCGATGCTCAAGAGCACAGAAAGATCTGAGCGTATACGGAGTCCCCTATGTTCGCCCAGAATATTCCAGCATGGTAGAAATCTTGAGACCTGGAAGGCCGGCGAAGGCTGACGACTTGACGTCCGGAACCGAGATAAGATGAGGATCACCGAGATATCTGCGAGTCTAAGAGCCGCGGGGTCGAGGTAGGCATTGTGGATGAAAACAACAGACCCTAGACCCCCGAAGAAATTCCAACAGTGGTCGGTTGACCTTAATAAGTTGGCGGAATTGGTCCCTAGCGCCAAATCGGCCTCGAGGATAGTTCCCTTTCTTTTTTGCAAGCAGGAATCTGGATTCGCGTATTTCACTGCATTCAGGGCCCGGGTAGACCCGGCCTGCCGCCGTTGGCCGCCATTTGGCGAGGTCCGTGATGCGCGGAGACAGAGTCTGCCGACACAAGTGTGCCGCAGTTGGGCGCCATCTGGCACGGTGAAGTCGGCAGGGTCTGCCGACCTCATCGTCCAACTTGGACAGCACTCGCCGACCTCGGCTACCTTTCTTTCTACATATTATTGCTCTGGTATGGCCTTCATTTCAACGTGTGCCTTGGCAACGGCAGATGTTTAAATAAAACCTGTTACCTAATGTCACAATGTGATTGCGCCGTCAACCCTGGGCTCTAGCGCTGTCAGACGGAATGCCCTCGTCCTCTCCTTTGTCTTGCAACACACTGCGAGGTCAACGGATCCAATGCAGGATCCACTGCACTGCTATGGTACCCAAGATGCCGGCTCGGAACCTCTGAGAAACAACGCCAGCGAGAGTTGATAGGAGCAAACTAGGGAAAATATCGTGGCATTTGATGTCACACGACGTTCGGGTATTCACGGCAGGTTTTGTTTTCGATAATTGAGCAATAATTGAGTCACGAAAATGGATCTTGAATCAATTCTGGATGTAGGCCCAGGTTGACTAAGCTCCACAGACTCTGCCGACCTCGGGTCTGCCGCGCTCTGGCTACCCGTGGTAGACAGACGTCTGCCTACCAAGCCTCTGAATGCAGTGTTTATCTGCACACAGGGTGCTTCGAGATAAACTGGAACAGATTTTTGTTTCAAGACAGAAGAGGCTGCAAAGAGAGGCTGCCAACGTTTCGTGCCAAGCATGTATCTGGGCTGAGCGTGGCGGATGCAAAAGAAGCTGAAGAATTCGAAAGAATCTAGACTTGGGCTGGGATTGCCGCCAGTGGGATCCAAGAAGTAGAGAGGTTGCGGAGACATATTCTAGCATGGTGATCGAAGAAAGCAAAGAGGCGATGGATCATTCAACACCAACATAGTCAAAGATCCGGACAGAATCGGGTCGAGGCTTTCAATGTGTTAATCTGGACCAACGGAGATTACTCGGCACAAAGCGAACGAAAGAAGGCACGGTCGACAGGCATCACGTTTGAGGGCGGATATGTATGAATGAAGTAGAGCCTCAGAGACATGGAAACAGCCACGAATCTTCGCAGACGAAACCGCACGCTTCATACAGCAGAGCGGAAGACCCTAGACTCCGGGCGTGATTTCCGCAGCGGGGTTCAGCGCAGGACTCCAGCAGAATTCGAGTATTAAGTAGTCGGAAGTAAGTAGGTTGCTTTAACTCCGATGGCGGAGCTTCATAGGGCGTTGAAGGGAAAGGAATCTCAATCCGCGGCGCTGCACCTTCACGAGGATCAGTGGTGGAAGCTCTGCGCATATTTCTTTCGCCCAGAATATCCGATCAGGGTAGAGAGAGATCTTGGAAGGCCGGCGCAGGATGACAGCTTCACGAGTGGAATTGAGATGAGGAGTACCGAGGTATCTGTGAATCAAGCTAGGATTAAGGTCGAGGTCGAGGGGTTTGTGAATGAAGCTTTTTTTTTTTGAAAAGGAGGAATGCGCGTCCTTCCAGGTCAGAATTCTAGACGAGCGGACCGGAGATTTGAGGCAAGAGAAGCAACAAGAATCAATGAGAAGTTGACTGTGATGACAACCGGCAAGCCGCTGATGTTCTGTACCGGCAAAGCATCTGATGATGATCGGAGGCGGGGAAGAAGAAATGAATGTGTGTAGATTAGGGCCTCCACCCGTTACCGTGACGGCAACGGCCCTCGAATCGACGGCCGTTTTTCTCGTTTTTAACCCTCTGACGGGATGGGATGGGTGACGGGACGGCCGTAAAAACGGTAACGGGTTGAGTCTCGTTGTTTCTTGACATTCAGCCTATATTTCAGCTGCAAATCGATGGATTTCGACTTTCGTATCATTGATTCGTTATTCTCTTACCATTCTCACCCTCACTGACCCTCCAATAAGACAAACCGTACAACCACTTTGGGTTGAACTTCGGCAATCATTTGCGGACTTTGCCGAATATCACAACAGAACGAATTCCTTCTCGGATTTTGCCCCCAAGAAATGTAGTAGGGCATTTAAAACGTAGGTCTGTGAAGACGGATGAATCACCCCACAGAACAACCACTGAGATCTCTGGTTTGAAACCCCAATCAGAACACCCGTTTAAACGGCCGTCACGGCCGTTGGAACAGGCAAAAAATTGCCGACGGGACGGGTGCCGTCGAACCGTCGCGACGGTCACGCCTAGTGTAGATGCAAGGCAGCGAATGCCAGCGGAGCTGAAGAATCTCAGGAAGAAACCCAGACGCGGGCTGGACTGGGCTGGGAACGCGGCTAGTAAAGAGCTCGAGAGGCTTTAGTCCGCGCATCTCTCAGAGCTTGAGCTTGGGGATCGAAGAAAGCGAAGAAGATGAATCATTTCAGGACAACGAGCTGAAGATGGGCCAGTCAAGAAACGTCGAGTCGAGACTTTCAGTGGATGGAAACAGGTCGGGGCTAGACCAGTTATTGAATAACGACGAAGTAGGCGGAGATTGCGTCGTATCGACCACACGAAAGAAAGTAAATACTAGCGCATACGTACGGCTCCTCGGCATGCACTGAGGGTGGCTCCCGGTACGTAAACCGTACGTATGGCCGTAAGGCATACGTACGGCCGTAAGACATACGTACGGCCGTAAGACATAAGGTAGGGGACATACAAATCCCGCCAACCCCACATGATCTTTCCAAATATGGGCAGTTTCGTGGACATCGCTCTACTGTAGACCCTGTAGATAATATAGACCTTATTCCTTCCATGAATCTGTAGGAATACATCCCTAGAAGGTTCCCACAACACTACTAAGTGAGAGGATGAAAACTGAGTGAGGAGTTGTGCTTGCAAACGACGCGCACTTTCCTGATCACTTTTGGCATCAAAGAGTGACGGCTGCAACTTGCGAGCACATCTCGTCACTCGTTTTTGACCTGGTACCTTAGCAGCGTGGGTGGTACATTCTCAGGGTGTATTCTTACAGATTCATGGGAGGAATAAGCTATATGCTGTCTACAAGGACTACAGTGGACCAATGTCCACGAAACTGCCCATATTTGGAAAGATCCCACGGGGTTGGCGGGATTTGTATGTCCCCTACCTTACGTACGGCCGTAAGGCATACGTACGGTGCGATTCCCTACTTGTACTGCAGCTTGTTCTCGACTTACACACGTCTTTATTCTTCTGCCCCCAGCCCTCACTGCCCATATGCCTGATAATTGTGCGTCGGCGGCAAATCTCCCCCCGGAGCTGTTAATCCTGATTCAACGCCTGGCCGTGTCGGATGTGTCGCCACTCGCAAAGCTGTATTCCGAGGTCGATTTGCTAACGCCGACATACAGCCCAGCCTTTCATGACGTTGAACTGCAGCTATTCCTGAAGGAGCGCATATTTATGTTCAATGGTCCAGTCTCCTTCTAACCCAAAAATACAGGCAGCATGTTCATTCAGATATGTTTGTCGGCTTTGGAGCGAGCTGGCGAAGTTACTACTCTACGAGAACATCAGGGTGGATGATGATGATCGCTTGTGGCCATCTCTTGCGTCTGCGTTGAATCAGCCAGAGATTGCACATATAGTGCGGAGCCTGCGTCTATCTAATACGCAGGCCAATTACAGCAAGTTCGTGCTGGAACACTGTCCAAAAATCGAGGTGGTCACTTACCCCTACCCTCCGCCCTCCAAATTCTTCTATCATGTCTCAGACATCCAGCTCCGTCCTCTCCTGTCGCTCAAGCGCCTTTACTGGGCGGACTATACTCAGTCGCCCTCCCTATTTCGGGGCATCCTTACCGCTGCCCCAAATCTCGAACACATCAGCCTTTTCGGCAACTTGAAGATTGGATTCCACCCATCTCTTCCGTTTGTTCAATCCCTTTGCCTCACGTCGATCAAGTTGGATTCTGTGCATTCGCTCCTCCGGCGCACGGATCCGGCACTGCTCACCCAACTCACAGTCGACCCAGCATCCTTTTGCTCCCCTATGTTCCCCCTTTGCACCCTCCCAGCGCTTCGCCTCCTTGCGTTGCTTCAACCTACGGTGAACCCGCACCAGCCCATATCCTTTCGCGTGATCATCGAGCGCTGCCCAGGCCTCTGCGAACTGCGCTTCAAGGAGTTCAGCCATCTAAACTGGCCGCAGGAGAATCAGAGAGCGGCCAAGTTGGTGTGTGTGCGGTTGAATTGTCACGGGCCGGCCGTGATTGGGCCCCGGTCACCTTCACACCACGCTGCCACAAATGGAGCGGCGGTGGTTTTGACTCATGTCGCATTTAGCGCACTGGAACGCGTTATCTTGGAGGACACCAGGTTGGACTTGGGCGGGGCGGGTACCCCAGTGGTGAAGGTGGGCGGAGATTCTGCGTCTACTTGGAGTCCGCCGGCTAAGTGGAATGCGCTGCGGGCAAGAGGGTGTCGCATAGAAAGAGGGCAGAAATGATGTCTCACGACCTCTGTTTTTTTGGCAGCCGGATATGACAAAGAGCATGGATAACCAGCAGTAACAATACTAAGTCTCTCGCACACTTCAACAACTGTGATCTCGTACCTCGATTTCTTGAAACCAATATAGTAGAATATACCTTCACATGTTTATTCGACACGCGCGGCGCAGAACTCAAAAAAAGCAAGGGACAGAGGAACGCAACAGTGACGTACAACTGTTCAATAACGTGCGGACACCCCAAGTAATACAGCGCACTGTCAGGACATCAGACGACGAGAGCGCGCCACAACAGGGGCTTCCGGAGAAGCAGGGAAACGAATAAATAGAAAAGTTATGAAGCAACAATAAAGGAAAATAGGCATAGGCATCGGGACACGAATGAAATCTTACGAGGTTTGCAGATTGGAGAAAGTTTCAAAAACGACAAAGAACCCGAGTCGGATGCGGGTCTTTAGACCGCCTGCTGCGAGCGCACGGAATTGCACCATCGCAACTTCCGGGAGTGGCCCAGGCGGCGATTGTACCTCGGCGTTTCCATGCGGCCGAAGAGACAGCTCGAAAGACTTTAAAACCGCAGGGGGAGGACCGGCCCCCGAAACGTTGCTGCTCTGGCGCGGGCGCAGAACGCCCAATAGAGAGTTTGCGCGAAAGCCATATGAGCGACGTCATGGCTTTTGGGCCGTGCGCGTCATATGGCTCCACACGCCAAAATATGACGCAAATGCAGTGCAAATGGCTTTTGGAGCCATTTGCCTGCCAAAATTGCGCACGGTGAGAAAGCCATGACGTGGGTCATATGGCTTCTGCGCAAACAGGTTAATAAGGAATCATAGCTGTCGTACACCCGCACCGCGTCGATAGCGAGGTTTTCCAGGAGGGGAAGGGTATCGCGCGAGGACAGGCAGGCGACGAGCTTGGACAGCTCTACATGGGCCGGAAGGACCAGTGTGAGATCAGTGACGGTAGGAACACTTTGAAGCGAGAGGTGTAGTTCGGCGTGGTTTAAGTATTCGGTTTCGAGGAAGGTGATGGACAGGCGCTGCAGTGCACAGGCTGAGCGCCCCAGCAATGAGCGAATGATGTGTCTCTGTGCTGCAGTCTGAAAATCGGCCATCAGGATGAGGTGGCGGAGGCGGGGGAGAGTGAGATGAGGCATGATGCCGGGACCACGGACGTCCAGCGACTCTAACGCTTCGAGCGTTATATGACTTGAGTGGAATCCGGACGACATGTGCGGAATGCCGTGCCTGTGAGCGAAATGCAAGAGGCGCCGAGAGCATGGGCGCAGCATGTGGAGACAATCCGCAGGGGATTGAAAGGTTGTGACCGAAAGCGATGTCATCTGCGCCCAGGGAAGCTGGACGTTGTAGTACGGGTCTGGGACGAGTCTGGTACTCATTTGGCACAGAACAGGGGCGTTCTGAATCGTAATTGTTCTGCTGATGTGTTTTCCCAGAGTCAATTTCCGGAGAAGAGGGAAATGGAGTGTCGGAACGTCGAGGGTAACCCTCCCCGACAAAGTGATTTCTCGCCAGCGATGGCAATGAATGAGACTTATGTGGATGAGACGCTGTGTGTCGAAGTCGTTTCTGCACCCGAAGGAAAGAAACAGAGGGGCGCCAGCCGAATGATGGAGCCACATATCGAGGAGTGCCTCGCAGTTGTTAGAGAGTTTGCGCGAAAGCCATATGAGCGACGTCATGGCTTTTGGGCCGTGCGCGTCATATGGCTCCACACGCCAAAATATGACGCAAATGCAGTGCAAATGGCTTTTGGAGCCATTTGCCTGCCAAAATTGCGCACGGTGAGAAAGCCATGACGTGGGTCATATGGCTTCTGCGCAAACAGGTTGTTATGTTCATATACTTCATAGTCAAAGGTTACGGATTGCCAGAGTAGCGGCGTCGCAAGTGCGATCGAGCGCCATTGGTGGCAGATATGGGTGAGACACAATGGGGCGGACGACAAGGATGGCTGAGGATCAATGGTGAGACATTCGAGAAAGATCCGAGATGTGATGTCGACTGGGAGGTCTAGAATTGGATAGAGGAGGGAGTCCAATTCGGCCTCGAGAAGCACTCGCTCAGCGGTAAGAGTATCGATAAGTTTCGTCAACTCGGCCAGACGGCGTCGGGCCTGAGCGCGACGACCGCGAAGTATTGCCGGCGCAGCATGCATAGTATCAATGATGGTTGTCGACATAACAGTCACAGCGCCGGTTCCTCAATTTAAGAGGATATTAAATTAGCGGGACTTCCTAAAGTTTCATAAACCCAATCATTCGGGTCGAAACTGAATTTGATATATCAGATTTAATACTTAGTGAAATCCAATCTTCAATCTAATCTATCAAAGCCCAAATAAAACTCTGCAGAACTTGAAGTTTCGCTGTGCCTTTCGTAAGCAATGAAATGCAATATGAAAAATAAGGAATAAATGGTGTTGAAATGCTTTCTGAAACATGGGATATCAAGTCTGTAGATATCTTTGTCGATACTTTAGGTTTCGAATCCCATTTAGAGGACACTTAAATAAATTGAAACAAATCTTGTTTACAAGTGCTTGAAACTGGATAGGAAATTTCAAGAATAAGATGCCGTTAAACTCATCTGCAGATCGTCTGCAGACGGTCTGCAGATCATCTGCAGCGTCCACATCGCTCGTATATATATGTCTTGCAATTCTAAATGTTCATGACTCGGGAGATGACTGACGACGATCTGCAGGCGATCTGCAGATGAGTTTAACGGCGTCTTATACTTGAAATTTCCTATCCAGTTCCAAGCACTTGTAAACGAGATTTATTTCATTTTATTTAAGTGTCCTCTAAATGGGATTCGAAACCTAAAGTATTGACAAAGATATCTACAAACTTGATATCCCATGTTTCAGAAATCATTTCAACACCATTTATTCCTTATTTTTCATATTGCGTTTCATTGCTTGCGAAACGCACAGTGAAACTTCAAGTTTTGCAGAGTTTTATTTGGGTTTTGATAGATTAGATTGAAGATTAGATTTTGCTAAGTATTAAATCAGATATGTTAAATTCAGTTTCGGCCCTAATGATTTGGTTTACGAAACTTTAGGAAGTCCCGCTAATTTAATATCTTCTTAAATTGAGGAACCGGTGCTGTGAGTTAGCGGGAGCGAAGGAGCTGCAAGTATAGGGATTGGTCGGATGCCGAGCGACGGAAGGAGAAAGGGAGGACTACAGCCACAGTCATCACAAAGTTATCAGATGGAAAAGGCTCCGAGACAGTTCGGAAAACACCGCCATACCGGCTTGATACCGGCATCATTTGGATCAACAACATATCATGACGGGTGGAAAAGAGTAATGACGATTTTAGTGGGAGTGGGACTCGTCCAGTCCCACTCCATCACTTAGAAAGTGCGACTCAGTCCCATTAATGGGACTCAACCCCGCTAAGGAGTGCGACTGATGGCGAATGCCGAAGTGTGATTAATGCGCAATCAATCCCCACTCATTGCCGATGACCTCCGTATTCATTCCAACTCAGCGACGCCACTGCTTAGCACGCCATCTTGATGCACTCTTTAAAATTTCATTAATAGCTGAACCTTTTGCATCAATATCGACCGCACTGCGCCACGCCGGGGTCCCTTGTCCATTTGTTTTGATCCTTCTCTCCATCTCCCACGCACGATGCATAACTAGAAACAAGGTAAGCCGCCGCTTCGCTCCGGTAACCGAAAACTCGAGGGCAATTTATTCGTAGTCGAGGAATAAATTGATGACCGCGTGACTGTGCAAACAGGTGAAATTTGAGAGACTGAGCGCCATTCCGAATATTTCTTATATGTCGATGAACTGGGTTATGTGGGAGTGGAAAGGCCTCTGTGGCGTTCATCCTCTTACCTCGATTCTCATGACCCATGAATCTCTTTTCGTCAGTCTTCTCCAGGCGAAACCCTCTGCTCGAGTTTTGTGACCCCCGCTATGCTGAAAGTTGAACACTGTCCGCCAAACACAAAACAGCGGAGGCCAGCATTGTTCTGTGCAAAGCCCCCTGCCTTTCTAAAGCCGCTGCGTTATGGACTTGATGACCGAAACGAATCGGAGGACGATTACCAGAATCTGAACAATGATTGCACTGTGCTGAATACGTACTTTTTTTGGTTTCTCGTGTAGAATCAATTTTGCTTAGCAAAACAGGTTCGGTTCAGCATTCAAACTTGGTAAAACGCTGAACCGAACGCCTTGAACCCCGAACGCAAGGTTCTGGTTCCGGTTCAAGGAATCTCTGAACCGAACCTGAGGTTCAGGTTGAACCTGAATCGAACCGAACTTTTCCATCACTAGTCGCAACAATTGCAATGGAAATCTGCCGGGTGACTACGTGTCTTCTCGGCTGACTGTGCAGTCTGTGAAGTGTGAAAACCCACAGAACCACGGACGTCTGAGGCACTTATTCGGACACAAAGATAGAACAATTGAAGACAGAAATCACACCTTAGGAATGTCGCACTTGTTCTTTGAGAGGATTGTTGTCTGGGTTCTTAGTAAGGTGGACGAAAAAGAGAGCGTCGCATTAGAATTATCCAGGAGTCTGAAATGAGAAATGTGGTGTACCCAATGGCTCAGATATTATACTTGAGGAAGACATGCTGTGGAACAGGATTGAGGTATGGAAGTAGCCAATTAATTGCTCGGAAGGATGGAAGGAACAAAAGTTGGGGTAGATCCATGTGTCATGGATTTCGCGCAACAATACCAATGGAAATTTGAGGCCTCGGATTTGCACCGGGCGATAGCTGAGGTCAGGATACTGAGCTACGAGCGAGACCGTTTAAACCCGCTTTGGAATGTTGTAGGGAATCGAAAAACTTGACATTTGAGGTGTTTATTCGGCTTGAGGTTGAACCAGCCTTGCGATTGTGAGCGTTCACCACTAGAAAATTTGAATCTTATCGCATTGATCGTCCTACGCAGTGGAAAGGAGGACGAGGTTGTGGAAGAGAAAGGAACAAACACCGGGTCGCGATCTTCAGACCTTCCCGGTATTTGTGGGACTGATAGCAATCTGCAGTATCTGTCGAAGGAGAGACTGCCGTTGCGAATCGGGCAAACCAAGCCGCTTATAGGTGGAATCTGCAGGCAGGAGAGTGCGAGCAAGCCGAATGGAGATTGGAACTTTACAGACATTGCAATGGTTGAGTGCCGATATTGCGCGTTCTCTGGCGGCTGCGGTGGACTGCGCCTAGGTAGCAACTCAAATCGCCAGAGGGAAAACACAGAAGGAGACAGAGGGAGTTGAGATAAATGGGGGAAAGCGCAACCATGTCCAACTACAAGCCAAGGTATGTAGTTGTTAAAGAATGGTTAATTAATGCACAGAGGCGGAGGGATGAATATAATCCCACTCATTCTGCTTGGCGGACATCTGGCTGCCTTTCGAACTTATACCATTTCTGTTACTCATTATAAATATTCAATTCAACATTGTGATCCCGTGCTGCACACATTGAATTGAGTTTGCCGAAACGTCTCGGCACAGCGTGCACCGATCTGGTTCCCATCAAAGCCGTCGGCTAACGAGTCGCACTCGGGAAGCCGAGTCGCACTTTTGTCCATCAAAAGTGCGACTCAAACCCATCAGTGCGACTCAAGGACTCCCACTCCCACTATTCTTGTATATACTCGGTGGAAAAAGGACGCCCAACTTTTGAACGGGCTTTGAACGGCTGATTGGCGAGGTGAAAAATAGCGGACCTGGGTGAGGTGGATAAGTACTTAGGGGCCCAAATGGCAAAAGGTAAAAAAACGAATTAGACGCCGGACGCTGGCATATGTACTGGAGCCTCAGCCGTCCGACTCGGAGGAGGAAAAATGGAAGCATACAACCAGGTGCATACTGACACGAAGGATCTCGAGGTATCCAAGAGCGCGGTGGGCTGCTCCGCGGCTCACCACTTCGGTTGACTCGGAGGACGTCGCGCTTGACTGAACGCTAAAAAGCGGGTGGAGCCGGGGCGCTAATAGCGAAGTTTCAAAATGGCTTCGGACGGACCACGAGGCGATCCAGCATTAGTGTGATAACACCGTTGTTGGCATTAGGCTTCGGAAGCTCAGTTAATTTCGGCCGCTAACGCTTTCCACACCCACCAACATGCTCCGAGCCAACACCCACTCGTCGACGCAAATTCTCTGATAAAAACAATTCTGAAGACAGTTCCCCCTCAGCCCCAGACACAACGAGTCTGGACGTAGACGCCGCTTCACAAAAGATGATAGGCTCCACCACGAGCTCACGCTCTAACCCCGCCAGCAGCGCAACCGCCAGGAATGCCTTCCTCGCCGCCTCCCGTACCCGAAACAACGCCTTCCTCGAAAATCTGCACATAACGCACGGAAATTTGGGTGCTATGCAGATCGCTCAGATGAAGCAATTGCTGCTGGATTTCGTCAAGAAGGGAAACGTGGTGCGAGTTGCCAAAGCGGCGATGGAATTCATTAAGGCACACCGTTGGGAACTCCTCGGGTCTCTGATTTTCATCGTTCTCGGAATCGTCCTCATCGTCAACCCTCTGGCCATGATTGGATTTGGCTCGATGGGACCCATTGCAGGTAGAAGTTTGTCTGGATGATACAGGGCACGTGTACTCATGCTAGGATGTCTTAGGATCTATCGCCGCTAGCTGGCAGGCGGCTATCGGAAATGTGGCTGCTGGAAGTCTGTTTGCGTTCCTCCAATCCGTCGGGATGATTCACGCTGTGACTATCCCTGTTGTGGGGGTCGTGGTCGTTGGTGGGGGGACAGTGGCTCTGGCCAAGGTCGCGGGTGCCTTGCAGCCTGCGTGTCGTTTGGTTCAGAAAAAGGCAACAACTGCCTGGCAGTGGATAAAGACTCGGTTGGCGTGGTGAGTGATGTCTTGTGGCTCGACCTTGCATTGATCCCTATTTTGCGCGGTTAGATGCGCATGTCGAGATCTGGACAACATGTTCATCGAGTCTACTCATGTTATGAGAGGTAGAATGCAGGATACATATGACGGCGACTAAGTTCAGGTTTATGGTCTTGTGGTTCAACGTCTCTTGAGCGATCTTAATCCAATGGAAGCCTCGCAGTTGAAGTTTAAAGTCATGCAAAGTGTTATTCAGTAAAGTATGTATTTCTGCTAGGGCCTCCACCCATTACCGTGACGGCAACGGCCGTCGATTCGACGGCCGTTTTTCTCGGTTTCAACCATCTAACGGGACGGGTGGCAGGACGGCCGTGGCGGCCGTAAAAACGGTAACGGGTCGAGTTCGATGGTTTCTTGTTCTTCACTCTACATTTCACTCGCACATCGATGCCGTTCGACTTTTATATCGTTGATTTAAGCAATGGTATCTTCCTATTCCCGCACCCATTGACCTTTCAATCAGACAAACCGCGCAAACGCTGGAGGTTGAACTTCGGCAATCATCCGCGGGCTTTGCCGAATATCATAATGGCACAGATTTGTTCTCGGATTTCGGGCCCAAAAAATGTAGTAAATTTAAAAGGTAGGTGTTTCAAGCTAGATCCATCAATGCACAGAATCCTCACTACGATCCTGAGTTTGAAACCTCAGTCAGATCACCTGTCGAAACGGCCGTGATAGCTGTTGGAAAGGGCAAAAAATTCTCGGCGGGACGGGCACGGCACCCGTTCAGCAGTATCTCAACGGTCACGGGCGACAGCCCTAATTTCTGCTCGAAACTCACTGACGCCTGCTCTTGGATTGGCTGTAACCTGAGCCCGGAGCACGGTCCGACCACAGCGTTTTGACTCAACTTCTGTTTTTCTCACTCAGATTTCATCTTCTCAACAAACTAGGTGGATGATCGCCCATTTATATCCCTTCTAGAATTTGAAGTGACCGATGTAATTTCCATAATATTTGCTGAGCATGCAATAAAGATACGGAATAATTCAGCCTGCGCGCCGTCAGTCTGAACAAGCGAACAAAGAAGAGTGAAGGCCCACAACAACCGAAAATTTGGCTGTGCACACCGGTCCGCAACTAGTTGGGTGCTATATCATTTGAATTTGCGGCGTTCATCCGTGAAAAGAGTCAAGTTGTGTGCTCGGCCTCATCTAATGGAGCCCTAGGGCTGATCATCCTGCAGGCCTGTTAGGATGGAGCGAGTTTCAAATTGTGAAGTCGCCGAAGCTTGATGAAGTCTTAAATGGTTAGCGACACACGAGGGAGTTGAGATGTTCGAATCTTGAGTGTGCGCCGATATGCCTAGCGAAGAGTCTGGATTCCAAGTCTGTTACTTGATATTTACTGTTCTAGTAATTTAATGTCCTTGATCATGAATATGGACGTAGTTTTCAACGTGTCGACACGAATTGAACACGAACGTGCAGCTTCGGCAATCAGGCCGAAGCGGAGATTAAATGTTGGAACTCTGGCCCTTGCAAGCCGCCACGCATACTTTGTCCAAGGCGCACCGTTGCGGGTGTTGCACAAATATCGACTTTGATCAAACTCCGATGCTTTGCCTGGGATAGCCTTATCATTTAATCACATCCAGCATGTATATATGGTCAAGGCAGAAGACCGGGGTATGTGCTCGCTGCGTGGTCCACTGTTTACGCTCTTCAGGCCTCCGTGCGCGTCTCGCGCCAGCACGAAATAAATGCACATTGGCGCGTTGTTGCCCTATCGGATCAGACCGTGCCTGGCTCAAGGGCAATAACTGTGAAAAGCATGAACAAGGTATTATCCGCAAGCCAATGAATGGCACTGACACTACCGTCTGGAAGGTGTTTGTTTGTGTGGGTAAGCCCGACAGAAAGAAATCATTATCAAGATAGATGCACGCACGTAGCCTGGACTGCTGGAAACCCGAGTTGCCTGATCGACTGGGCCAGTTCCACCGCAAGTGCCGGAGGTATCGCCCGGGCGGTAAGCCTGCGTAAAGTATTCAGCATCTTGAAGTAAGTATCATTGTGCGGCTGGCCCACTTGGTCGCAAGCGCAGTCGACGCTCGTGCAGGTGACCGTAATACCACTGTCCGGGATGATTGACTGGGCCTTGGTTGATTCACAGACACATCAACTTCAATGCATACAAAGGGGGGAGAGGCATAATCCGCGACGTACGACGGAAAATCCTTGGATGTTGCTGATGTCGTAGTCACTGTTTCGAGCATTAGACCTCCATTTTACCCATAATGAAGCCAAAACCTACGTGTTGCCGCCAATGTTTGCGGAGTCAAAGGTCCACTGTACATGCATGAGACGAGATCATCCCTCGATGTCAGATACAACGGCCACATGCCTCGGTCATGGAACATGCTGCCTCCCCGAATGCAACTACGGTGTTCGTGAATATAGTCCGGTAATATTCAAACAATCCACCCACTGCCTCCGAAACAATCGTCCTCGCACCCTGGAGTGAACGAAAACTGAGGAACAGGGACTTGCTACAAACAGAAAAGCGCACCAGAGTTCGGAGGGTGATCACAAATGCGACCTAGTCAAATTAGCAGTGTCTCCAGCCGGAGTTGCATCTACCACTTGCCACTCCATCTAGTCATGGGTCAGTCGAAACCTCAGATTTGCATAGTGAATGGACGGATGATGCGCACCCGGTGGGTACGGTGAGATCAAAACTCGTCTGAGCCGCGATATCGGGAATTGGGGGACCTTTGCGAGCATGAGTCGACGATGTGGGGCAAGACAAAGACAGAAACGGCTCACCGGTAAAGTCCACACATCAGGAAAAACGTTTTTACTATGTAAATGTAGCAAAAATCTCGTACCCAAGTAGTCCCGGTAGCTCTAGGCGGCAGCCTGATAGCGCCTGGTAGCTCCCCGTAGCTCTCCGCCCGCCAATCAGTAGCTTTGATAGCCTTCACCTGCAGATCTATTTCCTCAATAGCCGAGGCGCCCGGATCAGGAGCGCATGATATCATAGCTTCAACAAAACCGCGTGCTTTGCCTTTCTTTTGATGTCTGGCAGGTGGTTTCCATGTCTAGAGTGGGTGACTTCCCGTAAGACAAATTTGTAGTTTTCAGATAGTTCGCGGTGCCAATGATGGGAAGTATGAAATGAAAAACTTATTTGTATTCATGTCGACTACCCGTAAGGCACTCGATATATAATACACCTTTTATTATGCAGCTTTCGGTGCTTTCGGGTTATTCTTAGGTGATTGGCTAGCAGAGTAATAACACCCAAAATTTAGAGTTTGGCCTATGGGAATGCATCCCGCATCATTGCAGGTCGGTCTTAATTGGAGAGGTGCTCAACAAAAACACACCAAGACAGCAATCTGCAGGTACGCGACAGCGCAGCGCCGCCATGAATTTGGGGCAGTGTGGATGGAGGAATGTGCTTATTGCAGTGCCTGAAGGTGGTGAAGAACGACATGAAAGTCAGTGCAAGATGTTGGTCGGCGTATAAGTACGAGGAGGAAGAAGAGGATGAGAGGAAAGGCGATGTGAGCGATGTGAGCCTCGAGGCTCGAGCCGTGATCCGGCATTGCCTATTTCGGTTTGTTTCGACAAAATTTGTTCTGTTCGGGGGGTCAGGACCCCCCGAACAGATACTCGAGTATACGAGGGTAGGACGGAGTGTAAGCGAGATCTGAGGCCGATGGGGTCCTGATGGGAGCACCGGCATCTCGGCAAAACGACAAAAGTATGTGATTTTACACACTTTTGTCTTACGGGAAGTCACCCAGTGTTATCATGCATTTTAAAAAAAAAACAATAACTCTTTTGATAAGACTGTGATAAGCACGACTTCTCAAATGTTTCTTCAAGTCCACTTCAAAGTCCGACGCACGTGTGCGATTGCGTGATGATCGTCGATCAATCACGACACCGTTGTGCGGGAAGTTGCTAAGCGTCATCCCGACAGCAAAGTTGCAATTGTTCTGCGGGCCAAATATTAGTCGAGGTCGATTTTCCGCCGCAGCGGAAACTTACACGGAGAGTAATCCGATGGTCCGCGCTGACAAGGACCCAAAGCATACTAGTCGTGAATACCAAGGAAGGGAACATGTTTCAAGAAGTCTGAAGAAGGAGAAGAAGGAAATGAAGTTTTGAAAAAAAAGAAGGATTTGGGGCGTCGAAAGTGAAGAAAGAAAGAGGCGGGGAAATTCCCGCTGAAATCCACCTTTATGGCCCGCGGATCGTAAGAAGTAAGTCTTGGCGGATGAATCTGAAACACTGATGATCCTAAACACAGCCCATATCATTGTGGGCGGGAGCGTTCCTATGGAACGAGATCGTGGAAGGGGAGCGAGATCAAGGTGAAAGCAAAAACGAAATATAGATGATGCAGCTGGAGAAAATGAAGGCAAGCTTAAGTAGGTTTTTGGCCGCGGCTTGTCTTCACTGATTTGGCTAGGGCTCGTGGCCGTGAAACGAGACGGCCGTCTCCAAAATGGCCGCCTGTTGGCGACGTAACGGCTCAGCCCGTCCGTTCTGAGCCGAGGGCGAGGCCGCGTGAGGATGACGGCTAGATGAAAGTTTCTCGGACGTTGCGAGATCATAGTGATGCCAAGGTGATGCGCAGGGCACAGATCCGTTGGATCAACCGCCGGTGACAGGCCAGAATTGAACCCCGTGCACGCTGTATTTCCTGGTAGCTCAACATCAAAGAGGGACGCCGAAGCAATCCAGTAGTGAAGTCCGTGAGTCCCGAGTTGGCTCTAAGTACTTTGAAGGAAAGCGAAAGCCGCACCAGCCCACCGACGAAGATGTACAGCTGGAGGCCCGAGGGTACTCTATAGGAGTTCGTTCAACTTGCTTTGCAATTAATGCGAAATACTTTGTGCACCCGCTGGCTTGGGCGTGCGTTCTTAGAGAATCGCCATGACCACGAAGATGGTTCGAGCATATCCCTTTTAGGTCCTTGCTCTTCAAATCTGCCGTACTAATTGGTCACCGTGGGCCTCAAGTTTTTTTTCAGGTAGTTGATACGCATGGCCTCGTTGACGTTAAAGTCAGCCGCCACAACTTTGCCAGTAAAATATATCCAAGTGTTTCTGTCGATTCCGAATTCCAATTGCAGACAGGCCATCCATCAAACGTCGATACAGGTTTGACAATCGTTCGAAACGTCAACCGACCGTCCATTTAAACAGGACAAACGTGCTTGCAGCTTCCAGCGACGTCAGATGAGCATTAATTCAATTCCATCGAGGACGTTGACTCACAAGCCGGTGGTTTGGGGTGGGACCGCCAGCCCGGTGCAGCAGGTCGTCAAGGTCGGGCCTTGAAATTTAAAAGAAGAGGAGGTCAATTAACTTCCATATTAGGATGAAGATTATCCTACATGGTGGATCCTTAGTACGTCGAGATTATGAAGGCGATTAATTCAACGTGGCTATGGTACGGGCATTGAGCACGAGCTTACAGCGGGTCCACCATCTGCGGGAGTTGAGTCGGTCAGAAAATGTAAAGGGAAAGAAAGAGACTTGGCGGGAAACGTACAGAGACTGATCACGGCGGCCGGGGTCACAGATACAGTACCGTGTGGCAGGATAAGGATTGCGAGGGCGACGGTGTAGATTAATTTGTGGAACATTGCGCGAGTGAAGAAACTGTCCAGAATTGTTGCCTTTATATAATGCCAGGGGAATACAGTCAATGACAGAAGACAATGGACATCCTTGAGCGAATTTGACATAAATGAGGTTGACACTGGGTGGCGCCGTCACAGTTCAACACTTTGCCGGTGTCGACTTGTCATTGCGCAAGGACAGATCGGAAATTTACGAAACCGATGGAATAAGTAGATCGATCCACATAGGCCAAGGCCACTTGCGCCGATTACATGGTCAGGACCGCTAATGCTTTGATTGAACTTGCGGCGAGGAGGGACGCGGACTGAAATAAGGCCTCGAGTCTGGAGCCGGAATCGATCCTGTCAACGCGGCTCGCGTGTGTACAGCCCCGGCATTCTCACCGAGACATACTGACAGTTGTGTTGACCAACTGACGTGAATGTGTTTTTGGATGGATCCCGTGTTAGCCGCGGTGACGAATGCCAAAATTTTAAACAGTCGGTGGGAAGACAGCATAGGGATATAGCTGCAAGCTTGCATTAATCTCGGTGTTTGAGCCAGTCTCTCCAGAATCGCTCTGGGCTGAGGCAACGAGGGATGGAAATTCTAAACAAAATCGTATCATGTTAAGGAAGGAGACGTTAATTCCATGGCCAGCAGCGGTTGAAATTTGAGTGGGCTCCGGATCTTGATGAGCTGGGTAGCTGAATCCGTCCCAAGCTCAGCTGTGACTGTCTTGGAGGAGGAGATCCAACGAGCCTTGGTTGGCGTCAAGTCCGAGATCGAAGCTCAACAGGAGACGATAGAGATAGCGAGGAGCCGGTTGGTAGGGTAATTATTATTCCTGGCTCAGTTTGTCGCCGAGTTCAAATCGGCAACACGACAGTATTCGCGTCTCCGTAGGGGAAGTGAAAATGAGATGCATTCGCGTGGGCGCTTCTCGGGCGCTTCTTCGATTGACATGAGATGAAGCTCGGGAGCTTCCGTCCCGTCTTTCACTTTGATGTGCTCAAGACCTCCGCCTCATAGCAAGAGACGCTGGCGACATGGAAGTGGGACATGGAGGTTGAAAGGAAACTTGAAGGCAGTGCCACGCGTTACCACAAGGGGGATCAAAGATAAGAGAAAACGACATCACCTACAAACATTTTTTTTCTCGAGGTCGGCGGACCCCCCTCCCCCCCCCTCCGTGGGAAATTGCCTTATCAGGAAGGAGATTCCCACCCCTGTGCCGGACCGATTCAGCCGGCATGCGTGGCGCTTCAATAATTGAAAAGCTCTTGTCTGCTGCATTCCAGAGAGGCAATAGGCAATCTGGTCACATTTATGATGAATGGATACATTCAACATGAACTGCAATAAATAAATATGTGGAGGTCATATTCAAAGACTTATGCAATCGGCAATTGCTTCCCATAAAGAGAAAATGAAGCTGAGGATAAAGGTGAAAGCGGGGGGGATAAAGCAGACTGAGAAGATTGTACTCCTCAATGTCCATACCCAACGAGCAAGAGAGGGCTGAGCAAGAATGTTGAGACTGTTGAGTTGGTAGAGGAGGCCGAGCTCGAGATTGATTGATTGATTGACGCGCCTTAGCCGAGTTTGAGCACGAGATCAGACCGAAATGGACTTTCGGGAATTATCATAAGCTGAGTGGATAATAGAGCCACTAAATCTCAGTCTCATCCATAATGTAAGGTACATAGGCTGTACTTCTGTGATTTGGGTAGGCCCAGTACCAATTTCTGGCTGAAAAATGTTTGACCCACAAACTTTTTTTTTCCAGGCTGGCCGGACCCCCCCCCCCTACCTGATGTCGGCTAATCTTATCTTTGATCCCCCTTGCGTTACCATCAGTGATGCTTCAAAGCGCTATTTTATTATTCAAATTAATAATTATTCCTGCTTGCTCACCACCTCACCCGCGAGGACCAAAGGCCTGCTGAATCCTCACCGACGAGTCCCGATTCGCATCCAGAGCGCCGAGAAAGATCTTCAGCTTCGCCCCCTAGCAGTTTATTCGCCGCACACGAGCTGGCACGCATACTTTCGGCATTCGATCCCCGGGCCGCCCTCGAAAGCTCGATCCGAGCACTCCTTCGGCCCTCGGACACGGTCAAGGTCGTGCTCGACGCACTCGTCGTCCCATCCACAAACGGCACCGATGCCCCTGATCCGCTCTCTCCGAGTCCGAATCTGCTACGGATTCTTGCCGTGGTGGCGCACAGCGATGGCCGGGGGCGCCCTAATACGCAGGAAGAGGGTAGCTGCATCTCCGTTCAATCCGTTCCCGCTTCAAGTCGCCAATAACACTACACCCACAGCGTATTCATCCTCAAGGCCAAGCCCACTTCCGGCCGTTCATTCGACCAGTCCGACATCCTGCGCGTATTTGGCGGCTTCTCGATCCCCATGGCGCAGGTCCGGCGCGAGACCTGCCCTGCCTTTGACGCAGGCTTCGAGTTCTCCGGGTGCGTTCAGTAATCGCATCTTCTACGTGCGTACAACTGACGCGAGTACATAGCCGACCGTACCTGCGCCCAGTTCTGGTTCCAGTTTGAACGAGAAGGACGCCTCCGCCTCCACCTCCGCGAATTCCGAATCAGAATCGACGCCAGACCTCCTCGTCCTCGTTTCCAAGAGCCCGACCTCTCCGCAGAGGCACTCATCTATTCCATGAGCACAGTTAAGGAGGACGCGTGGTGCGCGGCGGCGTTTGCGGCGCTGGGCGCGCGGGTGGGGGAGGGTACGAGAAGGTGTGTGGCGTTGGTTCCTTCCTTCGAGTCGTTTGGATCGTTATGCGACGTGCTCAAAAATTCTTTTTATTTTCCTTCCGTTCGTTGATTTGAATTCCTCCTTTACTTAACTCTCCGAAATACAGTAACGCTCGATCGTTGATTCGCTAAGCCTTGATTTTCCCAGCTCGCGTCGAAGCAGCTGGTCGGGATCCTGCTCGTGGGAAGGAGCTGAGGGGGTATTTCGCCGAGAGCGAGATCAGGACCGCGGCGGCGGGGACGGGGATTATGGGGATTATGGTTGGTCCCCTCTTCCTTATCCTTCATCCACTTTCCGTTAACCAACAACTAGTTGACCGACCGATACAGGGAATCAAAGGCGGCACCGCCAATCGGCTCAAACTTGCCCCTTCTCCTTTAACCTCCACAACGGACGCGCAGATGGGGATTAGGAACCCAGCCCCGACGGTGCTCACCTTCGTGGACGCGCACCTGGCTGCGTTTGACGAGATGGTGGAGAAGCGGAATGCGGATTTTCATGAGCTTGCGAGGAGGTTGAGGTTTGAGGTTGGTGGGGTTGGAGCTGGGAAGGAGAGGAATGGGGCGGAGGGGACGTGCGGTATTTTCGAGCACGATTTGTTGTTCTGGATGGTGTATTCTTGTTTTTTTATGTGGGTTTTTTTTAACGGTTTCTTACGGTTGGGCCTTCGCATGGGTAGGGAGGTAATTTCCCTCGTATTACCGATGCTTGATTAGGTGCACTGATGATTGGTTGGTTGGGTACCATGCACGTCGTAGATCTGAACTATAGGCTTGACATCCCCGACGCGGATGTGCGCACCATTTTAGGCGTGGAGGAGTGGGAGGGAAGCAGATACGAGACGCTGCTGCAGTATCATCAGGTGCGCATCCTCCCTTGCTTCCTTTCTTCACTTGGACAAATAGTTGGTTGACTTTGAACCAAATGCATGACAGCTAAAATGCTCTCTGTCTGCGCGAATAAGGTGTTCGACATGTTCACCGAGGGCGCAATCACGCATCTACCATTCGTTTTTTCTTTTTGCACATCTGTTCATTTAATATTTCCTTCATTTCATGTTGGCGCAGGACGTATTGGTTCAACGCGGGATTGGGGAAGGACGAGCTGGGATGTATGTACATATTCCTTCTTTATCATCTGCGCCGGCGCCACTGGTAACTTACTCACGCGCGAGTGAACAGACGGCGTCCAGCGTGGACCGACCGCCTGCTCTTCACCTCGAACGACTTCGCGCCGGTGCAGCAGCTGAGCTATACAGGCCATCCGCAGATCACGCAGAGCGACCATCGGCCTGTGTCGGCGGAGTTCACCATCGAGGTAGGTAAATATTCCTCAAATTATGTAGAGAGAGATGTTTGGGGAAAGAATTGAATTGATCGATTTCTCGCAGGTTGACTTGTACGACCAACGGACCGCGGAGGCCGCTGCAGACAAGCTGTATCGACAGTTGAACGGGCTCGACGTTTCTCGCACTGCTGCTTGTCCCTACTTTTTAGACCCCACTGCGATACTAGTACCAGAGGTCATCTACGCGTCTCGGTTGCGTCTCGGGCTTGCAAGGTTGCGCGTCTCTTCAAAGTTCGAATTCAACTTTCACAGATGATGCTGTAAAATTAAAACTCGTGCCTCGAGTGTGACTGACGGCCCTTTGGGGTTGCCTCCTGACGCTGTGACGATAAAGCTTGTGGTTCAAAGATTTGGCGTTGTTTCGGATCCGGTAAAAACTCTAAACAACCACATGCATAGAGTGTACTGGAGAAGGTTGGAACTGACCTCATGTCCAGTGCGTTAGAGCAATCTTTCGTTAGCAATTGGATTTGAAACCAACGTATGGGTCTAGTACCAGGACAAGTTGCTTTTGCGAATTCGAAAGATTGCAATGATAGGGATACAGCGTGGTACAATGCTCTATGGCTACTAATAGATGCAGGTATACTTTGTTGGACACAAGTTTATGTCTAGGTGAGATGAGCAAAGCCAACAGCCTCCTGGTCGAAGTCAAAGACAGTGTACACGTTTTTAATGAAGGAGTCTCAGAGCAAAAACACATTATCGCCAAGACCGAGGTCTTGGGCGGCAAGTGCGGAGACGCAGTCGCTGGAGCCAGTCTCGGTCTGTCCGAGGTTCAGGTTGTCGGCCGAGATCGCCCAGTCTTTGTCTCCTCAGTTAAAGGAAATTGTGGGAGGAGTAGCGCAAGGGTACGAGTAGTAGCCTTGCGGAGGACGGTAAGTGGAAAATCCTGAAGGAATTTCGGAAACCAACGTACCATTGGTCGAATCGAAAAGCTTGGAGCCAGACACCTTGGCAAAGATTTCCTTGACGTCAGCAGGGACGCCATACATGATAGTCTTCATAGCCTTGAGTGAGAAAATATATCGAAGAATTTCACAACCCGACGTACGGTTCCAGAGTCAATGATGGTCTCAATTCTAGAGACAACGGAGTCGAGCCAACCTTGGCACCCGCGCCAGTGGCCTGCCAAAAACCGCTGGACGAGTCGATGGTGTTGAACTCGATGTCACCGGTGTACAGCTGAGCGTTGGTACCACCCAGGTGCAGCTCAGAGCCACTGCTGACGAGGAAGAAACCAAACTGATTGGCTGCGACGGCACCCTGGGAGTCGGCATTGAGGAAGAAAGGGCTTGCGTTAAGGTTGAAGATGGCGAGGAAGGCTAGTTTAAGGATACCATTAGCGGGGTCGTCCTTAGGGCTAAATTTCAGTTCCGGATAAAAACAAATGGAGAGATGCATACTGCGAAGCAAGATGACAGGGTGGTTGCAGGCTGAAGAGTTGGCTAGCCGTAATTCCCGCTACCGTGAGTACGAGGTGATGATATTGAGAATCAAGAATAGGGAATTGATCAAGGTTGCTCACCAGTGTCAGTATAGATTGGCCCGGAAACGGCGGAACCATCTCCAGATATTTAATGGAAGGCGTGCCGGTCTTCTTGGATGAGGTGGAAGAGGAGCCGGCTTTGTAATTTGATTTAGAGGAGCAGGTGGAGCTCATGCACGACGATGAGGGCATCCACAGATCGGAAGAGCCCATGTCGAAATCAATCCCGAACTTCTGAGCGGGAGTGCCAGCAGAGATCGGCCTAGCCTACTCCTCGTCGTCCTCCTCGTTGGTCAATGCCCCAACTTGGCGCTTCATCACGGCGCTCTGCTGCATGCGGGCCTCAACATCAATAGGAATGGTTTTCAGGGGCAGAATTGAGGGCCGCTGCGGGGTCTGTTGGGGGACATCTAGGGAGCCACAGGGAGTGATAGTTGCCCATGGGGGGTGGGAGCACCTGAAAATACCGCCACCACTCAATAACTATCGACGGGTCTACCTCCCCAAGACCCATCAATAGTTATCGAGACGTGGCATGGCCACCGAACGGGTTTGGTGGCAGCTGCGGCACCCAGCCGTGGCAGAGCAGCCATGCCACCTAGTATATAGCTGCCATTGTTTGGTCGCTTTTTTTGAGCAAATAATGCCACATATGCCACAGAACCACCATGCATGCCACAGAACCGCAAAATGGGCTGGATATCGTGCCATGGGTGCCACAAGACCACTGACCCAAGGTCAGTTAAATTTTGTGACCCAAATAGTGCCATGGGTGCCACGAGACATTTCGACCTGGGATCAGTAAAATTTGTGACCCAAATAGTGCTATGTGTGCCACGAGACATTTCGACCTGGGATCAGTAAAATTTGTTACCAAAATAGTGCCATCAGTGCCACCAGACATTCTGACCAGGATCAGTAAACAAAATAGTGCCATTGGTGCCACCAGACCTTCTGGCCCAGGATTGATAAAAATGTTACCCAAAAGTGTACCATTGGTGCCACCGGACTTTCTGGCCCAGGATCAGTAAAAAAATGTTACCAAAAGTGTGCCATCGGTGCCACCAGACCTTCTGACCCAGGATCGGTAAAAAAGTTACCAAAAATAGTGCCATTGGTGCCACCAGACTTTCTGACCCAGGATCAGTAAAAAAGTTACCCGAACAATGCCATTAGTGCCACGGATCATTTCGATCCGGGATCTGGGGGGGAATATTACACAAACCGTGCCATCTGTGCCACAAGCCATTTCGCTTGAGGACTAGGAAAATATTTCCCAAATAATACCATCATGCCATGGACCATTTCTTCATAGGATCCAAAAAGAATGTCAAAGAATGCCATGAGTGCTACACCCTGTCCAACCCAAGATCAGTCGGACAACCTTCAGCAAAGAGTGTGTGTGGCATCCAAGCTTTGCAGACAAAGAGGAATATACATTTATTTTCTAGATTAAGTGGCTCCTAGTCCTCGTGCCGTCGGTGCCACCATATTTTCAAGTCCGACTATCTGTCAACTCCTAGCATGGCATCGGTGGCAGGGTGATGTTGGGCGGTGAAAAGGGCACCGGTGGCATAGATGGGAGATTCCAGGCAGAAGCCAAGGGATGGCATCGGTGGCAGGGTGAGATAGAAGGCATGGCACCGGTAGCAGAAGCGATTGTTGTAGTGGCATGCGTGGCAATTTAGGAGGAGTGGCATGCATGGCAAATTTACGCAAGAACATTATTGTATGCTACATCAATATACATATGCTACATCAATATACAGGCGATATACAGGAAATATACAGCGAAATATACAGTGGAATAATATACAGTGTGCCTCAACTGAGGCCAAATGCTGCAAATGCAACTACCAAGAAATTCTTCCCCCAAACGTGAACCTACGACTTGTGAATCACCATGTATAGCTTGTCGAGACCATACTCCGGGCCTGGATGACAAAAGAAATGCCTGCTCATTGAAAATCAGCACCAGAAAAGGAATCGAATCGAAAAACTCACATCTTGAGCCTTTCCCCCACAGAATTGCTGCATCTCCACGTCTAGGGCCGCCAACCCACCCACTGACAAGAACTCCATGTATTCGCGGTGGCACACCTGGCAGTGGCATGGGACGTCAAACGGGATGCGAACACCTCCTGCGCAAAAAAGCCGGAGGTGCAGCCACCGTTCTAAAAAGAATTAATTCCAATTTATGAAAACCCATGCAAAAAAATTGCAGAACGCACCCATGAAATATTGCCGCGCCACCTTGTAGTACCCAACCCAGATATGGGTAGTATCCCTGCCGTCGCACTTCTTGTATGACCTGCGGCGTCGATCCAGGTCCTTCGTGTGGCCAGCTTTCAAAGCGCTACGACTCAGGACATACGTGGCGGTCACCCTACCCTTCTCGAACCGCTTCAGAACCTTGTTTGGGATCTCCACCAGAACATAGATGAAGCCACCACCCTCTAATTTGAATGGGTGGCAGATACGGAACCTCAGAAAAGCACGCAGTTGCCTCTGCACGATACTGGCGCTACGGTTCAGCGGTTTTTTGATTAAACAAAGCGGTGCATGCACGGGATTGGGCACCGAGCCATGAAAACGAATGAGAGCAGCACTGAACGGCCAAAAAACCGCCAGAAAGTCTCAATGGGTCGAAAACAGCGCCAAAACACCTCCAATTCCACCTTTAGGCCTAAAAAGGCAAGAATTTCCCACAGTAAAGGGGGAGGACACAGCTACAGTTGGAGGACAGTCCAGGGAGGCCCAGATCAGTCAAAGCAGGCAGCAGTGGGCTGCTAAAGGGTCCAAGAGAGTGTAAGAGAGGCCAGGAAGGTCCAGAAGACTGCACAGAGTGAGTGGATGCAGCACTACTGGCAGAATTGCCACCAATGCCACTGGGTGCTGGACAGGACAGAAAGACCCAGAAGGCGGGATGAGAGCAGTAGAGAAGTGGTAGAGAGCCCACAAGCCTGCAGGAGAGGGAGGGAAGTGTCTGGTGGAGGTGGTGAATGAGTGGTGCCAGCTGGCTGGAGTCAAGAAGAAAAAACACAAGGCCATGACAATCAATGATATGCAAAGATTCCAGACCAGAAAAATGATGCAAGACCCAGCTGGGGCTCATGGTCCATGGTCACCCAAAAGGGTCCGGGGTCTTGCACCCCCAAAATACTGATCTAGAGGTTGAGGGGAGATTTTGTGGGGTTTTGTGGGCCAAAACGATGCTCTGTGCTGATTATTAATTCAGCAGTGAGCAGCGGGCGTCCAATTTTGGCAGGGACTCTGCTGAATGGACATATGGAGCTTCCCAAACGTCGCCCTGACCGCTGCCTCCCTTGTTGCGAGCAGGGGCGGTAGTTTCCATCTGTCCGGGAATTCCGGGCCGCCGTCCGAAAGCCGCGTTGAGGCGCTTGCATGCATCCAAACACGGTGGGGGGAAGTGTGAGCGGATAAGGGGGGTAAACCCTCCCGTAACCGCTACGTCAATGTCGAAACGGCACGGCTGGCACGTCGGGTGTGGAGGCGCGCCCGTCCCCGACGTGTTCCGCTTAATTCGGGGAGCGAGCGCATGGGTGGGAGCGGGTTGTGGGGTGTAAAATCACCCCGTAACCGGTCCACCGACATCAATACGGCACGGCGGGCGGTGGCGCGTATGACCATGAAGATAGTTCGAGCATATCCCTTTTAGGTCCTTGCTCTTCAAATCTGCTGTACTAATTGGTCACCATGGGCCTCAAGTTTTTCAGGTAGTTGATACGCATGGCCTTGTTGACGTTAAAGTCAGCATCCACAACCTTTCGTCATAGCCAGTCTCAGTACTCCAGTAGAATATATTCAAGTGTTCCTGTTGATTCCAATTGCAGACAGGCCATCCATCAACGTTGATACACAGGTTGGACAATCATTCGAAATGTCAACCGACTGCCCATCTAAACAGGACAAATGTGCTTGCAGCTTCCAGCGATGTCGGATGAGCATTAACTCAATTCCATCGAGGACGTTGATTTATAAGTTAGTGGTTTGGGGTGGCACTGCCAGCCCAGTGCAGTAGGTCGTCAAGGTCGGGCCTTGAAATTTGAAAGAAGAGGGGTTCAATTAGCTTCCATATTAGATTAAGACTGGATATAAGTATCCTACATGGTGGATCCTTAGTGCATCGAGATTATGAAGGCAATTAATTCAACGGGGCTGCAGTACGAGCATTATGCATGAGCTTACAGCGGGTCCACCACCTGTGGAAATTGGTCAGTCGGTCAGAAAACCTAGAGGTAAAGAAAGTGACTTGGCAGGAAACGTACAGAGACTGATTACAGTGGCCTGAGCCACAGATACAGTATCGTGTGGCAGGATAAAGATTGCAAAGGTGACGGTGTGGATTAATTTGGGGAACATTGCGCGAGTGAGGAAACTGTCTGGAATTGCTGCCTTTATATAGTGCCAGGGGAATACAGTCAATGGCAGAGGACATCCTTAAGTGAATTTTTGCATAAATGAAGTTGACACTGGGTGGTGCCGTCACAGTTCTTGCAAATAGTTGGCTGACTTTGAACTAAATCTATGACAGCTAAAATCCTCTGTCTGTGTGAATAAGGTGTTCAACATGTTTACCGAGAGCGCAATCACGCATTTACTTTTCTTTTTGCACATCTGTTCATTTATTTATATGTAGCAATGTTTTGAGGATGGCTTGGTATAGATAGATATATTGAAGAGCCAAGAAAGGAGGGCAGCAAGTGGAGAACAGGATAGGGGGGAAGAGAGAAAGGAGTGCCCAAGAGGTTTAGACAGGTCTGCGCTTTGAATGGGCCTTGTGTGCTCTAAGTGTGGACATGTGGGCAGCTCAAAATGGTGTTAAGGCCATAGTGAAAACCCCTTGAAGTTAAAGTGCGATGCCGAGGGATGGATCCAAGCGCTAGATGACCGCTCCATAAAAAATAAACAGCTGTATTTTTGGGCATTGGCGCGAGGTGGGACAGAAAAGAAGAATGTAAACAGTGTTCAAATAAAATCAGGGCATCTGCTTAAGATGAGAAGAATACAATACAAGTAATCAATGTGCCAAGGAATTTAATGTGCTCTTCACAGAGTGTCTTACAGTGGTCACTAGTACACCCGGAAACTGTCAGAAAAATAAAAGACGAAAATGATACTGATCTGAGAAGCTCAGGAATTTGCGAGTGCCCAGTATAATAATCAGATTCTTTGGCATGTGGGAAGGCAAACAGGTGCACATAAAATCAGTTCATCTGCTTAAGATATGAGTAATTGTCAGCAGACAATGCTCGGATTTGCTTGCTGTGATCCCCAACATCTAAAAACAACCATTCCTGTGCATCTTCTATCAGTACACAAAGACCCATACTTGGCCATACTTTCTGAGATTGTATTCGGAATCACTTGTGGAGTTTGGTTGGTTGGTGTGTTGGGGATTTGTGAATCCTGAACTAGAGCGCACTTTCTTATTGCATTCAGCTCATTGAATTTGCATAAAGTTGTATTTCAACCTTAGACTGCCAGCACATGTTCCACCACTGCTCACAGGATTCATGCAGCCAGCATCGCATGCAATGCAACACCAGAACAGCATGGCTGGGTTATTCAACCACCCTGCTGGTCATACTCATCATCTGTCCTCATCCATGCCATTCACAAGCACTCCTGAATCGTCATCCACATCATCCCTTCCATCACACAATTCACAGGAATTTATTGACTCACCCAACTCATTCAACGGCATAATGATGGACTACATGGCATTGCATTCAGGTTAACCACCCCACCACCACCACCTGTAGTTCTACCACCCCACTGCTGCTCATTTGCGATTCATATCTGCTGTCTGCCTTCATGCTGTGTACTGCTATGCTGCACTTTTTCTTCCATACAACATGGCTGTCATTTCACCATCACTGCACTGCATTTGCGCTACATCACCACATCTTGCAGATGCAGCAATATTCCCGTTGCTGTACCATCAACAAGGGATGAAGTTTGGATTGGTCTGATACCCAGGGTCCCGAAGGGGGAGAGTGTGAGGGTTGTGCTCTCTTGGAATGATATATCTTGTTGTCAAATGTTGTACTTGCAGTTTCAGCTAGTCAGACATTGTCGGACTTCTTGTGCATAGTTGAACTTGACTTTGTTATAGTTCTTTATTTTAGACTTAGTCTTAACTATCACTACCACAACCATACTATTTGCTTTGTTCAGTGGTTTGGTGAACTGAGAGTTGTGGGGTCACAATCTTTGCAATTGTGTTGGACATGTACCAAGATACTGCACTCATGGTTGTCTGTGAAAAGTTTAAAAATTCTTGTTAATTACACTATGCATTACTGAAAAAATCCTTTCCCTTTGCAATAAATGCTGACAGGATGTGATGCTACATATGGATATCTGTCAGCTTCTTCTTCAGCATAAATTTCCAGGGTCACAGCATTGTCTTGGCATAGCAGGCATATAGTATATGTACCAAGAAACTATTTTTTTCAGGAAGGGTATCCAATTGTAGCCCTTTAAAAGCAGTAGAATTTTATATTAAAACTCAGAGAGACATTGCTGCTGTTGGGATCCAACACCAGTGTACAACACCCAGCAGCTCTGGACTTAGGGAGAAAGTTCAAGTTCTCAACAACAAGTCCCACCCAAATGCTCTTGCTTAGCTCAATAACCTGGACAAACCCAGTGTAGATAGACCAAGAGCTAGTAAAACATCAAACTGCAATCCTGCATCAGATAAGTTCAGAAATCGGGCAACTTTGGTCACATTTTCCTAAATTTCCCCAATATGCCAAAATTTCTAACATCAAACCAAATTACCTCTGAATTAGGAAAGGGCCGTTTTTTCTGACCAAGAAGCATCACAATAGCAACGTAGGAACAAGATTTGTGATTAGGCTGTGATAAGAAAAAACTACTGGGAAAAGGATATTACATGGAGAAACCAATCACTGCTTGGAAGACTGTGCAGTTTCCTTTGTCAAATAACATTTGGCCCATTCTGGACCATGTTTGAAATGATTATATGAGAACCTAGTCTGTTTTTGACCAATCACCATGGTGTTAAGAGGCATCCAAAATCCTGCCCTATGATAAGGAGGGAGCCAGATCAGTAGGTTTCCGTGAGAAGACACCCAGCCATCATTGGCCATAGCCCAGAATGGTGAACCACCTGGGGCTGTATTCTGAGAAGATGGTTAGGCAAAAATGAAATGGGTGAAGTATTGGACATACGGGAGTATTTTTATTTGGGCACATCACTGTATTCCGGTTTTCTTTCCAGAGTGTGCAGCAGTCAAAGCCAGAGACAATGTGCTTCCCATCTGGGGAGAAGGCCACTGACTGAACTGAGCCTGTGTGGCCCTCAAGAGGCTCACCAACAGCAGTGCCACTCTGGGCATCCCAGATCCGCAGTGTGTGGTCATCAGAGCCAGAGACAATGTGCTTCCCATCTGGGGAGAAGGCCACTGACACAACTGAGCCTGTGTGGCCCTCAAGAGGCTCACCAACAGCAGTGCCACTCTGGGCATCCCAGATCCGCAGTGTGTGGTCAGAAGAGCCAGAGACAATGTGCTTCCCATCTGGGGAGAAGGCCACTGACACAACTGAGCCTGTGTGGCCCTCAAGAGGCTCACCAACAGCAGTGCCACTCTGGGCATCCCAGATCCGCAGTGTGTGGTCATCAGAGCCAGAGACAATGTGCTTCCCATCTGGGGAGAAGGCCACTGACCGAACCGAGCCTGTGTGGCCCTCAAGAGGCTCACCAACAGCAGTGCCACTCTGGGCATCCCAGATCCGCAGTGTGTGGTCATAAGAGCCAGAGACAATGTGCTTCCCATCTGGGGAGAAGGCCACTGACCAAACTGAGCCTGTGTGGCCCTCAAGAGGCTCACCAACAGCAGTGCCACTCTGGGCATCCCAGATCCGCAGTGTGTGGTCATCAGAGCCAGAGACAATGTGCTTCCCATCTGGGGAGAAGGCCACTGACCAAACCCAGTCTGTGTGGCCCTCAAGAGGCTCACCAACAGCAGTGCCACTCTGGGCATCCCAGATCCGCAGTGTGTGGTCATAAGAGCCAGAGACAATGTGCTTCCCATCTGGGGAGAAGGCCACTGACCGAACCGAGCCTGTGTGGCCCTCAAGAGGCTCACCAACAGCAGTGCCACTCTGGGCATCCCAGATCCGCAGTGTGTGGTCATCAGAGCCAGAGACAATGTGCTTCCCATCTGGGGAGAAGGCCACTGACCAAACCCAGTCTGTGTGGCCCTCAAGAGGCTCACCAACAGCAGTGCCACTCTGGGCATCCCAGATCCGCAGTGTGTGGTCATAAGAGCCAGAGACAATGTGCTTCCCATCTGGGGAGAAGGCCACTGACCGAACCGAGTCTGTGTGGCCCTCAAGAGGCTCACCAACAGCAGTGCCACTCTGGGCATCCCAGATCCGCAGTGTGTGGTCAGAAGAGCCAGAGACAATGTGCTTCCCATCTGGGGAGAAGGCCACTGACCAAACCGAGCCTGTGTGGCCCTCAAGAGGCTCACCAACAGCAGTGCCACTCTGGGCATCCCAGATCCGCAGTGTGTGGTCAGAAGAGCCAGAGACAATGTGCTTCCCATCTGGGGAGAAGGCCACTGACCGAACCCAGTCTGTGTGGCCCTCAAGAGGCTCACCAACAGCAGTGCCACTCTGGGCATCCCAGATCCGCAGTGTGTGGTTAGAAGAGCCAGAGACAATGTGCTTCCCATCTGGGGAGAAGGCCACTGACAGAACCAAGCCTGTGTGGCCCTCAAGAGGCTCACCAACAGCAGTGCCACTCTGGGCATCCCAGATCCGCAGTGTGTGGTCATAAGAGCCAGAGACAATGTGCTTCCCATCTGGGGAGAAAGCCACTGACAGAACCGAGCCTGTGTGGCCCTCAAGAGGCTCACCAACAGCAGTGCCACTCTGGGCATCCCAGATCCGCAGTGTGTGGTCATAAGAGCCAGAGACAATGTGCTTCCCATCTGGGGAGAAGGCCACTGACCAAACCGAGCCTGTGTGGCCCTCAAGAGGCTCACCAACAGCAGTGCCACTCTGGGCATCCCAGATCCGCAGTGTGTGGTCAGAAGAGCCAGAGACAATGTGCTTCCCATCTGGGGAGAAGGCCACTGAAAGAACACTATTTGTGTGGCCTGTAAGCCTCATTAACATTGCTGGCCACCCACCCCACTGTCCTTTTTGCCATGACAGTAGTTGAGGAAATTGTTTGTGAAAACACTTCCTCACAGTTGACTCTATAGGTGCTAATGGCAATGTTGATATATAGATATGAGGTGTGCTCTCTGTAATTGCTGATTGAAAGATCCCAATTAACTTTCTTGCATCTTCAAGAAATGGAAAGATGCTATGATCCTAATGGGCTATATTTTTAGTCATACATTACAGCCAGTACATCATTCCCTCACCTCCACCCATATCATGAGCTTTGACAAAGCTCCAAGACTGTTTGGTACCCAACCACAAAGGCTCATGACTTCAAGCCAGAACAGAAATTTTTGATACAGAAAGTCTTCTGCTCTGCTGACACCCTCAGTGTTGAAAGTTGTCGCTACAAGATGGTCTACCCAGTAGTGGCATGAATATTGCAAACAATAGGAGATGTACTTTTTTATTCGGGCCTGCAGATCAGATATATCTCTGTTTCTCTTGTAGGATGTTGGTAGATCACATATATTGAACCTCAGCTCATTATTCATGATGTGGATCAGATTGGATGCTAGAAGTTGCTGTTGTTCTTGTGTTCCACATAGAAGATCTGGCCGTTTTTCTTGTACTTTTCCTGTCATGAACTCCCTAAATGACAGGTGTATCAACCGTACTTTGCCTTGATCATCCTCTGGAATGCCAATTACCGCACTTAGAGGGGTCAATATGTTTTCAATTTCGTTCCTTTGCATGTTAAGCAAATCTCCAAGCGCACGCAGATCCAGTGGCTCTAGTAAATTGAACAATGTGCCCAGTACCTCCATGGAATGCTTATACTGCTCTTGACAAGCAGCATCAGTCCCAGGATTTGGAATCGCCTCATTGACAATTTGGAAGTACAAGTGGTTCAAACCATTGCCAAGGCCTGATTTAAGATGCTTCATAGATACTGCTGGAGGAATTTTGGGTGATCTTTGCAGGATGTATCGAACTGCAGTTGCAGCATAAATGAAGAGACCATCAGCCTGATGTGTGATAACATTCACATCTTGTATCTGAGCTTTCCAAAGATCCTTTGGTTTCCATGTGCTTCCGTCCAGGTTATGATGGACATAAAGATGGATGTCCTTACTGACAGTGGATTTGTCAATTTCATCCAGGAGGACTCTGTGCATTATTGAAGATAAACCATCATGCCTAAGGTAGGATGGAACATCTGGACGGCCTGTCAAAAAGAACCGGATGTGGCAAGGTATTCTGTTAATGCTGTCTGAGAGCCATCCAAGAAAAATCTGACCACGATCCTGTTTATGGTGTCTACAATCTTGTCCGCAATCCTGCTGGTGGTCTTTTTCACATTCATCCAGTGCATCCAGACAAATAATCCAAGGGGTTGTGCAATATGGCATTTTGGCCAGTAGTCCTGCAACAAGATGCTCAAACTGCTCTTCTGCTGCTGCACCAAGGATTTTTGGATTTTCATCCAATATTTTCACAAGAAGATCCTTGAAGCTAGAGCTATAACATGCAAGCTGATATGCCAAGGTGACTGGGACACTGGTGATCAATCTGCGCTCCTGGTAGTTCCGAGAGAAGAAGAAAGATGCTGCTAGACATTTCTGTTTTTCAAGTTCAATAGCAATTGTCTTGGCTATGGTTGATTTGCCAGAGCCTGCAGAGCCACTGAGCATAACAATCCTCTGAGATCCATCTGAGCAGCAAGCCAAGCAGGTCAAACAAGTGATTAGATTGTTGATTAGGTCCTTCCGAGTCCCTGGCAGGCATTTTTCTGGGGTATTTTCAGCATTATAGTGTGCTGAGACATATCTGAGCTTTGCAATCAGTTCTTCATTGAGTTAGCTAATGGCTCTGAGAATCGATATTGAGTACATACGCTGGCCCTTGGTTTCATCAACAGTTCCTTTGAGCTCTTTGACTGATGCAAAGACAAGTTAGCCAACAGACCAGAGAAAGATATTATATAAGTACATACACTCAGCCTTTTGAGCTGCATGCACTACAGCTGGACCAGCAGGCAGATTATTAATGGTGAGGGTTCCTGCTGTGTAAGCAATTTGCAAAGTGGGGCCTTCTCCAGCACCTCCAGCACCCCCATGTCCCTGTACACCTCCTCCACCACCACTGCCTCCTTTACCACCTGAGAAAAATCAAGACTTGTTTGGCATCACAATCAATTTCCCTCGCACCATAGAAGTGGTTATTGACTATTTGGGAATCACTACCTCGGTAGTGAGGTGTCCTGGTTCCATTGACAGTTCCTTCAACTTCTTTGACTGATACAATGCATGTTAGCTGATGGACCGGACACAGATCTCAAGTACATACACCCAGCCTTGGCTTCATCCACGGTTTTCTTAACATGTTCAACTAATGTAAGTTCAGCATTTGGTAAATTTAAAATCAAGATTCTGATAATGGAGTAGAAAGGACATGCATACCTGTATTGACCAAGTCTTTCACCAATTTCTCAATTGAAATGGATCCATAAAACTAAGGAAAAAATATTAGAACATGCTGCTAAACAATGGGATTCCGCACAGTAAATTCTTGGATGTTGCTTGCTATGTCATCCCTTAAGCTTTGAATCTGTTCCTTGTACTTCTTGCACCTCATTATTTGTTTGATACCACTCTCTGCTGCCAATGAATCACATTTAACAAGAGATGGTTCCAACTTTCTGGAATCCAGATTAATTCTGAACTTGTGTTTCAAGTAGTGAAACATACAATGCCAGCTCAGTCAGGCGCTTTTTGAGTTCACCATCACAGCCAGACATGTCAGTCTTGATCAATTCCTCCAGATGCGGTTTCAGCTTGGCTAGATCGTTCTTGTTGGATTGCATATCCTAGTACATAGGTGTCAGATCATAAAGCTTGCCATATAGAGGATGAAGTCACGCACTTGAATCATTTCCGCCACTGCAAGGACACCGCCGAGTGCGGCTTCCGGTCCAGGGATGCCGCTGCCGGCGACACTTTCTTCAGCAAGCCTGAGTACCGGAACAGCTTCATTGCTGAGTCTGATGAGCCCAGAACCAAGATTCTTCCGAGTTCCTGTGCTCTTGGAGGATGCAGAAGTCGACATGGTGAGTGGAGGAGGCAAAGGGCGACAACGTGTACAGCGCGTGGCGGTTCTGAAATTAGGTCTGACGGCAGCTGCCGAAAGTTTGACATGAACAATCTTCTCTATCAGTGGCGCATGAGCCGCGGAACCGGATCCGAGGGAATAACCCTTCCGTTCTCACACAGGTTTGTGGCGATAGTTTCTTGAATGATGAAATAAATTTCACAAACCTCAACAAGAGGGAGATCGCCTGTGGAATTTCCGGCTTCCATTTTTGTAACCAGGTGATGCTGTGATGCCGTGTTATGACAGGTGGTGGCGTACACCGGCGCGTCTTCACCTCGAGTGCGTAGTTGATTGGTACAACTCCGTAGATCTCGGAATGTCATAATGAGCCATATCGGGGAGCTTACCGGCACATCAAAGACGGAGACCTCGACCACCGCCGCCAGTGTTTGTACAACATTTCTTGGGGGTTCATCGGTTTCCTGGGCAGCACGATAACATCATCTTCAGTCTAGTTTAGACGATGGTAACATGACCCACGCACCGGCATAAAACATAAAACTACCCTCCGAACTCAATGGCAATTATGTGGGTATACGCCTTACAGTTGACTGTGGTTGGGTGTTGAATGCCTCGTCATGGTCGGTGACGACTTGAATTTCTTTTGTTTTTCTGTTATGGTCGACAGCATCATTACCAGAGCTTCTTTGAGTAAAAATCTTCATGAATCCGATGAGTCTCAGTATCGTTTAAATTATTTACGCTTCTGGTTTGTGTCTCGAGAGAACCGTTTGGATCGAAAAGGGAAACAACTTCGAACAAGTTCCAAATATCGGAATTTGCGGACGATCATCAGTGGGCGACCACTTCTACTGTGTGTTGAGAATGAGTCTTGTGCAAGCATAATCACATTTCAGAAAGAAAATGTCAAATTTCTGTGAAATGACCATCTCTGGTGTTTCAAACACATTTTCTGTGAGCGCGCGATGTTGCAAACCCAAATACACAACCTTTCCTGAGACATAGAGACACCCCAGCAGTTTCCTGGGTCTCTCGCCACGCTTGCACACCGGGAACCGAAGAGTATCTCACTGTCCCCAAATGGAAGGGAGATTCGATCAGAGTCGTACCAACTCAACACCTCTTCACCTCGTCCACTGGTTGTCCCAACTTCCAGCTGTAATATATTGAAGTTGTAGTCCAGGGCCAATTTTTGTCGTGCTGATCTTTGCGAAAAAATCCAATTGTGTTTCGGATAACAGAGAATATGTGTTTACTATTCGCGTACTCATTGTACACGTCAAATTATTGTCATCCGGTACAATCAGTTGTACCTTGGCGGCATTGCCTCTCTCCGTTGGTTGTTGGGTCTTAACCATACGTTCGGTACTACAATGACACGAATAAGCGGTAAAATGGAACCCACCCAGCAACATGGCAGTAATGGTCAGGACTTCGTTGCTGTATCTGAACTTCGGGCTCACGATGAGCATTCTGGCTGGCTGAGAGAGATGGATTATTGACTCAATGTGCAGTATAGAAAGATCCATTACTTCCGCCATGATACTCATCATCGATCGCAGCCAAGTAATTGAGCAATTCAAGTGCCCTCATCAGAGCTTCAGGAGCACGCACGTCCACATAGTCGAAGCAGATGAGACTTTATAATTGAATTGCAATCAGTAATTCCCGCAATCCAAGCACGAAATAATGAGCAAGCCTTAACCCCAAGGTTCGCCAAGGTCAGTACAGTGGTACTCAAATTCTTTCTAAGGCTCTCAGGAGTGGTCTGTTTCCCCATCTCATTCTGAAAGTCCTTCTTCGTATACAACCGAAAGCATTTCCCGGTCCCGTCCGCCCGGCGCGCCCAGCTCTCTGCTGCGCCGACGTTTTGGAAATTGGGCTCACAGATTGGCTCTCTACCCAGATGCGCGGGATACACACATTCTGCTCCGAGAACCCGGGGTCAAGCGATCCCATCTATCATGTCAACAACGTTTCTGCAACATTGGTCCTCGACACGACAACCTTGCCGCCCTCCGTCCGCCGCGGAGGCGCAGGATCGCAGAGGCGCTGTTGTTGCTAAGGCGAGAGCGACGTAGAGTGATATGCAGGTCAAAAGTCCGACTGTGTCTGGGTTCTGGTCGTCGGCCTCGAGCATGATTTTCCAGCATGCGTCTTCGATGTCTTCCTCTCCGGTGAGCAACAGCAACACATCGCCCGGGCCCTCCGCGCGCTGTATCATCAGAACCGTCCAGATAGCGGCTTCAACATAGTCCGCGTCGGGCTTGGACCCGCGTGTAGAATAGAAGATGTGTTAAAACGTCAGCTTCCCTGGTTCAGCTTCGTCGGAGTATGAATACCGACTGGGAAGGTTGCTACCATTTACTTTAAAAAGCGGCGCTCAAGATTGACGAAGTGCCGGTTGTGTAAAGGGGATCTTTTGGCGTGAGCTTGAATCAGATTTGCAAATAGTAGTACACCATGCCCCAGGGCGGGATTTTGGAAATGAATTGCTGCTGCGAAGGGTCTGAACCAAGTCGGATTTTTGGTTGGAGGCAGAAGCTGGCCGTCGTGGAGTTTGTCGATCGACAGTTGGCAAGAAATTATTTTTCAATATGTCGGCGTGGATGTTCGGTAGATACTTTACATCAGGCGGAAGGGTCAATTGACGCGGAGGAGGAACGAAAGAATAGCCTGAAGAATACGCGTAATGAAGAGTTTGCGTAGCCTGTTCTATGATCGCCGAGATTATTGTATTGCGAGAGTCAAGAGTCGAACTCGGCCGCGTTCTGAGATGGTAGAGGCTGTGAGTAGACGAGATTCGAACCAGGACATCTTTGGGCGAACGTGGAGCCGAGAAACAGGATTAAAACGCGTCCAACAAAGCCAACTTTGACTGATGCCAGGAGAACATGTGGGCTGGAATTCTCTAAATAAAACGTTGATTAGGCAACCCCCCTGCTGTACACCAGCGAACTATATTTCGGGTTTTGATTTGAGGAGAAGGAGGAATTGGGGACGTTGAGGGTGAAATGACGAAGCAGCCTTGTGAGCGGGATTTGATGTCATCCCCGATCTGAGCAGGGAAAAGAAGCGCGGCTGGGTAGGCAAGTATCGCAGGCGACGATGTCAAGTTGCAAGTACAGGGCGAACTGAAGAGTCCGGACTCCGGACTCGCAGATGCGGGAGGCGGCAATCGAAAGTTCGAAAATCCGTCCACGTTTCGATCGCATGCTAAAGAGCGGGCTTAATTCGGCTTCGGGACAACAATGTTCGGTTGCATTTGCATAGAGCACATTGCCTTGCAAATGGATTAGATGCCGCGCGTAGAAATCAAGGTTGCCCAGAGACGCTCGAGATTAGAATGAGCTGCAGTCGCCTCCGAGAGCATCCCCGAATATCGGCAGAGGACGATACCGAGACGCAGAGATAGCAATAGCGCAGAAGTGACAATGCAGCAGTACTCGCGGCTCCGTGGAAGCCACTGACAGTGAATCGGATTTCAGGGGCTTACCTTGGCGCTTCTCGGGCGCTTCTTCGGTTGACGTAAAATGACGCTCGGGTGTTTCCGTTTCTCTCTTCCGACACTATTCCTAGCACCAGATCTCTGCCCATAGAAAGAAACGCTGAACGCGACCCGGCGACATGGAAGTTGAAAGGAAGAGGCACGCGTTACCATCAGTCACGACTCTGCTTTATATGATCATTCCTGATTGCTCACCACGTACTGAATCCTGAATCCTCACCGACGGGCTCGATTTGCATCCAGAGCGCAGAGATAGCTCTCCAGCTTCACTCCCTGGAGGCCTCATCGTTTACTCGCCGCACACGAGCTGGCACGCACACTTTCGGCATTTGATCCCTACCGATTCCGAAGCCATCATGGCCGCTCTCGAAAGCTCGATCCGCGCTCTCCTACGGCCCTCGGACACGTTCAGGGTCGTGCTCGACGCTCCCGTCGTCGCATCCTTCCACAACGACACCGACGCCCCTGATCCTCTCTCTAGTCTGTTACTAGTACGGAACCGGCGCGTTCTCGCCGTGGTGGCGCACAGCAATGGCCCCAATACACAGGAGGAGGGAAGGTGTGTCTCCTTTGAATCAATTCAATCCATGCCACTCGAGTGCTAGCTAATAATACTCCACGCACAGCGTATTCATCCTCAAGGCGAAACCCACTTCCGGGCGCGCGTTCGACCAGTCCGACATCCTGCACGCCGTCCCCATATTTGGCGGCTTCTCGATCATCATGGCGCAGGTCCGGCGTGAGACGTGACTTGTACCTCTAGCGCAGTCTTCGAGCTCTCCGGGTGCGTTAATCGCATCTTATGGTCTGCGCGTACAAGACTGACACGAGTACGCCTACACGCCTGCTCAGTCTGACGATCAAGCACGGCGACATTGAGGGCTTGGATCCGCTGACGCTGCGCGCACGCAGCACGTCTAGACCCTGCACGACGTCCTGGCTGAGTGCAAGCGGCTGAAGGAGATCGCAGGTCCGTCCATTTACTGCTCCAATCGCATAGCGCATGGACGCGCGCCCCAGACGCGCCCCCGTCCTCCGCCGCCCCGCCGCTCACGACCTTCTCGTCGCTCGTGCCGTACACCTCGCGCCACGCGCCCCTGCCCGCACGTCCCTCTGTCTGTCTTTCAAGTTCTTTGCCAAATCAACACTCATTCCCATTCCCACCCACCCATCGCGCCGTCCGTCTACGTCTGACACCAACCCTTTGGCTCCGATAAAGATAGGACTTCTTTCGTCAACAAGTCGCTGCAGGACCTCTCGCCGCTGTCGATCGGGAGTGGCGGGGGTGGGGGCGGAGGCGGAAAGAAAGAGAGGGATCCGTTTGAGGATACGACGGGTAATGGTGATTTGTTTAATCCACCGATGTTTTTCGCTGAACACGTTCCCCGCAGCACCCACACCGGCACCCCAGCCTGCCGTACGTTCCGCTTCTGCCTTCCTGTTAATATACAGATCAACAGAATAACGGAATACATTGACAGAGAGACGCGATACATTTCGAGTGTGGTGAGGGGTTTGAACCAGTCGACATACACGAACGCGTCTGCGTAGCTGCCGTGGTGCTCGGGCAATTCAAAGATCACCCGCACGCGTGCAACGCCCAGACCTGAATGAAATAGGTAACGAATTCGGTTAGACTCGAGAATAACAGTGGCAGGAAATGCCAACCGGTAATGGGGCCTGCTCCTTCTACCCGTTTCATGAGCTACTCCAATAGTTCCCACCGGACTCTCCCCTCAAGCCGAGCACTCTAAACCGCTTGTGGGCTAAATGAATATTTGTGCTGTCGCAACAGCCTGCTAGCTACAGGAAAAAACATTTCCCCGCAAGAAATTGGTTCGACTCCGCTTCTAACCTGACCGGCAACCACCACGACTTTTGCCCCGCCAACTTTCAACGTTCAACGATACAGGTGAAATCCACACTATCGATCTACCGCTCTACGCCTCATGAGGACATTTCCCCGTTTACTCGCGTTCCTGGTATCCGCCTAGCTTGTCTTGGAACCGACTTGGACTGCTTTCCATACCGTCCAGAGAATTCAAGCTGTCTTGGACGGATTTCTGCCATCTCCTCCTTATTGACCAATTATTCTCAATGCTACGGCTCGTGTATCTAACCTGGACTACTTCCTCTTTTTTCCCCTCCCGCTCTGGTCTCTTGGGTACACTGCTTAATGTCAAGCATCATCGAATGGGAGCTGCATTGGATGCAAGTCGATGCCTATGGTGAATTGAAGAATGCCGAACACTGAAAGGATCATGCCCCCAAGCAGCCCAAACGATGTCGCCCACACCTGTAACGGCTGACTGTACAAAACGAAGCATCCCACTCCCACAGTGAAGCAACAGAGCCCCGCAATAACCAGCGAGGGAACCGTTGAAGTCGCCGCGAAACCGAGACTTGTGCGAAATCTGGACTTGGCGAGACTGTTCGTCGCGTGCCGATAGTCGGAAAGAGAATGCATGCCCGAGATCCGAGTGGAATCTGCGACATCGAAATCCATGCAGACGCTCTGCTCCATCACTTCCGCGGACTGCTCTAGATCTTTTGCAACCGTATTCCATAGGCGAGGAGCGCGAAGCAGAGGGAATACGATCGGCATCACGAAGCGGATATGATGGATGACGGCCATACGGTCTGCATTTACCTTCCCAGCCTTCAGCACATCGTTAATATTGGCAAGCGATGTTTCTCTTTGTTGTATCAGCCCGTATGTGCTCTGGAGCTGAACCACTCCCAGTATAGCGATTGCACCACCGAGGACATCAATGAACAGGCCCCCGAAGAAGAAGGCATTACACGCCATGTGGAGACCCGTTTCGTTGTTTCCGAATGTAAAGCTGATAGCCTGGGCCTGCACTGCTGCTAGGAATGTGGCCTAATCGCGGTTTCAATCCCCAGTTGAGGGATACGAGTCTACACGCACTATCATCGCGAGTGAGTTGAGGTTCTTGATCACGAGCTTGAAGGAATCCTTCTGACGAATCCCCCGCCAGTTCTTCGCCTGGGAGACCGTGTCGCCAATCGATACGCTCAAATTTCCCAGCTGGCTGGCGGTTGTCTACGGACATCAGAGTCGAAAACGGTCAACTCGAGCGACTGGGGAAATACCATGAGGGTGAAAGAAAATTTCACCAATCGATCCCAACAGGTTAATGGTTTTCAGTGCTGATGCTGTTAAACAGCCCTAACAATTTGCGGTGCTGTTATTTGAAAAAGCTGCCAGTTATATGTATAGACCGGAAGATCATACTTAATGACTGCTAACAGCTTTCAGAGCTGAATTGGCCCAGAAGATAGGTATTGAATGAACGTTACACCTGTTTCCAGCTGGTGCTGTCGAACAGCCTCCTAATATCACGTACGAGCGACCAGTGGATTGTCGTGCTGGTGCTGTCGAGAACAGCCTCACTCCTCCCAGCAAGCTGTCGTTCCATGACGGCGTCATAGCTTTCGCAGTCATTTGGGCGAGACGGTCGCGATTGCAGTACGTTATCGTACCACGTTGAAGCCGCGCGTAGTCATTGCCTCTTCTTGCAGTTATATAAGTCACTCCAACACCCCAACGTTGTTCACATTAATGCATTCTAGCTATCAACACGCTCCTCTCTACTTTGCCGACAATCGAGCAGACGCTAGTCCCCCTCGGGCCTTTCGATCAGCCTTCGAAACTGAGGGCGTTGAAGAAATGCACACTCCGTATGGTCCTTCCTTTTCTTAAATTATCACATCCAACTCAAAACGCAATGTCGCAGCGAGGAGGATGGAAAAGACGAATGTACGTGACTTACACGCACCTTTGCTTTTCTGACATCCCACAGGTCGGATTCAGCTAATTACTACGACTAACTGCTTCCTCAGTGCCTGCCCCCCTGACACAATGGAACTTGTCGCCCTCCATCTCCTTAACCATGAAATTCCAAAGGAGCTAGTGTGCCCCACCGCCCGGCTAAATTCTAGACCAGCGGACCTGCTGCAACGGATATATCGCGGATATGACGGTGCGACCGTCGCGATAGAGAGTAGACTCAGCTCATTGAACCAATTCGTTGCCTCACCTCAGAATACGACCCGCACGCATTCTATCATGTTGTATCCGAAGAGGCCCCAGAAATGAGAACGAAGATGGAGCAGTGTTTCCGCCGCTACGGAGGTGTGTTCACTGTGGACTGGTACTGCATCACTGATTTCAAGTCTCTTTACAGTGCCCTTGCTGAACCCTGACCCAATGACTCTTGCTTCAAGCAAAAGATTGGAATCGATCTGTGCCGCCGGCATGGGGGCCATAAATCGCATGCGACGCGATTGTGAACAACTAGGGTCCAATGTCGATCTAAATCAATTTGTACTCTGTAAGTCCGCAGCTTCTGCACGCTTCTGACCCTCCTTTTTATGTTGTCCTTCGAAAGTTGGAGGTTTATATTTCTGTCGTTATTATTTGGCACAACTGTTAACCGAATACAGTAGATCTCGGTCAGGAGGTCGAAAACCTGAAGAACTCGTGCAAAAAGCTGCAATTTCTTTTCCGGACTGGTCGCTCATCTCAAGAGCGGCGGGGCAGAGTTCACAACTTACTTGAAACGATCAAAACATCCCCGGTAATGAAGGATATCCATCTCCTCCCGAATTTGAGAGATTTCACACAATTATATTGCGACTTTTGCGAATCGATCCTGATAGGGAAGGATACAGAGGCTATAATTCGGAAATTGCGCTTATTGGTCAAGGCGGAATTATCACGGGCCAATAAGCGACTAGAGGAGTTCAACTCGCTTCGCAAACGGTATGCGGAAGGAAGGCGTGATATCTCGGCGATCATGGAGGAAAACTTGAAAGCTGGTGGGTCTGCAGCATACAAGAGTTTACAATATTTATGATGCTTCGTAGCGAGGCAATCAGGTTTTCGCGAAGGCGTCTGCTCTGAGGAGAAGGCTCAACAAGTTTATGACGAGCTTGGAAAGGTCGATAACCACCTCGAAAAAATCTCAGAACAACTGGTCACCGCCAAAGAATTCTGGGAAAATGTCGACCAGCGTCTCAAATCTGCCCCGCCGACACCAGTACAGTAACAAGCAAAGGATCCTCCTAGCGGGATTACGACCGGGCCCTTGGTATGTTTTAATGGCAAAGGTTAGATCTCAACTCATTTCCAAGCAAGAATTTCGGATAGAAATTCAAGCCCGCAAGATTCACACGGGTCTACAAAACATTCACCAGGCGGTTGAGCAATATTCGGGTTCACGCTCGATGCGGAAGGCCGGCGATTATCTCATTAGAAAGGCATCAAAGCTAACCACGCGCTGCGCCACCATATCCAACACTCAGTTGTCCGTCGAAAACCGACTTCAAAGTCAGTTCTGTGAATCCAAAGCAGCACGTAAGGCCGTGGCGGCCCTGACCAAGGATTTCACCTGCATTGCCAGGGGCTACAAGAAAGTGTCCCAGGAATGGACGAAATACGTTCGCTCGGTATACCTCCTCTTCTGCTTTGCCGGGACGACTGCTGCCCAGAAACGTGGAGGTATTTCTACATAAATCCAGCTCGTGATTTTTGTACTAAATTCAGTCCCAGTGGAGCGATACGACCCGCTCGCACACGAGGTTCTGTTGTCCGAGGGGCTTTGTTCCCAGGTGCTTCCTTTCGAATCCGCGATTGAAGGCATTGGAAAACGGTTGCACGGGATACAGAAATTCTGGGCCAATATTAGATTCGTGGAGGATTTCCAGTTCGGAGTTGTGTTGCGCAATATTTAGCACCCTCCATTTTGTGCGAGTTGTCAATATACCCTTGTTGATGATTTTTGAAGATACCAACCTGACCGTGCAAGATATCTCAAGTCGTAGGGCCTTATCATCGACCGCGAGCTCGACGATTCATTTATGTCTTCGTGACTCCGTCCCCGATCGATATAGTCTTCAAGTCGAAACCGAAACCTTCGAGCTCTGTCAATTCCAAGGCACCATTGTCCTCTATCCTAATTTTATAGTTACTTAGGCTCGTCAGCCAGTCCTAGCCTTCAAGTCACACCGCAATTTCCCAAATTTCGGGTCAATAGAGATTTGTTCCGGAACTCTAAGTTCCGAGTTGAGCTTCAAGTCCACCAAAATTCCGTCTTATTTACAAAGTTTCAGTTGCCCCGAGTTGAGAACTGAAATCTGTTGAATAAAAATCCGCTTTCAGTTGGGCCGGAACTTATCTGAAACGTAAAAATTCAGTTTCCAAATCGGCTTGACTGGAATTTGGAACCGAAACTTGAGGTTTCAGTACTGAAAAAGGTGCGCCCGATAATCAAAATTCCAGTTGCACTGAAATGAAAACATAAAATTTAAAGTTTCAGTTCTCTTTTTGGCTCACCCGTAACTTGAAGTTGCGGTTTTGATCTCAGGTCAAACCTAAATGTGAACCGAAACGAGTAGTTTCAGTTGGGCCGAAATTTGGTCATCGGACTGTCGTAGAAAGGTCGTCGGACTATCGTAGGACGAGTGTCGGATTGTCGTAGGACGAGCTTCCGATTTTCGTACGATGAGTGTAGGGTTGTCATAGGACGAGCGTCCGATTTTCGTACGATGAGTGTAGGGTCTCTCCGTTTCAATACTTGTATGTTTTTGCTTTGTATTTGGGCCTCGAGAATGCATGTTGTTTTCTTGCACCCAAGCTGGCGGGAATCACTTCGTCAAAGTACATGGTGGGTGCTTGTATTTGTCTGTGCGGTGGGTTTTCACAGAGGTTGGGCCAATGCAATATACTCTTGGGTCTTCCACGATAAGCAAGGCACTGTGACGTCCTTGGGGAAAGCTCATCACTCGTGGCAGACCATCCTACGCCTTTACTGCAACCGTCCTGCAGTAATCTGACGCCGACCCTACAACAATCCGATGCTGACGCTACGACAATCCGACGCCGACCCTACGACAATCCGACACTTGTCCTGCCAAAATCCAACGACAATCTGACGACAGTCACACGACCAAATTTCAGCCCGCCTGAAACCAGTGGTTTTGGGTTACATTTCGGCCCGAGCCGAAATCAAAACCGCAACTTCAAGTTACGGGTGAACTGAAATAAGAACGGAAACTTGAAATTTCAGGTTCTAGTTTCAGTGCAACTGGAATTTTGAGTATGGGGTGCACTTTTTTTGATACTGAAACCTTGGGTTTCGGTTTCAAATTCCAGTCAAGCCGATTTGGACACTGAAATTTTACATTTCGGATAAGTTTCGGCTCAACTGAAAGCGAATTTTATTCAACAAATTTAAGTTTTCAACTCGGAGCAACTGAAAGTTAGTAAATAAGATGGAATTTCGGTGGACGTGAGGCTCAACTCGGAATTTAGAGTTCTGGAACAAATCTCCGTTGACCCGAAATTTGGGAAATTGCGGTGTGAGTCGAAACCGAAACCTCGAGCTCTCTATTTCAAGGTACTGTCTGTTAGTTGGCATTTTATCCCGGTTTCAGAGACTGTGCTCCTTGGGCAACTCCACCCACCGAGGAAGCTACAACAATCGTGCGTACGAAGCCAAGCCTTCGTATGTGCATTTCCGTCTCGATCTTCCCTGTGTGGGCCAAAATTGACTTGTAATCGAAACGAGAATTAATATTCAGAAGTAGCTTGGAATGTACGTACACGCGTCACGCAGCCGTGGATACCGTGTAGATGTGCCTGCCATCACCGTGTATGTGCCTCATTGTCCTCTTTGCTGGTCGAAACCGCAGGTCCACGTTGAAATGTAATTCACCACATGTAAACGCTGCAATAAGCCTTTATCGGAATCGACGCCTGCCCCGCGCAAAGGGCTTCACGTCTTTCCGCCCAGGACGAATTCCACGACAGACACCACTCGGCCCTTAAAGCACTTTGGCCCTGCGCGGCTTCAAACCCCGCATTCTTTCAAGCTCCTCGTACGCGACCGTGCCCCTTTCGACAACGTCCGACACCGACTATCATTGACACGGAAATATTATCTGAGACTGGGTATCCGGCCACCTTAGCATAATTAAGCTTGATTCTGCCCAATGAGACCGGTAAGTATGGGTTGATGGGCACTGAACGAAAGGTATGCATCCTGAGAGTGAGTTCAGATGTTTTCCACGAATTTACGTGATGGTTCCATACCTCAGGGAGTTTTCTTTTCGGCGGTGTCCCAAAGGGGCAATAAACGGCCTAGCCGGCCACCCGGCCTTTTCGCACATTTACACTGGTTCCTTTCACCCCACTGTCGCCCAAATGACTCAATGGATGGAACTTTACAATCCTATGCACTCAAAGTGTACATATGAGCTATATGAGGACAACAAAAATTTCCCTTTCAAGCTGACTTGAATGGGTGAGAGAGTGGTCTGGACGGAATGTTGCCTCTGGCAGGGGAAAGAACCTATTGAGTGCCCGAGAGAAGGTACAAAAAACTCAATAAGATGTATTTAAATATACCCATGATAATAGGACATCTCCAGCACACCCATAAACCTTCCAAAAAAATCCATCTTTCCATGCTAGTGAAATTGTGTGGTTCAAGGTAGCAGCTGGCTGTGAAGGGGAAGTTGGAAAGCTAAAAATCCAAATGATTGTGGGAGAATTCTAGGAGGTTGTGTCGAATACATACCCCAAATACTCTGCCCGTTGCAAACACGGGTAGATCACTAGAGGGGTGACTGGATTTCGTTGCCTCAAATCTGGTTGAGATGTTCTTGACGGGTCCATGAGGCGAAGGGAAAGTTTATTCATGCAAATTATGCGGATAAACAGTTACCCAGAAACCAGGTGTCAAAACGAGTCCAAAAACTTGGGAATCGTCGAAAAATTGGCCGAGAAAAGAGCAAAAGACGAACGCGAGGGCTGATCGGAGATAAGAAATGATGTTCACACGTCGCCCCTTGACAGAAAACCTCCCACAGTTTTTGACAGTCACATCGCTTCGGCTCAAATTTTGACATACGGCGTCCTCAAAGGTCGGGCTTCATCCTACAAGGGCTTCATCCTAGGTTTTACCATCCCATAGCTTTCTATTATCCAAGTGGCCGGTTACCTAGTGTGGCCGGGAAGGCAGTCGCAGATAATATTGACACCGCGCGGTTTAGACACTTTGCATTAGTGGCTTCAGGAACACTATATCAATCACTCTGTCTGTTTCGTAGAGTTCTGTTTGTCGACTACGTCCACAAATTGACCACGAAAGGAATGGGTTCGAAAAGTCTGATCTGCGGCCTTTCCAGCACCTCCGAGACTCCGACTGCGGGTCAAGGGAGGTTCTAGAGCCGGGCCCTGTGGCTCTGGTCAAGGACGATAATTCTCCCCATAAAATTAGTGTTAACCGAGTGGAGAGGGCCCTCAAAGAGAGTGTTGACGGACGAAATCATCGCAAATTCACCACGGATTGAAGCCGGGCCCGACAAGGGACATTGATCGGCCAGCCAAGCTCTGGCTGTAAGATGGATGCGGTTCAACTCGGTCATTATTTCGCGCAACAAGATTATCACGAGCCCATTTTGAACTATACTGCTGGGAAAGTATGATGCACTAATCGGATACTCTCAGTGTGATATTCTGCTCGATGTTGAGCATAACGGACCCAATCTCCGAAAACCTCCTTGATATTCGGATGCTGATTGGTCAATCAACGGCCGGCCCGACCTGATCCGTGTTGAATTTTATTGCTTTACACCCAACATCCTCATCTGACGATGATTTCCACCCAATGGCTGCTTATTTAACAGAAAGAAGCATCTTCCCTCATCAGAATCACAGAGGCCACCATTAACGAGCCTCCGTTGACCTATAGATTGGAGGTGCCTGCCACAGTTGCCGTCTGCGAGGAGGGGCCTTTGCACTTGATCTCCGCCGCAATTAGAGTGGTGTTCATCGAAAACCTTGTCGCCATGTCGCCCAGTTGATTCACAAAAGCCAACGGGAAGAAGGAGGCAGAGCATCATCGCATGTATTTCCCCGTCCAGAATTGTGCTTCTTTGATTGAAGTCGAAAGAGGAGGAGGTAATAATGGACAATCGGAGCCGCTGTATCAGGTTTGATGGACCGGATCCGTGGAACCAAGGCGTACGGCGGTTGAAAATTGAATGGAGGTTTATTTGTCATGAGGAATGTTCTCGAATCGTGACCATTGCAAGGAAGGGAAAAAAGTGTATGGCCGGAGCTGCCAGTCAACCCAGAAAGCGCTCACCGAAGGTCCTTCGGTGCTCGCACATGCCTTTAATTGATACACGGTTAGAAACACTCTGTTCAGAACCGATTGCGCCAACACAGCAATAATCTTTTCAGAAAATTCTTTCAATAGAGGCACTTACCTCGGGTTCAAGCGAGTAATATTGGCAAGTGAACGGTGTAAAAAGAGATTGGATGGAGTGTAATACAAGAGATACTTGCCGGGCAATGAGAAAGTGTGGAACTAATGGAATGGAGGGTGGCTGGGATGGCGTCCGAGGCGGCAGGCGCGCGTCGAGACTGACGCTGTCGCCGCTGACGTACCCCTCCCTCCTAGGCCATTTGTACTCATACAAGTTAAATGGCTTAAGAGGGGTGGTTATGTAACTGAAACGGCGGTACCTGAGGTGTGCAGCGCAGGCACGGCGGGTGCCGCCCGAAGTCCACGGAAGAGGTGAGCAAAGTGGTCAGCGTACTGCACTCGCTACCGCCATCCTTCCTGAAGGAGGATGACAGACATGTCGTGCAAATGCGCTGTCTGCCGGCAGCATTAATTCTAAACTGGCAATCGCAACTCCCACATTTTGGTACTCGGCCCGAACGAGGCATTTCCGGCTACTTACATGTAAAACGAAATGCGCGAATCTGTTCCGAAGTGGAAGTGGTGGCTGAGGGAGGAGGAATTCAAGTAAAGATCTGTACCCGGCAGCTGCGCGTCTGGTTCGGCAGGCACATCATGAGACTTGGAAGGTTTGAAGGTTGGACGCGATGGGGAGCGAAAAATAGCTTGAAGACTGATGTACGACGAAGGAAGCAGGTAAGTATCAGCCCGGGATTCGAGCACAATTTGAGCATTGAGCAGGAGTAAGTATGTATTATTAATAGGCGACGGTGGGTTTTCGACGGCGCCGAATCCCGCCGGCTTCGGGGTTATGATATGCCAAGACGCGGGGATTCACAACGCCTTGTGGACCATGCAGAAAAATAGGGAAACAAAGGCAAGGTGAAAGGGATCTTGAGCCGGGGGGCTGCACCTTCACTAGGAGTGAATGGTGATAATGCAGGGTGTGGGCGTATTTCTGAGAGCAGAATGTCTGAGCAAGGTAAAGGTGAGAATTTGGGATAAGGGTCGGCGGGTTATCTGCGAGTCAAGCGCTAAGAATCTAGGTTGAGGGCAAGGGTTGGAGTCCAGTTTGAGTCACTGTGCATAGGAACTCGCAAGCCCAGAATGAATCCCATGAGTGGTTGGTTGGCCCTCGAGCCATGATGAACTAGCCGAATTCGTCCTGAGCTGATGTGGTTGGATTGGAGGAGATCCTAATGGGCTTGGTTCGTCTGAGCAAGTCCGAATTTAGCGCCAGTGGGCTGGTTATTCTTCTTGGCTCAGCCCGCCGACGGGTCCAAGTAGTAATATGTATTGAACATTGCCGAGGAGGATTAATATTTGAGAATTATGGTTATTCGCGACGAGGAGGGGACAGGGTGAATGATGAAGATCTGGGAAGATGGCTGCGTGTGGAACTCAGATTGTATGTGCGAGTCAAGAGTCAAGATCGCCAAGAGTCAAGATCGCCAAGAGTCAAGATCGCCAAGAGTCAAGAGTCGAGGTTCGGGGTCGCAATTGCAATCACGGCGGGCTGAGGCACTGTGGATGTAAACAAACGAAAAGATCGTATTATGAAGGAGGAAGACCCCAGAGTTATTCAATTCCAGCAGTAGTTGAAACTTGAGTGGCCTCCGGATGTTGAGCGCTGATGGAATTTGTCCCGAGCTGTGAGTGTCTTGGAGGAGCGTCAAGCAAAGCAAGTCCGGGAACGAATCTCCGCAGAGGAGAATATCGAGACCCAGAGATAGCGAGGACCCGGTTGGCTGAGCAATGGCTCAATGGTAGTACTCGCGGCTCCGTGAGAGGAAGCTCTATTTTCATCGGCGCTTCTCGGGCGCCTCTTCGGTTCACGTAAGATGAAGCTCGGAAGATTCTATTTTCTCCTAGCGCCAGATCTCTGCCCATAGAAAGAAACGCGAACGCGACCTGGCGACATGCAAGTGCGACATCGAGGTTGAAGGGAAAGGGCAGTGCTACGCGTTACCATCAGTGATGCCTTCATCACACTGTCCAGCTTCACCCAAGAGGCGAGCGATCTCTGGATCGTGGAAGTTGATCTGTGCACGTGAGCGCCACTGCCGTAACCTAAGATAAATTTCGATTATTTGGTAGTGGGGAATGTACAATATTCACATGGTTCCTAGCCTTCCATCGTTGTTGCTGCAGATTGGTTCCGGAACGCGCTGAACGGGTGAATGGGATGCGATGCGTAGCGGTCAGTTACGAGTGTTTGGCAGACTGATGGCCGAGCAAAGGCCGCTGAGTCAGACCTGCCTTATTTGGGGGGTAGGTCCCCCGTGGGAATATATCCACGATAAGGAGATCGCACGCCTCTTGGCTTCACCTCCTGGCAGCATCATCGTTTACTCGCGCCCCCGAAACCATGGAAAGCTCGATCCGAGCACTCCTGCGGCCGTCGGATACGGTTAAGGTCGTCCTCGACGCTCTCGTCGTCCCATCCGCAAACGACACCGATGCCCCTGATCCGCTCTCTCCGAGCCCAAGTCTGCTACGGAACAGGCGGGTTCTCGCCGTGGTGGCGCACAGCGATGGCCCGAATACCCAAGAGGAGGGCAGGTGCGTCTCAGTTCAATCTGTTTCCGCTGAAGTCGCTAATAGTAATAATACGACACCCACAGTGTATTCATCCTCAAGGCGAAGCCCACTTCTGGCCGCGCATTCGACCAGACCGACATCTTGCGCGTCTTCCCGATATTCGGTAGCTTCTCGATCACCATGGCGCAGGTCCGGCGCGAGACGTGGCCCCTGCCTCTGACGCAGTCTTCGAGTTCTCCGGGTGTGTTAATGTCATCTGTTGCGCGTATAAGGCTCACACGAGTACGAAGGCCTGCTCAGCCTGACGATCAAGCAGGACGACATCGAGGGCCTGGACCCGCTGACGCTCTGCACGCAGCACGTCCAGACCCTGCGCGACGTGTTGGCAAAGTGCAAGCGGCTGAAGGAGATTGCAGGTGCGTGTCTTTCCGTCAATGCCGACCCGACGCGTGAACGATCCTCAGACGCGCCCCCGACCTCCGCCGCCCCGCCACTCACGACTTTCTCGTGGCTCGCGCCGTACACCTCGCGCCGCGCACCCCTACCTGCATGTGCGTCTGTCTTTCTCTGAAAAATCGGTATACACTCATTCTCATTCCCACCCACCCCTCGTGCCGCCTTCTATCCAGTATTCGCCCTCCCCCCCGACCTTCGCACCGCGCAAAAACCCCTCCACACGCGCCTGTCCGCGGCATTTGCGGGCGAACCGGGCGACGACGCCGCAGATGTCGTGCTCATCCGCGACGAGTGGATCCGCGCACGCGTGCGCGAACGGTGTTCGAGGGGGAAGACGAGTTTGAGGTGCGTGTTTTGCGTTTCCACTCAATCGTGCGTCCGGCAATATCAACTTGAAATTGACTGTTTCGCAGAATCCGCATCGGGACGTTCAACGTGAACGGCAACCCGCCGTCGCAGGACTTGTCTCCGTGGGTCGGCGGGAGCGCGTTCGGCTCTGAAAAAGATAATACCTCGTTTGTTATCAAGCCGCTGCCGGATATCTCACCGCTGTCGATCGGGATGGGCGGCGGCGCAAAGGAAGAGAGGGATCCGTTTGAGGATACGAACGGTATGTAAATCCAATCTCGCATGGGTTGAGTGAAAGCTGAAACTGGAACATTTCTCGCAGCACCCACACCGACACCCACGCCTGGAACTACACCCCAGCCGACCGTACCTGCGCCCAGTTTGGACGAGCAGGACGTCTCCGCCTCTGCGGATTCTGAATCAGATTCGACGCCGGACCTCCTCGTCCTCGGCTTCCAAGAGCTCGACCTCTCCGCGGAGGCGCTCATCTATTCCACGAGCACGGTTAGGGAGGACGCGTGGTGCGCGGCGGCGTTTGCGGCGCTGGGTGCGCGGGCGGTGGGGTATGAGAAGGTGCGTTGGTGGTGTTAGCGTTCGTTCCTCGTTTGGATCTCTCAAAAATTCTCTCGTTTTTTTCTAAATGAACGTTCGCTTGTGTATTCGCTAATTGTCACTTTCACAGCTCGCGTCGAAGCAGCTGGTCGGGATCCTGCTCGTGGTGATCGTGCGGAAGGAGCTGAGGGGGTGTTTCCCCGAGAGCGAGATCAGGACCGCGGCGGCGGGGACGGGGATTATGGGGCTTATGGTTCGTCTTTCCTCTTCCTCATATTCCTTTCACGTTCAATTTAATTCAACTAACCACCTAACACTGCAGGGAAACAAAGGCGGCACCGCCATCCGGCTCAAATTCACCCCTTCTCCTTCAACTTCCCCAACGGACGCGCAGACGGGGCAGACGGGGATTAGGTTAACGACCCCAGCCCCGACGGTGCTCACCTTCGTGAACGCGCACCTGGCGGCGTTTGACGAGATGGTGGAGCGGCGGAATGCGGATTTTCATGATCTTGCGAAGAGGTTGAGGTTTGAGCTTGGGGCGGGGGCGGGGACGGGGACGGAGGGGACGTGCGGGATTTTCGAGAGCGATGTGTTGTTCTGGATGGTGCGTTGTTTTCCCGTGGGTTTGTTATCTGCTCACGCTAGGCTTTATTCTTCGCTTAGGGAGGTGATTTCCCTCGTATTCCCTAGGTTTGATTAGGTGCACTGATGATTGGTCGGGTACCGTGCACGTAGATCTGAACTATAGGCTCGACATCCCCGACGCGGATGTGCGCACAATTTTGGCCGCGGAGGAGTGGGCGGAGAGCAGGTGCGAGACGTTGCTGCAGTATGATCAGGTACGCATCCTCCCTTCACTTCCTTCACTTTGCCTCGATGACGATGGATTCTTTGTTGACTTTGACAGCTGAAATCCTCCATGCGAGCTAACAAGGCGTTCGACATGTTCACCGAGGGCCCCATCACGCATTTACCGTTCGTTTTTCCACCCTGTGCATTCATTTATTTAACGCTGACGATGCGCAGGACGTACCGCTTCAACGCGGGATTGGGGAAGGACGAGCTCGGATATGATTTGAAGTATGTACATGGTCCTTCCTCATCATCTGGGTAACGGGTAACGGGTAACTTACTTACTCACGCGCGAGTGCAGACGGCGTCCGGCGTGGACCGACCGCGTGCTCTTCACCTCGAACGCCTTCGCGCCGATACAGCAGTTGAGCTATACGGGCCATCCGCAGATCACGCAGAGCGACCATCGGCCTGTGTCGGCGGAGTTTGTCGTCGAGGTGAGTCAATACTGAACAAGTCCTGGCGCTACATACGCGGATTTGATTTCTGGGGCAATAAATAATTGAACTGATTAATCAATCGATCTCTCACAGGTGGACTTGTACGACCAACGTGCCGCGGAGGGCACCGCAGACAAGCTGTATCGACAGCTGAACGGGCTCGAGGACGCGCACGAGGACACGAATGCGCGGATCAACCTCAAGATTCTGAATGCTGCTGTTAATCTGGGCCAGGTTTCGTGGGTATCCTCTATTCCTCACCATTCGAGCTTGACTTATCACTGCGTTCAACGCCCGATTAGCCACAGCACCACCTCCCCGGAATCGGCTAGTTGGCCGTCGCTAGGTAAGGCTAGGTGGCTAGCCGGTGCATAACCGAAGCATAGCCGAAGCCTAGCCGAAACATAGCCACACGCGGCTCGCCATACGTACCCGTACGTACCCCGAGCTCGCCGCGATCGGCTAGTTGGCCGTGGCTAGGTGGTTAGCCGACGGATAGCCGAAGCATAGCCATACATAGCCACACCTCCCCCATCTGGAAATGGCCTCGGCTATCCTAGGGCTGAACACAGTGTATGTTGTTGTTTTTTCCCTTTTTGCGCAGGTACAAGAAGACCGTCACGACGCAGGTGGGGGTGAGGAATATTGGCAAGGTTTGGCGATCTTTGATATTCTCGTTTGACGAAAGTTGACTTGAATTCAGGTTCCTTGCGTGTACCGGCTTGTGCCGATTGACCCTGAGTCGTCCGTCCGTGAGTACTCGTGAAGTGGGGTTGAATTTCAGGCTGACCGCCTCTTGTAGATCCCGATTGGTTGAAAGTCGAACCGATGACGGCTTTGCTCCTGCCCGACTGTGTACATCGACAACGCATCTGCCGCTCGGTTGAACATGGACAATAAAGCGCTGGAATGCACTCTCATTTTAAATACGGTGATGGGGAAGGACCACTTTATTGCGGTCACTGCGGAATATGGTGGATATCTATCTTCGCCAAAATACAGCCCCGTTATTAATACTGACTTCACCTTTCCAACTAAAAGTGCCGACGTGCTTTGCGAAAGGTGTTCGTGAATGTAGTCGGGTAACATTCATACAATCCACTCACTGCCTCTGAAACAATCGTTCTCGCACCCTGGAGTGAACGAAAGCTGAGGGACAGGGACTGCTAAACAAAAGCGCACCAGAGTTCAGAGGGTGATCACAAAAGCGACCTAGTCAAATTAGCAGCGTCTCCAGGCAGAGTTGCATCTACTACTTGCCACTCCATCTAGTCATGGGTCAGTTGAAATCTCAGATTTGCATAGCGAATGGATGGATGATGCACACCCAGTGGGTACGGTGAGATCAAAACTCGTCTGAGCCGCGATATCGGGAATTGGGGGACCTTTGCGAGCATGAGTCGATGATGTGGGGCAAGAAAAAGACAGGAACAGCTCACCGGTAAAGTCCACACCGTTGTGCAGGAGGTTGCTAAGTGTCATCCCAACAGCAAAGTTGAAATTGTTCTGCGGGCCAAATATTAGTCGAGGTCTATTTCTCACAGCAGTAGAAACTTACACGGAGAGTAATCCGATGGTCCGCGCTGACAAGGGCCCAAAGCACACTAGTCGTGAATATCAAGGAAGGGAACATGTTTGAAGAAGTCTGAAGAAGGAGAAGAAGAAAATGTAATTTTAAAAAAGAGAAGGATTTAGGGCGTCAAAAGTGAAGGAAGAAAGAGGCGGGGGATTTCCCGCTGAAATCCACCTTTATGGCCCGCGGATCGTGAGAAGTAAGTCTTGGCGGATGCATCTGAAACACTGATGACCCTAAACACAGCCCATATCATTAGGGGAAGTTAAAGTTCGGTAAGAGGTTGATTCCGGTGTCGATTTTTGACCGAAAATCAATGATTCTCATGATTCGACGTGAATCGCTGATTCGACTCCGGGGTCGATTCATCAATTCAGCTCAATTCTTGATGAATCGACAACCATCTCGATTCTCCGTTGATTCTTGGTGGAGAATCGACGTCTGAATCGACGGCGAATCAAAACCTGAATCGACATGAGAATTGAGCCTGTAGCCAAACTTTGACTTCCCCTATTGTGGGCGGGAGCGTCCCTATGGAACGAGATCAAGGTGAAAGCATAACGAAGCATAGATGATGCAGCTGGAGGAAATGAGGGCAAGCTTAAGTACTTAAAGTAGGTTTTTGGCCGCGGCTTGTGATCACTGATTTGGCTAGGGCTCGTGGCCGTGAAACGTGTTAGCAGATAGCGCACTTGTAGCGCACTCGGGATTCAGACACAACGGTGTTCACCACAATGCAGTGGAATTATTACAAGATGTACAATATCCTTGGATAGGTGGTAGCTGATAGTTTTCCATTTTATCTCTTTTAGTTACACTCAGGCGCTCATAGTATTACTTTGGTTATACTCAGGCACTCGGGATATTGTATATATTCTCTGTATGCAAGTCACCTCCCCTCAGACTTCATATCACTCTTGTGTGCGCGAAGAGTAAGTTATTATTGTCTAGCTCTCGCGCACTTTATAGTCTCACTCTTTCAGGTTATTGGGCCCCCGCCTTTAACTGCGTCATCTCCATAATACCAACATGGCTGCTACCGCTATCCTAAATGACGTCCTCCCGTCTTCTGTCCCCAGTCTGAAAGTCACCGCTGACGGTAACAACTTCCCTAATAGCCCCTCTTTTCCCTCCGCTTCCTTGCTTCGATCGACACCAAGGGTTATCTGGGTCATTTTCATGGCACAGATCCGCGCCCCGTTTTCACGAACACACCTTTAACTCAGGCGCAGGCGGACGAACTTACCGTTTGGGACAAGGCCGAATGGAACTCCAAGGCTCTGATCTTGCAGAGAGTCCCCGATTCCGTTGCGTTGTTGCTGAACCCCATGCCGACTGTCGCCACCATGTGGAACCATATTGTGGCCACTTACAGCACGAAGGGAGCTTACGCGCAGACAAAGCTTTGCTCGCAATTCTTGCAGTCGAAGTGTCCTGCCCCGGGTAATGTCCGCGAGTTCCTGGACAACCTCTCGACTCGCTGCGAGGAGTTATCAATGCTGGGAATTATCATCAGCGAGGACGACTTTTGTTCCACCATCATCGGGTGCTTACCCCATTACTGTGGTATTTCGTAGAGTCACGCGTCACACACCCAAAAATCCTCGAAAATTTTCGTAAGTCACTGCATCACAGAGGCGTTTTGGGCCTTACCCGAGTAAGCTGAGGTTAGCCGAGGGCTGCCGGCGGATCAAATTCCCTAAAGGAGCTCGGTTACGAAAGGTTCAATTCGTACGATGGTGTCACACCCTACGAATTGAATGAAATACAACAGTACCTTTTTGGCTTCGCTTCCTCGCAGCTCAGTGCAGCTAAGCTATTCAGCTCCACTGGAACCATCCCTTGTGGCCCGTTCATGACCGCGATCTCGGAGGAATTTGATCGGAAGCAGGGCGAGCACAAGCGTCGTGGAACGGGGAAGGATGGTGATGGTGATGAGGCGTTGGCAGCGATGGAGAAGGGGAAAGCCAAACCCCGTGGTGCGAAAGGCCACTTTGCGTGCGATTGCAAGAAGCCGAAAAAGCCGAAGTATTCGACGCCTCCGGCCAAGTCGTCGAATGGTACAGCCGCGGCGGTGGACTGGGACTCCGAAAGCGAAGGGGCCTAGGCAGTCGATATCACCTCCGACTCAGATGAGTCTGAGATGCCCGCATTGCAGCCGGTTTCAGACTCTGATGGGTTGATTCCTGATCTGCAAACGGTCAGTGATTCGGATGACGAGAGCGATGGGAATTCCAACGACTCGAACTGGTTTTCTGAGGTGGGGGAGGATGGCGATGGTTTTGCGCCGTCTTGCAGCAGTCCCGAGGAGCTATCTGAGGTCAATGGAAGTGAACGTGACTCCTTCGTCGATGTTGACTCGGACTCGGGCAGCGTGGAGTTGTGGGACTATGTCCGCAATGCGCTGAGCACTGCGAGGCAGGATGAGGTGGCTGCAGTAACCAAGGGACAAGGTGAAAAGAACTCACCGCGCTCTGAGTTGTACGATTCGGGTACAACGCGCCACATAACTCCGTTCCGCGACGAATTGAATAATTTCGTCGAAATCCCCCCACGGTCCTTCAGCGCTGCGAACAAGTCAGCTTTTAGCACGGTCGGACAAGGTGATTTGGTGATAGGCGTACCTAATGGGGTCGACATCTCAAAGCTCCATCTCACGGAGTTGCTGTATTCCCCGGAAATCAGGTACACCCTCATCTCCATTGGTCGTTGTCACACTCTGTGCCGCTGCACTTGTAATTAGTCTTTTTCCGCTATCACCGAGATCCCTGATTATTTGTAGTTCCGCTTCCGCTTCTTCCCTGGTTCGGTTCCTTTCCACATCAGGGAAACACCACCTGCCTATATAGTACTACCGAGAGACCCATAGAGCCGTAGGCACGTAGGCATGTACCCTCTATCAAAGATGGCCATAGAGTCCATAGACGGTAGAGCCATAGAGCCATAGAGCGATGTAGATCAATGTAGAGCACGTGGTTCTACGGTAGAGGTCCCATAGAAACCGCTTCTCAACCGTGCTTCTTCCGCTTCTCATGCATCACGCGCGCCCTCGCACGCCATCGGGCAGAATATCGCGGTGGAATCCGGAATGAGAGATGAAAAAAGATGTATTCCACACAATTACAACGACGAACATACCCTAAACTACGGACAAAAAGAAAGAGAGAGCGCCGCAATGCAGACCACAAAGCCAGGAAACGTAGTGCTTGAAAACTTGAAGGAGTTTGGCGAGCGCCGACTGGGTCTTGCATAAGAGCACACTTGAGAAAACTTTGAGACTCGGGGGCCTTGAGGAGATTTGAGGAGGAGGCTTGATGAGACTTGAGTGAGGGTTTTGAGGGAAAGTTTGATACCAAGTCCAAATAAGTCTAAGATGGGGGTGGAGGAAGAGGAAAGTGGGAGTGATTGCGTGGACTTGGTGGGATTTTAAAGAAGTCGGCGCTCGGTTGTTGTAGCTTCCGACAATACATGTGATTTCCGCACCACGACATATAACGACATAGGGATCATGATCCGCGATAGAGGAGTGGGCGACTGTAGCGGCGGAGTCCCTATGGTGCGCTACAGGGATATGTCGGCTCTATCAGCCGCGACATTGTGATCCGCGCTCTATCGTGGAGCCGGGGCCTCTACCTGACCAAAAGCTGTTTCCTGATGCAAGTTTAGCTATATTCACACATCCTGCTTCTATTTACTTGCGTGCCCTCGTCCCTTTACTGACAACACAGCTTGTTTCTTGTTCTTCCTCACCCTAAGGTCGACCCTGTCTCATTCCCTCCTACACCAGTTAGTATATATTCTGTATATCTGTTCCCCTTTCAACACGATCCATTTCCTGCTTGTCTTTGTCCTCCGTCGCTCTCACTCTCAGCCTCTGTCATAGCTGTGGACCTTTGGCCCAGGTGTTGAGCTTTGTCTGATACTACCTCGCACACATTTCCTTCCTTCCGCACTCGCACGGTTGGTTGGTCTGTCATCGTCTCAATGACGCCGGTGTGGCGACGTCATTCTCCAATGGGACGTGCACGCTGTGCAGGCCCGGTGACGAGAAGATCAGCGAGGTTCCTAAAAATGGGAGGGGCCTGTATCGTGTTGTGCGTAAGCCAGAGAGCACCAACGCCACCGAAGAGGAAGTTACCATCATGGAACTTCATCGTCGCATGGGGCATATTGCCCCAGATGCTGCCTGAAAACTCGTTGAGAACGGTTTTGTGACGGGTGTGCAGTCGGACTTATCGTCCAGCGAGCCGACATTTTGCGAGTTGTGTGTCTATGCGAAGGCTATGCGGAAGCCTGTCGCGAAAGTCCGCCAGGGAGAGCGCGCCAGCGAGATAGGCGAGGAGATACACTCGGACCTTTGGGGTCGGGCTCCGAATGTCTCGCTGGGTGGGCGTCGTTATTATGTGACGTTCACGGATGATAAGACGCGCCATGCCAAGATTTATTTCTTGAAGGGCAAGGACGAGACACTGGACACCTATAAAGATTGCGAGGCGTGGCTCGCGACACTGAAGAATGCTAAAATTAAGTGTCTTCATTCGGATCGTGGCGGTGAATACACGGGGAAGGGATTTATTGCGCACCTGAAAGCATCGGGCACAGAGCAGAAGCTGACCGTCCATGACACCCCCCAGCATGTCGACGTTGCGGAGCGTCATAATCGCACAATCGTCGAGCATGTTCGTGTGCTGCTGCATGCGAGTGGCCTTCCACGCAATTTGTGGCCGGAGGCAGCACAACACGTCGTCTGGCTTCTGAATTGCACATCAACGAAGGCAGTTGATGGCATGATGCCGTACGAGGCCATCTATGGTCGCAAACCTGACCTGCGAGGTGTGCGCGAATGCGGAGAGACGGTGTGGGTGTGGGTAGAGGGAGGCAGCAAACTTGGCGGCCGCATGCGTGAAGGGCGTTGGATGGGATTCAATGACCGCAGCGTGAATGGGATGTGGGTGTACTACCCAGACAACCGCACAGTTCGCGTGGAACAGAACATCTGGTTTGACAAAACCCAGGCATCTCGTCAGCATCTTGAGGGAGACAATTGGGAGTTGGTAGTCGACACGGACGTACCTCCTCGTGCTGATGTCCCTGTTCCTCCTCCTACTCCTCATGTTGTCGCTACCCCGGCACGAAATATGCCTGCACCAGTGCCAGCACCCATTCCCGCTGCAGAACCTCCTGTTCTTGTAGTACTGCCCGAGCCAGAACTTCCCGCAAAATGCGTACGCAAACCAAGCGCACACGTGCAGGACCTTTTGTGTGGTGTTGGTAGCACGTCAAATTGTCCCTCTGATCCAATTGTCGCCAGAGGAGTACGCGTTCCTGGACCCGTCGAGTTTGAGGGGGAGGGTGAGGCCGATTGGATGATGGCCACGGATTGGGCAGAGGAGTATGCTATAGCAGCAGAGATGCGTGTTGCAGAAGCGTTGGAGCTGAGATCTCTTGCGGATGCGAGACATCGACCAGATTGGCCGTTGTGGGAGACGGCAATCCGTGAGGAATTGACCGTGTTAGCCGCGCAGGGAACGTGGGAGCTTGTTGATCCGCTGGCTGACGCGAACATCGTAGGCTCCATCAGCAAAAGCTGATTTTCATCGTAGTGCCGTAGTGGCCGTAGGGACTGTAGGGCATTGTAGCAATTCAACATGGCCCTCCGGGCACCCCTGAAACCCGAGGCACTGGACCGTACGGAATACCATGCACCAGCAACGGCATTAATTAGAATGTGGTAGCGCATAGAGGAGCATTGAATGAAACCAAGCAGACAAGAACAGACAAGTTTCTAATTTTTAGCAGTTGGACAGTTGACACTGAATCACTTTCAAACATCAAGCAAAACAGAAGCTTTGGAAACAGGCTGAAGTCGAGGCGGAACGGACCCGGCTGTCGAGCGCCAAGCATATATTTGGACAAGTACCAATATTCCAATTTGGATGGTCTCGGAATTTGCTGCTTTGTGAAATTTTATGCATCTATGAGGTCTTTAAACTTTTTAGAAGGAATCTATGTCCTCAGAACTTTAGAAAACGCGCCCAGGGACAGACAAAATGCGAATGTTGAGCTTGAAACACGAGACACCTTCGGCCAATGTTTCGGACACGAGGTCCAACGCAAGACTCGGACGAGGTTTTTCTGTTTTTTCTGTTTCCAACGGTCTCAGCATGCGTAATTTCAAAACAATCATAATTCACGGATAGTATTCGGTTTGCAGAAACAAGAAAAGTACAGAAATTAGGAAGGTACAGGATGTAAAAGGCGCATTTCGCAGTTGCAGTGCCCACCGACGTGCTAGTGTAGCCGTATGTAGGGTGCAGTGTACATGACATGGGCACATGTAGCCAATAATGTGTGGATGCGGCGCACATCAGGATGGGTAGAAAGGGGGCATGGAGGCAGGGAGGCAGGGAGGCAGGGAGCTAAAAGCGAGTGGGTGGCCAGGACGAAAATGTTTACAGTTATCCGCACTGTCAAGGGTGATAGCATGCTGGTGTGATGTGTAATGACTGTGGTATCAAGATGAGAGCTGCAGAAAACCACCTAGAAGCGAACACTCCAGTCAAGCACAAAAATGGGTAGTTCGCCGGCTGCGATGCAGCTACAGCCCAGAATTGTGGGTGAGGCATATCTGTGGAATCTTCCATGTGAGTGGAGCGGGCCAGAAGCGGGGCACGAGCTAATTTCCGGGGCAGAAGAGACCCGGACCCGAGGAAGCGGCTGGGGCCAAAAATCTGCCTAAGGAAGCGCAGACGTGATTAGAGCCACAGAATAGTAAACGAGGACACAAGTAACCTTCTATATCCATCTTAGACGTGGAATGAGCCAATCCAAGGCGTGGGGCGGCTGCTGGAAAGAAGTGAGTACTGAGTAGAATAAATGCGCCTGACAGTGCCCCGATGTGACTACGCGCAGAGAATGGAGCGTAAAAATACTGGACAGGCGCCCCATTGATTTTATAAATGCTATTGGAGCATAGGCGGCACAGGGAAGGCGCCAGAACCGAGCAGGCTGGGGGGAGGGGAAACGTGCCAGAGGCATACGCTGACTTGTCTTCAAGCAAGGAAGAGCGCTTCTCGAGTTTTAAATAGATGTGCCAAGGCCATCATTAATACAGCAAGTGAATAGGGATCCAGGAAAGCCGGAGATCGGAAAGGGTGGGCAGGAGGTGCGAGGTGAATTGAAGCTCCTGTGAAGCAATTGAAGATCTGTAATATGAGGGTGGCCAAGAAGGAGTATCACGTATCGAGTTCACCCAATTTTGAGTGAACCGGTCCCCAGCAGCAGCTTTTATGTGAAGTCTCGTGTCCCAGGATGCGTGCCAACAGGGCGGCAATTCTGCGCCATTACAGCGGATTTGAGAGGCATGTGTCAATAGTAACAGTAGCTATGACCAATCTGAGCGCCCTTACAGAACAGGGGCACCAGAGGTGAAAGGGGAGCGGTGGTGGAGAAGACGAAAGAGTGAGTGATGGGATCGAAATAAGTGTAAATAGCTGGCCCATTGCAGAGATGCGGGCATCAAGCGCACGAGAAGCACGTGATCAATGGGCCGGAAGCGCATGCACGGGCCAATGTGCAGCAGTGATACGTCGCGGCAATTACTGCTGCATAAGGAACCCTTCTAGGTCAATGCATCGTGATGGCTTCTCATTAGAGGCAACGACGCATCACCCTAATGTTGGAATGGCAATTGAAACACCAATGCACTGCCCCATGCATATCAAAGATGACCATGCGGGCACCATGTGGAAATTATGTTGGTCTCTTTTCTTCTCTGTTCGTTTCCAGGTTACAATCTGTGATACCATATGGACGCTGTTCATGCTACTTATAGTTACATTACTTGCTGTTTTGTATTTAAGCTGTAGCCTTTGAATCGAGACCTCTGCGCGTTTGCAGAGGGTCACTGGGCTTCGCTTCGTCCCTAGGCTCAAAATCCAACACCTAAGCCTCTGATCAGAGCCAAACGATGCATTGTTGCCCCAGATATGCCTGAGAAACCATTGTCGAACTGATACATTTTCAAACACAAAGTATATGGGGTAAACTACATACGGAAATAACTACTTATGGAGGAAACTACATATAAGGAAATTCACACTTCTATATGGGGTAAAGAATTCGAAAAGACTTCTCGGAGACCTGTAACCTAAAGGTTCCAGGAACATTGTAGGGCTGTTTAGTGCTCCGTGGTTGATTTGTAGCACTACAGAGCACTACACAGATGGCACCCTTCGCTACGGTTGCTACGGCGCTACGGCACTACGGCACTACGTAGTGCTACGTAATACTACAGAGCGGACCCAGCTTTTGCTGATGTCGAGTTCTAAACAACAGGGGATTGTCTCATTCTCTACTACCGAGAGCGAATACACCATGTCTACGGAGGCTGCCAAAGAAGCACTCTGGCTTCGCTCCATGCTGGCACAGTTATTCACTCCCCTCGACACTCCCACTACCCTCTTCGGTGACAACCAGTCCCCCATCGCCCTCACTAAAGATCATCAGTACCATGTGCGCACTAAACACATCAACATTTGATTTCATTTTATCCGCTGGGTCATTGAGCAAGGCTTGATTCGGCTCGTTTATTGTCCTACTGAGGACATGGTGGCTGATACTCTCACCAAGCCGCTGCCTTCTGTGAAAGTCAAGCACTTTGTTTCAGCCCTCGGGCTTTGCTCGGCTTGAGGGGGAGTGTTAGCAGATATCGCACTTGTAGCGCACTCGGGATTCAGACACAACGGTGTTCAAGTGGAATTATTACAAGATGTTTAATATCCTTGGATAGGTGGTAGCTGATAGTTTTTCATTTTATCTCTTGTAGTTACACTCAGGCACTCGTAGTATTACTTTGGTTATACTCAGGCACTCGGGATATTGTATATATTCTCTGTATGCAAGTCGCCTCCCCTCAGACTTCGTATCACTCTTGTGTGCGCGAAGACTGAGGTGAGTGATTCAATTACTTACTATGGTTCTCTTTTTCTGACTTGTACTAGTTATTATTGTCTAGGTGAATATTAAAGACTTTGTATCACTCTCGTGTGCATGAAGACTGAGTTATTATTGTCTAGCTCGCGTGCACTTTATAGTCTCACTCTTACAAAACGAGATGGCCGTCTCCAAAATGGCCGCCTGTTGGCGACGGAATGGCTCATGAGCTGAGGGTGAGGCTGCGCGAGGCCGATGGCTAGATGAAAGTTTTTTGGACGTTGCGAGATCATAGTGATGCCAAGGTGATGCGCAGGGCACAGATCCGTCAGGATCAGCCGCTGGTGACAGGCCAGAATTGAACAATGTGCACGTTGTATTTCCTGGTATATAGTTCAACGTCAAAGAGGGATGCCGAAGCGCTCAGGTAGTGAAGTCCGTGAGTCCTGAGTTGGTTCGGAGCACTTTGAAGGAAACTGAAAGCTGCACCAGCACACTGACAAAGATGTACAGCTGGAGGCCCGAGGGTACTAGGTAGTTCGTTCAACTTGCTTTAAAATTAATACAAAATAATTTGCGCACCCGCTGGGCCCTGGCTGCGGCGTGCGTTCTTAGAGAATCACCATGACCACGAAGGTAGTTCGAGCATATCCCTTTTAGGTCCTTGCTCTTCAAATCTGCTGTACTAATTGGTCACCGTGGGCCTCAAGTTTTTCAGGTAGTTGATACGCATGGCCTCATTGACGTTAAAGTCAGCCGCCACAACTTTTCATCATAGCCAGTCTCAGTACTCCAGTAGAATATATTTAAGTGTTCCTGTTGATTCCGAATTCCAATTGCAGACAGGCCATCCATCAACGTCAATACACAGGTTGGACAATCATTCGAACGTCAACCGACCGCCCACCTAAACAGGACAAACGTGCTTGCAGCTTCCAGCGATGTCAGATGAGCATTAACTCAATTCCATCGAGGACGTTGACTCACAAGCCGGTGGTTTGGGGTGGCACCGCCAGCCCAGTGCAGTAGGTCGTCAAGGTCGGGCCTTGAAATTTAAAAGAAGAGGGGTTCAATTAGCTTCCATATTAGATTAAGACTGGATATAAGTATCCTACATGGTGGATCCTTAGTGCATCAAGATTATGAAGGCGATTAATTCAACGGGGCTACGGTACAAGCATTGAGCATGAGCTTACAGCGGGTCCACCACCTGTGGGAGTTGGTCAGTTGGTCAGAAAACGTAAAGGTAAAGAAAGTGACTTGGCGGGAAACGTACAGAGACTGATTACGGCGGCTGGAGCCACAGATACAGTACTGTGTGGCAGGATAAAGATTGCGAAGGTGACGGTGTGGATTAATTTGTGGAACATTGTGCGAGTGAGGAAACTGTCTAGAATTGCTGCCTTTATATAGTGCCAGGGGAATACAGTCAATGGCAGAAGACATCCTTAAGTGAATTTTTGCATAAATGAAGTTGACACTGGGTGGTGCCGTCACAGTTCTTGCAAATAGTTGGTTGACTTTGAACTAAATCCATGACAGCTAAAATCCTCTGTCTGCGTGAATAAGGTGTTCAACATGTTCACCGAGAGCGCGATCACGCATTTACTCTTCTTTCTTTCTTTTTGCACATCTGTTCATTTAATATTTCATTTGTAGCAATGTTTTGAGGATGGCTTGGTATAGATAGATATATTGAAGAACCAAGAAAGGAGGGCAGCGAGTGGAGAACAGGATAGGGGGGAAGAGAGAAAGGAGTGCCCAAGAGGTTTAGACAGGTCTGCACTTTGAACGGGCCTTGTGTGCTCTAAGTCTGGACATGTGGTCAGCTCAAAATGGTGTTAAGGTCATAGTGAAAAACCCCTTGAAGTTAAAGTGCGATGCTGAGGGATGGATCCAAGCGCTAGATGACCGCTCCATCAAAAATAAACAGCTGTATTTTTGGGAATTGGCGCGATGTGGGACAGAAAAGAAGAATGTAAACAGTGTTCAAATAAAATCAGGGTATCTGCTTAAGATGAGAAGAATACAATACAAGTAATCAATGTGCCAAGGAATTTAATGTGCTCTTCACAGAGAGTGCCTTACAGTGGTCACTAGTACACCCGGAAACTGTCAGAAAAATAAAAGACGAAAGTGATACTGATCTGAGAAGCTCAAGAATTTGCAAGTGCCCAGTATAATAATCAGATTCTTTGGCATGTGGGAGAAAAAGAAGAAGGCAAACAGGCGCACATAAAATCAGTTCATCTGCTTAAGATATGAGTAATTGTCAGCAGACAATGCTAGGATTTCTTGCTGTGATCCCCAACATCTAAAAACAACCATTCCTGTGCATCTTCTATCAGTACACAAAGACCCATACTTGGCCATACTTTCTGAGATTGTATTCGGAATCACTTGTGGAGTTTGGTTGGTTGGTGTGTTAGGGATTTGTGAATCCTGAACTAGAGCGCACTTTCTTATTGCATTCAGCCCGTTGAATTTGCATAAAGTTGTATTTCAACCTTAGACTGCCAGCACATGTTTCACCACTGCTCACAGGATTCATGCAGCCAGCATCGCATGCAATGCAACACCAGAACAGCATGGCTGGGTTATTCAACCACCCTGCTGGTGATACTCATCATCCGTCCTCATCCATGCAAGCACTCCTAAATTGTCATCGACATCATCCCTTCCATCACACAATTCACAGGAATTTATTGACTCCCCCAACTCATTCAACAGCATAATGATGGACTACATGGCATTGCATTCAGGTTAACCACCCCACCACCACCACCTGTAGTTCTACCACCCCACTGCTGCTCATTTGCGATTCATATCTGCTGTCTGCTTTCACGCTGTGTACTGCTATGCTGCATTTTTTCTTGCATACAACATGGCTGTCATTTCACCATCACTGCACTGCATTTGCGCTACATCACCACATATTGCAGATGCAACAATATTCCCGTTGCTGTACCATCAACAAGGGATGAGGTTTGGATTGGTCTGATACCCAGGGTCCCGAAGGGGGAGAATGTTAGGGTTGTGCTCTCTTGGAATGATATATCTTGTTGTCAAATGTTGTACTTGCAGTTTCAGCTAGTCAGACGTTGTCGGTGAAAGACAGTCACTCCTAGTGCAGATGGATCATGTTCGAGAAAGGTTCACGAAGCTAACTTCTATAAAACCAAACCCTAACCAAAACCACTCAACGACACCTTTCCTTAATAGGAATGATAGTTTAAGTTCGGGGGTGTAGACCAAGTATTAGGTCAAATAGCCAAGTGCATGCAGGTTTCAACCGTTCAAGAGAGCCTCGTAGTTGAGCATAGTGCGTTTTGTTGGTTTGAGGAGTGCTTTCCTTTGTTCACGGATGAACGTAGGGTGCTTAATATAAGAAACAGACTCGAAGGTCTGGTGTGGTTTGTTCCGAGGAACGGGTTTTTGCTAACACGTTGGCTTAACAAGCACACAACGATGGTTCGCGGACACAGGGACACAGAGCACAGGACACAGGACACACAAGAACACGTTCACAGACACAATGACAAGACAAACACAAGACACAGGACACAGACACATTCACGGACACAATTCCACAGTTCAAGTTCACAAGTCCAAGCTTGAAGCAGATATTAATCCAAACCACAAGTCACTTTATATCAGATGAAAGAACAGTCATGCAAGGCTACTGAGCTCTCGAGCCAAACCTGTCTACAACACTACTGTGTCTAGAGGCGGTGATAGGGCGTGTAACGGGATAAGCATGAAAACACCAGTTTTTATTCATTTCCACGTCTATCAGTATGGGAAAGGAGAGGCATTAGATTTGAGAGCGTACACCTCTCCCCGGAGGTGGTAGGCTACGCTGTTGATGACCGAAAGCCAGCGGCTAAACAACTACCCGGGTCGATGACTTAACAAAGGCTCTTACGGGTACTGCATTCTGGCGGGAACTCATTACGCTGGGCTATGGGATGCAGTTCTGCTGTGCCCCTATGCGTCGGAGGTGACCAACGGGGAACTACCAATCATCGATAGTTGACTGCCTTCACCGGCGGGAGAACCGAACAGTTGGAAATGATGATGATATCACGATAACAGAAAGATACGGAGTCTAGCCGGAGGACCGCACAGTCCTTCCCGCTACTACTACCCACTCCTTAGAAGCCAGCTGAAGGTAACCTTCACTGGCGGCCACACCCTTATGACACTACGAAGCATTAGGATGACCAGCGGGTGTACCAGCCAGCGGCGGCCGAAGTGTAAACTGCATATGATAAACATGAAGCTAGCATCTGAACATCACATTATTTGATGGCGGACTAGCGGCTGCAGCTCAGCAGCTGGAAAGCAATACGAAGAGGTTGGGAACCACTCGTTTGTCCCGGACCACACCTCCCGGAAGATAGAGCCCTACGCCCGTAGGTCCCATCGCGACTAGAAGACTGAAAAGACCACTGGCGGGAGGATCAAGTCAACCTCGTGAGTCAGTGGGAGTTAGAAGAAGTGGACTGCGTCCGTCACAACCATCAGAAGATGAGCATGCCATAGAGGCTAGGCTCTGGATTCATGTGGAGTAACTCCAGCGGGAGGACAGAATACTCAGGGTTTGGAAATCCCTGTGGTACGATTGGCCATCCACCCGTTGGCGGCGCGACACGGCTTGATCCTCTTCAGTTCCTTTCATCTCCTTTAGTGACCTCCCGCTTGTATAAAAGACCGCGCTTGAGCATGTATTAGCCAGTATACTATCTGCCCGGAAATCGGGGTGAATATAGTGAACTCTTGAGATAAAAGACATATTTTTGATATTCAGAAGAGGGCCAGACGAAGCAAAGTCTTGAACAGTCCTCGGAAGCACGAGACATAAGTGCCCCCGCTCGAACGAAGGTAGCCGCCACGTAACTGCCCCCGTCCTGCAGCTTCCGCCGCCATTGATATAAGTGCCCGCATCATCTCTTGTGGTTCAGGAGTGGTCCCCGCCGTTCATAGAAGTGCCCCTGTTGCTGTAGTTCCGCCGCCAGTGGTCTGTGTGCTGCTTTCGACGATATAGCCGATAGTGCTATTGGCCCGTGTAAGAGCCCCCGTTGCTGCTCGCCGCCACCTTCGGTGTAACTGCCCCCGTCACTGTACTGCCGCCGCTCTCAATATAAGTGCCCGCATTCCCTAACCAGGAGTCCCCGCCATTCGTGTAATTGCCCCCATAGTCAGAGGCCGCCGCCTTCCATGTAACTGTCCCCGCGAGTAGTAGCCGCTGCCATCCGGTCGAGACCCATCTTCGGTGTAGCGCCGCCACCTGCAGTAGAAGTGCTCCCGCTCCTAGCCAGAGCCGCCGCCATCTGCGTAACTGTCCCCGCGTTGTCGAGCCGCCGCCAGCCGTGTTCCCGTTGTACCAAGTAAGGTCTGTCTGTTGACGGTCTGCTCTGCAACCGCTACCCGTTGGCTTGGTGTCAGCCGTTGTTGAAATTCTGTTTCCCTCAAGGAGTCGTCCGGCGGTCATTAGTCCTCCTATTGAACCCCTCGATTCTCTAGCGGCCAGAAGTCCCTGCTCTTGCATAACAAGTGCCCGAACGGCCCGTTGTTGTTGCTTTCCCGCTACAAAGACATTACTTTTACTTCCCTTGCTCACCCTCTTGAAGGGTGATACGTACCCTACTTCCCCGAACACATTCACGACATTTGGAGTTGGAGTTTGTGATATATTTTGTTGATTTGGATTGTTGGATTGGATTGTGTCTAGTGACTCTGTTCGCTGCGCTCTCTGGTTTGGTAGTTTGAGTTGGCATATCGATTACGCGGCTGCACCCAAGTGCACCGTTTCAGCGGGGTCTGCTACTGTACTGCTAAACTGCCTGCTCTTTTATACTACTCTCTTATCGCGATGACTAAATAATATTATATACACTGGTCTGTTTATCTGTGAAATCTGACTCGAAATCCCTGCTCGAATAATGCTATTGGCTCCCTATACCAGTTCAGACTCGATCGATCGAAGTTGAAATATTATGGTATCTTGGTGATAATGCTGGGTCCGCGACTCGCAGCTCTGGCGACGCTCTTGACTAGACGCGTCTCTTCTTCATCTTAGCCCTATTCAGACTCTCCTGCTGAGGTCGGGGTCTCTTCGCGAGCGACTTATACGGTTCTCGGGCACTGTCAAACTCTCGCAGTTCAACTATATTGATCGTGTTTCAGCTGTTGCCATCTTTGATCAGACAGCTCCGCCTGGAGCGTGCTTTGGCATCGGTCACCTAATTCATCTGGGTCATACTCTGGATCTGCACGGACCTCGGAGCTATAGCCGTTCGGGGTATTCGCTGCTTTTCCGTTCTCGGAGCCCTCCGCTTGCATGTAACATACACGTCCACTAATTCCAGGAATGCCGTGACAAACAAGATGTCTCTGGAGGTGGTTGCGACCACTGAGTTCCTTCCGTGATTGCCAAATATAGATTCCTTCTAACTCCTCTGTAGTCCAAGTCAGCGTCAGTGCTTCTAGGCAGGTTCCTAGGTGCTGTCTGGTTATTCGAGATCGTCTCCGTGTGAGCGCGACTCTAGCAATATGACTGGTAGCTCTCCATGCGAGGCTTCGCAGAAGCTTCTCGGGATGTCTGCGTGATTGTTTATACTGAAAATCACAAAATAGCTGCATTTCACATGTGGCTGCTTTCATGGCTTATCATCAGACTTCTTGTGCATAGTTGAACTTGAATTTGTTTATAGTTCTTTATTTTACACTTAGTCTTAACTATCACTACCACAACCATACTATTTGCTTTGTTCAGTGGTTTGGTGAACTGAGAGTTGTGGGGTCACAATCTTTGCAATTGTGTTGGACATGTACCAAGATACTGCACTCATGGGTGTCTGTGAAAAGTTTAAAAAGTCTTGTTAATTACACTATGCATTACTGAAAAAATTGTTTCCCTTTGTAATAAATGCTGACAGGATGTGATGCTACATATGGATATCTGTCAGCTTCTTCTTCAGCATAAATTTCCAGGGCACAGCATTGTCTTGGCATAGCAGGCATATGGTATATGTACCAAAAAACTATTTTTTCAGGAAGGGTATCCAATTGTAGCCCTTTAAAAGCAGTGAAATTTTTATTCACTGACCTGAATGGTCAGCTCACTGGTTCCAATGAAAAATGTGAGGAACTCATGTAGACACAGTTGCTTTCAGATATTAAAACTCAGACAGACATTGCTGCTGTTGGGATCCAACACCAGTGTACAACACCCAGCAGCTCTGGACTTGGGGAGAAAGTTCAAGTTCTCAACAACAAGTCCCACCCAAATCCTCTTCCTTAGCAATAACCTGGACAAACCCAGTGTAGATAGACCAAGAGCTAGTAAAACATCAAACTGCAATCCTGCATCAGATAAGTTCAGAAATCAGGCAACTTTGGTCACATTTTCCAAAATTTCCCCTATATGCCAAAATTTCTAACATCAAACCAAATTACCTCTGAATTAGGAAAGGGCTGTTTTTTCTGACCAAGAAGCATCACAATAGCAACATAGGAACAACATTTGTGATTAGGCTGTGATAAGAAAAAACTACTGGGAAAAGGATATTACATGGAGAAACCAATCACTGCTTGGAAGACTGCGCAGTTTCCTTTGTCAAATAACATTTGGCCCATTCTGGACCATGTTTGAAATGATTATATGAGAACCTAGTCTGTTTTTGACCAATCACCATGGTGTTAAGAGGCATCCAAAATCCTGCTCTATGATAAGGAGGGAGCCAGATCAGTAGGTTTCCGTGAGAAGACACCCAGCCATCATTGGCCATAGCCCAGAATGGTGAACCACCTGGGGCTGTATTCTGAGAAGATGGTTAGGCTAAAATGAAATGGGTGAAGTATTGGACATACAGGAGTATTTTTATTTGGGCATATCACTGTATTCCAGTTGTCTTTCCAGAGTATGCAGCTGTCAAAGCCAGAGACAATGTGCTTCCCATCTGGGGAGAAGGCCACTGACTGAACCCAGTCTGTGTGGCCCTCAAGAGGCTCACCAACAGCAGTGCCACTCTGGGCATCCCAGATCCGCAGTGTGTGGTCATCAGAGCCAGAGACAATGTGCTTCCCATCTGGGGAGAAGGCCACTGACCAAACCGAGCCTGTGTGGCCCTCAAGAGGCTCACCAACAGCAGTGCCACTCTGGGCATCCCAGATCCGCAGTGTGCGGTCATCAGAGGCAGAGACAATGTGCTTCCCATCTGGGGAGAAGGCCACTGACCAAACTGAGCCTGTGTGGCCCTCAAGAGGCTCACCAACAGCAGTGCCACTCTGGGCATCCCAGATCCGCAGTGTGTGGTCATCAGAGCCAGAGACAATGTGCTTCCCATCTGGGGAGAAGGCCACTGACCGAACCCAGTCTGTGTGGCCCTCAAGAGGCTCACCAACAGCAGTGCCACTCTGGGCATCCCAGATCCGCAGTGTGTCGTCAGAAGAGCCAGAGACAATGTGCTTCCCATCTGGGGAGAAGGCCACTGACCGAACCAAGCCTGTGTGGCCCTCAAGAGGCTCACCAACAGCAGTGCCACTCTGGGCATCCCAGATCCGCAGTGTGTGGTCATCAGAGCCAGAGACAATGTGCTTCCCATCTGGGGAGAAGGCCACTGACCCAACCGAGCCTGTGTGGCCCTCAAGAGGCTCACCAACAGCAGTGCCACTCTGGGCATCCCAGATCCGCAGTGTGTCGTCAGAAGAGCCAGAGACAATGTGCTTCCCATCTGGGGAGAAGGCCACTGACCCAACCGAGCCTGTGTGGCCCTCAAGAGGCTCACCAACAGCAGTGCCACTCTGGGCATCCCAGATCCGCAGTGTGTCGTCAAAAGAGCCAGAGACAATGTGCTTCCCATCTGGGGAGAAGGCCACTGACCGAACCCAGTCTGTGTGGCCCTCAAGAGGCTCACCAACAGCAGTGCCACTCTGGGCATCCCAGATCCGCAGTGTGTCGTCAGAAGAGCCAGAGACAATGTGCTTCCCATCTGGGGAGAAGGCCACTGACCAAACCGAGCCTGTGTGGCCCTCAAGAGGCTCACCAACAGCAGTGCCACTCTGGGCATCCCAGATCCGCAGTGTGTGGTCATCAGAGCCAGAGACAATGTGCTTCCCATCTGGCGAGAAGGCCACTGACCAAACCCAGCCTGTGTGGCCCTCAAGAGGCTCACCAACAGCAGTGCCACTCTGGGCATCCCAGATCCGCAGTGTGTGGTCATCAGAGCCAGAGACAATGTGCTTCCCATCTGGGGAGAAGGCCACTGACCGAACCAAGCCTGTGTGGCCCTCAAGAGGCTCACCAACAGCAGTGCCACTCTGGGCATCCCAGATCCGCAGTGTGTGGTCAAAAGAGCCAGAGACAATGTGCTTCCCATCTGGGGAGAAGGCCACTGACCCAACCGAGCCTGTGTGGCCCTCAAGAGGCTCACCAACAGCAGTGCCACTCTGGGCATCCCAGATCCGCAGTGTGTGGTCATCAGAGCCAGAGACAATGTGCTTCCCATCTGGGGAGAAGGCCACTGACTGAACCGAGCCTGTGTGGCCCTCAAGAGGCTCACCAACAGCAGTGCCACTCTGGGCATCCCAGATCCGCAGTGTGTCGTCAGAAGAGCCAGAGACAATGTGCTTCCCATCTGGGGAGAAGGCCACCGAAAGAACACCATTTGTGTGGCCTGTAAGCCTCATTAACATTGCTGGCCACCCACTCCACTGTCCTTTCTGCCATGACAGTAGTTGAGGAAATTGTTTGTGAAAACACTTCCTCACAGTTGACTCTATAGGTGCTAATGGCAATGTTGATATATAGATATGAGGTGTGCTCTCTGTAATTGCTGATTGAAAGATCCCAATTAACTTTCTTGCATCTTCAAGAAATGGAAAGATGCTATGATCCTAATGGGCTATATTTTTAGTCATGCATTACAGACAATCCATCATTCCCTCACCTCCACCCATATCATGAGCCTTGACAAAGCTCCAAGACTGTTTGGAACCCAACCACAAAGGCTCATGACTTCAAGCCAGACCAGAAATTTTTGATACAGAAAGTCTTTTGCTCTGCTGACAGCCTCAGAGTTGAAAGTTGTTGCAACAAGATGGTCTACCCAGTAGTGGCATGAATATTGCAAACAATAGGAGATGTACTTTTTTACTCGGGCCTGCAGATCAGATATATCTCTGTTTCTCTTGTAGGATGTTGGTAGATCACATATATTGAACCTCAGCTCATTATTCATGATGTGGATCAGATTGGATGCTAAAAGTTGCTGTTGTTCTTGTGTTCCACATAGAAGATCAGGCCGTTTTTCTTGTACTTTTCCTGTCATGAACTCCCTAAATGACAGGTGTATCAACCGTACTTTGCCTTGATCATCCTCTGGAATGCCAATTACTGCACTTAGAGGGGTCAATATGTTTTCAATTTCGTTCCTTTGCATGTTAAGCAAATCTCCAAGAGCACGCAGATCCAGTGGCTCTAGTAAATTGAACAATGTGCCCAGTACCTCCATGGAATGTTTATACTGCTCTTGACAAGCAGCATCAGTCCCAGGATTTGGAATCGCCTCATTGACAATTTGGAAGTACAAGTGGTTCAAACCATTGCCAAGGCCTGATTTAAGATGCTTCATAGATACTGCTGGAGGAATTTTGGGTGATCTTTGCAGGATGTATCGAACTGCAGTTGCAGCATAAATGAAGAGACCATCAGCTTGATGTGTGATAACATCCACATCTTGTCTCTGAGCTTTCCAAAGATCCTTTGGTTTCCATGTGCTTCCGTCCAGGTTGTGATGGACATAAAGATGGATGTCCTTACTGACAGTGGATTTGTCAATTTCATCCAGGAGGACTCTGTGCATTATTGAAGATAAACCATCATGCCTAAGGTAGGATGGAACATCTGGACGGCCTGTCAAAAAGAACCGGATGTGGCAAGGTATTCTGTTAATGCTGTCTGAGAGCCATCCAAGAAAAATCTGACCACGATCCTGTTTATGGTGTCTACAATCTTGTCCGCAATCCTGCTGGTGGTCTTTTTCACATTCATCCAGTGCATCCAGACAAATAATCCAAGGGGTTGTGCAATATGGCATTTTGGCCAGTAGTCCTACAACAAGATGCTCAAACTGCTCTTCTGCTGCTGCACCAAGGATTTTCGGATTTTCATCCAATATTTTTACAAGAAGATCCTTGAAGCTAGAGCTATAACATGCAAGCTGATATGCCAAGGTGACTGGGACACTGGTGATCAATCTGCGCTCCTGGTAGTTCCGAGAGAAGAAGAAAGATGCTGCTAGACAATTCTGTTTTTCAAGTTCAATAGCAATTGTCTTGGCTATGGTTGATTTGCCAGAGCCTGCAGAGCCGCTGAGCATAACAATCCTCTGAGATCCATCTGAGCAGCAAGCCAAGCAGGTCAAACAAGTGATTAGATTGTTGATTAGGTCCTTCCGAGTCCCTGGCAGGCATTTTTCTGGGGTATTTTCAGCATTATAGTGTGCTGAGACATATCTGAGCTTTGCAATCAGTTCTTCATTGAGTTAGCTAATGGCTCTGAGAATCGATATTGAGTACATACGCTGGCCCTTGGTTTCATCAGCAGTTCCTTTGAGCTCTTTGACTGATGCAAAGACAAGTTAGCCAACAGACCAGAGAAAGATGTTATATAAGTACATACACTCAGCCTTTTGAGCTGCATGCACTACAGCTGGACCAGCAGGCAGATTATTAACAGTGAGGGTTCCTGCTGTGTAAGCAATTTGCAAAGTTGGGCCCTCTCCAGCACCTCCAGCACCCCCATGTCCCTGTACACCTCCTCCACCACCACTGCCTCCTTTACCACCTGAGAAAAATCACAACTTGTTTGGCATCACAATCAATTTCCCTCGCACCATAGAAGTGGTTATTGACTATTTGGGAATCACTACCTCGGTAGTGTGGTGCCTTGGTTCTATTGACAGTTCCTTCAACCTCTTTGACTGATACAATGCATGTTAGCTGATGGACCGGACACAGATCTCAAGTACATACACCCAGCCTTGGCTTCATCCACGGTTTTCTTGACATGTTCAACTAATACAAGTTCAGCATTTGGTAAATTTAAAATCAAGAGTCTGATAATGGAGTAGAAAAGACATGCATACCTGTATTGACCAAGTCTTTCACCAATTTCTCAATTGAAATGGATCCATAAAACTAAAGAAAAAATATTAGAACATGCTGCTAACAATGGGAATCCGCACAGTAAATTCTTGGATGTTGCTTGCTATGACATCCCTTAAGCTTTGAATCTGTTCCTTGTACTTTTTGCCCCTCATTATTTGCTTGATAGCATTTGTTGCTGCCAATGAATCACACTTAACAAGACATGGTTCCAGCTTTCTGGAATCCAGATTAATTTTGAATTTGTGTTTCAAGTAGTGAAATATACAATGCCAGCTCAGTCAGGCGCTTTTTGAGTTCACCATCGCAGCCAGACGTGTCAATCTTGATCAATTCCTCCAGATGCAGTTTCAGCTTGGCTAGATCATCCTTGTTGGATTGCATATCCTGGCACATAGGTGTCAGATGATAAAGCTTGCCATATAGAGGATGAAGTCACGCACTTGAATCATTTCCGCCACCGCAAGGACACCGCCAAGTGCGGCCTCCGGTCCAGGGATGCCGCTGCCGGCGACACTTTCTTTGGCAAGCCTGAGTACCGGAACAGCTTCATCGCTAGGTCTGGTGAGCCCAGAAGCAAGATTCTTCCGAGTTCCTGTGCTTTTGGAGGATGCAGAAGTCGACATGGTGAGTGGAGGAGGCAAGGGGCGACGACGTGTACAGCGCATGGCGGTTCTGAAATTAGGTCTGACAGCGGATGCCGAAAGTTTGACATGAACAATCTTCTCCGTGACGGACGGAGAAGTGGCGCATGAGCGGCTGACCCGGATCCAAGGGAATAACCCTTCGGTTCTCACAAAGGTTTGCGGCGATAGTTTCTTGAATCATGAAATAAATTCTACAAACCTCAACAAGAGGGAGATCGCCTGTGGAATTTCCGGCTTCCATTTTTGTAACCAGGCCGCGGCGATGCTCCGATGCTGTGTTATGGCACGTTGTGACATACAACGGCGCGTGTTCACCTCATCCGCAAGTATTGAAGTTGTAGTCCAGGGCCAATTCTTGGCGTGCTGATCTTTACGAAAAAATCACAGTGTGTTTCGGACAACAGAGAATGTGTGTTTACTATTCGCGTACTCATGATACACGTTAAGAACGGTCAAATGATCGCCATCGGGTACAGTGCCTGGACGGCATCTGCCTTTCTCCGGTGGTTGTTGGGTCTTACCCATACGTTCGGTACTATATTGACACGGATAAGCGGTAAGAAGCTGACGTCTGCGTTGGAACACACCCGACAACATGGCAGCAATGGTCAGGACTTCCTTGCTATATTTGAACTTCAGGCTCCCGCATTCTGGCTACTGAGAGACATGGATCATTGACAGCGATCCATTACTTCCGCCATGATATTCATCATCGATCGCACCCAAGTAATTGAGCAATTCAAATGCCCTCATCAGAGCTTCAGGAGCAGGCACGTCCACATAGTCGAAGCGGATGAGATTTTACAATTGAATTGCAATCAGTACTAGTAAATAGCACAATCCAAGCACATAATAATCAGACAAGTCTTAACCCCAAGGTCCACCAAGGTCAGTACGGTGGTACTCAAATTCTTTCTAAGAATCTCATGAGTGGTCTGTTTCTCCATCTCATTCTCAAAGTCCTTCTTCGTATACAACCAAAAGCATTTCCCGGTCCCGTCCGCCCGGCGCGCCCAGCTCTCTGCTGCGCCGATGCTTTGGAAATCGGGCTAACGATTTGACTATCCACCCGGATGCGCAGGACACACATATTCTGCTTCGAGAACCCGGGGTTAACCACATACACGATCCCGTCTATCGTCAACAACGTCTCCGCAACATTGGTCGACACGACAACCAGAGAGCCACCCTCCGTCCGCGGCGGAGGCGCAGGATCGACGATGCGCTGTTGTTGCTGAGGCGAGAGAGACGAGTAGAGCGGTATACAGGTCAAAGTTCCGACTGCGTCTGGGTCCTGGCCGATCTGGTCGTCGGCCTCGAGCTTAATTTTACGGTACGCGTCATCGATGGCTTCCTCTCCGGTGAGGAACAGCAACACATCGCCCGGCTCTCCGCGCGGTGTATCATCAGAACCGTCCGGATAGCAGTTTCAACATAGTGCGGGTCGGGCTCCCGCGCGTAGAAGATGTATAAAAAATGTCAGCTTCCCTGGTTCGGCTTCGTCGGAGCATGAATACCGACTGGGAAGGTTCTACCATGTACTTTAAAAAGCGGCGCGGCGACCTGAGTCAAGGTTGACGAAGTGCCGGTTGTGGCAAGGGGATTTTCGTGCGTGAGCTTGAATCAAATTCGCAAGTAGTGCACCATGCCCCGGGGCCGGATTTTGAAAATGAATTGATGCTGCCAAGGGTCTTAACCAAGTCGGATTTTTGGTTGGAGGCAGAAGCCCTGTATCAACGGCCGTCGTGGAGTTTCTCGATCGACAGTTTGCAAGAAATTATTTTTCAATATGTCAGCGTGGATATTCGGTAGATACCTTACATCAGGCGGAACGTTCAATTGAAGCGGAGGAGGGGCGAAAGAATAGCCTCAAGAACACGCAAAATGAAGAGTTTGCTTAGCCTGCTCTGTGATCGCCGAGATTATTGTATTGCGAGAGTCAAGAGTCGAGCTCGGCTGCTTTCTGAGATGGTAGAGGGTGCGAGGAGACGAGATTCGAACCAAGACATCTTTGGGCGAACTTGGGGCCGGGAAACGGCGTCCAACAAAGCTAACTCTGACTGATGCCAGGAGAACGTGTGGGCTGGAATTCTCTAAATAAAAACGTCGATTAGGCAACCCCCCTGCTGTACTAAACCAGCGAACTATATTTCGGGCTTTGATTTGTGGAGAAGGAGAGATTGAGGACGTTGAGGGTGAAATGACGAAGCAGCCTTGTGAGCGGGATTTGATGTGTCCTGTGCAAGGAAAAGAAACACGGCTGGGGATGGTGAGTGTTGCAGGTGACGATGTCAAGTTCCAAGTACACGGCGAGCTGAAGAGCCTGAAGTCCAGACCCAGAGATGCGGGAGGCAGAAAACGAAAGTTCGAAGATTGATTCGTCCACGTTTCGATCGCATGCTAAAGAGCGGGCTGAATTCGGCTTCGGAAAGGGACAACAGTGTATTCGGTTGCATTTACATAGAGCACATCGCCTTGCAAGTGGATTAGATGCCGCGCGTAGAAATCAAGGTTGCCCAGAGACGCTTGAGATTAGAATGCGCTTCAGTCGCCTCCGAGAGCATCCCCGAATATCGGCAGAGGACGATACCGAGACGCAGAGATAGCAATAGCGCAGAAGTGACAATGCGGCAGTACTCGCGGCTCCGTGGAAGCCACTGACAGTGAATGGGATTTCATGGGCCTCTCTTGGCGCTTCTCGGGCGCTTCTTCGCTTGACGTAAAATGAAGAGCGGAAGATTCCGCTTTTCTCTTTCAGCACTATTCCTAGCGCCGGGCCTCTGCCCCCATAGAACGAAACACTGAACGCGACCTGGCGACATGGAGGCTGAAAGGAAGAGGCAGTGCCACGCGTTACCATCAGTGATGCGTTATATGATTATTCCTGCTTGCTCACCACGCCCACCGTCGAGGACCAAATATCTACTGAATCCTCACCGACGGGCTCGATTTGCATCCAGAGCGCAGAGATAGCTCTCCAGCTTCACTCCCTAGAGGCCTCACACTTTCGGCATTTGATCCCTACCGATTCCGAAGCCATCATCATGGCCGCTCTCGAAAGCTCGATCCGCGCTCTCCTACGGCCCTCGGACACGTTCAGGGTCGAGCTCGACGCTCTCGTCGTCCCATCCATTCACAAACGACACCGACGCCCCTCTCTCTAGTCTGCTACTGGTACGGAACCGGCGCGTTCTCGCCGTGGTGGCGCACAGCAATGGCCCCAATACGCAGGAGGGAGGTGCGTCTCAGTGAAATCTGTTTTCTCTCAAGTCTATACTACACGCACAGCGTATTCATCCTCATGCCGAAACCCACTTCCGGCCGAGCATTCGAGCAGTCCGACAGCATGCGCGTCTTCCCGATATTTGGCGGCTTCTCCATCACGATGGTGCAGGTCCGGCGCGAGACGTGGCCCCTGCCTCTACCGCAGGCTTCGAGTTCTCCGAGTGCATTCAGCAACGCATCTTATGGGAATTGCCCGCGCCTATAACACTAACGTGCGCGATTACGCAGGCCTGCTCAGCCTTACGACCAGCAGGGCGACATTGAGGGCCTCTGGACCCGCCGACGCTGTGCACGCGGCACGTCCAGACCCTGCGCAACGTCCGGCCGAGTGCAAGCGGTTGCGGAGATCGTCGGTGTGTGTCTTTCTCTCTCCCCTCCCTTCCTCCATTCATCCTCCCTGCTCATTCCTGATTTATCCTCCTTGCTCATTCCTCCTCCCTCATTCGTTAATGCGCGGACAGACGCGCCCCCGACCGCGACCGCAACCGCAACCGCCCCGCCGCTCGCGACTTTCTCCTGGCTCGCGCCGTACACCGCGTGCCGCGCGCCCCTCCCTACATGTGCATCTGTCTCCGTCCCTCCCTGTCCCCTCTTACTTCTTCCTTTCTTTGGCTTTGCTTCGCCAAATCAGCTTGTCCCCATCCCTTCCTTCCCACCCGCTTACCCCTCCCTTGGTTTTGCTAACCCCGCCCTCCCTTATTTGCTAATCCTCAATGCTGATGCATCTGCACCGCCGCATAGTATTCACTTCCCCCCTCCTCTACGCCTGCCAACCCCGTCTCGCCAGCATGTGCGTGCGTGCCGGGCGACGACGCCGCGGACGTTGTGCTCATCCGGAACGAATGGATTCGCGTGCGCGGGTGAGGGGTGGCGAGGCGGAGAGGGAGTTTGAGGTGCGTTTTGTTTTGCGATATCCATTTACTATCGCTTTGTCCTCCAATTATCCTACATTCTTATGTAGCCTTCGGGCTCGATGGTTACTTTCCTCGCCGCTCGTTTACCGAATTGACCTTTCGTTTCCGGTTCCGTTGTGACTCTTGGACTTCGTTTGAGTTTTGCGCTTCACTGAATCTGCATCGAGCCGTTCAACGTGAACGACGGCGCGCCAGTGCTGGACGTGGACTTGAGTGCATGGCTCGGGGTCGGGGGCGCATCTGGCTCTGACTCTTACTCTCTAACTCCAACTCCAATCCCAACTAAAGAGACAGCTTTATTATCAAGGTGCTGCAGGACGTCTCGCCGCTGTCGATCGGGAGTGGCGGCAGTGGCGTCGCGAAAGACGAAAACGAGAATCCGTTGGAAAATACGAAGGGTGAGTAGAGTACGTACATCCAATCCTGCCGGGTTGAATGGGAGCTGAGACACAACGTTTCCGCAGCAGCAGCAGCTGTACAGGTGAGAAGGAGGACATCCCCTCCTCCCCAGAATCGACGCCACCGCCTGACCTCCTCGTCCTCGCCTTCCAAGAGCTCGACCTCTCCACGGGGGCGCTGCTCTACCCGACGAGCACAGTGCGCGCGGACGCGTGGGTCGGCTCGGTATTGAGGGTGCTTAATGGGAAAGCGGGACAAAGCGGGACAAAGGTAGGGGGAAGGAGGGGGGTCTGATAAAGAGAATGAGAGATATGGGCGGCTGTCTCTATATATTGAAATAATTCTCGTTTCAAGCCTCTGCATGCTTAGACTGGATCTCAGAAAGGCATGGTCCCGCCAAAGCCGCGCTTCGCTTCGACTGAAATAAATAAGACTCCAGTTGGTCGAACAAACACTTGGGATTCTAAAAGCCCTCAGAGAAAGAGGATACAAAGGAAACAAATAGCCTACGATAGGGGAAGGCAGCGTCGACCACGATACGTAATATTACAGCAGCGATTTCAGACACCTCGTTGAATGAGATCCACTGCCTGCCCGCTATCCTGAGAGGCCTCTACCCTCTAAAATGGATACGATGTCTGAACGATGCCATTCTTTATCTAGCTGGAGAGGAGTCTTCCCCTCGAAATCTAAGATACCGCAGGGATCAGAAACTGGCCCAGGATGCTTGAAAAGAAATACATACTACGAGCATTGGCATCCGCGCCTCCCGCGACGAGAAGACGGACTACTGTACTATTACGACCAAAGGTTCAGGTGACGGGTGACAGCTGCCCGTGAACTGAACACGTTTGGTACCTGTGACGGTGACGCTCGATTTTTCCGAGCCCAAATAGGCAAAAAACATCAAAATTTTCCGGTCCGGCTGATGCCGGACCCCATATAAGGGAATTTGATGTGATTGCCGATCAATGAACACCTTTCCCAGTGGACACTTGAGGTGACGGGTGACACCCCGTGAACCTTTGGTCGTAATAGTACAGTATTTCTGTGTTCCCGTCGATTGCGACAATATGAAGGGCAGTTGATCCTCTCATTGCTGTAATGCAGCGTCAGTGAGGGGCTCTGATTACGAGTACTTAGTAATCGTTCATAATATCTCTAGACCGTCATTTTTCGACCGCCCAAATTTACGGTCCACTTTTACTGACTGTAATGAAAATAGTGGCTGTGCGCCAGTTTCAATAGATTTTTGAAGCCTCGATAGCGCCTGTATCCCCAATCTGACTCTTCCATTAGATACGAATCTAACGAACTTTAAATTGCAGTCACGGTGGCTGAGTATTTTCTTATGTAACAGATTCCAATTTTACTCTCAGTTCTCCAAAATAGTTCGTGTTATAAATACTCCCCCCCTGCGGTATTGCATCTCCATTGAACTGCGTTTTCGCTTCCTCGGATATCTGCTTTTCGTGTTTCGTGTCTGCAAAACGCCCGCATAATTTTGACACCGTGAGCGTGATGTCACGTTTCGTGCCTCGTAGTCCACTCCTTCCTGATTTTTCCTTTCTACCGCCTCACGTGCCCCTCTTCAGCGCCTCCTCATACATCCGCTTCCCCAGCTCCAGCCACGGCACAGGCCGCCAATAGTCCGGCTCCCTTGCGAGGTCGTGCTGCGCCGCTAGCCACGCGCGTTCCGACGGCGTCAGCAGGGGGTAAGGCTCCAATCATTTAGTTTTCGTGTAAGGATCCTGGTAAATTAAACGGAAACGGTTCCTAAACAGTTTAAAACCGTTTAAAACAGTTTATAAACCGTTTTTTTTGGGTGCATACAAGCGCTGTCCAAGTAATACTACTATCCTCTACCACAGTCCAACGACGCCCGCTTGAGTAATCCGTCCTTGATCCATATTTTAGTGAGCATCGCCTCCGAAATTGTCTTTGGCTTCAGTGACGCGCGAGCTTCGTGGCACAGATGGCGCGCACCCGAGAACAGACGCTCGACGGAAACACTGGTGCCGGGAAGAGGATATACAAAACTATTCGCGCGCGCACATTCCCAAACATGGCACATTCAAATCAAACCGGGCTTATTCAGATCAAACAGTGCACATTGAGCGGAATGTGCAGTGTTTTGCCCAAAGGGGACACTTTCCCATTTCGGAGTTGCCGTGCCCATGCCATGTGATTCCCGACCGCCTTCTTGCCTCCTACCACCACCATCGTAAGCACCGCCCGGCACCTCGCTCGCTGCGTCGTCACCAGGAACAGCGACGACAAGACAAACGGTATGTCGGGACGGGCATAGGTGCGTTGTAAAGTTATGTTATCAGCTCGCCGCTGACCTGTTCAATTCTGCAGAGCGGCGCTGAGCCCTGGTCATGTACGTCTCAGGTGCACTTTAAAACTCGCAGTTCCGCTCAATTATTTTTTTGTATAGTGCAGTACTTCGATACTTGAGCCAATACCAATATAACCGCGCTCGTGCCGCGGCATTTGCGACCGGCTTCTGACCGCCGCCTGCTGGCTCAAGCAAAAAAACCGGCACCCACAGCGCACCATCCATCTGCCAAGTTACGCCACACCTGCGCACGCACCGGTGTTTGTCCAGTTCATGGTCCGCACTCCTGCCGCCTGGAAAAGAGTGCAGAGAACAGTCACGCGACACCCGTCGTGGATTAGACAAGTGTCATAGTCTTTCACATGAATGTTGCGAACACGAGTGGGAAGACAGACCAAAAGCGCAGAGGATCATTGTGTAGAAGGGAATTCTTAATCTATTTGGTTTGAACCTTGAAACCAAGTTGTAAATGGAGTGATGGGATTAGAATGTACTAGTAGTACGTACACCCGTTGGGATCCCTGTCCCGAGAACGCCGAAGGGCCGCATTGACACGCGGAATGTGCCAGGTTTCCTCACAAGATGTGCACATTCATCACGGATGTGCACTGCTTGATCTCAATGTGCATTGTTTAATGTGAATGTGCCATGTTTGGGAATGTGCGCGCGGGAATAGTTTCGTTTATCCCGTGCCGGGAATGGCAAGAAAGTCGCGCGCCATTTTGGAAATGATTGGAAACTCGTGTTCATGTTCCTACAATGAAAAGATTGATCAGCGCTTGCAAAATACAGCGGCAGTCAGATAAACTTACCTTCCACCATGTCAGCACCCCATCGGGATCGTCGAATTTCATGCTGAACACATCCCAAAACCGCTTTAACTCGCTGACAGGCACAACTTCGGGTTTTGAGACATCGGAAACATCGACCATGCAGATGTCGTCGAGAAAGGACCTGAGTGTTCCGGATCGGGACGGTCTCGCCGGCGCTTTGGGCTGCGACGCCTCCTCGTTGGCATAGATTTGCCGATACGATTCATAGGCGTGCTCAAATAGCACCTGGGCACGCTCGGCGGTCAACCGATGCTCGGGGTCTAGCTTGCGAAACCACGTAATATTTAAGCACGGGTGGAGCACTGGAAATGCGTTGGACCGTTTCACGTCAAATCCGCAGCTGAAACACGTACATGTCGCGATAATATTGAGTTGGCAGTCGGAAGCCTTCGAATAGTAAAATTCCAACTTTTTCAGGCCTGCCGCTGCCGCCGTACGAAGACAGTCGAACTTCGCATTCCGTTCGCATTCCGTTCCGATGCCTGGAGGTGCTTGCGCATTCCTTCGTACATTGGGAGAACCCAAGGCAGGGTTGGCGTGCGCGAGTGTGACATCTGTTTAGTTACTTTTGTGAACATCTAGCAGAAAGGTGAGTTTAGAGCCGAAAAAAAATAGAAAGAATGCACGAGCCTCTAATAACTCGCCGAGCTATTCAAGAAACACCCAGTCCTCGGGCTCGAGCGTAAGGCCTTACAGCTCGTCCCGCTCAAAGACCCAGGTGCCAATGGCCTGCCGCATTTCATGAGAAAATATTTGCGCAGCAAGAAAAACTCACTTTTCTCAACATAAGTCCCCGCTTAATCATTGCGTGCGTATAATTCCAGCGGTGTCGAACGTCGCGGACAGGCATAAGAGATGCGAGCTTGCGTCCCGATGGAGCCAACATGTCGCCATAGACTCTGACGGCCGTGGTTCGGAAGCGCTTGCGACGTTGGGGGGAAGAACAAATTTTCGTAACGGTGGTGCGTAGCTACGACAGATCAGGAGGACTATTTGCATGCAAATATGAGCAGTGAGCACTCACCCTTTGCAGCACGGACATCTTCTTGAAATTGGATGTCAGTCCAACCATAATATCGGCTGCCTCGTCTTCTTCATTCCCACTGTCATCGTCCTTCGTGAATTCTTCCCGCTCCAGCTTGTCGAGGTCAGGATCATTGTCGGGATCGTAATGGAAGGGAAGGTCTTTGCTGGGAAGGTAATCGTCTGCGATCTCGGGATCTCCGACATAGTCAAGCGCCGCCAAGATTTTTTGCACCACAAGGTTTACGACATGAGCGAGACAACGAATCTGTGAGTTGGCGGGTACAAATTGGATGTCAAACTTCTCCATCAGGAGGCACGCTAAGGCCCGAAGGAGAACGTCGTTGGGGGCAGCATTATCGAGAGCTACAGTGAAGAGGTGAAGGAAATTCGTCAGCACAATGTCAATTGGTCAGCAAATGAATACATATCTTTTCCAGCACCTCAAAATTGTTCAGTTGCTTAGCAAGACCCAGTGCCGCGTATTCACCCTCGTGCTCTTTATCCTCAATCAAATGGAAGTCGAGCACGCGTTCCACAGCTCCCAGTCCGATGTTATCCAGCTCCCAATGGTACCGGCAAAAGTGAATGTCATCGCACGTGTGGTCCAAGTGTCAGTTGCTACTGCAATCTTGGATTTCAACTCCTAGAATCAAGTCAGATTGCGTTGGAAATATAATGAGAGGTACTTGCCGCGAGTTCAGACTTGATGAGTTTGTACATATCGACATACATCTCGGCCAACGTGTTGCGCACGGTGGTATCGCTCGGTAAGCCGTAACGCGTCTGAAGGAACGCAAAAAGGCGCTGTATACCAGGGGTCTCGCCCGTAGCGAATGGAAGATCGTCCTCGATGATCCACGCAGAGAAAATTTTGAAAAAATTCTTCTGTGTCGAGTTAATGGCGGGATTTAGCTTGCCCTCGACCAAAAAATCCGCCATGATTTTGGCAGAGCTAGCAGATACGCCCTGGGTTTCCCCGGGCTGTACATCAGAAGGGGCGGGCACGCCATGGTGGAACGTCTTATAATGCGTAGCCAGATTACCAAGTGCGGGCGCGGGCTTCTCGTTGCCGAAGAGCTGGTTCTTGCCGACCGCGCGCTTGAAGGTGACAGGGCTGGGGTACAAGAAGTCGTTGGCAAACTAATGACAGCAGAAGAATTGAAATGAACTTGCTGTTTGCAATGCCGGCATTGAAACGACCAACGCTTTTCGCCATTAGTGTTGACAGCGACAGGTGGCCAGAAGTGGTCCCGAGTCTGGCTCTTTGGGCCCCGCTTACCGCCCGAGCGGACTTCATCCTCCGACTCGTCGTCGATTTCAATGACAGCAACGTTCGGGGGAGGAGCGGCAGGTGCCGTTTTGGACTTCTTCTGATGAGCCAGAATTAGAAACTCATAATCCATGGAAGGTTATCGGAAGAACGAACCTTCTTCGGCGGTGGGGCCTGTGTGACACTATCCACAACGATAATCTTTCGTTTTTGGGGGCCCTAGATAGACATGAATCTGGGCTTAGACTGAGCCTGATAACATGGGGGATCACTCACGTTCGACGCGGATCCCAAATCTTCGCCATCAACGAAATCATCATCTTCTTCCTCGGAGAGACTCGCATCTTTCTTACTCGGTCGATAGTTATTGTTGTCGTGCTTGCCTTTCTTCCCGGCCATTACCCCTGTTTAACGGATTAATAAAAATATATTGAACACGGCAAAGCTATCGCACCAGAAAATAGAGCATCATACATAGCCTCCTTGCGCGGGTCCTCCGAGACTGAGTTCGCTGATGGGCCGTTCACGTCCTTGGTCTGCCCCTTCTGTTTTGCGGCTGCCGCCGAGGTCGACTTACGAGCGTCAGCGGCTGTCCTCGCAGCCGATCTACCCATGCCGCTGGTACCACGCGTGGTCAGTAACCGGAGGAGAATGTGAGCGGGAAGCAGCACGCACCAGAGGACCTCCATCTCCGTCACTATCCGTTCCAACTTGACCACTGCGCCTTCCAAATTCATGTCGGGTGCACTCCATTTGATCTCGCGTAGGTAGCGGACGACCATCAACATGCCCAGCTCGCTGCGCTAGATCAGGTGCAGACGTCCATTCGTGTCGCGGCATTGTGCGTCCTCCTTGAAAAGAATATCGAAGCGGCGGGTGAAGGTCGATGCGGGCGAGTCTTCGTCTAGGCCATGGATGGTGGTAAGGACACGATGAATATGGCATTTTGCGGTGGATGAGCCCGGCTGCCCTACAAAACCCAAAATTGCCGTGAGAAATCGAGTCAGCGAGATTTGCATCAGTGGGAACGTATCAGGGGTATAGAGAGGTTACGGGGGATTAACATCTCCGTGAATCGATGAATATACGAATTCCGAGAGATATTTCGAGAGCGCCCTTTTTCAGCCTACCCTTTGGAAGGGACGATCATGCCTCTCGCGCCCGGCTCGGAGAATAAACCATTGCGTAATGTGCTCGCAGTTTTCGACTTCTTCTTGTAAAATTGGGGGAATTGATGGTGTGTAGCGAAGGAGGGAGACAGCGTACGGGGGCCAGAATCTTGGATAAATGCTTCAAAGAGAGCTCGTTAACTTCCTCGTCCTCCTCACTTTCATCAGCGGCGGCGGCTTCTGTGTTGGCCAACTTGCGCTTGAGGTTTTGTTCCTAGAAAAACTGAAATGCTGTAAGATGGGTATGGTCGCGTTAGAGCAAATGATGTGCCTCTTTTCTGCTACGTTTGGCCGAAGATGAGGGAGCGCTAGTGTGTGAGAGTCCTGATGGCGTGAAATTTCAGGTATGCTGTGCCGATGCCTAAACAATATTGGCTATATGAAATACCGAGACTCACTTTTCTTTCAAGTTGAGGCATATCGTCCTCTTCTTCTGAAATTTCAATCGACCTGGTGATCGTGTGACACTCATGTAGTAGTAGTGCGGATGGTAGAGTTTAGTGTGTGTGCCTGGCAGGCGTCTGCAAGCTAATAATCAGTATGCATGTACGCTCTAGGTTCGGGAATGGTATGTATTCTCAAATACATAAAGTGTATTAGGTCCCCTACTGTACTAACTTAGCTACTAAATGCGAGTAGGTGATTTACTTGGAGCAGACGGTGGCGAGAAGCAAAAGGAAAAATAGGCGCCGGTGCCACGAGGCCCGATAAACGGAGAAAAATTCGGAATGACGGCATGCCGAAACTTTGATCCCCGCAATGATGATTTCGCTCGCTTGATCGTATGGCAGGGCGTGTAGTTTCTCCCTTCGTCTCACCGTGACTATAAACAATGATTGGTCGGTTAGTATGTTTGAGCACGGATGATCTGGGTATTGGGCCCAATGGATGCGAATGCGTGCTGGGCTCCATAGTTTAATGGCAGGTAATTTTCGTTGATGATAGGAGACATGGTACACGAACAGAGACTAAAAAAAATTTGACGGAAAAAATTTCGAAAAATAAAAACATAAGTACGAGTCACGCCACGCACACTGCGTTGGCCTCATCCAACAAGTTGTAAACGTGGAAAAGACAAAAGTACTGTAAGCATTGACGTCTGCGCCTTTCTCGACCAGGATACGGACAGCTTCTGTGTGCCCATCTCGTGAAGCATAATGGATAGGAGCCCACCATCCTCAGCAACGGTGGTGTTGACATCTGGGCCTCTCTCAATGAGAAGAAGGAGACTTTCTGTGAGCCCACTTTGGGCAGCCAGATGGATGGGAGTCTCCCCGGCGATGTCTACAATGCAGCGGCAGTCAGAAACTGAACCACTAAATACAACAGAAAAACACACTGTTCGCTTTCCTTCAATTCGTAGGGTCACGGGTCACAAGCCCAAAAATCTACGAAAATTTTCGTAGGTCACAGGGTCACAAAGGCTCAATACGAAAGGTTCCCACCAGTTTAGGACAAAATTTTCGCTCCGGGCGGCCCTGCAGGCCAATTTTATACGAAAAAATTCGTAGGTCACACGAGTCGCAGGCCCGCATACGAAAGGATCAATTTGTATGCGGTGTCACACCAAATGGTCCTACAAATCGAAGGAAATCGAACAGTACTGCAAACATTGATGTCGGCTCCTCTGTCCACCAGGAGACGAACGGTTTCTCTGAGCCCACTTTCGGCAGCAAGATGAAGGGGAGTCTGCCTGAGGTCTACAATGCAGCGGCGGTCAGAAGCTGAACCTCCAAATCCGACAGAAAGCCATACTGCCACCGTTGATATCCCCTCCTCTGTCCACTAGGAGATGAAAGATTTCTGCGGGTCCCTTTTCGACAGCAAAATGAAGGAGAGTCTGGTAATCATGGTCTAAAAAGCAGCTGCAGTCAGAAACTGGACTTTTAAATACAGGAGACAAGCATACTGGGAACATCGATGTCCATGCCTTTGTCTACCAGGACACGAACGGTTTCTGTGTGTCCTTCTTGGAAAGCAAAATGAAGGAGAGCCTGTCCATCCTTTGCTACAATGCGGGCGCAATCAGAAACTGGACCTTGAATAAAAGAGACAAACATACCGCGAACATGGATGTCCGCACCTTTGTGCACTAGGAAATCAACGATTTCTGCGGGTCCCTTTTCGACAGCAAGATGAAGAGGAGTCTGGTTATCCTGGTCTACAATGCAGCTGCAGTCAGAATACTCCCGCGCTTGGTGCGGATTCCTTCGAGAATTTCTTGAACTCGTACGGGCTGACAGGCTCCTGAGCTTCCTTGACAATGCTGCCACTCCAGGGAACTTTGTAAACTCTGGCTCAGACCCGTTTTCAGGGATTTCATCTCATGGTACCGCTGCCATTAATTCGGCCCACTTAACGCCATACGGCTTCGAAGACATTTCCCTCGGATTCAATGGCGCATGTCCCGACTTCCTCTATACCCAGCTGGCGCTATTTGACCAATTGCCATTGCTTCCTCTGCCTCCACCAGAGTCGCTGCCGCCGCCTTCGCCCGCGGTTGAAAAGCCGTCGGAATCCAATCAGAGTGCACCCAAATCACGTTGTCTGCGGTCCGAGGTTGTCCAGCACTTATTCTCTCCACATTACCGAGCCCCATCCTCTCGTAAACGAAATGCTGATGAAGAGACCTCCAATGAGCGGCCACTGAAGAAGGGGAAGCAAAGCGCGAACAAGGTACTTTCTTCCACTCCTGTTTTCGTCCACTAAATCCCTGATCTTTACACTGGGGCCAAAGGCCAAGGCATGTGAACCTCATATGCCTTACACATATGTGGTTCACATGCCGTCAAAGTTTGTGACAAAGGTGTCAATCACCTTTGTTGCACTTTTGGTTTTGCCTTTGAGCCACCCCCGAAAACAAAGGTGCAACAAAGGTAACTGAAACCTTTGTTGCACGATGTGATGGCATGTGAACCACATGCATGTAAGGCATATGAGTTCCATATGCCTTGGCTTTGGCCCCCAGTGTGATAAGCAACAAGTGATGAGTAGCTATCACTTGTAATAAATGGGTTGCCTTTGCTGTTTGAAGACAATTACAGCTAATTGCAGTACCTAAGGCGCGGATTAAAAATCTCTGTTTTGGGATGTTTTCAAAGAATTCCCGATATCTCAGTCAGTTCTTCACCGATTCACATGAAAACTATATAGATCTACTCAGCTAATTCATACGCAATTAGTGATAGAAAGAAATCCATCAAAATATTATGTATTTGGAATTTTCTCCATTTGGGCTGTTTTCACACCAAAGGCCATCTAGCATGCTGAAAACATGTTCCAGTGGCCTAATTTTTGAGGAAGGACAACATGTATGACTGGAAGAAATTAGTGATAGAGCCAGAAATACGGATAAATTACTTTACAGTCCCTGCAGCTCCGTCAGATACATTCACCAGTTTTGGCCTTGAAAGATACTGTAAACATTGTATTTATTGAGGAATCTCATATGTTTCTGGCTCTATCACTAATTCCCTCAGTTTTACATGTTGTCCTTCCCAATATATCAGACCACTAGGATATGTTCTCGGAATGCTAGACAGCTTTTGGTGTGAAAACAGCCCAAAACCAGAAAATTCCAAATACATAATATTTTGATGGATTTCTTTCTATCACTAATTGCGTATAAATTAGCTGAGTAGATCTATATAGTTTTCATGCGAATCGGTGAAGAACTGACTGAGATATCGGGAATTCTTTGAAAACATCTCAAAACAGAGATTTTTAATCCGCGCCTTAGGTACTGCAATTAGCTGTAATTGAATTCTGCTCTGACGGACTTGAGCGAATTATGTGTCAACTTGAGGCATGCATCGTACATCAATCATGATTCCCCACCACAAATCGGAAAATGCCCTGTTTGAAGTCAAACACTGCACATTGATCGGAATGTGCACCCTTTGATCTGAATGTGCACTAGTCTCTGTGACAGACCAATATATTAGTGACAATACAAGTATGTGCTAACATATGGTCTGTTAGTAAACAAGATCATCTTGTTGGCCGACCAATCATTTCTGTTCTGGCCTTGCTCTCTGATGCCTTCTGGCACATTAATTCTGAAAATATTTGAGCATATAGAATGTGTTATATCCGTGTTGGGGAGGAAGGAAAGAGAGGAGGAAAAGAGGTAGGTTCTGGATGATGGATGTCTGGGCCAGAGGACGGAGCTGGACGGAGGTTAACGGAAGTACAGAATAATGGAGGTCAGTCATATGGGATCCGGAACTACAGATATCAAAACCACTACACCACAGGGGGTTAAGGGTGAGTGGGGATTGTACTACTGGCAACTTGAATAGGGAAGGATGACAACGAAGATGGCTGAAGGACTTTGCTCATCAGCCAGATGAATCCGTCCGGATGGTCGGAGTCAAGGCGAGGATTGGAGCCGAGACTGAAAGAGGTCGGAATAATTCTGGACGTTGTATGAATGACAGATGTCACATCAGGACGTCGGATGAAAGAAGATTATCAAGAAAGAAGCTGGAAGAGGCGGAAGTAAGGAAGGAAAACTGGACGAGTATCTGTAGGATTTGATGGTGAGTCGGATGACTGATGAAAACCATCGGATACGACACCTCGTGTGGCAAGTCTGAGGAAGTTCCATGAGACTTCCGAGGCTGGAGCCGGAAGACGGAAGATGAAAGTTGGAGGACTGGATGTTCGGATGTGAATCCGGATGTGGCAGAGAATGCTGGAAGTGAGGCCAGAGGCGGCTGGATGTGGTCGGGAGTTGTCCTAGAGTTGTACAGGCGTAACAGAATGCCTTCCAGTAAATGGAATGTTTCTTTACACCTATGCGAGGGGTGGAGCCATAGTGGTGATATTAGATGATTTTGTGAACATAGTTTTATGTAAGCAATTTCTGGGTTGATGCTGCTTTGAAGGATTGGTAGGGTGAAATGCTTGATTGTTGCTGTAAGATATTTTCCATTTCTGTTCAGGAACCCATACAAATATTTTGAGATATATCCCGGCTGCATTGCTTGCAGTATGAGGAGTCATGCCCAAGTCATTGGCCTTCTCGGACTACGCTGGGGATTGAGCTTACTGTGGCTTGGGCAACCACATGTCAATGCCTTGCGGGGGGCATGCTCTCCCTATTACGTCTTTGCATAGCTTCCTGGATGCATCATTTGGCAACGGTTTGGCTCTCAGTTGAGGCTTTTCACACACGGACTCTTTTACATACGCGTTATGAATTTGCTACGTAATTGTTTGCACTGGACCTAAATTATGGCACCTTTTTTCCTTGTCTCTTACCACCACAATCCACATGCTTTCTGAGAAAATTCGCGCGAATCCACCCTCATTTGATCCCTCTTGAGCTGAGTTTTCATTTATATTTATCTTACTGAGCAATCTACACCTAGGGCCATTGTAATACACAGGAGCCCGGTCATGGGCTTCAGGGACTAAGATACGGGAAGACATTAAGGGTTAGGAAACCCGCACAATCGGTCCTCCTAACCCTCAGACACCATGGTGATAACACACAGGAGCCTAGGAGCATCAAGCATTAATGCTCCTTAACGTTATGATGCAGGAACTGATCACGATTGTATTAATTTATTCATAACGTATATAAGCATGGTAGAATCTCCTTGTACAGTAGATTCTACCTCATCTAATCTCAGGCTTCTGCTTTGGCTTGACTTAGGGATTGTCTCCACCCAGTCCCGCTTCCTCTCCATTCCATTGCGGGTTGCATCCACACCCCAGGTATTATACCTGAGTAGATATCATACCCTGTTCAAATCATTCTGAGTTCCACCTCGCACCCTGACCCACCACATATGGCCTCCTAACAAGGAGTCCGTTTGGTTGGTCTTGCTGCTCCGGAATGCACCAGTTATTAGCGGCTGTCAGGTTTCTCCTCGTTGGGGTTCTTGCCGGGTTGCTCATTATTTAGTCAACCCAGAGGCCGTTGCTGACATGAGCAATCTACACCTAGGGCCATTGTTATCCCACCTCCACCTTTGTTTCCACTGCCCGCCTCGAAACCCAGCCAGCATGACCTTGACACGACCTCGGTCCACCTCAGGACAACCCTTATCTTCGACAGTGTACTCCTTCTGCATCAGTGCTATCCAGATTTCAGGGTGCAGCATAGCCTCCCTATAATTCTGAGGAACTGGCGCAGTTGTAGTAATGAAGGCAACATTTGCCCGCAACTTCTTCCGTTTTTGGTGGATGGCCCACATTGCGAATGCGTATGTATTTGCCATGTTCGCCCCAGTTGCACTGTCTCGTCTCCCTCGCCACCACGGAGGCCATTGGCCAGCCTTTCCACCACTGGGCCAGAAACACTTGTGGATGGTATGTCCCTTTTTCCCATCTGCGCTGCAAGTTGGGTTGGTGCAGGCAAGGTTCTTCCACGCCGCTCGCCGCGCATCACGTGTTGTGTTCTGGCCAGTGTTGGTAGCAAGTGCAGTGATGGGAACAGGGGGATTAAGATGATTGTTCGTCTCGTCTTCCTCGAGTATGAAGTTGATGACTTCGCCTGAAGTTAGGAAGGTACAGAGGACGAGGACGACATGGTGCCAGTCCTCGTTCAGGGAAGTTATGAATGTGGTGCAGAATTGACTGTCTATGATAGTTGCACCCATATTGTTTGCAGCAGACCATAGTCTGTGCATGATAGTGACGTGCTTAAGCATGGGGGAACCGGTTGCGAGGCAAGTGGTATTCAGCTCGCTAACAGCCCAGCTCAGTCCTAGGTCTGTGACACGGCCGTAGGCATCCTCCAGTGATTTCCAGGCTTCACGCATGGAACCATCAGTCTTCAAGCCGACTCTGATGGGCTCTTTGATGTTGAGTACCAACAAGCTGATCGCAAGACTGTCACGATTGGTCCATTCCTCGAGGGACAGGGTCTTTGAGAAGATAGGGGTAGTATCACGGGGTAAAGGAGGTAGTCACTGTTCCAGTCGGCAGAGGGTTTAGGTATGGTGCCATTGTAATATCCATACAGGCCATGGAGTGTCGACTGAGCAATCATCTTTGGCTTCCAGGTCGGCCACTTGGTGCTGTTGAGCTTCTCGGCATCGGGAAGAATCGGCACATTTGGCAAGGATGAAGCCATGTTGGGCAGCACAGTATATGCAAATCAGTGAGTCAAGCAAATAAATTTCTTGTGCGGGTCTGAGTTGTGTAAATTTAGGCGCGGTCGGGGCCCATAACCTAATAGACAAAGTAAGTCTCAGATGGGCACTTCAATAGTGAATGACTGTATTATATACCTAATAGACGAAGCAAGTCTAATACAGGAGTGAGTAAGAAGAATAAATAAAGTAAGAGAATGCTCGTACCTCAGATGGGCACTTTGATAGTGAATGACTGAGGTACAAGTCCTAGCAACGAGTCTTATATAGGTACATAAGAGTGATCGGTAGTGAGGATTATACTGAAACGGTAGAAGTAGGTGAAATATAATATGTAGGGGGCATAATACTGTTCATGAGAGACGATAGCCTCCCCGGCTATATGGCCAGCCGAGCCATTACTTCAACAATATTCAAACTAGTTTCACCAACTATGTATTTTGTTTGCCTCAACAGATATTCACATTTCTGGCCTACACTGCTTGGGTGCCTCAGGTTCAATCCTCGCCCACACCATTTATTTTCAACACCATCATTTTTTTTGTCACAATCCCGCAGCCGTTTTATACAGTCTTGTCAGACCCGTGGCCCTCATCCGGGACATTGTACACGTACTTATGGTGTTGAGCAGTTTTATTCCATGCCATAGTCATGTAAGCTTGCGCTGGTCCTCCAATGCCTGGCAACACTGGCCTGCACCTTTCACATTCGTCTTATGTAGAGTACATGGAGTCAATTAATTTGTGAATTCTTGCGAGTGGGCCGGGACTTGCACTACTCACGAGCTCACTACCGGCATTGCCGGCATTGATTCATACACCAAAATCAAATTTGTTGGCTGTGTCGCGCCGCCGCCCATCAAATTATCATGTCCAACTCTTTATAAAAAAATACTGGTTTTTAATCTTTCCTTTTTGGAGAGGTGCAAGACTTAACATTAACCCAGTGAGAAGTCCAGCTAGGGAAATCGAGGCAGCTTGAGGCAGATCAAGGGATCGAGGGAAATCGAGGTAGATTGATGTGATATCAAATTTTCAAATTTCAATGCTTCAAAATTTTAAAGAAGATGTTCGCGCTGTCTTAGCCACTCGTCTGCCCGTCCGCATCACTCTTATGTAATTAATTCAAAAGTTGTAGGATTTCAGTGGCACCTTTCTTCTTTCCCTCATATCCGTTGATAAGCCGTGAAAGCAGCCACACGTGAAACGCAGCTATTTTGCGATTTTCAGTATAAAACAATCACGCAGACATCCCGAGAAGCTTCCACGAAGCCTCGCGTGGAGAGCTACCAGTCATATAGCTAGAGTCGCACTCACACAGAGACGATCTCGAATAACCAGACAGTACCTAGGAACCCACCTAGAAGCACTGACGCTGACTTGGACTACAGAGGAGTTAGAAGGAATCTATATTTGGCAATTGCGGACGGAACTCAGTGGTCGCGACCACCTCCAGAGACACTTTGTTTGTCGCGGCATTCCTGAAATTAGTGGACGTGTGTGTCACATGCAAGCGGAGGGCTCCGAGAACGGAAAAGCGGTGAATACCCTGAACGGCTATAGCTCCGAGGTCCGTGCAGATCCGGAGTATGACCAAGATGAATTAGGTGACCGATGCCAAAGCGCGCTCCAGGTGGAGCTGTCTGATCAAAGATGGCAACAGCCGAAACACGATCAATATAGTTGAACCACGAGAGTTTGACAGCGCCCGCGAACCGTATAAGTCGCTCGCGAAGAGACCCCGACCTCAGTAGGAGAATCTGAATAGGGCTAGGACGAAGAAGAGATGCATCTAGGCAAGAGCGTTGCCCAAGCTGTGAGTCATGGACCCAGCATTATCACCAAGATACCATAATATTTCAACTTCAATCGATCAAGTCTGAACCGGTGTTCGATCTACCAGTATAGGGAGCCAATAGCGTTATTCGAGCAGGGATTTCGAGTCAGATTTCACGGATAAACGGACCAGTGTATATAATATTATTTAGTCATCGCAATAAGAGAGTATAAAAGAGCAGGCAGTTTAGCAGTACAGTAGCAGACCCCACCTCTAGACACAGCAGTGTTGTAGATAGGTTTGGCTCGAGAGCTCAGTAGCCCAGCGCGACTGTTCTTTCACCTGATATAAAGTGACTTGTGGTTTGGATTAATATCTGTGTGGACTTGTGAACCTGAACTGTGGAATTGTGTCCGTGAACGTGTCTGTGTCCTGTGTTTTGTGTTTGTCTTGTCATTGTGTCCGTGAACGTGTTCTTGTGTGTCCTGTGTCCTGTGTTTTGTGTCCCTGTGTCCGCGAACCACCATTGTGAGCTTGTTAAGCCAACGTGTTAGCACAACCTCGTTCCTCGGAACAAACCACGCCAGACCTTCGAGTCTGTTTCTTATACTAAGCAACCTACGTTCATCCGTGAACAAAGGAAAGTGCTCCTCGAACCAACAAAACGCACCACGCTCAACTACGAGACTCTCTCGAACGGTTGAAACCTGTACGCACTTGGCTATTTGACCTAATACTTGGTCTACACCCCCGAACTTAAACTATCATTCCTATTAAAAGAAGGTGTCGTTGAGTGGTTTTGGTTAGGGTTTGGTTTTATAGAAGTTAGCTTCGTGAACCTTTCTCGAACGTGATCCATCCGCACTAGGAGTGACTGTCTTTCACCGTCTGGTCGTCGTCCTCTCCTGTTGTCCATTTCGCTACCAAACTCCAAGCTTCATGCCATTCAAGCACCACTTACTTGTCCTTCAGCCTCGTCCACTCTCGTCAACACCCAAACCAGAAAATCCTTTGAAATGCTCTGCAATGCATAGATGCTCACAACTCTCCAAAGAACTGAAGCTTAGTTCCGAAAATCAATTCTTTCGTCGAAGACCAATGTCTTATGGTCGCAAGATTCTTCAAAGTAGCACTTGCTCCTCACCGGGCTGTTTGCGGACTTGGACGTTGTGGTGCATTGCGCATTTCCCTTTCCCTCGATGTTCACTCATAATGAAACATGCTACACGCTAGTTCTACAATGGCGCGACGGTGATCCCGGGCGGGTGGCTGAACTCGATGGCTTGACCCTGATTAAGCTTGATTACCAGCCGACGCAAGCGCCGAGAGCTCAAAACCCCCTACGACTCCTACCAGTTGTGCAGGTGAGAGTATGCCACCACCTCTTTGCTCTCATTAACATGGCTGTTTTGTTTCTCTTGTCTGCTAGACCATTTCTGTTGTCAGAGTCAGCTTCCGACATGTCCGCTAGCCAGTATCGCCGCCCAGTAGCATCCCACTGCGCCTTCTCTGTTACCAACCAGACGTGCCGTTTAGCACCGTTACAGCCAAGACCGAGGTTGTTTAAAACAACCTCTCGTTGTCATTGTACTCTCCGAAGAAGAGAAGGTATTTTTTTTCGTGCTCCTGGCGCCGTGCTCATCTGTCGCATATAGAATGATATCAGTTTGGATAGCAGTCTGTGTTCCCTTCATTCAAAGCCAAGCACTGCGTTCAAGGGCCTCCTAGGCTCAGTGAGTTGAGATGTGTGTAGGTCTGTAGAGGTGAGTGTAGCTGGGTACAAAGGCCCTGTCTAGGAAGACTACACACACCTAGACACAAATCTGGCAAGGTCCATGTAGCCCCTGTCCAGCTGTGTTTAGGTCACCTAAGCAGACTCTGTGTAGGTCTGTGTAGATGAGTTTGGGTACTACACTCAGCTCTACTGAGCTATACTGGTGCTACTTGTGTGAATTTCTAACCACGAGGGAGACAGGGTTGTTGTCCTAAAACCATGTCTGTCTAGGAGGCTATGCAGACCTAGAGCCACCCACACACACCTTGACTGACCTACACACAACTATGCAGATCTACACACAACTATACAGAGCTAGAAAGAGGTTGTGTAGTCAGCTACACAGAGGTGGTCTGTGTAGCTCTGGCTAGGGACCTTGACTGAGGCTGAGTATAGGAGGGCCTTGAATGCAGTGAAGTACAGGTGCGTAGTGCCATCCCTCGTCTATTGATATCCAGTCCTAACAATCTATGGCAGACACGCAATCCCTAACGCATTACAAGAATGTTACTTTCAGAGCTCGCAGTAAGTTCTGAGTCCGAGGTGCATCTATACATCGGACGCTGGTTCGTGTTTTGCGCAGAAACTAGATAGCGATGCGCAGGAGGATAGCAGCGCATTGTGTCACACACGGACGAGAGGGCGCGGGGAGAAGCGGGACGGCAGGGCCAGTGGTAGCGGCGGTGGCGGAGGGGCAGGGGTGCGCGAGCGGGCGGGGCTGCCGCAGTGAACGAAAAACATCAGATTAGCTAGTACTCAATGTACCTCGATGTGGCTCTTTCAATCCCTCGATTTACATCGAGGCACATCGAGCTATGTGTAAATCATCGAGGCAAATCGAGGAACCATCAAATTCCTCGTTTTGCCTCGGGATTCTCACTGGGACTCGCTATTTTGGACCCCGTAGTTGGCCACCCCCCCTAGTTGGCCATTTAGTAGCTAGCTTACTGAGCCTTGACACTTATAACCTGGCATAGCGAGGGATGATAGTAGGACCTATAACGAATGGCTGAACCGAATTTGGAGTTAGGGTGATGAACTGATGGACAGTTAAGACATGTCGGATCGGGCTCCGAAACGTGTGAACATCATTTTCTTATTGCCGACACGGCTCGGCTTTCTTCTCTCAGCTCCCTTTCGACCAATTCTCGGCCATTCCGGGACTTCGTAGGCTCGTTCTGTTCCCCTGGTCTTAGTGAATCATCTCCTACGACTTCCTCTGTGTTTGGGTCAGAAGTTTCTTTGTTACTCTCCCCTGAAGGCACAGCTGCTTTTTTTGAGTTGTTCATATTGGCCAACGTCGTATAAGACAGCACTGTGAGGCTACCCATCTGGAATTTGGCACGAGGGCTTTTGGAGTCCAATACTTCAATTTAGAATGTACTTCGAAATTTTATCTGCTCAACTCCTTTCGCAGTGCAATGCTTTGCTGCAAACAACACAATTTTGATCGTATCAACAATGGGATTTTTTTGGTGTTTTGGTGTGCTCCAAGCACCTCGGTACGAAGTTATTGATGCAAATATGCTGCATAACTTTCCTTCATGCTGTTTGAAGCCCAATTTGGGGCCTAGCAAAATTTCCTCTTCCACTAGACATGGCATTGCTTGAGCGGCCTGAGTCCGGGCTTTTTCCCAGTCGGAAGAGCAGTTATTTACACCCCGCATATGGGCCACATGAAGACTAATATATGTTCTAATTATGAATATATGCCCTAGTTGCAATTCCCGATGGCTCCGGTCACTGAGTTCCGGCTTCAATGCTTGATTTGAGGAGGTAGCCAACTACCCTGGTATTTGGCCTTGTTGAACCGCCGTCCGAAAAAAATTCACTGCCAGGACAAGTCTTCATGTATTTGGGTGGGAGTAGGCTTAAACTCTTCGTAGGATGTCTGCCCTTCATCTGACACGGTTTTGCCCAGAGGGAACAACGTCACAGGTTGATACTGAGGCATGAATGCTTAGGTGGCCAAGTACGGGGTCAAAAATAGTAACTCCGGGCCATTTCAAATTCCGACATCGGAAATATTAGGATCAAAACAAGGAGGGAGACGGCCGCAGGCCGTTGACCACCTTGTATGGTATAGGGGTTGCGGCGTTTCGCAAACAAGTGTCCGTGAGTGCCCCTGTCAAGACGGCACGCTCTGCCTGGCTTTCTCGGTCGCCATGCACGGGTGAGCACTCGAGGAGGAGCAACTCCGCTCGCTCCCGTGTTCTTGCGTTCTCAGGCAGTAATGCAGCGGTCGTGCTGGGAGGGGCGGAGGGTTGCGCACGTGTGGTATGGATGAACTTGAAGGAGCGAAGAGCGGTGCGGTGCGGTGCAGAGCAGAGGGGGGGTGTGCGTTTGGTCTGGACGAAGTGAGGAAGGGATGGTGGGCAGACATGAGTGGTGCGGAGGATCAGGTCGCCGTCTTGGCTTCATAGTCTTGTTACGGCGGTGCAGGAGCCTCGTTGCTCGAGCATCTCCTGGTCGAGCCCGTGTCTCTCGAATTGAGAGCTGTTGTCGACGGAGGTCGAGGTGTAGCAAGTGCTGTGCCGTGCGTCGGCCAGTGCATGCCGTATACTCCAAGCTTCATGGACAGCTTCACTGTTGCAAGTGGCGGGAGAGAGCTGGAAAGGAGTGCCTAAGCGCCCCCCGAGTCCTCCTCGTTCCCCTTTCAATCTCAGATTTTTTTTCTTTCCTTGTCTGTTTTCTCGAGTACTTATGTGTTCTTATTTCCCTCTGTGCCGGCGTCAGTAGAGTATCCAGTTGAATGTCGAAAAGTGACAAGAAAAACACTCTCACCATGCACACTCGCAAAGACCCTGCGCGATTAACCGTGGTCCCTGCAAGCACAAGCTCACCCATCGAAAAAGGTTCCGGCATTCTCCGGTCCAGGCGTACGGCATTTCCCGGCTCCCTCTCGCTTCCTCCCATTATCTGGCGCTCAAGGACGTCGACAGCAGCACGTAGAGGCTGGCGAGTCGGGCTGCAGATTCTTCCAGGTCTTCAGTACTACACGGCGGATGCTTTGTCCCGGCTTGATGGAAGCGTCATGACACTTTACCAATTGGAATTCCTTGAAATTGGTTTTCGAGGTCGAATTTTGGCCGTTTCCTTTCAGACTTCGGCGCCAAGATTTGTCAGACTTTTTGAGAAGGTCCAACACAAGATCCAAGCTTCAGTCGTGCGCGGCCCCTTTACTCCTGCTCCAATCTCATAATCTTGTGGCCAGATTAGTTTCGAAAGTTACGAGTACTTAGTAATCGTTCATAATATCTCTAGACCGTCATTTTTCGACCGCCCAAATTTACGGTCCACTTTTACTGACTGTAATGAAAATAGTGGCTGTGCGCCAGTTTCATTAGATTTTTGAAGCCTCGATAGCGCCTGTATCCCAAATCTGACTCCTCCATTAGATGTGAATCTAACGAACTTTAAATTACAGTCACGGTGGCTGAGTATTTTCTTACGTAACAGATTCCGATTTTACTCTCAGCTCTTCAATTTTTTCAGTATTAAAATTCTGTTCTCCCTGCACCATTCCTTCATCATCGAACTTCGTTTTTGCTTCCTCGGATATCTGCTGTTGGTGTTTCGTGTTTGCAAAAGGCCCGCACAGGTTTGACACCGTCAGCGTGATGTCACGTTTCAACCTTCATTTCCCAATCATTTCTGATCTTTGTTCCCTACCGTCTCAACGCGGCCTCATACCTTCGGGGTAAGCTGGCAACTATTTTAGATGATCATTATATGGACAATTCTACAACTGGGCTCGAAGGAATTCATGGAGAAATGAGTGAGTTCTGGAGGGTGCGAGTAGTCCCAAAACACACCTTTTTGTGAATCTTCTGAGATATTTATTTATTGATAGACTGTCGTGATATTTCAAATGAAGCAAATACAAAAGAGCTCTTGAGGGAAGTCCAGCGCAGATGTTCATCCTTGAGACTGAGGAAAACGAACCATATTTGAGGGAGATGGATCACATTTTCTGAGGCAACCTGTTTTGTACAGTTGGACAGGGCGCACGGGCGCGTTTCGTGTCGTACCGCCTAGCGAATATGCCAGAGTTCTTGAGGGGAGTCAAGAGACGATGTCCACCCTTGAGACTGAGGAACATGAGCCAGATTTGAGGGGGTGGATCAAGCTTTCTAATGCAACCCGTTTTGGAGACTGGGACAAGGCTCACAGACGCGTTTCACGTCATAACGCCTTGAAAAAATGACGAGGTTCTTGAGGGAAGTCCGGCGCAGATGTCCACCCTTGACACTGAGGAAAACGAGCCAGATCCGAGGGAGATGGATCAGGTTTTCCGATTTAACCTGCTTTGGACACTCGGAGAGGGCGCACGGAGGCGTTTCGTGTCTTACCGCCTGGGAAATACAGCAGGGTTGTTGGAGGAGGTCCAGCGCAGATATCCACCCTTGGGACTGAGGAAAAAGAACTATATTTGAGGGAGATGGATCAGATTTTCTGAGACAACCTGTTTAATACACTCGGACAATGCGCACGGACGCGTTTCGTGTAGTACCGCCTAGGAAATATAACAAGGCTCTTGAAGGAGGTCCATAGAAGATTTCCACTCTTGAGACCGAGGAAAGCGAGTCAGATTTGATGGAGATGGAATAAATTCTTTAATGAAACCTGTATCGGACATTTGGACAAGGCGCACGGACGAGTTTCGCGTCATACTGCCTAGAAAATATCACAGGATTCTTGAGGGAGGCCCAGGGTAGCTGTTCACCCTTGAGACTGAGGAAAATAAATCAGATTTGAGGGAGATGGATCGAATTCTGTGAGTATGGTACACACATTTCTTTTCGGGATGCATGCGCTGCGGTTTCCGTTTGAGCGTTTCAGATCGCGCTCCATTTTGAGTCTGGGAGACATTCCGGGTCAATAGGTCTCAACCCATCTTTCGTTTTACGGAGGAGTGTGTATAGACCATGCGTCAAACATCGTGTATTTAAAGATTGAGTCCAAATTGAGTCACGCCGCGACTCATGCGGGACAGATAGTACATAATAGACTACTGGATTACAGAACGAAGCGCGCTGGCGAATGATAGAGGCTTACCTGCGGCAACGCTATGGCGTGGGTGGTGGCCGGAAGCAAGAAGGAAAATAGGTGGCTCGCCACGAGGCTAAAGAAGCGGAGAAAAGATCGGCATGACAGCATGCCGATCATTTGATCTTCGACGGGAGGGACCACCGGCAATGCGGTATCCGATGATGCCATCAGCCTCCTGTTTTCCCCGGAAGTCAAGCACCACGCAGTGCGCACGGTTCACACTTGGCTCAGGGAGATGCATCAGCCGCATAGCCGCAGGCATATCTGATTTGCAGGTATTGTAAGGTCAAATAGAAACTGTACATGAACCTTGAAGTACGAGTCACGCCACGCAATGCGGTGGCCTCAACCAACAAGTTATAATTATAATATTGAGCTGATATTTGTTAGGGACCGCCATAGATCTTTTCCCACCCACAGCTTTGTTCCCGTTGTGCACAGCTTTGCAGATATATACATATAGCACGATGGAGCCTTGCTTTCTTCCCTCACTTCCTCAGCTCCGCGGTGAAGGTCATGGCTCTGGAGTTGCCGGGGAATCCAGCGACTGCAGTAGTGGCTTCAAGGTACAATGCTTACGCCCGTGGAGGATATCTCTCTGAAGTAATTGTTTGCAGCTCACAGCTGTTTCAGAACGCCGCGAATTTTGAAATTCGTGGCGGGCAATACGTTCTGGGGGACATACATAATCACCACACAGGCGTAAGTGTCGCCATCGCCATCTTCTCACCTCCCAACTCGTGTTCCAGCCCAGTCCTCTTCCCGGTGCTTCCCTACCTTCGAATGAACTGGATGAAGAGTTTTCGGAAAGCGAGGTGTATTGCACCCAGATGCTTCGCCGGAAACGCGGATTCCCTCTCTATGAACCGGCCCCGCAAATGAACCTCCCAGCTGCGTATCGAATACATGGTGTCTCGATCGGCGATGTGGGTAGTGTCACGCCAGAAGGAGTGTTTGATTTTTTTTTCAACATCTTCCTTCCTCCCGAGCACGCTATCAATGGACATCGGACCCCAGACGACTTTTTTCCCATGCCTCCTTATGAACCTGTCGACATATTTGACCTCGATTTTCTCCCGGGAAACCATGTCTCGACCTCCACTGTTCAAAGGCTGGCTCTAGATGCCACATCTGAGTAAGTGGTGTCCTACGCACGCGGCAGCACTCACATATCCCCTCTCACTGTACACAGAGAATTTCCCGGCGGCGATTTTCTTTTCAACTGTGATGGCACAAAAGGCGCCGTTCTCGTCCTTCCTTATGGTGCCCAGCTCAAGAAGCTCCGAAATGTGGAAAACATCCGAACATATGTCACTGAACACGCCGTTAGCTGGTACCAATATATAAATGGCCCGAGAGGTCGAGGACTCACCAACGGAGAGCTCTATGTCGTCACTGGCTGCGAGAAGGCGCGGTCCTGGGGAATGTCATCTTACTATGCGAACAACGAGGGGTTCGAGCTTGCCTTCAAGCCGACCGATGGTATCCGATATCGTTGGAGCGTCACCCCAGGCAGGAAAGATCCCTCCCAGAAAAAAAGCTATAATTGCCCGGCACTTGCGAATCATGAACCCCTCAACCATACCACTTTCATACATGGATTGTCCATTTCCATTGGGACTGGGCTCTGGAACAGGTTGTTCCGCACTGTGACTGTAGAAACCTCATCCATCACAGATTTTTACTTGCGATTGAACGGAACGGGTGGTCCCTCTACTGCCGGTTCTCAAGGATCGTCGCTCTCATGGTCTTGGAATTTCTTCGGCGGTGGCGGCGCAACCAAACGCTACGCCGGTCAGCATGAGGACGTCATTTTAACTGATGTTCCTCTCGATTCCGGCCAGGTTCCGCCTTTGCAGTATTGTCGAGTGTTCTCCGCTGACGTATTCCTAGGTATGGAATCCTGCCAAATTGATCAATGAATACATTCTGCACAAGGTATTTCTGGACACATTTTCAACACCTTTTGCTCTCCGAATTTCTGAAACGTTAACAGGCCCCAAACGCGACCGTTGTCATGTCGCACGACGATGATTGGTCTTGCATTCTCGGAGATGTGGGTCGTCCTCCATTACGTTTTCCATTCCAATGCACTGATCCCTTGTTAGCATCCCGAAATCACACACCCAACAGATTTCCTCCGATGCATTGATGAGCAGTATGCCATCGCGAAGGTAAATGGTAAGCGGTGGAATTCCGCTTCATTTACCGTTGCTTATCGCAAACCCAGGTGCAACATTTCTTGTACCAAAGTCAAGTTCATCCACGGTATTCGAGGACGACGCGGCGCGCAGGAGTAATCCATATTCCTCAGATGACCTCGCTAAGTACCCCGCTGCACACTACGGTCCGCACCGGTACGCGTCCAGGAGCCCCGCCGCCCGCCTTCAGGACCACTTCGATTATTTGATCCCTCGCGGCCTGCCAGCTATGTCTGTCGGGATGTCGCGAATCGACACACAATTCACACGACGTGACGCTCCACTCACAAACAACCAGCTCCTTCCCGCGAGTTCTGTAAATGATAATGCGGATTCAGAGACGTGGTTTCCCGCCCAGCCCGCCAAACCCCTCAAATCGCGCCGAGAAAAGCCTCGCATTGAACTGGCGCCTGATCAGGCCCCAACGACCCGGGGTAAGCCCAGAGCCCGAGTTTATGTCGCGTGCATCCAGTGGTGCGCACCAGGAAAATTTTCATATCCTTTTTTTTCTTACTAATTTTGCTTCAGTCGGACGCGCAAAATCCGCTGTGATGGCGCTAAGCCCGTTTGTCACAACTGCGGTAAACGTGCCAGCGGCAGCACCGAATGCAATTACGACCCGTTGCCCAAACGGCGGGGACCCGACAAGACGCCCGGCCCACGTCAGCGTGTCGCTCGAAGGGAGGGTGGTCCTCGGACCAGACGCCGAACCTCCTCGTCGGATACTCAGGACTACATTCCGAATGAAAACGAGCAGCCTCGTCACCCATTTTCTTTCCCGTCTCCGACGTCTTCTAGTGAACACTCCCACTCCCCCGAGGAATATGTCATGTCCCCGGAGGAAACTCGTCTGTCTCCGCACGAAACCCACCTCAATCCCCCTTCCCCGGGGACCTGCGCCTGCCATGGTTTACCCCAATGTCCATCGCCTCCGAGCACTGGTGTTCTCGAAAATCAGGTGGGTAATTGCGCCCCACCATGCTTTATATTATTTGAGACTGGGTAGCTGGCCACCTTAACACTTTTGACCTCGAGCGCGCACACAGCGTGAGCATGATGGAGGTATATGCGGTCTTAGACAAATCTATGCATCTTAGGAGTAATATGATATATTTTATCCGAATTTACATGATGGCTTTATGCTTCACTGAATTTATTTTTGGGGGGTGTTCCAAAAGGGGAATAAACAGGGTAGCTGGCCACCCCGCTATACTCAAACTGTACGTCTGAGATGTACGAGGGCAATATATATTTCCTTTTGAGCCTAGGAGGATAGGTGAAATTACGAGTACTTTAGTAGTCGTTCATAAAATCTCGCAGGGCCAAATCAAATAGTATGCTTTCAACGCCCCTGTCGGCCCAAACGATGCAATGAGAATAGTGGCTGTGCTTATTTTGCTTCATTTTTGTGATGCTGATTTAGGGCCGGTTGTCTTCACTGATATTTTTCATTAGATTCCAATGTAATCAGCGTCCGTCACGCTGTCAAAGTTTCGCTTATCTAACAGATTCCGATTTTCTTTTCAACGCACAACTGCTGCTCCTTTTGCAACCTGGAATAGACCAGCTGGCTTGGACACTCTATAAGTATGTTTTGGCTTCCGATATGTTTTTAGCTCACTTGTAGTTGGACTACATAGTTGCGGACAGGGATTTCGAACGGAATGTGACATCACTTGTAACTCGGCTTTCAAGTCCGAACCATCGGCTTTTCCGAAAGTCATCGTATGTCGTATTCAACTCCATACGATGCTTCGCTGGCCAATTCTGCTGGTTCCAAGCTGGTTTCTTTCAACTTCGTACAACCTGCCCGCGGCCATATTGCTGCAGTGCTAGCGTTGGGGCTGTTTTGACTAGTGCCAATTTTGTCATCTCAACTGTTTGACATCGGCCCCTATTTGCTCCCCGCTTCTACTTTCCTGTCGATTTTTGTCAAATGCATAAGATGATAGTCACCCCTGTTCAGTCCGATAGCAGTCCGAACATGAGGCTTCTTGGTGGAGGCCAATTCAAAAAAACAAAGAAAAGGTATTCATTCACTGTAGTCGGCCCAAATTAGCGCGAACGTCACATTCAATTGTAACTCCCGGCATCTTATGTCGCATTCAGCTCCATAAGGTGGTCCGAACCCCTATTTGTATTTTCTTCCGCGCAATCATTCACCTTTTCGCATTGCCATCAATTATTCAGTCAATATTCAAGGTCGCCTTATAACCTGAGCCGTTTAATTGTTCGAAGTTTCTTGTTCATAGAGCTAACTGACTGCTCTCGCTACTATCTAGGTTTCTCCCATAGGGGGGTGCGCCTTCGCCCCTTTGTGCTCATTTTAAGGGCTCAACAGGGGACAAAATCAGTGCACCTGTTTCGCACAAAGGCAGTGTGAATCACTGACCTATCTTCGCCTACGTCGTCCGAGTCACACATGCTCGCTTTCCCGTGATGGCAAGCGAATCATCTTCGGTGCACATCACAAATTGCTCAATTCCATCCACGATCTTCGCACCCTCGACTGCGACACCACCTTCAAGCCTGTTGTAGGCGATATGAACATTTTTGAGATCAACGGGTGGTTGGTGGGAATTAACGAATGTACGCAAATTCTTCCTCGTATCATTCCCTGCTAATGTGATGGTAGCGGTGACGGTCATGCGCGTGTGGATGGAGATACACGACCGGGCGGCGTTCAAAGCTGTCTGGGAAGAATTCCAACGTCTCGTTCTTAAGCTCACACATAAGCTGCTGAAGTTTAAGGGCCTTCACAAGGGAGGGAAAATTTTGGGGCTAAACTCCGACATGGAGGCGGCGCCGCTTCTCGGCTTTGCCGATGCATTCATCGCAACGATTGATCTCGAGGATGTGCGTTCCGTTGTTGGGACTGATGCGCAGAAACTTCTTCCTTTTGTCCTACGGGTCTGCTATTCACACTATAATCGGTACAGTTCTGCTTGTTCTGTCGTCCTGCGCTCACGTCTTTCAGTGAAATTCCCCTGCTCCCGCATCTATCAAAAGCGATCCAGCAGCGCATTTTCAACCTCAAGTATCTCAAAACATGGGCCGCCATCGAAGCTTTTAAAGCCTGGATTCAGATTTTCCCAGACCCCCATGGTGTACTCAGACGTGCGCTATCTTTTTCTGATACTCCTTGGCTTTCTTTGCTCAACTTTAGTGGTAGGGTGGTGGGAGCACAAGACCATGCATCGTTGGCTGCTTCCGGGTCTCATCCAATGTTTATCCAACATCCCGCTCGAACAATGGAACACGATTGAGGCTACCACCAACCTCGGTGAGGCGCAGCATGCATGGAACAACAACGAGACCGGGACTGGTATGGACGCTCTCGAGTCTTTCAAAAAGTGAGCTTCCATCTCTCATCATATCGTGTGTAGTATTGTACTGAACCCAACCGAGATACGAAGAGCTTGATGTCCGAAGAGCTGAAGAAATTGAGTTGCGCAAGTCAACTGGAATCTCGCGAAATGCGCACAACGAGGTATCTGCTCGCTACGCCAATCGAACAGCGCGGCAGACTCGGAATTCTGAGAAGTTCAGACGCGCTCACAACGCTGACGCGACAGTCACCGCTTTGGTTGCGGAATTATCGGAGATGAAAGAGGAGCTTACAGGAGCTCGCAGCGAAGCTGAGGTGAGGTCATTCTTATTCTGTCCCCTCACGGCACTTATGCAAAATTTCACAGACTGAGCCGTCGTCCGGAGCTGTGGACCACGTCCTCGTTAGTCTCTGTAACAGAACCGATATACTAGTGGCGATCAAGATGTACTAGTACATGCGCCCAAGTCCTTGAAGGAGGTTGCTGTAGCCCCGCTTGTCCCGCCATCGCCCACTGTACCTGTGTCGAGCACTGTGGTCGCGGCGATGGACACGGGCGATTCGGAGCAGGCTGGTGTGGCCCTGCGTCGTACGTCGGGGCGCAAGCGCACACAAGCTGAGGTATCTGTCTCAGCTCCCTCGGTGTCCAACAAGCGTCAGAAGCAGCCTCAAGATCCGCTCGCAGGATGGGTTATGGAGGATCCCGAAACCGGGGAAAAGCTCACTGGGCACGAGTGGGTTGAACGCAATCCAGGGGAGTTTGCAGAACGCTATCCAAAAGATCACAGGCCGTACCTCGAGTTCCTCAAGCTTCAGGCGCTGTCTTCGTAGATATCATTCAAGTACGCGTGACCCACGCAGCCATCTTTACTCGCGTATTTGCACTCATCTTTATCTACACCATTTACAACAATTCAATGCTCCTGTTTGTGCACTAAGGCCGTTGACGAAGAGCCTTATCTAATGTCTTTAGATGTAGCGGACAAAGAACAAGACAAACAACCTCGACCAACACTCACCATCAGGAGTAAATGATCTTGCCGCAGACATTAATAATCGTAGGTTACTCTTGAAATATCCCAATAAGCTGTGGTAAATCGGCGTATATTTTCCTCTGCGTACAGACCGTGATTGCTGAAACTTGGCGGTGCAATATTATCTGCGACTGCCTAGTGGGCCACACTAGGAAGTGGGCCATTTTTTGATTTCCGGGTTAGATACTTGCCTAGATGCCAGGTTTGTGCTTGAAGGATGGAATACCATATATGCCGTTCCTCCATACCACTTTTCGGCCGAAACTGATGTGCTGTGATGAAGCGGTGGCACGGTTGATGTCGGCACGCAGGGTGGGAACATCAATTCCTTATCTCCAAACAGTCTTTCTCCACCAGTTCTTTGTCAATGTACGACTTCGGGGGCCCGTTATGCTCCCCTGATCTCAGGCTTTTCTGTAGAAATTTAAGTATCCCTATATTCTTGCTCTCCAAGTCCTAAACCCCCTCCAATGAAGGCCATCCGAGCTTGAATGTGGCAATCTCACCACCTTTATATCAAAGGACCGTGTACCGATACGAGTCCGGGACTTGACATGGTTTACCTTGACATATGTCCCATCAATTCTTACCATCTCTTATAATTTTAGCTTGTGAACACCTCCCTCAATGTGCCTCATACCCCATATCATCCAGTTTTCTGTAGAATCAAAATCCGAACTCTGGGTTCTCGGGAGCGTAACACGAGAGTTTCATAGATGGCCCAGATATGTTCATTAGCTTCTTATGAACCTACGTATAACTTTCCCTAATCAAACTCACCCTCTACTCGGTGCGCGGGACTTGTTTTTTTGCCAACATCGATTCTGCCCCTCATATTTCTCACCAGAAGCATTCGCCTACACCACGGTGCAAGGTCAATTGTATTCTTTCAATTTATATAATCCACCCTCTGTGATCATTAAACAATATTATACAGAGAAAGGCCGCCAATATAGCCTCCAACATCGAATTTACACGGGTGGCCCACTACCCTGTTAATTACCCGTTTGGGAAGTACGATAAAAATAAATTCACCGAGCAATCAAGGCGTCACCAAAATGGCCCCGAGTATACTCAAACTCTTCACAGGATATGTGCCTGTTGTTCACGATGCATAGACCTAAGGAAAGGGACTCAACCCGGTTGCTAGGGGGGCAAAACCTTTAAGGTGGCCCAGTAGGCAGTCTCAGATAATACGGGTTGGTCTTTGTCGCCAAAAAGCTCATAACCTAAGCAGACCGATTCGTCCCTGTATCATATTTACTGACTTTTTGGGCAGTCTGCCCGATGAGCCGTACCCTATTTTTTCAATAGCAGTTAGACTTACCCTCATAGATTTATCGTCGTCTTGAATCGATGAAATCTGTGTCTTTAATCAGCGGACCCCGGTGCGTCCCGGTTGATTATTTTATTCCTCTTACTGAGTACTAGGTGTGGTTTATCAGAAGGCGATTGACTCGTCGCATGATTGGGCGATCGTTCCCGGTGTGTCGCACTCGACTTCTTCATTTCTTTTAATCGCTAACCTTTCAATCTAGTCCGCGCCTTGACTCGGGTCATCACCATGTCCCTGACGAAACGAATCAGGCCCTTCATCGGTACGTCCCTTCAGCTCTGAATTGACTTGAACTCTAGCTACTGACCTTGAGCCGAGTAGGTCGCAACTACCTCGAGCTGCGTCACCTTACATTTCTTGTTGACTGTATGCTGACTTCATCGCAGATCTTATCCACCTCAGACCTCGCCCCGGACGCCGTGACTCTGCGAGCATGCCTCTATTTCATCGGTACATTGATTTACTACTCAGTCACCGTAAGTCAAACATTGAACTTGAAGCTGGACGTTTGAGTATGATTTATCTTCACACAGGTCTGTTTAATTATTAACTGTGTGTCGGGTTCGGTTCAAGACGACGCCTTGGACCACTGCTATGTTCCCGGGTACGGTCCCGTGCCTCTGCCTTCATTTTCGGGCTGACCTGCATCTAGGTACACTTGGATTACCCTCCGGAACATCAAAACCCCGCCGGGGTATTACTGATGTGTTCGTATCGCGTTTCCTTGACCTGGATTGACGTCCTATTTATTATCCGTCGCAGGGCCTCGATCCGAGACGCCGAGGGACGAAGTATGGCGAGGGGATTTTCTTTATTGACCAACGCAGGCCATGACTGGATGGGTCTTGATTTGGTACGTCCGCCTCTTCTTGTGAAGCTCGTTCATTGACTGACTCTAATTCCGATTAAGAGCGATTGCTGCGCCTTTTCGAAGCCATTCAGAGCTACTACCACAATCGTTCGAAGCGTCAAAGCGGGAAGTATAGTGTCTGGACTTGAGGTGCGTATGTCTGTTTGATCTGCGATTGACATGTAGGTCATAGAACGCAACCTTCAACATTACCCCAACTTTCAACGGTTCAAGTCGTGCCTTGGGGATGTCCGCTCGTTGCTTTCACTTGGTTGAATCGTTGGTTAATTTACTAAATTGTTCAGAATTCTCAGGTGCGTTCGATTGAGACTTCTGTCTGTATTCCAGATCACCGGAACGATGCCGGGGTGCGTTCCCTTCATTTGATCTGCGTTGACTCGATTCTGGACTGACTGACTGACTTGGATTGGGGATCCATTGAGATTTATTCGCCCGAAACTCAAACTGGCGTGTATATTGACCGCTACCTTCGTATTGTCGTGACAGAGCGAGCTTGACCGACCTGTGCCGACCCACCTTGGTCGAGCCTCTGCCGATATGGCCCGGAATGCAGTGATGGAAGAGCTTCCGTTGACCTATAGATTGGAGGTGCCTGCCACAGTTGCCGTCTGCGAGGAGGGTCCTTTGCACTTGATTTCCACCGCAATTGGAGTGGTGTTCATCGAAAACCTTGTCGCCATGTCGCCCAGTTGATTCACAAAAGCCAACGGGAAGAAGGAGGCAGAGCATCATCGCATGTATTTCCCCGTCCAGAATTGTGCTTCTTTGATTGAAGTCGAAAGAGGAGGAGGTAATAATGGACAGCCGGAACCGCTGTTTTAGGTTTGGTGGACCAGATCCGTGGAACCAAGGCGTACGGCGGTTGAAACTTGAATGGAGGTTTATTTATCATGAGGAATGTCTTCGAATCGTGACCATTAAGGACGCAATGCGAGGAAGGGGAAAAAATGTATGGCCGGAGCTGCCAGTCAACCCAGAAAGCGCTCACCGAAGGTCCCTCGGTGCTCGCAGATGCCTTCAATTGATACACAGTTGGAAACACTCTGTTTAGAACCGATTGCGCTAATTAGTAACACAACAATAATCTTTTCAGAAATTTATTTCAATAGAGACACTTGCCTCGGGTTCAAGCGAGAAATATTGGCAAGTGAACGGTGTAAAAAGGGATTGGATGGAGTGGAGTACAAGAGATACTTGCCAGGCAATGAGCAAGTGCGAAACTAATCGAGTGGAGGATGGCTGGGATGGGGTCCGAGGCGGCAGGCACGCGTCGAGACTGACGCTGTTGCCGCCGACGTACCCTCCTAGGCCATTTGTACTCATACAAGTTAAATGGCTTAAGAGGGGTGGTTATTTAAGTGAAACGGCGGTACCTGAGGGGTGCAGCGCAGGCACGGCGGGTGCCGCCTGAAGTCCAAGGAAGAGTAGGCATTTCCTGAAGGAGGATGACAGAAATGTCGTGCAAATGCGCCGTCTGCCGGCAGCATTAATTCTCGCATTAATATTGATGATGCCATTAGTGGCATAAACTGGCAATCCAAACTCCCACATTTTGGTACTCGGCCCGAACGAGGCATTTCCGGCTACTTGATCGAAATGCGCGAAGCTGTGCCGAAGTGGAAGTGGTGGGTGAGGGAGGAATTCGAGTAAAGATCTGTACGCGTCTGGTTCGGCAGGCACATCATGGTCAGACTCGGAAGGTTGGAAGGTTGGACGCGATGGGGAGGCGAAAAATAGCTTGAAGACTGATGTACGACGAGCGAAGCAGTTAAGTATCAGCCCGGGATTCGAGCACAATTTGAGCATTGAGCAGGAGTAAGTATGTATTATTAATAGGCGACGGTGGGTTTTCGACGGCGCCGAATCCCGCCGGCTTCGGGGTTATGATATGCCAAGACGCGGGGATTCACAAGGCTTTGTGGACCATGCAGAAAAATCGGGAAACAGAGGCGAGGTGAAAGGGATCTTGAGCCGGGAGGCTGCACCTGCACTAGGAGTGAGTGGTGATAATGCGGGGTGTGGGCGTATTTCTGAGAGCAGAATGTCTGAGCAAGGTAAAGGTGAGAGTTTGGGAGAGGGATCGGCGGGTTATCTGCGAGTCAAGCGCTAAGAATCTGCGTTGAGGTTAAGGGTTGGAGTCCAGTTTGAGGCACTGTGCATAGGAACTCGCGAGCCCAGAATGAATTCCATGAGTGGTTGGTTGGCCCTCGAGCATGATGAGCTAGCCGAATTCGTCCTGAGCTGATGTGGTTGTATTGGAGGAGATCCTAATGGGCTTGGTTCGTCTGAGCAAGTCCGAATTTAGCGCCAGTGGGCTGGTTGTTATTCTTGGCTCAGCCCGCCGACGGGTCCAAGTAGTAATATGTATTGAAGATTGCTGAGAAGGATTGATATTTGAGGCGCGTGGTTATTTGCGACGAGGGGGGACAGGGTAAATAATGAAGATCTGGGAAGCTGGCTGCGTGTGCAACTCAGATTGTATGTGCGCGTCAAGAGTCAAGAGTCAAGAGTCGAGGTTCGGGGTCGCAATTGCAATCACGGCGGGCTGAGGTACTGTGGATGTAAACAAACGAAAGGATCGTATTATGAAGGAGGAAGACCCCAGAGTTATTCAATTCCAGCAGTAGTTGAAACTTGAGTGGCCTCCGGATGTTGAGCGCTGATGGAATTCGTCCCGAGCTGTGATTGTCTCGGAGGAGACTTTAGGTGCGTCAAGCAAAGCAAGTCCGAGACTGAATCTCCGCAGAGGAGGATAGCGAGACCCAGAGATAACGAGGACCCGGTTGGCTGAGCAATGGCTCAATGGTAGTACTCGCGGCTCCGTGAGAGGAAGCTCTATTTTCATGGGCGCTTCTCGGGCGCTTCTTCGGTTCACGTAAGATGAGGCTCGGAAGATTCCGTTTTTCTCTTTCAGCACTGTTCCTAGCGCCGGACCTCTTCCCATAGCAAAACGCGAACGCGACCTGGCGACATGGAAGCGCGACATGGAGGTTGAAAGGAAAAGGCAGTGCCACGCGTCGCGGCGTTACCATCAGTGATGCTTTCATCACACTCTCCAGCTTCACCCTCTCATCGTTTACTCGCACCTCCGAAATCATGGAAAGCTCGATCCGAGCACTCCTACGGCCGTCGGATACGGTCAAGGTCGTCCTCGAAGCACTCGTCGTCCCATCCGCAAACGACACCGATGCCCCTGATCCGCTCTCTCCGAGCCCAAGTCTGCTACGGAACAGGCGCGTTCTCGCCGTGGTGGCGCACAGCGATGGACCGAATACGCAGGAGGAGGGCAGGTGCGTCTCAGTTAAATCCGTTTCTGAGTGCTAGCTGATAACACTTTACACGCAGTGTATTCATCCTCAAGGCGAAACCCACCTCCGGGCGCGCATTCGACCAGACCGACATCCTCCGCGTCTTTCCGATATTCGGCGGCTTCTCGATCACCATGGCGCAGGTCCGGCGCGAGACGTGGCCCCTGCCTCTGACGGAGTCTTCGAGTTCTCCGGGTGCGTCAGTTGCTACGAGCGGGCAGAGTCGAGTCGCACTTATTCACGCTAAACGCAGGCCTTCTCAGCCTTACGATCAAGCAGGGCGACATCGAGGGCCTGGACCCACTGACGCTGCGCACGCAGCACGTCCAGACCCTGCGCGACTCCTCGCCAAGTGCAAGCGGCTGAAGGAGATTGCAGGTGCGTGTCTTTCCGTCAATGCCGACCCGACGCGTGAACGATCCCAGACGCGCCCCCGACTTCGGCCGCCCCGCCGCTCGCGACCTTCTCGTGGCTCGCCCCGTACACCTCGCGCAGCGCCCCCCTGCCTGCATGTGCGTCTGTCTTCCCTTGAAAATCAGCATGCCTCATTCTTATTCTCGTTCCCATTTATTCCTGCAGAAAACGGTGGCACGATCGATTCTAGTCAACTAGACTTTCCCAGTGGCAGCGGCACACCCCAAGCCACCTCGTTTGCGGAGCAGCGCACAGACGTCCTCCGGCGGTGGATATAAGACCCGCTGTGGACAAGGAGGAGACGAGCAAACGGAATATCTGGCATCGCTTGGTCGGCCTAACGCCGTGTCGAGGCCCTGCGCTTCTCGCTGCCGATGAGTGAGATCTTGCCGCTGGGGCATGGACGTGGGGGGCATGGACGGGTTACTTGGGTGGGTTATTATCCGTTTTCATGTTCTTTTCTTTCATATTCTTCACCCACAGCCAAACTCCCGCTAGAATACCAGAACATACCTGCGCACCCCCTCCAGTGTAGGAGCGTCGCGTGCGACCCTCTTTTCGTCGCCACGCAGTCTAGCAACCCGTGTATCGCCTCAGCGAGTCGAAACCTTTGGGTACTTGTGTATTCCATTTGGCTATTTCGTGTGGTGCTTTCATGCACATATTTTTTTCTTCCAATGGCCGCATGCGTTTGTCCCTGTGCCTATCGAGGTCGAGCGTGTTTATGACTCGCGATATGTGTTGCCATCTACATGTACCGGTGCTCTTGTGCCGACTGACAAGGCTTCCGCCTTGCACAGTCCATGTCCTCCGGCGTTTCTTGTCGCTTCGTTATCGCGTTGTCGGCAGACATCGATGCTGGGTGTACGGCGTCTTTTTTTTTTTTTTTGGTTCAAAGTTTATTCCCCTCTGTGTCTAGGACATATGGTAGGGATAAAACTAACTAGTGTTGTGTGCTGCAGGTAAATTTTGGGACTGTCGTAGGTGATGTGAATTCATCTAAACTTGGCGACACCGTCCAGGACGGGCGCGAAGCGGAAAGTCCGCTGGAGCACGCAAATGGTGCTGAGGTTGGCATGAGGTCATGAGGTAAGTAGGAATGCATGAAGTCAGGACAAGGTTTTGGGAATGTATCGGGAAACACGGCAGCGTGTCCCAAGAACAAGGGCTCCGTTCCGTATTAATAGATCAGCATCCGACGGGGATGAAAGCGACACCCGTAAGGGGGCCGTGTTGCGTGTGAGGAGGTCGGTATCTTTGCACATGAACGACATCTCTTTGATTTCGCCAACGACACCACTCGTCCGGAGCCAGGAGTCAACACCCTGAAGGGCCCACTCGTGGACGGTACAATCCGAGGAATCTGAGATGGGGCCAGACTGTGGGACAGCATGAATGACAACATTGTGCCAAGAGTCGCCGGCATCGACTCGGGGTGAATAGTGCTTCGGCATTCTGAGGGTGAGCCGGATGAAGTTCCACAACATGGGGGCCTGCTTCATAGCCTTTTCTGCAGTGAATTTCCCATCACGTAGGAATGCAAACGTCAGGTTTCCCTTCGCGGTCCAGCGAATGCTGGCGAGATGAAGATCACCTAGGAGTGACTTTGCCTTCTCTCTAATGTCAATGAAGAGGCGGGCAGTGGAGGGACGGGAAGCAGCAGAGACTGCTCGGGGAAGGTGATCCAGTCGGAAAATGAGGTCAGGACGCGTCTGCATTTTTGGGAGGTGCGGCGTCGGTGATACCACAGTGACAGCGGGTGGCTTGGCATCAGCCATCGTTATTTCGCCTCGGTCTTCTTCGGGTTTGGCAACGGGATCAGTGGCAGTGCCTGTCATAGTCTCTGCATACGTGGTAGGTGTCGTGGTCGAGGGCAGGGATGGGGGTGGGGGTGGTGTGGGGTCGGTGTCTGGGGTGTGGTGTGGTGCCAACACAGAGGCATGCCTGCACAGAGCCTGCAAGACCGCTATCATATGACCAGAGAGTGCTGGCGTGGTCGTGGTGTGGACATGGTCACGGATGATGGTTAACGCAGCAAGGGCGGAGTCCAGCGATGCTTCGAGGCGGAGATAGTGGACAGAGAGGGTGTCTGAGTGCAGCAGCAAGTCCCCCGCGAGTAGCTGGGGAGCCAGGAAAGTCGGGGGTGCCAGACCGTGAGTCGGCACCTTTTGGTCATGGTGGTTACTGCGTGAGAACATCGTACGGCGTCTCATGCGGGTGTTTTCCGGCGCTCTTTCTTTCTTTCCAATGCTTTCATCCTGGGAGTCCCTCCCGAGCTGGCGCCATACCCCCGTGGCTCTTCCGGACATACCCGCCCCCTTCCGGGTCCTTCACTCGTTTCTTTGGTCGTTGACTAAAAGCGGACGAAAGTGCGAGTATGTGGCCAGGGGAAACTCGCGCGAGCTGTGGGACATGGGAAATGCGACGGCGGAGAGGAGACACTCTTTGATCTCTTTCTTATACATCCCCCGTTCTGGTCTCGTTCTCGAGAGTACCCATCGGTTCTCTAGACCTCCTCGCATCCTCGAGCCTCGGGGCCCTCGCTCGGACTCCTGCCTATTATGGCCTTTGGTGGCTTGCTGCCATTGTTCGTTCTTCCAAGAGTACGAGACACACAAGGTCGCTGTCGGTAGATGTGGTAGTGCGGTGCGGTGTCGTTGTCGTGGTGTGGTACGGACCTGGCGTGGAGGATATGGATGTGGAGTGGGCGCGTCCTCCCTTCCTCTTTTCGAGGCGTCGCGGCGTTCCCCCTCATCGTCGACCCGTGGGGTCCGTTCTGCCCGTCCTCTCCTTGTTCTCGGAGCAGCGTAGCAGCAGCGGCGGTGGGGCAGTGGTACGGCGATGGTGGGGTGTGTTCTGAGCGCGTGCGAGTGCGGAGGAACGGCTTGGCTTGGACGCCCGGGGCTACGAGACCGTGTCCGGGGTCATTATGGTCTCGAACGCTGGGGTTTATTCACTCTTGAGGGCGGACTGGAGTGTGCGTGCTCGGTGTCGTGCTCGTGCTCGGTGTCGTGCTCGTGCTCGGTGTCGTACTCGTGCTCAGCGTCGTGCTCGTGCTCGTCGTAGCGTTAATGGCGGAGTGAAGCGAGCACATGTGCTAGATGCCACCACACTCGCTCTCCTCTCCTTCTCGTGCCCGCGTCCTCGCTCAGGGCATCCAATCAATCGTTCTCGGCCGCCCGCTCCGCCGTCTTCCTTTTCTCGGCGTCGTCTCGCTGATCCTCTTTGCGATTATCTTCTCTCTCCTTCTTGTCTCCTTCCTCCGCTAACTACCGTCCTTCCTTTCCATAGGCACGAGTATGTTCGCGTTCGGTCTGTCTCCACTCCACACCTCGACTCTCGTTTCACTCTCGACACGGCGTCACGTCTAAATCTTCACTTGGCGCTCCCTCGGATCCATGCCAGAGTATGGTACGATGCGGGTGGACAAAACGCGCCCCTGCACGCCAAGGCTACGCTGCGGCCCAGTATGGGCTCGGGGTGCGCGTGGCCCAGCTGCACCGCCGACCGGCGCGTGTCGTGCTGGTGCTCTTCGTAGGCGTTGATGGCGGAGTGGAGCGAGTACGTGTGCGAGGCGTGTGCCACTGCCCGTCGCGCTCGTGAAGTGGCTCTGCTTCTTGCTTCTCGTGCTGTGCTCGTATCGCGGAGCAGAGTGGACGAGTGGGTCAAGGTTTTGCGTGTGGGTCTGGGTGTGGTGTGGACGAGGGAGAGTGCGGGTGGAGCGAGACGCCTTCACCGTCTTGAACTCGAGGCTACCTCGAGGTTACGTGATCCAGGATATGTCGTCAATGACCCAGTCGAGCTCCTGTCACTCGCCAATTACCGTGTGCTTGGGGCTTCATCGATAGCAATGTGTCCCTTCACTATCTGCAGAATGCTATACGTATTTGTGTGTCACCGATTAGGCTTCCGTGATATGGTGGCCTTCGAGATGCCCGAAATCAAGGCAACAATCGCAACCATTATGCTTGTCAACCGTCATGCCGAGCGTACCTACATCGATCGTCACGCAAAACTGTGCACAGATTCCGCACTTTTGTGGCTCGCATCTACCACCTCAGATGCCTCTGCTAAAATCATCCTAGTCGAGGCTCTGGGTACCATGACTGCCTTGCCAAATACCAGACCACTTCGTTCTCTCTTCAGGCAGCATTGGAGCAACATTATCTTTCTCGATAATCAGTCAGGTACTCCTGATGACGAAATCTGGCTGGGGCGACTAATATGCTCCACGGTGTCCCAGTTGCGTCCTTTGACATCCATCATGCTCGACCACCTACCCGATAGACCAATCTGGGTCCAAGACCGTGCCTTGATTGTGGCCATTGCGGCTTGCTGTCACACTCCCGGATTTCACTGGCGAACCAACCATCAAGTTGACCTTCCCCCATGCGACGCTTTCGCCTTTGTCCTGGAGCATAACATCGAGTTTGAGAAACTCATTGCACCGGTGTGGATGTGGTTGGCAATTTGTGTTCAGGCTATACCTGGCATTGAAGGAGCATCCGATGTGAGGAGGCTGCCATCCTTGGTTGCTACTGAGGGGTCCTATAACACGCCTTCCACGCGCAGCGTGATGTTGGCTTGGCTCAACCAACATATGCACCCTGCTCTACTTGTAGCGGTGAACCAGAAAACTGGAGTTTGCCGGAGAAGTCTAATAGCCGATGCGCCCCAGTATCATTGGCCATGTTTATTTCAGTGATTTGCAACGGTCGATTATTCGACAGTTGGTCCAGGGTAGTGTCTTTGGCGCTCATGTCTCCTCCAGATAACCTCCTCGCGGATCCCCAGCATCATCCCGTGTCTCCCACTTCATATACATCTTACCCGGCACTTCTGCCGTCCCACTATTCTCTTTCACCGTTGACACGGAGACCTTCCGCTGTGCCGCTAGAAGGCCCCGGCTTGAATCTATTCATTCCTACCCTCCTTCTGCGGGGAGTCCCTCCTCTGCACAGGGAAACGAGTCGCCAGGAGGTCCCCTCTCGCATCTCCCCGGTTCACGCGAATTGTCCGACCAATCTTCGGGCCCACCTGATCCCAATCTCCTTGCCTTGTCGCAAGCTTGAACTTGGGGCACCTCCAAAGTCCCAGCTTGGGTTCTCCATGAGATATGGCATGCGATCTCTAGAATTCTGTGCCTCCGAGCCTCCTTATTTACGAATGTAACGTGCTATCTCGTGCACGAATCAAATGGCAACTCAACCCTCAGTTCTTTATTGTACTGTGCAGTACACGGTGACAAGATCCAGCCATTCTGTAAGCCGATACGAGGTGCAAACATTCCAACCCGGTATTGCCCTAATCAAGCCACCGGGTCTTCAAGGAAATGCTCACTTTGAGTAGAACTCGAAGACGCGATTGGTCTATGTATGCTGTTTGGTCCCGAGCGTTTCAAGTAGGACCCCGGAACGATGCCCGAGATCCCCGATCTTCAACCAGTCAGGTAAGTCGAGGTGTTGAGGCCGGGCGGGTTAGTAATATTCGAACAAATTAGAACCCATCTGTGGAGGCATTGTATGCATACTTGTCAGAACGTGCCTGAGCGTATGGGTTTAGAGCCTTTCTCCAGCAAAAAACAAGTTATCCATCAGCCACAAAGAAGGGAATAAAACATGCTGATCGGACTGAGATAATCGGCGAAGGTGCGGACTATTACCCACAGATATTCCGGAGCACGGTGTTGCATAAGTAGCCGAAAGGATTCCTATGGAATTTTGTTAAACTTGTCGATGTTGAACCCTATCTCGTCCGACGTCGCACGTACTTGATTGATATTCACTAGCACAAATTTCAGCCAGTGCGAATGTAACAAATTCGGTAATACTCCTTCATGCTTTCACTGGGATTGTGCAATGAACCCACAAGGTCCATTTAATTACCTCTGAATCCGAACGAAGTTGAAGATGCCACTGCCGCCATCGACAAAGGCCTTGTGAAGATGTGTTCGCACAGCCCCGGGAAGATTTGTATATTCACGCTTGACACAGGGAATCAACCTGCATAAATTGCGAATGACGAAAAAAAGTTACTGGTGCGTGCGTTTGGTGGGATTTGAGCCCAATATCTTCATTGGTACCGAAACATATCTCACAGTTACGTCAAGCCTATTTAACGTTCCACGTAATCAATATGCAGTAGCACTTCCTTGAGTACTTTCAGCCAATCAAAACGAGGGGTAAAAAAGGCAACACAGTCACATTCATGCGTTCGGTGGGAATCGAACCCACAGACTCTTCCAAATCCGCTAGCGACAACCTACAGGTTAAACATGATCTGCCGGGATCTACAAAGGCCTTTGAATTGTTGGGTTGGTTCCGAATGTGAACCACAATTTTATAAGGTACCCAGATTCATTCTTGGGTTGCGTACGCAACAATATTAATCTGGTCATAATTACTTGGGACTTTTCGAGGTTCAATAATTGCTGAAACCCACTTCTGCCATGCCCGCACAGTACATAAATTCCTGGAACCCAGGTGGCAAATGAATCAAGGGCTTGAGCCATACCTTCGGCGGGATTCAAACCTACAAACTCTTCGGGCTAAGCCATCTTGCCGCACGAGTAGAAGATGATCTACCGCGATCTACGAAGGCCTTGTAGCAGTGTGTCCTGGACTACAATATATTGGGTACGGAGGAGCATACCTGGGCGAGATACTTATACATCGATTCCCGCGGTTTTACATATTATTATTTATGCGTTTCAGATTTTGAATGTTTGGTCCTTCTCTTGAAAATTGATTGGGTACATATCAGCATACCTGGGCGAGATGCTACGTATGTCGATTTTCCAGAGGAGGCATGAAAAGTGGCGCTTTACATTATTTATGGGTATTTTTCGGTCCTTCTTTTGAAAATTGAAATGCACTGGCCCAAACCACATTCGTTGAGCCCAGGTAAAAAATCTCGGACTCTGCCGGATCATGTTTTTCAATGGGACTCAAACGGAGGATCAAATTTTCTGGATGGGGTGAAGAAGATCTGCCACGGTCTACAAAGGCTTTTGAGTAGAAATTGAAGCGAGAGGGGGGCTCAGAGAGAAACATGGCGTAGGTCTTTTCCAGATCCGTGTGGGGGCTGCATCAGGAAAAAGCCAAATTGCTATGGGCTGCCACATAGATCTGCATAGACACCATAGACACCATAGACACCATAGTGTCTATGAGTGTCTATGTGGGTCTATGTACACTAACTCAGCAAAAGAAATGTCACATGGTTTTTCCGTCATTTCTGGGCCGAACCACCCCAAATAAAATGTTGGCATAACCTTCCATCGATTTCATGATGATATGCACAATTTAACCCATAACATCCTCACTTCATTCTCTCAGAATAAAATATTTGGGCATTTTCTGAAAAATTGAGTTTGTGGAATCATCTTGTATGCATGAGTGGCATATAAAGTCTCAAAGTACTTGAAAAATGAACCTTATTCGTGGTTTTGTTTGTCAGAATTCATAGGGTTTTGAGCGAGTAATGAGCCATTCAAGTTGGCAATTTTTAGCATTTTTGGCCATTTTTCACCATGTAACATTTCTTTTGCCGAGTTAGTGTAACTGCCCATAGAGCCCATAGCAATTCAGTTTTTCCTGATGTGCAGAGCCACATCTGCGCTGTTTTTCCTTTACTTTCACTGCTTTTGTCCATTTGTACCGCTTTTATAGTGTGGGAGGTATTTTCCTTTTCTGGACGACGTGGATATGTCACGGTGCTGCTCGTCTTGTGTCCTCCGCATTTTGCTTATGTTTGCCTCCCGGCCTCAAGTTTGTCGATTCGGCTATGTATTGACACAAGCAGACTACAATCACTGTTTTTCTACTGTTTTTCACAGCCTCACCATGGTGGTGCTAAGCGAAGCTGGAGAATGGCTCGGTAGTGTGGGCTTGATCTGGACATAGATGTGGATGTGTTTGCGGAAGTGGAGGCTATTTTACAGTGATCCCTTCCCTTTGGCCTCCATTTGTTTTCAACCGGCCTCACTGTTCTCCCTCACCGAGCCTGTGCGTGGGTCTGTGCTCTGCGTGTCCTCGCCCTGTGCTTGTGCTCTTGTGTTCCGGGAGGGGCAGAGCCGGAGCAGCAGTGGGGCACAGGTATGGTGGTGATGGTGGGAGTGTAGGCGGTGGAGCGGAGCTAGCGTGGATGCGGATACATCATGTTTGGGCATGGGTGCGGAGGAATGGAATGCCCGCCTCTGATGCCCGAGGCTCTGCTATGGCGCTTTCACGGGCCTGGTCTCGGGCGCCTGTGCTCTCTCTCGAGTGCCTCTTTCTGCGTCGGGTCTGCTGTGAGCAATAGCGACCGATGGCAGTAGTGGTGTCGTGCTCGGCGTTTCGTGATCGTGCTCATTGTAGTGTCGATGCTGGTGGAGCGAGTCAGTAAATGTGCGAGGTGTGAAATTGCTGTGCCTCTCTGCGTCTCGAGCCTACATCCAGGTCCAGAGCGACATTGGTGGCCACTAGCAGGCATCTATTCGGTTTTGCTCGCCTTCATTCATGCTTTCTTTTCTTTTTCTCCACCTTGTCTTGTCTCCTTCCTCCACTAACAGACACTCTTTTGCTAGGCACGTCTGTGCAGTCCACTCCACATATGTTTCATCTTCTTTTACCTCCTCTGTCTGGTCTGCCCTAACCTGCTCTCTCTCCGGATCTTTGCGTATGCGCATGCTGCCGCCTACCGCCTGTCTTGCGGTAGGCAACTATCCCCTCCTTGTCCCCTTCCTCCACTCACTAATACTCTTTTGCCAGGCACATCTGCGCTCACATTCAGTCTGAGTCTACTCTACGCTTCGACTCGGTGCTCTGAGCTCTCGACACTGCTCAGTCTGTTCTTCATTCTCCATTCAAAAGTGCATGTGCATGTCTGTCCATCCGCACATACCACTGTGTTGTATAGCCAGCATGCCGAGAGTCTTCCAGTCCTCGGGCCTGGAGACTGGATTATGGCCCCCCCACTTAATGATTTTGCGCTTCGGTCCCTGCGCCTTTCCCTTTCTACTCCTCCCCCTCCTCCTCTAGGTGAGCACTTTCGCGAAATCGCCGCAGAACTCTTGCCTGTAATGATGGGGGGCAGTGTAGCACTGCCCTGAGGTGCTGCCAACAGCCAACATTTGATGGCCGCTCGCAGCCGCTCTGGCAGCCGCACTGAAGCTGTTCACAAACAAGCCCCAAATATTGTGCTTTGCCATCTTCCCATCCCACCTAACAATCCGTCATGGCTCCATCAATGCGGAGGTAGTACCTTATATTTACAGCTAATTACAGTACCGAAGGCTCGGATCAAAAATCTCTGTTTTCAATGAATTCCCAATATCTCAGTCAGTTCTTCACCAATTCACATGAAAACTATACAGATCTGCTCAGCTAATTCATACGCAATTAGTGATAGAAAGAAATCCATGAAAATATTATGTATTTGGAATTTTCTGGTTTTGGGCTGTTTTCACACCAAAAGCTATCTAGCATTTCGAGAACATGTCCCAGTGGTCTGATATATTGGGACGGACAACATGTATAACTGAGGGAATTAGTGATAGAGCCAGAAATATATGAGATTCCTCAATAAATACAATGCTCACGGTATCTTTCAAGGCCAAAACTGGTGAATGTATCTGAAGGAGCTGCAGGGACTGTAAAGTGATTTATCCCCATTTCTGGCTCTATCACTAATTTCTTCTAGTTATACATGTTGTCCTTCCTCAAATATTTGGCCACTGGGGCATGTTTTCAGCATGCTAGATGGCTTTTGGTGTGAAAACAGCCCAAAACCAGAAATTTCCAAATACATAATATTTTCATGGATTTCTTTCTACCACTAATTGTGTATGAATTAGCTGAGTAGATCTGTATAGTTTTCATGTGAATTGGTGAAGGACTGACTGAGATATTGGGAATTCCTTGAAACCATCCCAAAAGAGAGATTTTTGATCTGCAACTTTGGTACTGCAATTAGCTGTAATGGATGAAGTAAGTCTCAGACGGGCACTTTGATAGTGAATGGCTGTATTATATACCTAATAGACGAAGTAAGTCTAATACAGGAGTGAGTAAGAAGAATAAATAAAGTAAGAGAATGCTCGTACCTCAGACTGGCACTTTGATAGTGAACGACTGAGGTACGAGTCCTAGCAATGAGCCTTATAGAGGTATGTAGGAGTGATCAGTAGTGCGGATTATACTGAAATGGTAGAAGTAGGTGAAATATAATATGTAGGGTGCATAACGGTGTTTACGAGAGACAATAGCCTCCCGGCTATATGGCCAGCCAAGCCATTACTTCAACAATATTCAAACTAGTTTCACCAACTATGTGTCCTGTTTGCCTCAACGGATATTCACATTTCTGGCCTACACTGCTTGGGCGCCTACCTCAGGTTCAATGCTCGACCACACCATTTATTTTCAACACCATCATTTTTTTTGTCACAATCCCGCAGCCGTTTTATACATTCTTGTCAGACCCGTGGCCCTCATCCGGGACACACATACTTATGGTGTTGAGCAGTTTTATTCCATGCCATAGTCATGTAAGCTTGCGCTGGTCCTCCAATGCTTGGCAACACTGGCCTGCACCTTTCACATTTGGCATATGTAGAGTACATAGAGTCAATTAATTTGTGAATTCTTGCGAGTGGGCCGGGACTTGGAAACACGGCCCACCCACGGACCTTCCTTATTGGGACATCACGTTTTGCTTCGGCCATCATGGCAGATATTATGTGCGCAAGTCCTCAAATCATGGGTCGGAAGGGAACATTGTAAAGATTTAGAGTTTGAGCAGCAGTGAAATTGTAGCAAGAAGTCATTAATATCATTGATAAAGGTACCATTCTGCTCTAAGTACTTTAAGCATGGTAATGAGTGGCAAAATTACAAGTGTGGCACGACAAGGTGGATCGGCCAAGCTGGCACACAACCCATGCGCACTAAAGATGATGATAAAAGCAGCCCAGCGTGTCGAGGGATCCGCCTGGCGTGTGGACAACGTCCAGGGAATGAGGAGTGGCAACTGCCAGAAGCCCGGCTGGGTGGCAATTGCTTTCGGGTGGCAATCCAACAACGGTGATCGAGGAATCAAGGAATCAAGTGTTATATCTGTCCGCCTTTCGAATTGTGTTGTTGATACCATGGAGAAGTATCAAGTGGGGAATCGCGAAGGGGAGGTGGATGTGGTTGTGGTCAAAGGAGGCGTTTTCGGATGTGTTATTGTTCGCCATGCCGCATGATGGCCGGAGCAACACGTGAGGTCTCAATTAGGCAGGTCCGTGGGTTGGCCTACCTTCCCCGAGACTTGCGCTACTCACGAGCTCACTATCGGCATTGCCGGCATTGATTCATACACCAAAATCAAATTTGTTGGCTGTGCCGCACCGCCGCCCATCAAATTACCATACACTGCGTTCCATGGCCTGATCGACACATGTGTGCGGACCTAATGCCGACCCACGTCTGCACCGGATCGGCACGTGTCCACACACGTGTGTCGATCAGGCCACGGAACGCAGTGATATATGGTATAGGGGTTGCGGCGCTTTGGAAACAAGTGTCCGTGAGTGCCACTGTCAAGACTGCACGCTCTGCCTGGCTTTCTCGGTCACCGTGCGCGGGTGAGCACTCGAGGAGGAGCGACTCCGCTCGCTCCCGTGTTCTTGCGTTCTCAGGCAGTAGCGCAGCGGTGGTGCGGGGAGGGCCGGAGGATTGCGCGCATGTGGTATGGATGAAGGAGGGAAGAGCGGTGCGGTGCGGTGCAGAGCGGAGGGGGGGAGTGTGCGTTTGGTGTGGACGAAGCGAGGAAGGGATGGTGGGTAGTCTCTGTAACAGAACTGATATACAGATGACGATCAAGATGTATCTGTATATGGTCTGTTAGTAATCACGGGTCACTTGTTGGCGGACCGACAGATTGCGTAAAAGCGACCAATCACTATTTTGCGGTCTTGTTCTGGGACGCCTTCTGGGGCAATAATTCCACAAATATTTGAGCTTATAGAAGGTCTTCTAATGAGCAAAATATTCCCTTACAACTAAGCAAGAGGTGCAGCCATTATAATGATATGAGATGACTTTGTTTGCATGGTATTATCTAAGTAGTTTTTGGGTTGATTCTGGCTGGAAGGATTAGGGCAGTGAAACACTTCATTCTTGCTGGAAGATCTCTTCAATTTTACCTCATTAACACGAATAAATATTCCAAGATATTCACTGTGTGTATTCATTGCGATACAAAGGAAAGGATGTCCGTAGGTACAGCCACCCTTTTACGTAATTTGACGGTCTGCCAACAAGAGCCCCGTGTTTACTATCAGACTAGATGGCGGGCGGAAATGAGTGGTGCGGAGGATCAGGTCGCCGTCTTGGCTTCATAGTCTTGTTACGGCGGTGCAGGAGCCTCGTTGCTCGAGCTTCTCCTGGTCGAGCCCGTGTCTCTCGAATTGAGAGCTGTCGTCGACGGAGGTCGAGGTGGGGCAAGTGCTGTGCCGTGCGTCGGCCAGTGCATGCCGTATACCCCAAGCTTCATGGACAGCTTCGCTGTTGCAAGTAGCGGGAGAGAGCTGTAAAGGAGTGCCTAAGCACCCCCCGAGTCCTCCTCGTTCCCCTTTCAATGTCAGATTTTTTTTCTTTCCTTGTCTGTTTTCTCGAGTACTTATGTATTCTTATTTCCCTCTGTGCCGGCGTCAGTAGAGTATCCAGTTGAATGTCGAAAAGTGACAAGAAAAACACTCTCGCCATGCGCACTCGCAAAGACCCTGCGCGATTAACCGTGGTCACTGCAAGGACGAGCTCGCCCATCGAAAAAGGTTCCGGCATTCTCCGGTCCAGGCGTACGGCATTTCCCGGCTCCCTCTCGCTTCCTCCCATCATCTGGCGCTCAAGGACGTCGACAGCAGCACGTAGAGGCTGCCGAGTCGGGCTACAGGTCTTCGGTACTACACGGCGGATGCTTTGTCCCGGCTTGATGGAAGCGTCATGACACTTTACCAATTGGAATTCCTTGAAATTGGTTTTCGAGGTCGAATTTTGGCCGTTTCCTTTCAGACTTCGGCGCCAAGATTTGTCAGACTTTTTGAGAAGGTCCAACACAAGATCCAAGCTTCAGTCGTGCGCGGGCCCTTTGCTCCTGCTCCAATCTCATAATCTTGTGGCCAGATTAGTTTCGAAAGTTATAATTATAATATTGAGCTGATATTTGTTAGGGACCGCCATAGATCTTTTCCCACCCACAGCTTTGTTCCCGTTGTGCACAGCTTTGCAGATATATACATATAGCGCGATGGAGCCTTGCTTTCTTCCCTCACTTCCTCAGCTCCGCGGTGAAGGTTATGGCTCTGGAGTTGCCGGGGAATCCAGCGACTGCAGTAGTGGCTTCAAGGTACAATGCTTACGCCCGTGGAGTATATCTCTCTGAAGTAATTGTTTGCAGCTCACAGCTGTTTCAGAACGCCGCGAATTTTGAAATTCGTGGCGGGCAATACGTCCTGGGGGACATACATAATCACCACACAGGCGTAAGTGTCGCCATCGCCATCTTCTCACCTCCCAACTCGTGTTCCAGCCCAGTCCTCTTCCCAGTGCTTCCCTACCTTCGAATGAACTGGATGAAGAGTTTTCGGAAAGCGAGGTGTATTGCACCCAGATGCTTCGCCGGAAACGCGGATTCCCTCTCTATGAACCGGCCCCGCAAATGAACCTCCCTGCTGCGTATCGAATACATGGTGTCTCGATCGGCGATGTGGGTAGTGTCACGCCAGAAGGAGTGTTTGATTTTTTTTTCAACATCTTCCTTCCTCCCGAGCACGCTATCAACGGACATCGGACCCCAGACGACTTTTTTCCCATGCCTCCTTATGAACCTGTCGACATATTTGACCTCGATTTTCTCCCGGGAAACCATGTCTCGACCACCACTGTTCAAAGGCTGGCTCTAGATGCCACATCTGAGTAAGTGGTGTCCTACGCACGCGGCAGCACTCACATATCCCCTCTCACTGTACACAGAGAATTTCCCGGCGGCGATTTTCTTTTCAACTGTGATGGCACAAAAGGCGCCGTTCTCGTCCTTCCTTATGGTGCCCAGCTCAAGAAGCTCCGAAATGTGGAAAACATCCGAACATATGTCACTGAACACGCCGTTAGCTGGTACCAATATATTAATGGCCCGAGAGGTCGAGGACTCACCAACGGAGAGCTCTATGTCGTCACTGGCTGCGAGAAGGCGCGGTCCTGGGGAATGTCATCTTACTATGCGAACAACGAGGGGTTCGAGCTTGCCTTCAAGCCGACCGATGGTATCCGATATCGTTGGAGCGTCACCCCAGGCAGGAAAGATCCCTCCCAGAAAAAAAGCTATAATTGCCCGGCACTTGCGAATCATGAACCCCTCAACCATACCACTTTCATACATGGATTGTCCATTTCCATTGGGACTGGGCTCTGGAACAGGTTGTTCCGCACTGTGACTGTAGAAACCTCATCCATCACAGATTTTTACTTGCGATTGAACGGAACGGGTGGTCCCTCTACTGCCGGTTCTCAAGGATCGTCGCTCTCGTGGTCTTGGAATTTCTTCGGCGGTGGCGGCGCAACCAAACGCTACGCCGGTCAGCATGAGGACGTCATTTTAACTGATGTTCCTCTCGATTCCGGCCAGGTTCCGCCTTTGCAGTATTGTCGAGTGTTCTCCGCTGACGTATTCCTAGGTATGGAATCCTGCCAAATTGATCAATGAATACATTCTGCACAAGGTATTTCTGGACACGTTTTCAACACCTTTTGCTCTCCGAATTTCTGAAACGTTAACAGGCCCCAAACGCGACCGTTGTCATGTCGCACGACGATGATTGGTCTTGCATTCTCGGAGATGTGGGTCGTCCTCCATTACGTTTCCATTCCAATGCACTGATCCCGTGTTAGCATCCCGAAATCACAAACCCAACAGATTTCCTCCGATGCATTGATGAGCAGTATGCCATCGCGAAGGTAAATGGTAAGCGGTGGAATTCCGCTTCATTTACCGTTGCTTATCGCAAACCCAGGTGCAACATTTCTTGTACCAAAGTCAAGTTCATCCACGGTATTCGAGGACGACGCGGCGCGCAGGAGTAATGACCTCGCTAAGTACCCCGCTGCACACTACGGTCCGCACCGGTACGCGTCCCGGAGCCCCGCCGCCCGCTTTCAGGACCACTTCGATTATTTGATCCCTCACGGCCTGCCAGCTATGTCTGTCGGGATGTCGCGAATCGACACACAATTCACACGACGTGACGCTCCACTCACAGACAACCAGCTCCTTCCCGCGAGTTCTGTAGATGATAATGTGGATTCAGAGACGTGGTTTCCCACCCAGCCCGCCAAACCCCTCAAATCGCGCCGAGAAAAGCCTCGCATTGAACTGGCGCCTGATCAGCCCCCTACGACCCAGGGTAAGCCCAGAGCCCGAGTCTATGTCGCGTGCATCCAGTGGTGCGCACCAGGAAATTTTTCATATCCTTTTTTTTCTTACCAATTTTGCTTCAGTCGGACGCGCAAAATCCGCTGTGATGGCGCTAAGCCCGTTTGTCACAATTGCGGTAAACGTGCCAGCGGCAGCACCGAATGCAATTACCACCCGTTGCCCAAACGGCAGGGACCCGACAGGACGCCCGGCGCATGTCAGCGTGTCGCTCGAAGGGAGGGTGGCCCTCGGACCAGACGCCGAACCTCCTCGCCGGATATTCAGGACTACATTCCGAATGAAAACGAGCAGCCTCGTCACCCATTTTCTTTCCCGTCTCCGACGTCCTCTAGCGAACACTCCCACTTCCCCGAGGAATATGACATGTCCCCGGAGGAAACTCGCCTGTCTCCGCACGAAACCCACCTCAATCCCCCTTCCCCGGGGACCTGCGCCTGCCATGGTTTACCCCAATGTCCATCGCCTCCGAGCACTGGTGTTCTCGAAAATCAGGTGGGTAATTGCGCTCCACCATGCTTTATAGGTGTTGCTGATTTAACCTAGATTTCGGTTCCTTTAAATAACAACTCTTTGAACATCTTGTTGGTCTCGCCTCTTGAAGTACCGGTTTCCCGCGCCTTTATTACCGACTACGAAGAAAGCGATGATAATTATCAAACAAAAAAATCAAATAATTCGACGGTCATGACGATCGTCGGCCAACCAACACTCGACTTTTCCCGCGAAACATGGTGGGACAGCCTGTTATCACTTTACTTGTCCCCGACCTCTACACGGCTAGAATCCATTTCCTCCTCTGAACGAAGTCTTGCGACACAAAACATATCAGCCGATCTGCGGTTCCTCTTTCGTGTCTCCAGTTACTGGTTTTCCTTCCTCCACATCCCCACCTTCTTTTCCAACTTCCATGACCCCTCCAAACGAGACCTCGTCCAGCCTAGCCTCATTTTATCAGCCCTGGCCTTGGGCGTTTTCTTCCAAAGTTCCGAGATCGGCATGGGACAACGGGGACGAGAGCGCGCACTCAGATTTAGAGAAGAGGTTCGCAAGCTCTTTCGTTTGATCCAATAAAACTGAGCTAATTTGCGATGTTATCACTGCCAGGCGCAGAGCGCTTTGGAAGCAAGTCTGAATGCCGGATGGGTGGACGACACCCTAGCCCAGGCGGCATGGGTAAGCACATGTCCTTGCGTCTGATATTGTTCACTGACGGACGGCGGCCACGGCGGCCTTGCAGATTCTGGCCATGTTTGAGATCTGCGCCAATCCCAATCACACGAGTGAGCGGTCATCGTCCGCGATGGTCACACTCGACTCTATTATCCGCTCTCTATCCTTAACAATGGTCGATGTCAGCGAGCTGTCTATTTCAACCTTCTCGCCTGGTAAAGTCCCAGCCGTGGCAGACAGTCCGACGCACATGGGATATGGCCCCCAGCATCACAATTGTCCTTATTCCTCGGCATTGCCGGTGTCCGTGGATCGGGGGTGTTCCTGCACTTCGCTAACACTGGAGAAGCACTGGCCGGAAGCCCTCGAGCACACGCCGCTTTGGGCGCAGACTCCTGCGTGGAACCCGTCTTGGTCTGACAGTGAAATCAGAAAGGAGTCGATCCGTAGACTGTGCTGGAGTTCCATCGTCCTTGCCGCAGGGCACAGTTCTTATTCTTCCGCCACCGGTGCACATACCGTTAATTTATTCATCGCCGATCCGTCCAACGTGAGCGATCTCTCGCAGCTGCTGATCCCCAAATTCTTATCGTTTCTATTCCGACAGTATGCGCTTCTATTTTCCGGCGAAGCGATGGTGCATTCGGCGGCTTTGGTTCATCCCCCCTCGACTAAAGACACGATCTGGGCCTTGTATGACCGCGCGTTCCTCCTCTGGCACGCCTGTATCAAGATGCGGAACGACAACTCGGCTCCTGTAACCGACAAAGGCCAGTTTGCGATCAAAGCTTGGCTCGAGGCAGACGGTATCGAGGAGACTTTGAATAAGCATACGTGTGGGATCGAGAAGGCGTTCATTTTCTTAGGCCGGGAATATATCTTCAAGTGAGTCACCATGAATGACCTTGGGGACTTTTAATTATGAACTAATGGTAACCCTCTTCAGCACCCGTATGTGTGTCACGTATGAGTTCCAGCGCTTTGTGCCTTTGGTCTCGGCGTACGTTTCGTCTACCCTTCACTTACGCATGCTGACTTGATTCATATTCAGCAATGTCAACGGGCTGTTCCATCGAGGCAAGGCGGAGGAGTGGCGTATGTTCCCCCCTCTGCCTTTCGTTTCATGTGCTGACAATTGGATCAGTGAGCCACCAAAGCACTGTAGCGCAGCAATTCATGCGTGGATTGCATATTGTCACGGGCAATTCCAACAACAACTTGTCTCGGCGACCCTTTTTTGTATTTTGGTTCATGGGCCAAGTGTCCAGGTACGTAATTCAGACCTGCGCCTTGGACTTTTCTAAACATTGCTACAGGGCACTCACTTTGTGGCAATGTGACAACTCAATGACCATCGCACTCGACGTGTGCAAAACTCTTTTGCCGCCCATCGACTATCTGACTGCGTTGTGGCCATGTGCAGGTAGCTCACATTGTCCATTCTAAAACCTCAATATACTCATTTCGTTCCCCAGAGCAACGCTATCGATATTATTCTCTGCGAGAACGTCTTCTCGAAGCCTGCAAGTTTGCCGGAATTCCCCTTCCCCCTCCATTAAATTTGACCTTGCCTGCGTCTGAATTTATGTAGCTTTTCTACGTTTCGTGTCCGGTTTTTGATCTGTAAACCACCCTTGGTGTTTTTATTTGGAATTCAATTACTCAATGAGCAAAGTGAAATTGGCGCCACTGCCGCCCCTTTGCCGCTCTTGACGCCAGTGGCGGCAGTGGGGGCGGGAGTGGTAAATTTCCCAGGCCTATTTCTCATGTAATATTGTACGTAGTGTAATGCACTGAATTGTGGTGTATGAAGGCTGGACTTAAGGTCAGATTTGAAGCCCAAATGAAGCCCAAACCTGTGTTTTGACTTGAATTTCTCACCAAAGGGCGGCAGGGGGGCGGTGGTGCCACTTCACCTCAGGGACGCCTTTTTATTACAACAGAACCTCTTAGGTAGGTTCTTTTGCAAACAGAAACCTACCTAAGAGGTCCTGACCCAGTGGCGGTAGGCAGCGTCAAGGGCTTCGATTATGTCATTTCCTTCCTTGTCCGTCGCGCACGTCGCCTATACTCGCCTGCCGCCGCTATCGGCATTTTCCGGGATATTCCCACCCTACTTATTTGGCCTGCTTCTAAAATCCACGTGAAATCTTTCTAATAATATGTCTGCTTGGAACCTGGTACACTTCTGTTGGAATTCCAGCCAATATGGAGTCATTCAGCCACCTCCTTTCTCCAACTGTCGGCAGCACCTCCACCACCCTGCAGCTAGGTTACGGCTTGTTCCAACCGTAAATGGTTTATTAGTATTCCCAGAGCTTGAATTGTTGCTGATCTGTGGACGCCTCCGCCTCCGTCGCCGTTTCCCAATTTGAAGGGCACCTAGTGGGTCTCTTGGTGACTTTCCTTACTACTCCACTGCAAATCATCTGTCTGCAACTCTGCTGCAATCAAAAATTGCATCCTATCTGTCGACGCCTCCGCCTCCAGCTCTGCTGCATTATTTTTAACCTATTGACTCCCTGCAGCTGCCTTCCGAAGTCGTTCTCAATTATGAAAGTTCCTGCTTGGCATGCCAGTTGAACTATAAGCTTCGACTATCTCTGAGCTCTGGAGCCCGTGGCCTCCACCTCTCTTGTATGCACTATTTTAAATTTCTATTTGGCTGCTGGCATCCAGGCCTTTCCTTCCTTGTTTTACATTTGTACCCCAACGTACCCCATACAGCGACCCGCCGTGCCCGCCTGCGCAAGTACTAGCTAGCGCACCGACATCCCACACCTACAGAAGGAGAGTCAGCACGAGGTCAGGTACACGAGATTGGATGGGAAGGGTGTGCATTTGAAATGTGGATAAGAGAGAGCGATATCGAGGAGAATGACGCCATGGAAACTATATTATTTGACCTTGAATTGCACCGGATCTGGTCACAATAAATGTTTATGCTGTTTGTCTCAGGTCTGCCTCTGTTCACCTCCCCACCCTCCTCAAAATTGTGTAATACTCTACTCTTCTGGACATTATGTGCAATAAAGCTTGGAGCCCACGTTGTTGTCCATGTTCTTGGGGGTTTGATATGTCCGCACTCACAGAGATCGAGATTTGGGGGAGCTATGTTCAACTCCAATGATGTGGTCCTAATTTGGAGGAAGGTAACAAACTTTCAGCAGTGTTCAAATTGAGAGAATGGGTGAATGAGCCAAAATTGTGTGAGAGACGGCCAAATGGGTGGCGCTGCTTGGCCTACTTTGGTCTCCTTCACGCATGATGCTGACCTTGTACCTGTAGGAATTATCCAACACAGATTCACTAATGCTTTTAGCGAACGAAATACCATGATTAGACAAACTGGAAGTAACTCTGGGGCTCACTTCATGAGAATGTCCAATTTCGAGGTTTTCCCCCACAAGTGCCTGATCTCGCGGTCTGAATATATGACAATCACTCATTGAATACTACTATTAGAGGCCATTTGGAAGCCATTCAGAATGTAAATGAAGGCTTGTTACAATTGGAAATTTTGACGAGGTTCTGAGATCTGACTCATTCCACTATGGAACTTGGTTCAATTCGGTCGATAGTCCTGAACGCCAATTTTACCTTCCGATAATGACCTGTATTCCGAACCATACTGAATCGGGCAGTAAACAGCTTTATTTATAGCCATCTACAAAGCCATTTAGTGAAATATTGACGCAGTTATAACAGATTCAAAATACGTTGACTTTTATTCGCCTCCTGATTGGACGATCAACATCCGGCCCGGGTCTTGCCGCCAACTGAGATTTCTTGCGACACCGTAAAACGAGGACTACGCAATATTTTTGAGGTCCGTGATGATTGCTTGGACACCCTTAGACCTCCAACCAGTGTGCCAAAGTTTTCTGAGAAGAAGGACGGCCCCCTTTGCGGCCTCCCTCCGCCTCTCTTCTCCTCCGCACATTGCAAGTTGCAGTTGAACTTAGGGGCAGGACAAACCAACGAAAAAGGGAGATTGCCTCTGGAAATATGTGTGGTGGTTCCAGAGAAATGGAAGGAGAGAGAGGCGTTCCAAGACGAGCAATGGTGGCATTAATTCAGTTGCAGGTGGACTACACAGAAAGGTTGTTCAGCTGCAACGCACAAGTGCTCGTGATAAATCCAAGGTATAAGATCAGAACGGACGACAACGGACGAAATTTGAATATTTGAATACTCAGACAGAAGAAATCAGCCACGAGAGGCGGGAGCAGAGGTGTCCACAGCCTGTTGATTCTTTATGGTGCACTCGGGTGCATGATGCCGAACTTCAAGCACAGGAAAAAGAAGATGGGGAGTGGTAAGCAAAACAAGACAGTCCATTGGTGCAATGGAGGTAGAGGTGGCACAGTGGGCAGCTTGGAACACTGAGTTGGATTTTCCAGAGGAGATGCAGGTCAAATAGAAGCTGACTCCAAGAATGCCGACTAGGCTGGTACAGACACCAGTTAAAGACGGGACAACAGAGGCGGAGGCGCTGTGTCGAAGCCTCTCGAGGGATTCAGTCGATTGTGATACATGCAGTTGAAGGTTGAATGAGACGAAAAAGCCGTACCGGCAGCAGCGGCAAAGCCTGAGTAACATCAAAGTATGGGCGGCAGTGTCAGGTGAAGCGGAGGTGTCACAAGATGCGACTGCCCCTGGAATAAAAGCTGACAAGACAACCAAATCCGAGGCCAAATGGACCCAATCCGCACGGGAGTTGGCATGACTAGTAGGACATGAGCAGCTGAGGTGGGCCCGTCAACGTTAGCGGAGCGGAAGGAGGTAACGGAGGTTGCATATTCAAGAAGAAACGAGCCGAATTCCAAGGACACATCAAGATATTTCAGGAGAGAGTTTATAGAGACCGATGGTGGGCCGGAAGGAGGCTGAATTGGCAAGCCAAAGACGGTGGGAATACCCCGGGAAATGCCGAGAGCGGCGGTAGGAGAGCGGCGGTAGGTGAGCGTAGGCAACAAGCTAAGGCTCCAACCGTTTAGATATCGTTTACGAAGGCCCGTAAATGTTTAAAAACAAATATCTTCGCTTGACGTAAAATGCAGCTCGGGAGCTTCCATCCCGTTTTTCTCTTTCGACACCGCTCCTAGCGCAGGGCCTCTGCCCCCATAGAACGAAACACTGAATGCGACCCGGCGACATGGGAGTTGAAAGGGCGGTGCCACGCGTTACCATCAGTGATGCCGCGGCTTTATATGATCATTCCTGCTTTGTTCCTGCTTGCTCATCACGCCCACCGTCCAGGACGAAATACCTACTGAATCCTCACCGACGGGCTCGATTTGCATCCAGAGCGCAGAGATGCTCTCCAGCTTCACTCCCTGGAGGCCTCATCGTTTACCCCCCGCACACGAGCTGGCACGCACACTTTCGGCATTTGCTCCCTACCGATTCCGAAGTTATTATCATGGCCGCTCTCGAAAGCTCGATCTGCGCTCTCGGACACGTTCAGGGTCGTACTCGACGCCCCCATCGTCCCATCCATCCACAAACGACACCGACGGCCCTCTCTAGTCTGCTACTAGTACGGAACCGGCGCGTTCTCGCCGTGGTGGCGCACAGCAATGGCCCCAATACGCAGGAGGAGGGAAGGTGCGTCTCCGTGAAATCTGTTTTCTCTCAAGTCGCTAATAATACTGATACTACACGCCCAGCGTATTCATCCTCATGCCGAAACCTTCCGGCCGAGCGTTCGCATCCTGCGCGTCTTCCCGATATTTGGCGGCTTCTCCATCGATGGTGATGGACCGGCGCCAGATATGGCCCCTGCCTCTACCGCAGGCTTCGATTTCTCCGGGTGCATTCAGTAATTGTATCTTATGGGAATTGCCTGCGTCTATAAGACTCACGCGCGCGATTACGCAGGCCTGCTCAGCCTTACGACCAAGCAGGGCGACATCGAGGGCCTCTGGACCCGTCGACGCTGTGCACGCAGCCCGTCCAGACCCTGCGCGACGTCCGGCCGAGTGCAAGCGGTTGCGGAGATCGTCGGTGCGTGTCTTTCTCTCTCCCCTCCCTCCCTCCATTCATCCTCCCTGCTCATTCCTCATTTATCCTCCTTGCTCATTCCTCCTCCCTCATTCGTTAATGCGCGGACAGACGCGGACAGACGCGCCCCCGATCGCGACCGCAAGCGCCCCCCCGCTCGCGACTTTCTCCTGGCTCGCGCTGTACACCGCGTCCCGCGTGCCCCTCCCTGCATGTGCATCTGTCTCCATCCCTCCCTGTTCCCTCTTACTTCTTCCTTTATTTGGCTTTGCTTCGCCAAATCAGCTTGTCCCCATCCCTTCCTTCCCACCCGCTTACCCCTCCCTTGGGTTTGCTAACCCCGCCCTCCCTTGTTTGCTAATCCTCAGTGCTGATGCATCTGCACCGCGGCCCGCCACATAGTATTCACCTCCCCCCTCCTCTGCGCCCGCCAACCCCGTCTCGCCGGCATGTGCGTGCGTGCCGGGCGACGACGCCGCGGACGTTGTGCTCATCCGGGACGAGTGGATTCGCGCGCGCGGGTGAGGGGTGGGGAAGCGGAGACGGAGTTTGAAGTGCGTTTTGTTTTGCGATATCCATCTATCCCTTCGTCCTCCAATTATCCTACATTCTTATGTAGCCTTCGGGCTCGATGGTTACTTTCCTCGCCGCTCGTTTGCCGAATTGACCTTTCGTTTCCGGTTCCGTTGGGACTCTTGGACTTCGTTTTAGTTTTGCGCTTCACTGAATCCGTATCGAGACGTTCAACGTGAACGACGGCGAGCCAGTGCTGGACGTGGACTTGAGTGCATGGCTCGGGGTCGGGGGCGCATCTGGCTCTGACTCTTACTCTCTAACTCCAACTCCAATCCCAGCTAAAGAGACAGCTTTATTATCGAGCCGCTGCAGGACGTCTCGCCGCTGTCGATCGGGAGTGTCGGCAATGGCGTCGCGAAAGACGAAAACGAGAATCCGTTTGAAGATACGAAGGGTGAGTAGAGTACGTACATCCAATCCTGCCCGGTTGAATGGGAGCTGAGACACAACGTTTCCGCAGCAGTAGCAGCTGTACGGGTGAGAAGGAGGACATCCCCTCCTCCTCAGAATCGACGCCACCGCCTGACCTCCTCGTCCTCCCCTTCCAGAAGCCGACCTCTCCACGGAGGCGCTGCTCTACCCGACGAGCACAGTTCGCAGATGGATGGGAGTCTCTCCGGCGATGTCTACAATGCAGCGGCAGTCAGAAACTGAACCACTAAATACGACAGAAAAACATACTGCAGACATTGATGTCGGCTCCTCTGTCCACCAGGAGACGAACGGTTTCTCCGAGCCCACTTTCAGCAGCAAGATGAAGGGGAGTCTGCCTCCAGAGGTCTACAATGTAGCGGCGGTCAGAAGCTGAACCTCCAAATACGACAGAAAGCCATACTGCCAGCGTTGATATCCGCCCCTCTGTCCACTAGGAGATGAACGATTTTTGCGAGTCCCTTTTCGACAGCAAGATGAAGGGGAGTCTGGTAATCATGGTCTACAATGCAGCTGCAGTCAGAAAGTGGACTTTTAAATACAGGAAACAAGCATACTGCGTATATCGCTGTGCGCGCTGTTGTCTACTAAGAGAGGAAAGATTTCTGGGAGTCCCTTTTCGACAGCAAGATGAAGGGGAGTCTGGAAATCATGGTCTACAATGCAGCTGCAGTCAGAAACTGGACTTTTGAATACATGAGACAAGCATACTGTGAACAGCGCTTCGCTGTGCCATGAAACGAACAGTTTCCGTGTATCCTATTCGGGCAGCAAAATGAAGGGGGGTCCACCCGTCATCGTCTACAATGCAGCTGTAGTCAGAAACTGGACTTGTAAATACAAGAGAAAAGCATACTGCAAACATTGATGTCCGCGCCGTTGTCCACCAGGGCACGAACCATTTCTGCGTATCCCTTTTGAACAGCAAAATGAAGGAGAGTCTGCCCATCCTTTTCGACAATGTGGGTGCAATCAGAAACTGGACTTTGAATAAAAGAGACAAACATACCGCGAACATGGATGTCCGCGCCTTTGTCCACTAGGAGATGAAAGATTTCTGCGGGTCCCTTTTTGACAGCAAGATGAAGGAGAGTCTGGTAATCACGGTTTACAATGCAGCTGCAGTCAGAAACTGGACTTTTAAATACAGGAGACAAGCATACTCTGGGAACATCGATGTCCATGCCTTTGTCCACCAGGACACGAACGGTTTCTGTGTACTATTTCCGACTGGGTAACCGGGTACACTAGCTACCAGGCCACTTGCGCTATATAAGGGGGGAGGGGGGTGAAATCCTAGGCTATTGTGTTTGTGGGATGGTACAGCACCTATGAGGATGCTGTATGCCAAATTTGGACCCAAACGAAGGTGTTAACCAAAAGCTGTGGCGGGTTTTCGATGAACATGATGGGAGATCAACATCATTTCTTATCTCCGAACACCGTGTTGCGCTTGTTTCTCCACGAAAGCTTCACCAATCCACAAGTTTCAGGGCTGAGAACGGACTTTGATCTTTCTTGTCTGTTTTTCTGAGCAGGCCCTGCACAAGCTTTTTCATCATGTTCTGAGTGTATAAGGCTGGATTGTCGTTTTCGGTATGTTTTGAATATCCATTATCCTGGCGAGGATATACTAGCTGAATGTTAAGACAGCTGACTGCCTGCTACATATTTCAAGAACCGACCTTTATCTTCAGCATCCACACCGTGCTTGAGCAGGAACCGCACAATTTCTATCTTATTTTGAGCCGATGCGCGGCGCAGCCACAATTGATGTGGCTCGACTGTCAATATCGTGAATAGTAATGAAGCCTCCAAGAATGCCGCGCTTACCGGGAGCATTCGCCCTTTCAATTTCGTCGACCCAAATTTCAACCGTCTTCCATGGAACGCGGTCTTGGTACAGCTTGAAGTTGCTGATCGCGTTATTCAATGAAAGCCGCCGCTGCACCCTCTTCTCTGACCGCTGCAGTATATTCTCGATAGCATCGCGCAGCGGAAGAAGCAAAAGAATGAGCGCCAAGGTCTGTCCGAATGTCCAGACACCATCCTGATTTTGACTTCCCTCGTTGCGTGCGATCGAGAGCTCCGTATCGACAATAAAGAAAGCGTTGATGACGAATAAAACGAATAACCCAGTTCTGGCACCCCATACCGCGGCAGCGTCCCGGAATTCGTCGGAAGATTTTTCAGTTTTGTGAAGAAGGTAGCCGAAATATGGCCCGAATATGAGCGCTACAGGCAGAATGAGGTTGAAGTACGGGAGGAGGACAACTCCGTATATCAAGAGAGAGAAGATGCGCAGAGCGCTAGATTCGATGGATATATTATTACCGAATAAAGAGACTGATCCAGCTGGGCACGACGCCGATATTCCAAATGTGCCAGGATGTATCCACACCCAGATCCCGAGGGCACCCACGAGTGACAGATGGGCTGCGCCGATGAGAATGACGTGGTCAAAGGGGATCCACTCCGACCAAGTCCGTGGGCCATTGATAGAGATGGGTTTGACGGAAGGGGACTGTCGCTCCTTATCCGCGCTGAGATGAGCAGACTTTTCCTTGCGACCGAAAATTACATGAGCCACACTGCGTGCAGTCCAGTCTGAGGGCGGTGTGGTCCAGATCTTCCCGTGCAGCAGAAGAAGCATGTAGATGAATGTATTTGTGTTATTCATCCAGCTCAGATTGAGCACGATAGTTGCATGAAAGCTGTCCAGGCCCTGGGTTTGAGCCTGAATGATAGTGGAGAACAGTAGCGCGAAGGCAGACAAGAGAATCGTCGTAGATTGCGCCTCGAGGGTGATGAGCTCGGTTTCGTCGACTTTGCCGTCGAGCAGAGCCCAGAGTGCGGGAATGAAGCTGAGGAGGTTTTGAGCATAGGTCGCAGTTCGTACGCCGATGCCAGAGATATCCGTGTCGACGCAGGGACTGCTCATAGCGGGATGAGAAAGCTACCACGGCCCGGGTACAGTTAGTCTATTGTTTGCCGCGGGGGTCTGATTGGGGTGCTTCGTTATTATATAATTCGGAGGTTGCCGTGGCACGTGCGTTCGCCACGCTTCTTTGAGTCCTCAGTCGGTCGCCTTTCTCGACGCGTTTTCTCGCCCTCCACACAAGGAAATCTTGTTCTGCTTTTTTTGTTACGCGCTATACCCTCGCCGGATGCCATCTGAGACTAATCTACTCACCACAAGCTCAGGAAATCGGCCCTACGGCGACCGTACTACTGCTACTGCTACTGCAACGACACTTGATCCAAATCCAGTTATCCCCACTCGCTCACTGCTCAACGCCGATGCGTACCACATCCATGAACCGCTCCCAGTGGATTGTCGTGCTGGTGCTGTCGAGAACAGCTTCGCTCCTCCCAGCAAGCTGTCGAAGTTCCATGACGGCGTCATAGCATTCGCAGCCGTTTGGGCGAGACGGTCGCGATTGCAGTACGTTATCGTACCACGTTGAAGCCACGCGCAGCCATCGCCTCTTCTTGCAGTTATATAAGTCGCTCCAACCCCAACGTTGTTCACATTCTAGCCATCAACACACTCCTCTCTACTTTGTCGACGATCGAACAGACGCTAGTCCCCCTCGGGTCTTTCGATCAGCCTTCGAAAATGAAGGCGTTGAAGAAATGCACACTCCGTAAGTATGGTCCTTTCTTTACTTAAATTATCACACCCCAACTCAAAACGCAATGTCGCAGCGAGGAGGATGGAAAAGACAAATGTACGTGACATACACGCACCTTTGCTTTTCTGACATCCCACAGGTCAGATTGACCTAATTACTACGAGTGGCTGCTTCTTTAGTGTCTGCTCCTTTGTTGTAATGGAACATGTCACCCTCCATCTCCTTAATCATGAAATCCCAAAGGAGCTAGTGTGCCCCACCGCCCAGCTAAATTCTAGACCAGCGGACCTGCTGCAACGGATATACCGCGGATATGACGGTGCGACCCTCGCGATAGAGAGTAGACTCGGCTCATTGACCCAATTCGTTGTCTCACCTCAGAATACGACCCGCACGCATTCTATCCTCTTGTATCCGAGGAGGCCCCAGAAATGAGAACGAAATTGGAGCAGTGTTTCCGCTGCTACGGAGGTGTGTTCATTGTGGACTGGTACTGCACCACTGATTTCAAGTCTCTTTACAGTGCTCTGGGTGAACCCTGACCCAATGACTCGTATTTCAAGCGAAAGATTGGAATCGATCTGTGCCGCCGGCATAGGGGCCATAAATCGCATGCGATGCGATTGTGAACAACTAGGGTCCAATGTCGATCTAAATCAATTTGTACTCTGTAAGTCCGCAGCTTCTGCACGCATCTGACCCGCCTTTTTATGTTGTCCTTCGAAAGTTGGAGGTTTATATTTCTGTCATTATTATTTGGCACAATTGTTAACCAAATACAGTAGATCTCGGTCAGGAGGTCGAAAACCTGAAGAACTCGTGCAAAAAGCTGCAATTTCTTTTGCGGACTGGTCGGTCATCTCAAGAGCGGCGGGGCAGAGTTCACAACTTACTTGAAAGGATCAAAACATCCCCGGTAATGAAGGATATCCATCTCCTCCCGAATTTGAGAGATTTCACACAATTATATTGCGACTTTTGCGAATCGATCCTGATAGGGAAGGATACAGAGGCTATAATTCGGAAATTACGCTTATTGGTCAAGGCGGAATTAGCACAGACCAATAAGCGACTAGAGGAGTTCAACTCGCTTCGCAAACGGTATGCGGAAGGAAGGCGTGATATCTCGGCGATCATAGAGGAAAACTTGAAAGCTGGTGGGTCTGCAGCATATTTACAAGAGTCATTTACAATATTTATGATGCTTCGTAGCGAGGCAATCAGGTTTTCGCGAAGGCGTCTGCTCTGAGGAGGAGGCTCAACACGTTTATGATGAGCTTGGAAAGGTCGATAACCACCTCGAAAAAATCTCAGAACAACTGGTCACCGCCAAAGAATTCTGGGAAAACGTCGACCAGCGTCTCAAATCTCCCCCGTCGACACCAGTGCAGGAACAAGCAAAGGATCCTCCTAACAGGATTACGACCGGGCCCTTGGTGTGTTTTAATGGCAAAGGTTGGATTTTAACTCATTTCTAAGCAGGAATTTCGGATAGAAAGTCAAGCCCGCAAGATTCACACAGGTCTACAAAACATTCACCAGGCGGCTGAGCAATATTCAGGTTCACGCTCGATGCGGAAGGCCGGCGATTATCTCGTTAGAAAGGCATCAAAGCTAACCACGCGCTGCGCCACCATATCCAACACTCATCGACTTCAAAGTCAGTTCTGTGAATCCAAAGCAGCACGTAAGGTCGTGGCGGCCGTGACCAGGGACTTCACCTGCATTGCCAGGGGCTACAAGAAAGTCTCCCAGAAATGGACGAAATACGTTCGCTCGGTATTACTCCTCTTCTGGTTTGCCGGGACGACTGCTGCCCAGAAACGTGGAGGTATATTTCTACATAAATCCAGCTCGTGATTTTTGTACTAAATTCAGTCCCAGTGGAACGATACGACCCGCTCGCACACGAGGTTCTGTTGTCCAAGTGGCTTTGTTCCCAGGTGCTTCCTTTCGAATCCGCGATTGAAGGCATTGGAAAACGGTTGCACGGGATACAGAAATTCTGGGCCAATATTAGATTCGTGGGGGATTTCCGGTTCGGAGTTGTGTTGCGCAATATTTAGCACCCTCCATTTTGGGCGAGTTGTCAATATACCCTTGTTGATGATTTTTGAAGATACCAACCTGACCGTGCAAGATATCTCGAGTTGTAGGGCCTTATCCTCGACCGCGAGCTCGACAACTCATTTATGTCTTCGTGACTCCGTCCCCAATCGATATAGCCTTCAAGTCGAAACCGAAACCTTCGAACTCTGTCAATTCCAAGGCACCATTGTCCTCTATCCCAATGTTATAGTTACTCAGGCTCGTCACTCAGTCCTAATTGATATAGCCTTCAAGTCGAAACCGAAAGCCCGAGCTCTCTCTATTTCAAGGCACTGTCTGTTAGTTGGCATTTTATCCCGATTTCAGAGACTGTACTTCTCGGACAATTCCACCCACCGAGGAAGCGAAAACAATCGTGCGTGCGAAGCCAAGCTTTCATATGTGCATTTCTGTCTCGATTTTCCCTGTGTGGGCCAAAATTGACTTGTAATCGAAACGAGAATTAATATTCAGAAATCGCTTGGAATGTACGTACACGCGTCACGCAGCCGTCGCATCCATGTTGCTTCCGCCTTGGAATATTGGATACCGTGTAGATGTGCCTGCCCCCACCGTGTATGTGCCTCATTGTCCTCTTTGCTGGTCGAAACCGCAGGTCCACGTTGAACGGTAATTCACCACATGTAAACGCTGCAGTAAGCCTCTATCGGAATCGACGCCTGCCCCGCGCAAAGGGCTTCCCGTCTTTCCACCCAGGACGAATTCCACGACAGACACCACTCGGCCCTTAAAGCACTTTGGCCGTGCGCGGCTTCGAACCCTGCATTCTTTCAAGCTCCTCGTACGCGACCGTGCCCTTTTCGACAACGTCCGACACTGACTATCATTGACACGGAAATATTGACACCGCGCGGTTTAGACACTTTGCATTAGTGGCTTCAGGAACATTATATCAATCACTCTGTCTGTTTCGTACAGTTCTGTTTGTCGACTACGTCCACAAATCGACCACGAAATTCGGAACGGGTTCGAAAGGTCTGATCTGCGGCCTTTCCAGCACCTCCGAGACTCCGACTGCCGGTTAAGGGAGGCTATAGAGCCGGGCCCTGTGGCTCTGGTCAAGGACGATAATTCTCTCCATAAAATTGATGTTAACCGAGTGGAGAGTGCCCTCAAAGAGAGTGTTGACGGACGAAATCATCGCAAATTCACCACGGATCGAAGCCGGGCCCGACAATGGACATTGATCAGCCAGTCAGCGACAGGATAGCAGTGACGTTTTATACATGGCCTCATACACACTCAATTCTCCACCGGTACAAAACCATCCAGTTGGTGTGCTGCATTTCCCTCAACAATTACCAGCGCCTCCGGGAGTAAGATTAATCTTTTCAAGGTCTTGAATATGGTGTTCGGCGCAAATGGCCAAGATCTGGCTGTAATAAGGCTCCAACCATTTAGTTTCCGTTTGAAGATCACGTCAAATCAAATGGAAACGGTAATAAAACCGTTTAAAACCGCTTGAAAACCATTTAAAATGGTATTTTTTGGAGGGCAAAAAGCAACAGAGTTTAAAAACATCAGAATAGCTACCCCTTGCCACAAGCCAATAACGCGCGCTTCAGGAAATCTGATGAGGTGTAGACGGCCGTTCACACGGCATTGCACATCTTCTTTGAAAAGGATGTTGAAAGACCGATTGAAGGTGGACGCGACACCGTCGGGACTTTGAATTGTTGTGATGACACGGAAGATTTCGTCGTCCTCAGTCCTCTCTGCAACCGTGGTGGGCAGGAGGGACGCGAGATTACCTATGCTATCAATACGCGCCAGGATGGTTTCCGCTTGGGATATGGCGTGAGTATTCTGTCGGGCGTGGCAGGTCATTTGCCTACCGCCATTACGACGTGCCTGGGTGTTCTTGATAAGAAGCTGATGTGCGGCACTAGGTGCCTCGATGTGGTTCAACTCGGTCATTATTTCGCGCAACAAGGTTATCACGAGCCCATTTTGAACTATACTGTGGGAAAGTATGATGCACTAATCAGATACTCTCAGTGTGATATTCTGTTCGATGTTGAGCATAACGGACCCAATCTCCGAAAACCTCATTGATAAGTATTCGGATACTGACTGGTCAATCAACGGCCGGCCCGGCCTGATCCGTGTTGAATTTTATTGCTTTACACTCAACATCCTCATCTGACGATGATTTCCACCCAATGGCTGCTTATTTAACAGAAAGAAGCATCGGCCGCCATTGAAGAGCCTCCGTTGACCTATAGATTAGAAGTGCCTGCCGCAGTTGCCGTCTGCGAGGAGGGATCTTTGCACTTGATCTCCACCGCAATTAGAGTGGTGTTCATCGAAAACCTTGTCATCATGTCACCCAGTTGATTCACAAAATCCAACAGGAAGAAGGAGGCAGAGCATCGTCGCATCAGTCACATCATGGTACTGATGAGTATTTCCACGTCTAGAATTGTGCTTCTTTGATTGAGGTCGAAAGAGGAGGAGGTAATAATGGGCAGCCGGAGCCGCTGTATCAGGTTTGATGGACCGGATCCGTGGAACCAAGGCGTACGGCGGTTGAAAATTGAATGGAGGTTTATTTGTCATGAGGAATGCCCTCGAATCGTGACCATTAAGGACGCAATGCGAGGGAGGGAAAAAAATGTATGGCCGGAGCCTGCCAGTCAACCCAGAAAGCGCTCACCGAAGGTCCGCTCGCAGATGCCTTCAATTGATACACGGTTGGAAACACTCTGTTCAGAACCGATTGCGCTCACACAGCAATAATCTTTTCAGAAAATTATTTCAATAGAGGCACTTGCCTCGGGTTCAAGCGAGAAATATTGGCAAGTGAACGGTGTAAAAAGGGATTGGATGGAGTGGAATACAATAGATACTTGCCAGGCAATGAGCAAGTGTGGGGCTAATAGAATGGAGGGTGGCTGGGATGGGATCCGAGGCGGCAGGCGCGCGTCGCGACTGACGCTGTTGCCGCCAACGTACCCTCCCTCCTAGGCCATTTGTACTCATACAAGTTAAATGGCTTAAGAGGGGTGGTTATGTAACTGAAACGGCGGTACCTGAGGTGTGCAGCGCAGGCACGGCGGGTGCCGCCCGAAGTCCACGGAAGAGGCGAGCAAAGTGGTCAGCGTACTGCACTCGCTACTGCGATCCTTCCTGAAGGAGGATGACAGACATGTCGTGCAAATGCGCCGTCTGCCGGCAGTATTAATTCTCGCATTGATGATGCCATTGGTGGCAAAAACTGGCAATCCCAACTCCCTCCCACATTTTGGTACTCGGCCCGAACGAGGCATTTCCGGCTACTTGATCGAAGTGCGCGAATCTGTGCCGAAGTGGAAGTGGTGGCTGAGGGAGGAATTCAAGTAAAGATCTGGGCCCAGCATCTGTGCGTCTGGTTCTGCAGGCACATCATGACACTCGGAAGGTTGGAAGGTTGGACGCGATGGGGAGGCGAAACAATAGCTTGGAGACTGATGTACGACGAGCGAAGCAGGCAAGTATCAGCCCGGGATTCGAGCACAATTTGAACATTGAGCAGGAGTACGTATTATTAATAGGCGACGGTGGAATTTTCGACGGCTCCGAATCCCGCCGGCTTCGGGGTTGTGATATGCCAAGACGCGGGGATTCACAAGGCCTTGTGGACCATGCAGAAAAATCGGGAAACAAAGGCAAGGTGAAAGGGATCTTGAGCCGGGGGGCTGCACCTTCATTAGGAGTGAATGGTGATAATGCAGGGTGTGGGCGTATTTCTGAGAGCAGAATGTCTGAGCAAGGTAAAGGTGAGAATTTGGGAGAGGGATCGGCGGGTTATCTGCGAGTCAAGCGCTAAGAATCGAGGTTGAGGTCAAGGGTTGGAATCCAGTTTGAGGCACTGTGCACAGGAACTCGCATGCCCAGAATGAAGTCCATGAGTGGTTGGTTGGCCCTCGAGTCGGCTGGATTCGTCCTGGGCTGATGTGGTTGGATTGGAGGAGATCCTAATAGGCTTGGTTCGTCTGAGCAAGTCCGAATTTAGCGCCAGTGGGCTGGTTATTAATCTTGGCTCAGCCCGCCGACGGGTCCAAGTAGTAATATGTATTGAAGATTGCTGAGAAGGATTGATATTTGAGGCGCACGGTTATTTGCGACGAGGGGAGACAGGGTGAATGATGAAGATCTGGGAAGCCAGCCGGCTGCGTGTGGAACTCAGATTGTATGTGCGATTCAAGAGTCGCGAGTCGAGAGCCAAGAGTGAGGTTCGGGGTCGCAATTGCAATCACGGCGGGCTGAGGCATTGTGGATGTAAACAAACGAAAAGAACGTATTATAAAGGAGGAAGACCCCAGAGTTATTCAATTCTAGCAGTAGTTGAAACTTGAGTGGCCTTCGGATGTTGAGCGCTGATGGAATTCGTCCCGAGCTGTGATTGTCTTGGTAGGTGCGTCAAGCAGAGCAAGTCCGGGAACGAATCTCCGCAGAGGAGAATATCGAGACCCAGAGATAGCGAGGACCCGGTTGGCTGAGCAATGGCTCAATGGTAGTACTCGCGGCTCCGTGAGAGGAAGCTCTATTTTCATGGGCGCTTCTCGGGCGCTTCTTCGGTTCACGTAAAATGAAGCTCGGAAGATTCCGTTTTTGTCTTTCGACACCGATCCTAGCGCCGGACCTCTGCCCATAGAAAGAAACACTGAACGCGACCTGGCGACATGGAAGCGCGACATGGAGGTTGAAGGGAAAGGGCAGTGCCATGCGTTACCATCAGTGATGCTTTCATCACACTGTCCAGCTTCACCTCCTGGCAGCATCGTCGTTTACTCGCACCTCCGAAGCCATGGAAAGCTCGATCCGAGCACTCCTGCGGCCGTCGGATACGGTCAAGGTCGTGCTCGAAGCACTCGTCGTCCCATCCGCAAACGACACCGATGCCCCTGATCTGCTCTCTCCGAGCCCAAGTCTGCTTCGGAACCGCCGGGTTCTCGCCGTGGTGGCGCACAGCGATGGACCGAATACGCAGGAGGAGGGCAGGTGCGTCTTCGTCCAATCCGTTCCATGACACTCGAGCGCTACCTAATAATACTACACGCACAGCGTATTCATCCTCAAGGCGAAACCCACCTCCGGGCGCGCATTCGACCAGTCCGACATCCTGCGCGTCTTTCCCATATTCGGCGGCTTCTCGATCACCATGGCGCAGGTCCGACGCGAGACGTGGCCCCTGCCTGTAGCACAAGCTTCGAATTCTCCGGGTGCGTGCATTCTATGGTCTGCGCGTGTAAGACTCACGCGAGCACGCAGGCCTTCTCAGCCTTACGATCAAGCAGGGCGATATCGAGGGCCTGGACCCGCTGACGCTGTGCACGCAGCACGTCCAGACCCTGCGCGACGTCCTAGCCGAGTGCAAGCGGCTGAAGGACATGGCAGGTGCGTGGCGTGTCTTTCCCCGAATGGAATGCCGACGAGGCGTGAACGCGGCGCCCAGACGCGCCCCCGACCTCCGCCGCCTCGCCGCTCACTACCTTCTCGTGGCTCGCGCCGTACACCTCGCGCCGCGCGCCCCTACCTGCATGTGCGTCTGTCTTTCTCTGAAAAATCGTTATGCACTCATTCCCATTCCCACCCACCCCTCGCGCCGCCTTCTATCCAGTATTCGCCCTCCCACCCGACCTCCGCACCGCGCAAAAACCGCTCCACACGCGCCTCTCCGCGGCATTTGCGGGCGAGCCGGGCGACGACGCCGCAGATGTCGTGCTCATCCGCGACGAATGGATCCGCGCAAGAGTAAGGGAGCGCTGCTCGAGGGGGAAGACGAGTTTGAGGTGCGTGTTTTGCGTTTCCCCTCAATCGTGCGTCCGGCGATATCAACTTATAATTGACCGCTTCGCAGAATCCGCATCGGGACATTCAACGTGAACGGCAACCCGCCGTCGCAGGACCTGGCCCCATGGGTCGGCGAACACTCATTTTCCTTTGCAGCGGTGAAAAATTGCAGGTCCCCATCAATTGACTGATCAATTGAAGCTCGAACCCGCGGTGCAGCCAGCACTGGATCCGAAGGTCTGTAAAAATTCAGAGAGGTCTCTAGTGATCTACCTACCTTGGTAGAAGTTCAATTCTGCTTCTCTCCTTTAAAACACATCAAAACACGCACTTTATAACCTCACTGAACTCCGATGCTCATCCTGTGATGTGACAGAGGTGATTCGGCCGCCATCAATCTCAACTTCGAACCTGCAGTGCTGCCACCACTGAGTCTGAGACTACGGAAAAATTCTAGTATGTCCCTAGGACCTTATTCAACTGAAGGAAATAACCAACTCACCTATGAATATATTATTTCCACATGCAACGACAGCTCCAAGCCACCATCAACCCAGCCATCAACTGAACTTCAAACCCGCAGTGCTGCCACCGCTGGACAGAAACTCTGAAAAAAATCAGAGACACTCTCCCTATGTCCCTGGATGCCATTAAATATTTGGATCTCAACCACAAACACCCGGATATGTAAAGCAGTCCCAGGGTTGCCCAGAGGGCCTTATGAATTTATAACTCAAAGACAGTATCCAGATGACACTTTGGTCATTTTATTGAGGAGGCATACATCATGTGAAAAAGCGATCAAAATTGATAGCGCAGTAGTACGGTTACTTGGCCGCACTTGGACCCAGACCCTCATGACAGGGTTCCCAAATTGGGATGTCATGTGGGTATGGAGTTAGCCGAGACTACCACTCCATCTAGCCATGGGTCAGTCAAAACTTCAGATTTGCATAGCGAATGGACGGATGATGCGCACCCGGTGGGTACGGTGAGATCAAAACTCGTCTGAGCCGCGATATCGGGAATTGGGGGACCTTTGCGAGCATGAGTCGACGGTGTGGGGCAAGACAAAGACAGGAACGACTCACTGGTAAAGTCCACACTGTTGTGCGGGAAGTTGCTAAGCGTCATCCCGACAGCAAAGTTGCAATTGTTCTGCGGGCCAAATATTAGTCAAGGTCAATTTCCCGCAGCAGTAGAAACTTACAAGGAGAGTAATCTGATGGTCCGCGCTGACAGGGGCCCAAAGCATACTAGTCGTGAATACCAAGGAAGGGAACATGTTTGAAGAAGTCTGAAGAAGGAGAAGAAGAAAATGGAATTTAAAAAAAGAGAAGGATTTGGGGGGTCGAAAGTGAAGAAAGAAAGAGGCTGGGGATTTCCCGCTGAAATCCACCTTTATGGCCCGCGAATCGTGAGAAGTAAGTCTTGGCGGATGCATCTGAAACACTGATGACCCTAAACACAGCCCATATCATTGTGGGCGGGAGCGTTCCTATGGAAGATCGCGGAATGGGAGCGAGATCAAGGTGAAAGCATACACTAACTCAAAATGTTTGTCTCAGAGCATTTCTGAGAATAGAACCGATTTCCGGGCGTTAGATGGATTTTGGCGCATACTTCTTGCAGTAGGGAATGTAGCATAGATGCCCAGGAGTAACCATAAATATTTTCAGGATTTGATGGCATTATTCTATCTTGATATGGCATCAGCTTTGCGGACACATTGGAAACCCCTGATTTTCCAAAATTTTCAACACGAGTTCTAATCTTTTTCACAATAATCTGAACAAGCCAAATTGTAGTCTGAGGTCTCAGGGGTCATTGCGTGAGTGGAAAAATACAAAAATATACAGGCAATCGGACGCTACACAGCTCGCAAAATGGCTATTTTTGTTGTTTTGGTGCTATTTTTGGTGAAAAAAGCTGTTTTTGGCCATTTTGTGGGTGTCATAGCGTCTGATTGCCTGTATATTTTTCTATGTTTTAACTCACATAATGACTCCTCAGACTACAATTTGGCTTGTTCAGATTGTTGTGAAAAACATAACTTGTGTTGAAAAAATCGGAAAATCAGGGGTTTCTGATGTGTCCGCAAGGTTGTTGCCATATCAAGATAGAATGATGCCATAAAATCCTGAAAATATTTATGGTTACTCCTGGGCATCTATGCTACATTCCCTACTGCAAGAGGTTTGCGCCAAAGTCCATCTAACGCCCGGAAATCCGGTTCTATTCTCAGAAATGCTCTGAGACAAACATTTTGGTCAGTTAGTGTAAATGAAACATATATGATGCAGCTGGAGAAAATGAGGGCAAGCTTAAGTACTTAAAGTAGGTTTTTGGCCGCGGCTTGTGATCACTGATTTGGCTAGGGCTTGTGGCCGTGAAACGTGTTAGCGGATAGCGTGCTTGTAGTGCACTCGGGATTCAGACACAACAGCGTTCACCACAAGGCAGTGGAATTATTACAAGATGTACAATATCCTTGGAGTTACACTTAGGCACTCGTAGTATTACTTTGGTTATACTCAGGCACTCGGGATATTGTATATATTCTCTGTATGCAAGTCGCCTCCCCTCAGACTTCATATCACTCTTGTGTGCACGAAGACTGAGGTGAGCGACTCAATTACTTACTATGGTGCTCTTTTTCTGACTTGTACTAGTTGTTATTGTCTAGGTGAATATTACACCAATTTGCGGTACTTGGGGCGTGGGCCACTTTTTTTATTTTCCAACAGTTTTGACTAGAACACCTGCCACAGGTTCATTTTTGCTCGGATTTCCTTGAAAATAGGCGCGTTCGAATCACATTGAAAATCCGCAGAGGATGAGGTGCCGGCTTTTGTGATGTGATTATTTAATAGAATTTCTTGAGAAAAATCATGCTTTCCACTAGGACAGCTGTAGCACAGTGAATAATGGTCCGATTGACCTAATTCCGGAACATGTTATGTGTCTGAACTATCTCTAGGGGATAATGAAGTTCACAGATATGGGTATAGTTAAATTCCAGTACAGAGCTCTGCTTCTCATGGGGCATAAATATTGCCCTGGCCAAAGTGGGTGGAAAATAATGTTTGATTGGTATATTGTCTATGGAAATGTACCATCCTCTGGTAACATCTCAGATACATAACATATTTCGGAATTAGATCAATCGGACCATTATTCACTGTGCTACAGCTGAGTTTGAGGGGAGGGTGAGGCCGATTGGACGATGGCCGCGGATTGGGCAGAGGAGCATGCTATGGCAGCAGAGATGCATGTTGCAGAAGCGTTGGAGCCAAGATCTCTTGCGGATGCAAGACATCGACCAGATTGGCCACTGTGGGAGACAGCAATCCGTGAGGAATTGGCCGTGTTAGCTGCGCAGGGAACGTGGGAGCTTGTTGATCCACCGGCTGACGCGAACATTGTAGGCTCAAAATGGGATTTCAAAGCCAAGAAGGACACTGCCGGCAACGTTACTCGATACAAGGCCCGTCTTGTCGCCCAGGGATTTTCTCAAGTCCCTGGAGTTGATTATTTTGATGTCTATGCACCTGTCGCCAAACTGGCTTCGATTCGACTCGTACTCGTGAAAGCTGCGGAACTTGACTGGGAACTTCACCAGGTCGACATCAAAGGCGCGTACACGTACCTCAATGGAGAGCTCACTGCTGATGAGCAGATCTTCATGCGCCAACCTCCCGGCTTTCCTGCTCCAAATTCTTCCGGCAAAGTCTGTCATTTATTCAAAACTCTGTACGGTTTAAAACAGATTGGCTGGCGCTGGTATCAAAAATTTATGGAGATCCTTGTAAATTCCATGGGTTTCCAACGTTGCGAGTCTGAGCAGGCCATGTTTTTCGAGCGCAAGGATGGCCGTGTGGTGTGCATTGTGGTAGTACATGTGGATGATTGCACAATTGCAGTGGAAAAATTGGTGTCGGTGGTGGATTTCAAAGCAGGTGTTGGGAAGCACATTGAAGTGGTGGATTTGGGAAAGCTGCATTTGCTTCTGGGTATCGAGGTCAAGAGGGATCAAGACGTGCACCATTCATTTATCTCAGCGCTCATATATTGACTCAATCCTTCACCATTATGGCCTCAACAAGCTTAAACCCGTTACCATTCCCATGGAAACTTCCATCCACCTCTCCTCGACTCAATCCCCGAGCACGACACGTGAAATCGCGCTCATGCACAATATTCCGTACGACGTGTCCGTGGGTTCACTGATGTACACGGTGATTGCAACATGTCCGGACATCGCTTACGCAGTCCAGTTGGTGTCTCCCTCACCTAAGGTGCCCTCGAATCCCCTCAAGTTAGTGGTGGAGAGTGACACGTGCTCCGCCAGTAAGTGTAGACCCTCCAAGAATAGACTGCAACCTTTCTTAAACCTTTGCTAAACCTCCCTCACATACCTCTTCGGGACATGGTTATTGCTGTCAGCAACGCCATCAAGCTGTTGTCAACAGCATCACACCCCGTCAGCAATGGTATTTGCGCCATCACCGCGGTCATCGTGCATCAATATCTGTCATCCCTGTTCCTGCCATCAATTCTTGATGCTGCCTGCCGCTGCTGCACAGCGAGCTCGCAATCTTGCCCATCTGTGCACTGAAATTCATGAAAAAAAATCGGGCCTCTTGCCTTGCATGTAATGCGCCACATTGTCTCACACATCACTCTTTCTCACTACTAAATATTCCTTAAACTCAATAATTATTTGAAATAATGGCATTAATGTTTCAAATAAAATACACACCATCCTGCCAGTTGGCTGCTCTGAATCAACATTTAAACACCTGCTTCCAGGGCAATGTGGCTTGCACTGCAGGCCCCAGCACTGTGTGTCCATCCGCCCTCTTTCCATCAATCCATCAATAAATCCCGCCGCAGTTCCGTGCTCCCGCCTCTCTCACAAACTCTGATTAATCTTCACCCCTAACTTGAGGGGACTTGAGGGTACCTCAGGAGGCCGCAAGAAAAGGCAGTAAATTTGTGTACCAAATGTAAGTAAAATTAAAATACATGGTGTATACGGTAATTTTATGACACGAGAACAGGTGTACGTAGATACCTCTTGCGAGCGAGATTTAGTTCAAGAACTGGGGGGGATCTGTGTTACGAGTGCGTCCAAGGTGCATGCTGCACGCTCACATGCGCACATGTTCTCCATGGCCTTCGTTGTGACATCATCTGAGTGATGCCCTATCCCATCCCCATTTCCACCTGACACTGCGCCTCTGGCAGTCACGACTGTGGTCTTCTTCTGCTTGGGTTGGGCCTTGGCATGCGCCTTGCGTGGCTTATCAGTCTCCGGGCCCTGGGTGCAAGGCTTCTTGGTGGTGCCGCCAGCTGGCTTCGTCACTTTCCGCTTCTTGGGGGAGCCGTTGGTGCTGCGATTGAAGGGAATCACCACCAATTGGTTGGTGGTAGCAACAGTGGTGTGCGTGTTGCTCACAACCGCAGGAGCCAGGGAGACTGTGGTGGTAGTGGTCGCATGGGGATGGAGGGCTGCAGCGGTGGAGGCGCCAATGGCTGTTGTGGTGGCAGTGACGGGGGCGGTGATGGATGTTGTGACAGTAGCAGGTGTCTCCAGCTCTTCATCCTCCTCATACTCTTTGTCCTCAACCTCCTCGTCCTCATCCTCTTTATCTTCCTTGTCATCATCTCCATCATCATCACTGTCAGGGGAACCCCCGTCCGGCCGTCTGTCCGTCCGTCTGTCCAGCTCCGGCCCATCACACTGCCCCGCTTCCTCGTCCGATCCTTCGTCCAGAGCCCCTTCCTCGTCTGACCTCGCCCGTCCATCCGGCCTTCCATCCAGAACCCCCGCCGGAGCCCCAGGCTGCACCTCCACCCAGAACATCGCCCCCCGTCCCTCCGGACTCTGCTCCCCCTTGTTCCCCTTCGTCCGGCCGCTGGCACTGGAACATGCTATGCGATCAAGCCCGGGACCACTGCCGATCACTTCGGACATGTGCTATTGACTAGTACCTATTTGTTATATAAACCTCGCCTAGCGTGGGAATCCTCATCCTTTCTTCTCTTCGGATTCTCCCGCTAGGTGCATATTCCTAGACTCTGTATTTAGTACTATGAATTGAGTTCTCTTCGAATGTTCTTGCTAGTTCCCGTGCTCCCGCGCCGAGCTGAGGTTGCCCTTACAGCGGAAGAAAGGATCTAAGGGATCAACCGGTCAAAATTGGGAAGTTTGGTGTAGACTTGGACTCGGACCGCTACGCTAGTGCTCCGGCCTCCCCCACTTCCCCCGCAGCAAAATCGGGTCTCCGACCGAACCCGGCCGTTTTCGACGGCGACTGGATGCAAGGGCGGATGTTCCTCCACTCCATCCTTACGTACCTCCGACTGTTTCCGGAAGCCTTCATGGTCCACGGACAGGTCGTAGAGGAAAAACTCGTGCAGTACGCCATGTCCTTTATGGCGCAAGACATAGCCTGACGATGGGCCGAACGACAGTCCGGGATTGTCCCGTTCCTGTTCCTGTTCTGGGTGGAATTTGAATCCGAGTTCCGGCTCCGGTTCGCAGAATGAGCAAGACCAAGCTCTCCTCCGACTAGAGACCCACGGCTACTACCAGGGCTCCCGCGATGTCTACCGGTACACGGACGACTTCGAGGAACTCGCCGCCACGGCCGGATACACGGATGCACTCGTCCGCGTTACCAAGTGCCGCGCAGGGCTCGATCTGCGGATTAATACAGCGATCACAACGTCCGGGACCACCCTGGCACTGTTGGACTACGCCGGATGGCGTCTCCACCAGTACGACACCCTCGCCCGCATCCGAGCGAGAGCACCCCCGACTCGCGCGCTGGCTCTGGCCGCACGCCCCTGCACTGGGACGTTCCTCCCAGTCCCCTCCTTCACGCCCGCTCCTAAAGCCGTGCCAGCGCCCACCCTTCCGCCTGGCATCCCGATGGATGTTGACCGGACCTGCGCGCACTTCACACCCCGCGCTTGCTTCCGTTGCGGCGCAGCCAGACACCTTGCCCAAGACTGTCCAACTCCCTCGGATGTCTGGCTTGTGGACGTCCTAGACGAGGTCGTCTGTCAACTCGGTGATGATCTCCTCAGAGAGCTCTTCGCTCGCCTCTCCACCACCGCTGGGCTCCCGGCCAAGCCGGAAACCGGAGATGCGGAGCCAGAGGGCTTTCCGGACACGGCCAAGTGAGCGGTGCACCCTCGGTTGTGTCTCCCAATCGTTACTCCTGCTTGTACAAAGATATACCCAATAAATCAGCAGTTGAAACGAAAGACACGCCCCCCGTTCCGCCTCCGTCCCCAAGCCGGAGCCTCCTGTTCCCGCCCCGGAGGTGGAGACAGAACCCCTTCCTTCCATTCCCCGCATCCACCGCCCAAGGTGGGAGCGCAAACTACCCTGGTGGTACGTTATTGATTCCATCGAGGGCCGGAACTCCCTGCACATTCCGTTGGAGATGCAATTAGTAGAGACCGCGGCTACAATGTCTGTGAAGGGTCTGGTCAACTGTGAAGCGACCGGAGACTTCATTGACTCGGAGGACGTGATCTCCCGTAACCTTCTCATCCGAAAGCTCTCTCAGCCCATCCTGGTCCTCAACGTCAACAGTACGCCCAATGCGTCCGGCGGCATTTCCAGTGTAGTCGATATGGTCGTCAACTATAAGGGACACTCCGAACGCATCCAACTCGCAGTAATGCGGCTCTGGAAGCAGCACGTCATCCTCGGTTACTCCTGGCTCCAGAAGCACAACCTGGAGATCGACTGGGAGACCAAGGAACTCCGGATGACCCGATGCCCGACCAGTTGCAGCACTTGCCGAGATGAGCTCTGCACTGTCCGTCGCAGCGCGAAGATCTCCGCTGCGATCCTCCGGCAGCTCTGTGAAGGTCCCTTCCCGTCTATCTGTGCCATTGACTTGGAGGAGTGGCTTGGAGACGACGGGTACGACCTGGATGAAGACGGAGGTGACTTCCCGGACCTCACCCCGGATCCAGACGATGACAACGATGACGAGCTCGAGGACGGTGACCGGATCCTCTACACCGCGTTCGCTCCGGCTGAAGAAATCCGCACTGGGAGCACCGTCTCCCAGCAGCTTGCGGAGGCCTTCGCTTGAAACTCGGCCCTGCCTGGGACTTCGGTTCTGGCCTGGGTCGAGGACTTCTCCGACGTTTTCGACAAGGAGTCGTTCAATGCGCTGCCGGAACGCCGGATGTGGGACCATGCCATCGAACTCGTCCCGGATGCGAAACCGGCCAACTGCAAGGTCTACCCGATCTCCTCCCTCGAACAAAAGGAGCTCGACGCGTTCATCGAGGATGGGTTGAGCACCGGACGGATCTACCTGTCCAAGTCCCCGATGGCGTCTCCAGTCTTCTTCATGAAGAAGAAGCATGGAAGCCTCCGGTTCGTCCAGGACTATCGGGCGCTCAACGCGATGACCATAAAGAACTGATACCCGCTCCCGCTGATTAACGACCTCATTAACCGCCTGAAGGGAGCTCGGTTCTTCATGAAACTCGACGTCCGGTGGGGCTTCAACAACGTCCATATTCGGGGAGGCGAGGAGTGGAAGGCCGCGTTCCGTACCAACCGGGGGCTTTTCGAGCTGCTGGTGATGTACTTCGGCCTACCAACTCTCCGGCCATGTTCCAGACAATGATGAACAACATCTTCCAGGACCTCATCCGGTCCAGAGACGTCATGGTGTATCTCGACGACATCCTCATCACTCACTCCGACCTCATGTGCTACCGGGAGATCGTCCGAGAGGTTCTCCGACGGCTCCAGGCATACAAGCTTTAACTCCAGCTGGAGAAGTGCGAGTTCGAGAAGTCATTGATCGAGTACCTCGGCGTCATCATCTCGCACAACCACGTCGAAATGGACCCAGTCAAGGTTGCCGGAGTCACCGCCTGGCCTGCCCCGGAGAACAAGAAGGACGTGCAGCAGTTGCTCAGCTTCACGAACTTCTACTGGAGGTTCATCCGGGCATTCTCGGACATTGCACAACCCCTCTTCAACCTTACGAAGAAGAGCATAGCATGGACCTGGACCGCCGCCGTGGCTGCCGCTTTCCAAGCCCTCAAGGATGCGGTGACTGCGGAGCCCGTCCTGGTCCTCCAGGACGAATCGCGCCTGTACTGAGTCGAGGCGGACAGCTCCGACTACGCCACCGGGGCCATCCTGTCTCAGCCAGATGTGGACGGAAAGTGGCATCTGGTCGTGTTCTACTCCCAAAGTTTGAGTGACGTCCAACGCAATTACAAAATCCACGACAAGGAGATGCTTGCGATCATCCGAGCCCTCAAAGAGTGGCGACACTTCCTCGAAGGCATGCAGCATCCGGTCGAGATCTGGACGGATCACAAGAACTTGGAGTACTTCCGGAAGGCGCAGAACTTGAACCAGAGGCAGGTGCGGTGGTCCTTGTACCTGTCTCGGTTCGACTTCGTGCTCCACCAGCCCGGCTGCCTCATGGGTCGTCCGGACGCGCTGTCCCGTCGCCTGGACCATGGAGTAGGCTCAGACGACACAGATGTCACCCTCCTTTGCCCGGACTTGTTCCACGTCCACGTGCTGGAAGGCATTGTGGTTACTGGGCACGAGGTTCCTCTCCTTCGTGATGTCCGGGAGGCTTTTGCAGGTGAACCGGAGCTTGAGGACCCCATTGCGCTTGTCGCACGGGAACTCCTCAAGAACTGGAACATTCGCTCCCCCCGGTCATCCGAGTGGCGTATCGCTGACGGGCTCCTTCACTACCATGGTAAGATTGTCGTACCGCAGAATAAGGATCTCCAGCGCCGGATCATCGCACTGCACCACGACACTCGGGTTTCCGGACATGCCGGGCGCTTCAAAACCCTTGAGCTCATCGCCCGGAATTACTGGTGGCCCCAGCTGTCCCGCCACGTCGGCAAGTATGTCCGGACTTGCGACCCGTGCAACCGGACGAAGGCACTCCTGAAGCTGCCCCACGGAGAGCTCCACCCGACTGAGATCCCAGAAGAACACTGGGACACCAGCTCGGTGGACTTCATCGTTGAGCTCCCGGACACCCACGGGTTTGACGCGGTCATGGTCGTGGTCGATGTCCTGGGTAAGCGAGTCCACTTCAACGAGTGCCACACCGGCCTCGGCGCAGTCGGGGCTGCTTGGCTCTACTACTGGAACATCTGGAGGCACCACGGAACCCCCCAGAAATACATCTCCGACTGGGGACCGCAATTCGTTGCGGAGTTCACCACAGAACTGTGGCGCCTCATCGGGATAGAACCAGCGACCTCCACCGCTTACCACCCGCAAACCAACGGCCAGACTGAGCGTGTCAATCAGGAGCTCGAGTAGTTCGCTTGGATCTTCACAAACTACAAACAGGACGACTGGGACAAGCTCCTTCCAGCCGCGGAGTTCGCGTACAACAACCATGTCCACTCCTCAACGCAATAAGTCCCGTTCATGACGGACACCGGAAGGCTCCCCGGATGGGGTTCGAGCCCAACGGATTGTGCTCGACTGTGGAGTCCGCGAATGAGTTCCGAAACCGGATCGCATCCTGAGTCTCGGAAGCCAAAGCCGTGCTCGTTAAAGCCAAGGACGAGTTCAAACTGTACTACGACCGCCGACACACACCCGCCCTGGAGATCAAAGTAGGCGACCAAGTCTGGCTGGACGCCTCCAACATCTGGACGACCCGTCCATCCGTCAAATTCACTAGAAGGCTCCCCCAGATGGGGTTCAAGCCCAACGGATTGCGCTTGACTGTGGAGTCCGCAAACAAGTTCCGAGACTGGATCGCGTCCTGAGTCTCGGAAGCCAAAGCCGCGCTCGCTAAAGCCAAGGACGAGTTGAAGCTATACTATGACTGCCGACGCACACCCGCCCCGGAGATCAAAGTAGGCGACCGAGTCTGGCTGGACGCCTCCGACATCCGGACGACCCGTCCATCCATCAAATTCGCGGACATACGTCTCGGCCCCTTTGAAGTCGTGAAGGTTGTTGGAAAGGGTGCGTACAAGCTCGAGCTCCCCCTGCGGTACTCCCAGCTCCACCCGGTCTTCCCAGTGGTGAAACTCCAACTCGCGGAACCGGACCCATTCCCCGGACGCCCCCGAAACAGCGAACCCCTGCCCGTCCTCCAGACGGACCGTGACCTTCAATGGGAGGTCGAGGAGATCCTAGAGGGTTGAGGGTTCGAGCCCCCGTCAGTGTTCTTTTTGATAACTGTCACGTTGAAAGACAGTCACTCCTAGTGCAGATGGATCACGTTCGAGAAAGGTTCATGAAGCTAACTTCTATAAAACCAAACCCTAACCAAAACCACTCAACGACACCTTTCCTTAAATAGGAATGATAGTTTAAGTTCAGGGGTGTAGACCAAGTATTAGGTCAAATAGCCAAGTGCGTGCAGGTTTCAACCGTTCGAGGGAGTCTCGTAGTTGAGCGTGGTGCGTTTTGTTGGTTCGAGGAGCGCTTTCATTTGTTCACAGATGAACGTAGGTTGCTTAATATAAGAAACAGACTTGAAGGTCTGGCATGGTTTGTTCTGAGGAACGGGTTTTTGCTAACACGTTGGCTTAACAAGCACACAACAATGGTTAGCGGATGCAGGGACACAGAACACAGGACACAGGACACACAAGAACACGTTCACGGACACAATGACAAGACAAACACAAGACACAAGGACACAGACACGTTCACGGACACAATTTCCACAGTTCAAGTTCACAAGTCCACACGGATATTAATCCAAACCACAAGTCACTTTATATCAGATGAAAGAACTGTCGCGCTGGGCTACTGAGCTCTCGAGCCAAACCTGTCTACAACACTACTGTGTCTAGAGGCGGGGTCTGCTGCTGTACTGCTAAACTGCCTGCTCTTTTATACTACTCTCTTATCACGATGACTAAATAATATTATATACACTGGTCCGTTTATCCGTGAAATCTGACTCGAAATCCCTGCTCGAATAACGCTATTGGCTCCCTATACTGGTAAATCAAACACCGGTTCAGACTCGATTGATTGAAGTGGAAATATTATGGTATCTTGGTGATAATGCTGGGTCCGCGACTCGCAGCTCAGGCGACGCTCTTGCCTAGACACGTCTCTTCTTCATCCTAGCCCTATTCAGACTCTCCTGCTGAGGTCGGGGTCTCTTCACGAGTGACTTATACGGTTTGCGGGCACTGTCAAACTCTCGCGGTTCAACTATATTGATCGCGTTTCGGCTGTTGCCATCTTTGATCGGACAGCTCCACCTGGAGCGCGCTTTGGTATCGGTCACCCAATTCATCTTGGTCATACTCCGGATCTGCACGGACCTCGGAGCTATAGCCGTTCAGGGTATTCGCCGCTTTTCCGTTCTCTGAGCCCTCCGCTTGCATGTGACACACACACCCACTAATTCCAGGAATGCCACGACAAACAAGGTGTCTCTGGAGGTGGTCGCAACCACTGAGTTCCGTCCGCGATTGCCAAATATAGATTCCTTCTAACTCCTCTGTAGTCCAAGTCAGTGTCAGTGCTTCTAGGCGGGTTCCTAGGTACTGTCTGGTTATTCGAGATCGTCTCCGTGTGAGCGCGACTCTAGCTATATGACTGGTAGCTCTTCGCACGAGGCTTCGCGGAAGCTTCTCGGGATGTCTGCGTGATTGTTTATACTGAAAATTGCAAAATAGCTGCGTTTCACGTGTGGCTGTTTTCACAGCTTATCACCGTCCGGAACCCCTGCCGGAGCCCCAGGCTGCGCCTCCACCTGGAACGTCACCCCCCATCCCTCCGGACTCTGTTCCTCCTCGTTCCCCTTCGTCCGGCCGCTCGCACTGGAACATGCTATGCGATCAAGCCCAGGACCACTGCCGATCACTTCGGACATGTGCTACTGACTAGTACCTATTTGTTATATAAACCTCGCCTAGCGTGGGAATCCTCATCCTTTCTTCTCTTTGGATTCTCCCGCTAGGTGCGTATTCCTAGACTCTGTATTTAGTACTATGAATTGAGTTCTCTTTGGATTCTCCCACTAGTTCTCGTGCTCCCGCACCGAGCTGAGGTTGCCCTTACAATCACCCCTGTCGTTGCACACAGCAGACACATGAGTCTTGCCAATGTCCGAGCCAGCTGCCCTCCACTTTCGCTTGCCATCCTGCTTTTTGCGAAGGGCTTTGACCTCCGCCTCAAGGTTCAGTGCTTTGAGGTGGGTAACACCTGTGCAAACCTTGTCGCGAATCTCGTGAAGGTTGTAGATGGTCCCGATCCTCGACGCATTGGCGAACTTGATGTGAGTGGGCCAACACATAAGCTTCACCTTCCAGAGGAGCGCCACGTCCACAGTGAAGTGCACGTACACCATTCGTGCCGTGTCATCATGGATAAATTTTCCTGTCCATGAAAGTCAGCATATGGCAGTTGCGAGAGCGAAAAGAAAAAAACAACGTACTCAGCATATCATCCAGCAACTCTTTGACTTCCTTGTGTAGTGCACGCAGGTCATTTTTCTCAGGTTTTTCTGTGGGCAAGACATTACAGCTGTTTGCATATGTAATGACACTCCATCAATTTTCTTAAAGAACAGCAAACAAAGAGTTACCTGCTCATCGTGCTCATTGCGAGCCCAATTTTGGGCCAATTGACATAATTTTATGTGCGTTCTGACCGGTTTCAACGGGGCTACAAGCCTATCCCAATCTCTTCTCCCACTTCAGACTTTCAATTTTGACCAAAATCGGTGCTTGCTTCCCTCTTTGTGGCGACCATGCGGTACCTATAAGCATTTCAATTTTCACAATTCACGCCCTTTTACGCCCTTGGCCAGAGTCGAACGAGTGACCTTGTGAGATTTCCCTCTAACTTTGTTGCTTTGTGGTCTTGTGGCCTTTTGTGGCCTTTTTCGACCTTGTTTGGCCTTGTACAAGGTCACAAGATATTTGTAAAAAGTCTGATGTGATGATAGGGGGCAGAAATGGGTTGTCCATGTTGCCACGTGTCACAAAGCCCAGGCCCACAGTTCCGGTGGGTGTATGCAGGTTCGTAAACTGCGCACTATGTTAAATCGCACCAGAGCAGCAGGACAAAAAATCACTTGCCTTGTCCTGGACATTTGCCGCAACACTACGTGAATCGATGGTGGCGGCAATGTTTGTGGCACGGAGCCCCTTGGCCTTGTGTCTGCGATGTTCTTTGAGAGCATCAATGAGAGTCGTTTTTTCCGCCGCTGAAAATTCCTCAGTGATGAGCCAAAGGCCAGTGAGTTTTTGAAGATCAGCGAGGACCAAGGTTTTGCCGTCTACGAGAAGAAAATCAGTCACTGAGCAAACTATAAAAATTTGGGTGCCTCTTATCGTCCTTTGCCTCCCATGACATCTGGTGGATGAGGGTGTTACACAGGGTGGGCTCCCGCAGCTGCACAAAGTGTGAGCTGCTCGTAACCAAGCCATGGATGTACGGGACTTTCTTGTCATATTTTTTCGCGAGGTCAGCGACAAAGTCCTCGTGTGTGGCGATGTAGGCGTTGATGTCCGCTGCGAGTGCGTCCTGCATGGCCTTGCGTGCTGCAGTGCTTATGGCGCATGAGGCCTTCTCCCCGTCAGAGAGTTTCCCCATCTTTTTGTGGTCGTGGGTTTCCTGGATGCTGTTCCCGGGATGCTGGGCATCGTCGGTTTCAGCTTGCCTGGACATAGTAGAGTGGGTCAGAAAGGTGAGAAAACAAACAGATTCAAAAAAAAACACTACAATGCAAGAAAAGCGTGACTCGCCTGGGGTGTTCTGGTTTTTTCTGTGGGGTTTTTTTTTACAGTTTCTTATGGTTCAGTGTTCGCATGTGTAGGGAGGTAATTTCTCTCGTATTACCGATGCTTGATTAGGTGCACTGATGATTGGTTGGTTGGGTACCATGCACGTCATAGATCTGAACTATAGGCTCAACATCCCCGACGCGGATGTGTGCACCATTTTAGGCACGGAGGAGTGGGAGGGAAGCAGATATGAGATGCTGCTGCAGTATCATCAGGTGCACATCCTCCCTTGCTTCCTTTCTTCACTTGGACAAATAGTTGGTTGACTTTGAACTAAATGCATGACAGCTGAAATCCTCTGTCCGCACAAAAAAGGTGTTCGACATGTTCACCGAGAGCACGATCACACATTTGCCATTCTTTTTTTCTTTTTCCACATCTGTTCATTTAATATTTCATTTGTAGCAATGTTTTGAGGATGGCTTGGTATAGATAGATATATTGAAGAACCAAGAAGGGGGCAGCAAGTGGAGAACAGGATAGGGGGGAAGAGAGAAAGGAGCACCCAAAAGGTTTAGACAGGTCTGCACTTTGAACGGGCCTTGTGCGCTCTAAGTGTGGACATGTGGTTAGCTCAAAATGGTGTTAAGGTCATAGCGAAAAAACCCTTGAAGTTAAAGTGCGATGCCGAGGGATGGATCCAAGCGCTAGATGACTGCTCCATCAACAATAAACAGCTGTATTTTTGGGAATTGGCGCGACGTGGGACAGAAAAGAAGAATGTAAACAGTGTCCAAATAACATCAGGACATCTGCTTAAGATAAGAAGAATACAATACAAGTAATCAATGTGCCAAGGAATTTAATGTGCTCTTCACAGAGAGTGCCTTACAGTGGTCACTAGTACACCCGGAAACTGTCAGAAAAATAAAAGACAAAGCTGATACTGATCTGAGAAGCTCAGGAATTTGCGAGCGCCCAGTGTAATAATCAGATTCTTTGGCATGTGGGAGAAAAAGAAGAAGGGAAAGAGGCGCACATAAAATCAGTTCATCTGCTTAAGATCTGAGTAATTGTCAGCAGACAATGCTTGGATTTGCTTGCTGTGATCCCCAACATTTAAAAACAACCATTCCCGTGCATCTTCTATCAGTACACAAAGACCCATACTTTCTGGGATTGTATTCAGAATCACTTGTGGAGTTTGGTTGGTTGGTGTGTTAGGGATTTGTGAATCCTGAACTAGAGTGCACTTTCTTATTGCATTCAGCCCGTTGAATTTGCATAAAGTTGTATTTCCACCTTAGACTGTTCCCGTGCATCTTCTATCAGTACACAAAGACCCATACTTGGCCATACTTTCTGGGATTGTATTCGGAATCACTTGTGGAGTTTGGTTGGTTGGTGTGTGAGGGATTTGTGAATCCTGAACTAGAGCGCACTTTCTTATTGCATTCAGCCAGTTGAATTTGCATAAAGTTGATTTCAACCTTAGACTGCCGGCACATGTTTCACCACTGCCCACAGGATTCATGCAGCCAGCATTGCATGCAATGCAGCACCAGAACAGCATGGCTGGGTTATTCAACCACCCTGCAGGTCATACTCATCATCCGTCCTCATCCATGCCATTCACAAGCACTCCTGAATCTCCCTTCCATCACACAATTCACAAGAATTTATTGACTCGCCCAACTCATTCAATGGCATAACGATGGACTACACTGCATTACATTCAGGTTAACCACCTCACCACCACCACCTGTGGTTCTACTATCCCACTGCTGCTCATTGGTGATCCATATCTGCTGTCTGCCTTCACGCCGTGTGCTGCCATGCTGCATTTTTTCTTGCATACAGCATGGCTGTCATTTCACCATCACTGCACTGTGTTTGCGCTACATCACCACATCTTGCAGATGCAACAATATTCCCGTTGCTGTACCATCAACAAGGGATGAAGTTTGGATTGGTCCAATACCCAGGGTCCTGAAGTGGGAGAGTGTTAGGGTTGTGCTCTCTTGGAATGATATATCTTGTTGTCAAATGTTGTACTTGCAGTTTCAGCTAGTCAGACATTGTCGGACTTCTTGTGCATAGTCGAACTTGACTTTGTTTATAGTTCTTTATTTTACACTTAGTCTTAACTATCACTACCACAATCATACTATTTGCTTTGTTCAGTGGTTTGGTGAACTGATAGTTGTAAAGTCACAATATTTGCAATTGTGTTGGACATGTACCAAGATACTGCACTCATGGTTGTCTGTGCAAAGTTTAAAAAGTCTTGTTAATTACACTATGCATTACTGAAAAAATCCTTTCCCTTTGCAATAAATGCTGACAGGATGTGATGCTACACATGGATATCTGTCAGCTTCTTGTTCAGCATAATTTCCAGGGTCACAGCATTGTCTTGGCATAGCAGGTATATGGTATATGTACCAAAAAACTACGTTTTCAGGAAGGGTATCCAATTGTAGCCCTTTAAAAGCAGTAAAATTTTTATTCACTGACCTGAATGGTCAGCTCACTGGTTCCAATAAAAAATGTGAGGAACTCATGTAGACACAGTTGTTTTCAGATATTAAAACTTAGAGAGACATTGGTGCTGTTGGGATCCAACACCAGTCTACAGCACCCAGCAGCTCTGGACTTGGGGAGAAAGTTCAAGTTCTCAACAACAAGTCCCACCCAAATCCTCTTGCTTAGCTCAATAACCTGGACAAACCCAGTGTAGACAGACAAAGAGCTAGTAAAACATCAAACTGCAATCCTGCATCAGATAAGTTCAGAAATCAGGCAACTTTGGTCACATTTTCCAAAATTTCTCCAATATGCTAAAAATTTTAACATCAAACCAAATTACCCCTGAATTAGGAAAGGGCCGTGTTTTCTGACCAAGAAGCATCACAATAGCAATGTAGGAACAACATTTGTGATTAGGCTGTGATAAGGAAAAACTACTGGGAAAAGGATATAACATTGAGAAACCAATCACTGCTTGGAAGACTGTGCAGTTTCCATTGTAGAATAACATTTGGCCCATTCTGGACCATGTTTGAAATGATCGTATGAGAAGCTAGTCTGTTTTTGACCAATCACCATGATGTTAAGAGGCATCCAAAATCCTGCTTTATGATAAGGAGGGAGCCAGATCAGTAGGTTTCCATGAGAAGACACCCAGCCATCATTGGCCATAGCCCAGAATGGTGAACCACCTGGGGCTTTATTCTGAGAAGATGGTTAGGCAAAAATGAAATAGGTGAAGTATTGGACATACAGGAGTATTTTTAGTTGGGCATATCACTGTATTCTGGTTGTCTTTCCAGAGTGTACGGCTGTCAAAGCCAGAGACAATGTCCTTCCCATCTGAGGAGAAGGCCACTGATCGAACCCAGTCTGTGTGGCCCTGAAGAGGCTCACCAACAGCAGTGCCACTCTGGGCATCCCAGATCCGCAGTGTGTGGTCAGAAGAGCCAGAGACAATGTGCTTCCCATCTGGGGAGAAGGCCACTGACTGAACCCAGCCTGTGTGGCCCTCAAGAGGCTCACCAACAGCAGTGCCACTCTGGGCATCCCAGATCCGCAGTGTGTGGTCATCAGAGCCAGAGACAATGTGCTTCCCATCTGGGGAGAAGGCCACTGACTGAACCCAGCCTGTGTGGCCCTCAAGAGGCTCACCAACAGCAGTGCCACTCTGGGCATCCCAGATCTGCAGTGTGTGGTCAGAAGAGCCAGAGACAATGTGTTTCACATCTGGGGAGAAGGCCACTGACAGAACCGAGTCTGTGTGGCCCTCAAGAGGCTCACCAACAGCAGTGCCACTCTGGGCATCCCAGATCCGCAGTGTGTGGTCATCAGAGCCAGAGACAATGTGCTTCCCATCTGGGGAGAAGGCCACTGACCAAACCGAGCCTGTGTGGCCCTCAAGAGGCTCACCAACAGCAGTGCCACTCTGGGCATCCCAGATCCGCAGTGTGTGGTCATCAGAGCCAGAGACAATGTGCTTCCCATCTGGGGAGAAGGCCACTGATGGAACCAAGCCTGTGTGGCCCTCAAGAGGCTCACCAACAGCAGTGCCACTCTGGGCATCCCAGATCCGCAGTGTGTGGTCAGAAGAGCCAGAGACAATGTGCTTCCCATCTGGGGAGAAGGCCACTGACAGAACCCAGCCTGTGTGGCCCTCAAGAGGCTCACCAACAGCAGTGCCACTCTGGGCATCCCAGATCCGCAGTGTGTGGTCATCAGAGCCAGAGACAATGTGCTTCCCATCTGGGGAGAAGGCCACTGACTGAACCGAGCCTGTGTGGCCCTCAAGAGGCTCACCAACAGCAGTGCCACTCTGGGCATCCCAGATCCGCAGTGTGTGGTCAGAAGAGCCAGAGACAATGTGCTTCCCATCTGGGGAGAAGGCCACTGACTGAACCGAGTCTGTGTGGCCCTCAAGAGGCTCACCAACAGCAGTGCCACTCTGGGCATCCCAGATCCGCAGTGTGCGGTCATAAGAGCCAGAGACAATGTGCTTCCCATCTGGGGAGAAGGCCACTGACCAAACCGAGCCTGTGTGGCCCTCAAGAGGCTCACCAACAGCAGTGCCACTCTGGGCATCCCAGATCCGCAGTGTGTGGTCATCAGAGCCAGAGACAATGTGCTTCCCATCTGGGGAGAAGGCCACTGACGGAACCAAGCCTGTGTGGCCCTCAAGAGGCTCACCAACAGCAGTGCCACTCTGGGCATCCCAGATCCGCAGTGTGTGGTCATCAGAGCCAGAGACAATGTGCTTCCCATCTGGGGAGAAGGCCACTGACAGAACCGAGCCTGTGTGGCCCTCAAGAGGCTCACCAACAGCAGTGCCACTCTGGGCATCCCAGATCCGCAGTGTGCAGTCAGAAGAGCCAGAGACAATGTGCTTCCCATCTGGGGAGAAGGCCACTGAAAAAACACTGTCTACATGGCCTGTAAGCCTCATTAACATTGCTGGCCACCCACTCCACTGTCCTTTTTGCCATGACAGTAGTTGAGGAAATTGTCTATGAAAACACTTCCGCACAGTCGACTCTATAGGCGCTAATTGCAATGTTGATATATAGATATGAGGTGTGCTCTCTGTAATTGCTGGTTGAAAGATCCCAATTAACTTTCTTGCATCTTCAACAAATGGAAAGATGCTGTGATCCTAATGGGCTATATTTTCAGTCATGTATTGCAGACAATATATCATTCCCTCACCTTTGCCCATATCATGAGCCTTGACAAAGCTCCAAGACTGTTTGGTACCCAACCACAAAGGCTCATGACTTCAAGCCAGAACAGAAATTTTCGATACAGAAAGTCTTTTGCTTTGCTGACAGCCTCAGAGTTGAAACTTGTCACTACAAGATGGTCCACCCAGTAGTGGCATGAATATTGCAGACAATGGGAGATGTACTTTTTTACTCGGACCTGCAGATCAAATATATCTCTGTTCCTCTTGTAGGATGTTGGTAGATCACATATATTGAACCTCAGCTCATTATTCATGATGTGGATTAGATTGGATGCTAGAAGCTGCTGTTGTTCGTGTGTTCCACATAGAAGATCTGGCCGTTGTTCTTGTACTTTTCCTGTCATGAACTCTCTAAATGACAGGTGTATCAGCTGTACTTTGCCTTTATCATCCTCTGGAATGCCAATTACTGCACTTAGAGGGGTCAATATGTTTTCAATTTCATTCCTTTGCATGTGAAGCAAATCTCCGAGAGCATGCAGATCCAGCGGCTCCAATAAATTAAACAATGTGCCCAGTACCTCCATGGAATGCTGATACTGCTCTCGACGAGCAGCATCAGTCCCAGGATTTGGAATAGCCTCATTGACAATTTGGAAGTACAAGTGATTCAAACCATTGCCAAGGCCTGATTTAAGATGCTTCATAGATACTGCTGGAGGAATTTTAGGTGATCCTTGCTGGGTGTATCGAACTGCAGTTGCAGCATAAATGAAGAGACCATCAGCCTGATGTGTGATAACATCCACATCTTGTCTCTCTGCTTTCCAAAGATCCTTTGGTTTCCATGTGCTTCCATCCAGGTTATGATGGATATAAAGATGGATGTCCTTACTGACAGTGGATTTGTCAATTTCATCCAAAAGGATTCTGTGCATCATTGAAGATAACCCATCATGCCTAAGGTAGGATGGAACATCTGGACGACCAGTCAATAAGAACCGAATATGGTGAGGTATTTTGTTGATGCTGTCTGAGAGCCATCCTAGAAAAATCTGACCACGATCCTGTTTATGATGTCTGCAATCCTGTCCACAATCCTGCTGGTGGTCTTTTTCACATTCATCCAGTGCATCCAGACAAATAATCCAAGGGGTTGTGCAAGATGGCATTTCAGCCAGTAGTCCTACAACAAGATGCTCAAACTGCTCTTCTGCTGCTGCACCCAGGATTTTTGGATTTTCATCCAATATTTTTACAAGAAGATCCTTGAAGCTAGAGCTATAACATGCAAGCTGATATGCCAAGGTGACCGGGACACTGGTGATCAATCTGCGCTCCTGGTAGTTCCGAGAGAAGAAGAACGATGCTGCTAGACATTTCTGTTTTTCAAGTTCAATAGCAATTGTCTTGGCTATGGTTGATTTGCCAGAGCCTGCAGAGCCACTGAGCATAACAATCCTCTGAGATCCATCTGAGCAGCAAGCCAAGCAGGTCAAACAAGTGATTAGATTGTTGATTAGGTCCTTTCGAGTCCCTGGCAGGCATTTTTCTGGGGTATTTTCAGCATTATAGTGTGCTGAGACATATCTGAGCTTTGCAATCAGTTCTTCATTGAGTTAGCTAATGGCTCTGAGAATCAATATTGAGTACATACGCTGGCCCTTGGTTTCATCAGCAGTTCCTTTGAGCTCTTTGACTGATGCAAAGACAAGTTAGCTAACAGACCAGAGAAAGATATTATATAAGTACATACACCCAGCCTTTTGAGCTGCATGCACTACAGCTGGACCAGCAGGCAGATTATTAACGGTGAGGGTTCCTGCTGTGTAAGCAATTTGCAAAGTGGGGCCCTCTCCAGCACCTCCAGCACCCCCATGTCCCTGTATGCCTCCCCCACCACCACTGCCTCCTTTACCACCTGAGAAAAATCAAGACTTGTTTGGCATCACAATCAATTTCCTTCGCACCATAGAAGTGGTTGTTGACTATTTGGGAATCAATACCTCGGTAGTGAGGTGTTTTGGTTCCATTGACAGTTCCTTCAACCTCTTTGACTGATACAATGCATGTTAGCTGATGGACCGGACACAGACCTCAAGTACATACACCCAGCCTTGGCTTCATCCACGGTTTTCTTGACATGTTCAACTAATGTAAGTTCAGCATTTGGTAGATTTAAAATCAAGATTCTGATAATGGAGTAGAAAAGACATGCATACCTGTATTGACCAAGTCTTTGACCAATTTCTCAATTGAAACGGATGCATAAAACTAAAAAAAAAATTAGAACATGCTGCTAAACAAAGGGAATCCGCACAGTAAATTCTTGGATGTTGCTTGCTATGTCATCCCTTAAGCTTTGAATCTGTTCCTTGTACTTCTTGCACCTCATTATTCGTTTGATACCACTCTCTGCTGCCAATGAATCACATTTAACAAGAAATGGTTCCAACTTGCTGGAATCCAGATTAATTCTGAGCTTGTGTTTCAAGTAGTGAAACATACAATGCCAGCTCAGTCAGGCGCTTTTTGAGTTCACCATCACAACCAGACATGTCAGTCTTGATCAATTCCTCCAGATGCAGTTTCAGCTTGGCTAGATCGTTCTTGTTGGATTGCATATCCTAGTACATAGGTGTCAGATGATAAAGCTTGCCATATAGAAGATGAAATCACGCACTTGAATCATTTCTGCCACTGCAAGGACACCGCCGAGTGCGACCTCCGGTCCAAGGATGCCGCTGCCCGCGACACTTTCTTTGGCAAGCCTGAGTACCGGAATAGCTTCATTGGTGAGTCTCCTGAGCCCAGAAGGAAGATTCTTCCGAGTTCCTGTGCTCTTGAAAGATGCAGAAGTCGACATGGTGAGTGGAGGAGGTAAGGGGGCGACAACGTGTAGAGTGCGTGGCGGTTCTGAAATTAGGTCTGACAGCAGCTGCCGAAAGTTTGACATGAACAATCTTCTCCATCAGTGGCGCATGAGCGGCTGAACCGGATCCGAGGGAATAACCCTTCGGTTCTCACAAAGGTTTGCGGCTATAGTATCTTGAATCATGAAATAAATTTCACGAACCTCAACAAGAGGGAGATCGCCTGTGGAGTTTCCGGCTTCCATTTTTGTAACCAGGCTGCGGCGATGCTGCGATGCTGTGTTATGACAGGTTTTGTGACATACAACGGCGCGTGTTCACCTCATCCGCTGACTGTAACAGGGCCAATTTTTGTCCTGCTGATCTTTGCGAAAAAATCAGTGTGTTTCGGACAACAGAGAATATGTGTTTACTATTCGCGTACTCATTGTAAACGTTAAACATGGTCAAATCATCGCCATCGGGTACAGTCAGTAGTGCCTTGACGGCATCTGCCCTGTATCGACGGCCGTCGTAGGGTTTCTCGATCGGCGGTTTGCGAGGGTTGTTTTTCGACGTGTCGGCGTGGGTATTCGGTAGATACATTACATCAGGCGAAAGGTTCAATTGATGTGGAAGAGGAGCGAAAGAATAGCCTGAAGAACACGCAAAATGGACAGTTTGCGTAGCCTGCTCTATGATCGCCGAGATTATTGTATTGCGAGAGTCAAGAGTCGAGCTCGGCCGCGTTCTGAGATGTGAGAGGGTATGAGGAGACGAGATTCGAACCAAGACATCTTTGGGCGAAGTTGGAGCGGGGAACAGGATTAAAACGCGTCCAATAAAGCTAACTTTGACTCATGCCAGGAGAATGTGTGGGCTGGAATTCTCTAAATAAAAACATTGATTAGGCAACCCCCCTGCTGTAAACCAGCGAAATATATTTCGGGTTTTGATTTGAGGAGAAGGAGGAATTGAGGACGTTGAGGGTGAAATGACGAAGCAGCCTTGTGAGCGGGATTTGATGTCATCCCCGATCTGAGCAGGGAAAAGAAGCACGGCTGGGGATGGCAAGTATCGCAGGCGACGATTTCAAGTTGCAGGAGAGCAGAGCTGAAGAGCTCGGAGTCGAGACTCGGAGATGCGTGAGGCAGAAATCGAAAGTTCGAAGATTGATTCGTCCACGTTTCGATCAAGAGCGGGCTGAATTCGGCTTCGGAAAGGGACAACAGTGTATTCGGTTGCATTTGCATAGAACACATTGCAAGTGGATTAGATGCCGCGCGTAGAAGTCAAGATGTTGCCCAGGGACGCTTGAGATCAGAACGCGCTTCCTTCGCCTCGAGCATCTCCGAATATCGGCAGACGAGACCGAGACGCAGAGATAGCAATAGCGCAGAAGTTGACAATGCGGCAGCCGCGACAGTGAATGGGATTTCATGGACCTAAGTACCTTGGCGCTTCTCGGGCGCTTCTTCGGTTGACGTAAAATGAAGCTCGGAAGATTCCGTTTTTCTCTTTCAGGACTATTCCTAGCGCCAAATCTCTGCCCATAGAAAGAAACGCGAACGCGACCTGGCGACATAGAGGTTGAAAGGAAGAGGCAGTGCCATGCGTTACCATCAGTGATGCTTTATATGATCATTCCTGATTGCCCACCATGCCCACCGTCCAGGACCAAATACCTACTGAATCCTCACCGACGGGCTCGATTTGCATCCAGAGCGCAGAGATGATCTCCAGCTTCACTCCCTGGAGGCCTCATCGTTTATTCGCCGCACACGAGCTGGCACGCACACTTTCGGCATTTGATCCCCACCGATTCCGAAGCCATCATGGCCGCTCTCGAAAGCTCGATCCGCGCTCTCCTACGGCCCTCGGACACGTTCAGGGTCGTGCTCGACGCTCTCGTCGTCCCATCCATCCACAAACGATACCGACGCCCCTCACTCTAGTCTGCTACTAGTACGGAACAGCAATGGCCCCAATACGCAGGAGGAGGGAAGATGCGTCTCCGTGAAATCTGTTTTCTCTCTCAAGTCGCTAATAAGACTGATACTACACGCCCAGCGTATTCATCCTCATGCCGAAACCTTCCGGCCGAGCGTTCGCATCCTGCGCGTCTTCCCGATATTTGGCGGCTTCTCCATCACGATGGTGCAGGTCCGGCGCGAGACGTGGCCCCTGCCTTTACCGCAGGCTTCGAGTTCTCCGGGTGCATTCAGTAATCGCATCTTATGGGAATTGCCCGCGCCTATAAGACTCGCGCGCGCGATTATGCAGGCCTGCTCAGCCTTAAGACCAAGCAGGGCGACATCGAGGGCCTCTGGACCCGCCAACGCTGTGCACACAGCACGTCCAGACCCTGCGCGACGTCCGGCCGAGTGCAAGCGGTTGCGGAGATCGTCGGTGCGTGTCTTTCTCTCTCCCCTCCCTCCCTCCCTCCATTCATCCTCCCTGCTCATTCCTCATTTAACCTCCTTGCTCATTCCTCCTCCCTCATTCGCTAATGCGCGGACAGACGTGCCCCCGACCGCAACCGCAACCGCCCCGCCGCTCGCGACATTCTTCTGGCTCGCGCTGTACACCGCGTGCCGCGCGCCCCTTCCTGCATGTGCATCTGTCTCCGTCCCTCCCTGTTCCCTCTTACTTCTTCCTTTCTTTGGCTTTGCTTCGCCAAATCAGCTTGTCCCCATCCCTTCCTTCCCACTCGCTTACCCCTCCCTTGGGTTTGCTAACCCCGCCCTCCCTTGTTTGCTCATCCTCAGTGCTGATGCATCTGCACCACCACATAGTATTCACCTCCCCCCTCCTCTGCGCCCGCCAACCCCGTCTCGCGAGTCGCCGCGCGCCCCTTCCTGCATGTGCATCTGTCTCCGTCCCTCCCTGTTCCCTCTTACTTCTTCCTTTCTTTGGCTTTGCTTCGCCAAATCAGCTTGTCCCCATCCCTTCCTTCCCACTCGCTTACCCCTTCCTTGGATTTGCTAACCCCGCCCTCCCTCGTTTGCTAATCCTCAGTGCTGATGCATCTGCACCGCCACATAGGATTCACCTCTCCCCTCCTCTGCGCCCGCCAACCCCGTCTCGCCGGCATGTGCGTGCGTGCCGGTCGACGACGCCGCGGACGTTGTGCTCATGCGGGACGAGTGGATTCGCGCGCGCGGGTGAGGGGTGGGGAGGCGGAGACGGAGTTTGAGGTGCGTTTTGTTTTGCGATATCCATCTATCCCTTCGTCCTCCAATTATCCTACATTCTTATGTAGCCTTCGGGCTCGATGCTTACTTTGCTCGTCGCTCGTTTGCTGAATTTACCTTTCGTTTCCGGTTCCGTAAGACGTGGCCTGTACCTGTATCGCAGTCTTCGAGCTCTCCGGGTGCGTTAATCGCATCCTATGGTCTGCGCGTACAAGACTGACACGAGTACGCCTACAGGCCTGCTTAGTCTGACGATCAAGCACGGCGACATTGAGGGCCTGGATCCGCTGAGGCTGCGCACGCAGCACGTCCAGACCCTGCACGACGTCTTCGCCGAGTGCAAGCGGCTGAAGGAGATCGCAGGTCCATCCATTTACTGTTCCAATCGCATAGCGCGTGGACGCGCGCCCCAGACGCGCCCCCGTCCTCCGCCGCCCCGCCGCTCACGACCTTCTCGTCGCTCGTGCCGTACACCTCGCGCAACGCGCTCCTGCCCGCGCGTGCCTCTGTCTGTCTTTCAAGTTCTTTGCCAAATCAGCACTCATTCCCATTCCCACCCACCCATCGCGCCGTCCGTCAACGTCTGACACCAACCCGTTTGGCTCCGATAAAGATAGGACTTATGTCGTCAACAAGCCGCTGCAGGATCTCTCGCCGCTGTCGATCGGGATTGACGGGGGTAGGAGCGGAGACGGAGAGAAAGAGAGGGATCCGTTTGAGGATACGAAGGGCAATGGTGATTTGTTTAATTCACCGATGTTTTTCGCTGAACACATTCCCCGCAGCACCCACACCGGCACCCCAGCCTGCCGTACGTTCCGCTTCTGCCTTCCTGTCAACATACAGATCAACAGAATAACGGAATACAAAGAAATCATGGTGGCGAAGGTACGGCTTTAAATAAAACTCTTTGCAGCAATCTAGAACCTTTTCAGATGTCCTAGTGAGATCTATGCGGCGGCCGAATCTGGGTATTCAAGAGCGCGCACAATGTTCGTAATGGGAATGATCTCGGATTTTTGGTGGCGCATGCGAGTTACAGTAACCCTAGGAGTTTCGCTTAATCAATCCCTGTTGAGACACTAATCCCGGATTTAATCAGAGATTAATTAATCAGTGATCTGAACCCCAGTGCAAGTGGATAGAAAAAAGAACTACACTGGGAATCGAACTCACATCAGCCAGGGAAGATCCAGGCATGACTACCACTCTGCCATCCAAGTCATAACTATACATCATAATCATAGTGGTAGGAGGGCATGCTAGATTTCAGAAATTATATTGCAATCTTCCTCTTGTAAATTCAGATGAGTTGAATTGACAAAGATATGAAGTGTTTAAACTGCTTTAAACCAGTTGAATAACCTGAACCAATAAAGTTGGATTAATGATCAGATGAATCCTTGAAGATTAATAACACCTCAGATTAAATGTCTACCTGAACTTGGAGAAAGATTAACAGACTAGGATAGGAGATCAGTAAAGTCATTGACTAAACAACAATGATGAATCACGGATGAAAAGATTAATGTTTAATCGGCCCAACATGAATAATAAAAGGTAGAACTAAGTTGAAATTGATGGGGTGGTGAATAATAACAAACAGAAGATAGAGACACAGGTGTACACATGTCATACCACAATGTATCTCAAGTTATGGCTCCTTGGTGCAGTTGGTAACACGGCCTGTGTTCTTGTCGAATGTTCCAGTGGCTCTGTGTTCGATCCCTGCAAGTTGCGTCCTTTTTGTTGGGTGAACCACGATTAATCTCTGTTTAATCCCTCCAGCGGATTAATTCATCACTGATTTAATCCAGGATTAGTGTCTCAACCGGGATTGATTAAGCGAAACTCCTGGGGCTTTATCGAGTTAACACAGAGACGCGATACATTTCGAGGTTGACCACAGGTGTGGTGAGGGGTTCGAACCAGGCGACATATACAAGCGCGTCTCCGTAGCTGCCGTGGTGCTCGGGCAATTTAAAGATCACCCGCACGCGTGCAACGCCCAGACCTGAATGAAATAGGTAACCTATTAGATTAGACTCGAGAATAACAGCGGCAGGAAATGCCAACCGGCAATGGGGCCTGCTCCTTCTACCCGTTTCATGAGCTACTCCCATAGTTCCGACCGGACTCTCCCCTCAAGCCGAGCATTCTGAACGGCTTGTGGGCTAAATGAATGTGTGTGCTGTCGTAACAGCCTGCTAGCTACAGGAAAAAACATTTCCCCGCAAGAAACTGGTTCGACTCCGCTTCTAAACCTGATCGGCAACCACCACGACTTTTGCCCCGCCAACTTTGCCGGCCGCCAACTTTCAACGTTCAACGATACAGGTGAAATCCACATTATCGATCTACCGCTCTACGCCTCATGAGGACATTTCCCCGTTTACTCGCGTTCCTGGTATCCCCCTAGCATGTCTTGGAACCGACTTGGACTGCTTTCCTTTCCGTCCAGAGAATTCAAGCTTTCTTGGACGGATTCCTGCCATCTCCTCCTTATTGACCAATTATTCTCAATGCTACGGCTCGTGTATCTAACCTGGACAACTTCCTCTTTTCCCCCCTCCCGCTCTGGTCTCCCGGGTACACTGCTTAATGTCAAGCGTCATCGAATGGGAGCTGCGTTGGATGCAAGTCGATGCCTATGGTGAATTGAAGAATGCCGAACACCGAAAGGATCCCCAAGCAGCCCAAACGATGTCGCCCACACCTGTAACGGCTGACTGTACAAAACGAAGCATCCCACTCCCACAGTGAAGCAACAGAGCCCCGCAATAACCAGCAAGGGAACCGTTGAAGTCGCCGCGAAACCGAGACTTGGGCGAAATCTGGACTTCGCGAGACTATTCGTCGCGTGCCAATAGTCGGAAAGAGAATGCATGCCCGAGATCCGAGTGGAATCTGCGACATCGAAATCCATGCAGACCGTCTGCTCCATCACTTCCGCGGACTGCTCTAGATCTTTTGCAACCGTATTCCATAGGCGAGGAGCGCGAAGCAGAGAGAATACCATCGGCATCAAGAAGCGGATATGATGGATGACGGCCATACGGTCTGCATTTACCTTCCCAGCCTTCAGCACATCGTTAATATTGGCAAGCGATGTTTCTCTGTGTTGTATCAGCCCGTATGTGCTCTGGAGCTGAACCACTCCCAGTATAGCGATTGCACCACTGAGGACATCAATGAACAGGCCGCCGAAGAAGAAGGCATTACACGTCATGTGGAGACCCGTTTCGTTGTTTCCGAATGTAAAGCTGATAGCCTGGGCCTGCACTGCTGCTAGGAATGTGACCTATTGGTGGTTTCAATCCCCAGTTCATGGATACGAATCTACACCCACTATCATCGCGAGTGAGTTGAGGTTCTTGATCATGAGCTTGAAGGAATCCGTCTGACGAATCCCCCGCCAGTTCTTCGCTTGGGAGACCGTGTCGCCAATCGATACGCTCAAATTTCCCAGCTGGCTGGCGGTTGTCTACGGACATCAGAGTCGAAAACGGTCAACTCGAGCGACTGGGGAAATACCATGAGGGTGAAAGAAAAGTTCACCAATTGATCCCAACAGGTTAATGGTTTTCAGTGCTGATGCTGTTAAACAGCCCTAACAATTTGCGGTGCTGTTCTTTGAAAAAGCTGCTAGTTCTATGTGTAGACCGGAAGATCATACTTAATGACTGCTAACAGCTTTCAGAGCTGAATTGGCCCAGAAGATAGGTATTGTGTTCGGTAACAGCATTTACACCTGTTTCCAGCCCATGCTGTCGAACAGCCTCCTAATATCACGTACGAGCGACCAGTGGCTTGCCGTGCTGGTGCTGTCGAGAACAGCCTCGCTCCTCCCAGCAAGCTGTCGTTCCATGACGGCGTCATAGCTTTCGCAGCCATTTGGGCGAGACGGTCGCGATTGCAGTACGTTATAGTACCACGTTGAAGCATCGCCTCTTCTTGGAGTTTAAAGCGAGGTCAACTGACTGATTGGAGCCGCGGACTTGGAAAGCCGGGGAGACAAACGGCACACCGGAAAACTGGAATTTTCCCCTCGGCTGACATTGTTGCCGAAAGCAATGGTTTCGGCTGCAAAGAAAATTGGGTGGAAAATGTGTTTGAAACTGACTTTTACAGACGAGCTGAATGTGTTACCGAAAGTATTAGATTAAGTTGTAATTTAAGGGCCGCTGAATGAAGTGCTTTCAGCTAAATTTTCTTTTGGTTTGAAAGTGCAGCTGAAAGTGGTCATTTCGGGGATTATTTCAGTTAAGCTGGAATTCATAATTTCGGGTCGACTGAAGGTGTAGTTGGAAACAATAGTTTCAGTTGCCGTCCGGCCGTTGCCGAAAGCGCGGCCGAGTCTTATTGTTTCGGCAGCTCTCAGCTGAAAACAAGATTTTCGGCTGCACTTTCGGCCAGGAACCACCGAAACAATAAGATTCAGCTTCGCTTTTGAGTGGTCCGAAGGTACAGCTGAAATTATTGTTTTCAACTGTGCTTTCGGCCGATCTGGAACTACCACTTTCGGCCATGCTGAGTTTGCCGCTGAAATGACAACTCTCGGCATCGGTTTCGGAGGAAAGAAGAATGTAGCTAAAATTGCTACATTCAGCAACGATGAAAATGTAACGTCATCTACAAGTTTCGGTAACTGATTCAGCTTTGCTAGAGCTATCATTTTCAAACACATTTTCAGCCCAGTGTTATATGCAGCCGAAATCAAGACTTTCGGCAACGTTATCAGCAGTGGGGAAAATTCTGAGTTTCCGGTGTGCGGGGTAATATCGGATCGCAGCAAGGTCAACTGAACAGCGGAGTTTGAAATGGCTTCAGACAGGCTTAAAGGGATGATAAAGGGATGATAAGCCGCTCCAACCCCAACGTTGTTCATATTCTAGCTATCAACACACTCCTCTCTACTTTGTCGACTATCGAGCAGACGCTAGTCCCCCTCGGGTCTTTCGATCAGCCTTCGAAACTGAGTGCGTTGAAGAAATGCACACTCCGTATGGTCCTTTCTTTTCTTAAATTATCACACCCAACTCAAAACGCAATGTCGCAGCGAGGAGGATGGAAAAGACGAATGTACGTGACTTACATGCACCTTTGCTTTTCTGACATCCCACAGGTCAGATTGACCTAATTACTACGAGTGGCTGGTTCTTTGGTGGCCGCTCCTTTGTTATAATGGAACAAAGGAGCAGCCATCTCCTTAATCATGAAATTCTAAAGGAGCTAGTGTGCCCCACCGCCCAGCTAAATTCTAGACCAGCGGACCTGCTGCAACAGATATACCGCGGATATGACGGTGCGACCCTCGCGATATCGAGTAAACTCGGCTCATTGGGGCTGGGTGAAAATGCCGCGACTGCCATGGCATTGCCGCGCACTGACGCGGCACTGACGCGCATTGACGCGGCGGTGGCTGTGTTTTGCCACACCAGTGCCGCGCCGTGTTTAATGCCTTCCATACACCATTTCTACCCTCAATTTTATCTTGGATGAGGTTTATAAATCTAAATACATAGTCTGGATCCAAAAAACACTTTATAATACTTTGTAATACAAGTTTGAAAACAGTATCCTAATTTATGACTAGAATGTGTATTCTGTTGAGATTTGTGGTCTAAAACCCGTAGGTGTGTGGCAAAACAATCTGTCTGTATCAGGTAAACTTGGAACAATGCTGAGGGGAGGCTATAATGTCAGGTTAGCATGTGGATGACTGAGTTTCCAAATTTTAATTGGTCTCAGACTAAACTGATATTCACTTGATTTCCTATTCAACAGTGGGTGGAATTTGGAGTGAAGAAGGGATATTACGCACTCAAACCATCTCGCATGACACGACAGACCTGAATGCGCGACAATGAGTATGGCGGCCACACGAAATTGATTGCATAGTGGCTGTGTTATTGCCGCGGCAAAGGGGAGAAGTGCTGCGCTGCCTCTAATTTCAGCCACATCTCTTATTCCCTGGAAAATTAAGCTTAGTGGATGTTTTGAGCTTTAAGTAGGTTGTTTGGACCACTTGAACCCTGAGAAATAACCACTGAATTTCAGCTTTGGCCAACTCAGGGTTTTGCGTGTTTACCCAAAGGATGCAATAAAGAGCCAGTGAAATACTCATATAGGTGGAGGAACACTCATACTGAAGTATTTACTGGCTCCATGCAACTTGAGAACGATTGGTCTGCAGCATGCAAGAAAGATACTTTGACCTTCAACTCCAGGTGGTAGTCTGAGGGAAGTATGATGAAGCACATTTGATGCAATTGATTGTGGGAGCATGAACATATATAATCTACCAGATAAAATAGTCAAATGAGGATCAGAAGTAGACATCGAAAGTTGGACTTTGTTGTATTGTATGAACCTCTTGCAATTTGAAAGGCAACTTCTGTCAGCTTGCATGAGGGAATTAAAGCCAAGCAGATCTCGCACAATTAATGAGGGAGGCATAAACAGATATTCTACCAGATAACACACACAAAAGAGGACTATAGGATATGACTGACATGTCTGGACATGCTGCGCACTGACACGGCAGTGGCTGTGTTTTGCCGCGGCAAAGGGGGAGAAGTGCCGCGCAGTCACTCTTTCCTTCCACACAGCTTTCTAGGGTGAAATGTAAGTTGTAGAAAGTCATTATGGTGTAAATACACTGTTTGGATCTCAAAACCTGGCATATCGATTCCCCAATAGGCGATGAAATCAATCCCAACCCATGAATAAAATCATGATTGTAGTATGACTATACTTGTGTTTTCCGCTCGGGTTGAGCTCTGATCAGCATTCAAGTTTTCTAGAAGGGACTTTAAGTTGATGAGGGACCTCTGAAATTGTTTCAGGCCACCTTGATACACAACTTGTCAATGGTAAAATACGCTATGCAGTATTTACTTGAAAGTCTTTGCTCATGTGAACTCCCAGAAGTTGCGCCACCACAGCTATTCAATTTTCACTGTAGCATTCTCTTTCCAAAAAGGTGCTAGTTCAAATTTCTTCAACTACTAGTTCATTCAAAATTCAGTATCACCTACTGATAATCCACGTACACTGATACTCCTGGCATGTAACTGCCTCAGACTTTGCAAGGGCATCACTGGTCTAACAGTTTGCATATGACGCAACCTGCATTCAGTTCCATGCTGGAAGTCAGATTTTGGAAACCAAAATTACGCCAGTGTGCACAAATGAGTACGCCCATGCTTCGATTCCAGCAAATGGTGCATACCAAGGCTAGTGAGTGTTTACTCTGGGTTTCCTCAGAATAATTGGCAAGTTCAATACATGTTGCATCTTGAGTTCAATCAAGTCATTCACAATGTTGACCATGGTTACATGAATTATGACTTGGATAGTTCACCCCACAGAAACAAAATTTATTCCCTGAAAGTCCAATGTGGGTTTTATAAAGTCAATATAATTATTACCGTGGCACTGACGTGCACCGTTGCGACACTGACACATAATGCTGTAGCAAACTGCAAAGTAAAGAAATGGTTTAAGGCTTTCAAAACCTTCATCCCATGCTGAAATGCTCCGAGTCCTTGGGCTCATTGGAACTGCAAGTGACGCAGCCACAGTCAGTGTGGAAAGATTTATTATAGAAACAATATTGAGTTCTTGGCGATCATTTTTATGCTTCAACAGTTTGACTCAATGCATAGGAATACCAATTTGAACCATGGAAGCTGATATTCCGAGTCCATGAAAATGGGATTGACCAATTGCGACAGAACCACAGCTCTCAGATGCTGCCACTGTACTGCTGCAAGAGAGCAGGCTGAACTAGAAGGAGAAAGAAGGAACAGGGGCTTTATGATTGGGTTGCCCAAGAAGGGCGAAGAAAAAGTGAACGTGGATGGAACCAATAGGTCACGTGTTTCTGATGAGGACTACGGGATTCCACCTTTACGATTATTTTTTATCGTAAAGTTGGAATCCCGGAATTATGCAGCTTCAACCACGTACAATACTGTCTTTTGGACAGTCTGAATGCAATCTACAAGTCATTCAATAACATCTATGGAGCCAAACTGGCTGTAAAGTCCCTTATTTGCATATAGTGGACACCAGAGGTTTTTTCCCAAAATATTCACCAGAGATGAGATATTGGATTTATATCAAGTATTTTCCTTCTCAACTAATCTCCCATCTCATGGAAAGCCCCAGGCAACTGCACAGATCTGACCTGATATCTTGAGACAGGCAAAAAAAAAAAAACAGTGTTATTCACTTTCATATGTCCTAAAAATGTATAGAATTGATTTGGAATAGTCTTCTGTTATGAAGGGGCTAATTGGCTCCAGCTCCGTTGTGAATTTTCTACTGATTCTTGTGTTGACTGGCAACAGTGCATCCATGGATGCAAATGTTTGTCTTTGCACTGTGGTAGAAATTGAGGCCATTTGCCCTAAGAGATCTAGTATGCCTAGGAATGTTTCTTGAGTGAAATAGCACTGATTCAAAATGACAAACTGGTCACCAGAATCCACCTTGTCACTTGAATATGATATAGCAGAATAGGTCAACTTGATATATTGCAAGCACACTTGGCCTGATATCACAAGGTGTTTCAATTTTGTGCATCCTCATTTGTACATTAAAAAGTCTTCAAAGGATCATCATTCAATCAAGAGTATCGATTTCTGCACCAAAGTAAGACAATCTAGTGATATATTGGGACAGATTATTAGGTCTTGTATTGGCAAGTGTTTCAGATAGTTTGGGATGTCACAACGATGTATTTAGATATATATAACAATGTTCAGCTCAAATTTTACTCCAGGAGTCAGTGTGGAAAGAAATAAAGGCGGCACGGCACTTCTCCCCCTTGCCGTGTTTTCATCAGTGGCTGTGTTATTGCCGCGGCAGGGGGGAGAAGTGCCGCGCAACCTCTATTTCTTTCCACACCCCTTCCTGGACTCCAATTGATGTTGGAAAGTGCTATATGAGTCTCAATACATTGTTTTGAGTCTAAAAAAGGTTTGAGACATCTTCCAATAGATCAGATAAAATCTATCCCAATGTATGACTAGATCCCTTTTGTTCTATGCAAAAATTCATGCAATATCCAGAGGAATGACTTTTCCTAACTTTTTCATTGTACAAATGAGTTATAGTGCAAACAGGGAGGTGACACGCACTGCCGTGGTATTGACGCGCATTGACGCGGCACTGACGCGCACTGCCGCGGCACTGCCACACCATTGACGCGCCGCTGCCGCGCAGTTGCAGGGATTCACCACAGTAAACTCCGAGTTAAAAACTGGTTTTAAGACCTTCAAACCCCCGATTGAATGTAAGAACACCTATCCCACTGCCCAAAAATTGTAGTGGCTGCAGTTTGAGATATTTTGAAGGGAACTCAAGCCAAAACACACTTGAAAAATATCATAATATCGGCCAGAAGCACTCTATTGAAAGATATCAAGGCATTATTAGGTATCTCTATGCTCCAGGAGCCCAATTCAGATTGTGGGAACACTAATTTTGATGTCTAGTCATAAATTGGGATAGGCGCGGCAATGCGCGGCAATGCCGCGGCAGGCGCGGCATTTTCTCCTGGCCCGGCTCATTGACCCAATTCGTTGCCTCACCTCAGAATACGACCCGCACGCATTCTATCATGTTGTATCCGAAGAGACCCCAGAAATGAGAACGAAATTGGAGCAGTGTTTCCGCCGCTACGGAGGTGTGTTCATTGTGGACTGGTACTGCACCACTGATTTCAAGTCTCTTTACAGTGCCCTTGGTGAACCCCGACCCAATGACTCGTATTTCAAGCGAAAGATTGGAATTGATCTGTGCCGCCGGCATGGGGGCCATAAATCGCATGCGACGCGATTGTGAACAACTAGGGTCCAATGTCGATCTAAATCAATTTGTACTCTGTGAGTCCGCAGCTTCTGCACGCATCTGACCCGCCTTTTTATGTTTTCCTTCGAAAGTTGGAGGTTTATATTTCTGTCATTATTATTTAGCACAATTGTTAACCGAATACAGTAGATCTCGGTCAGGAGGTCGAAAACCTGAAGAACTCGTGCAAAAAGCGGCAATTTCTTTTGCGGACTGGTCGCTCATCTCAAGAGCGGCGGGGCAGAGTTCACAACTTACTTGAAACGATCAAAACATCCCCGGTCATGAAGGATATCCATCTCCTCCCGAATTTGAGGGATTTCACACAATTATATTGCGACTTTTGCGAATCGATCCTGACAGGGAAGGATACAGAGGCTACAATTCGGAAATTGCGCTTATTGGTCGAGGCGGAATTATCACAGGCCAATAAGCGACTAGAGGAGTTCAACTCGCTTCGCAAACGGTATGCGGAAGGAAGACGTGATATCTCGGCGATCATAGAGGAAAACTTGAAAGCTGGTGGGTCTGCAGCATACAAGATCCATTTATAATATTTATGATGCTTCGTAGCGAGGCAATCAGGTTTTCGCAAAGGCGTCTGCTCTAAGGAGGAGGCTCAACAAGTTTATGACGAGCTTGGAAAGGTCGATGACCACCTCGAAAAAATCTCAGAACAACTGGTCACCGCCAAAGAATTCTGGGAAGACGTCGACCAGCGTCTCAAATCTGTCCCGCCGACACCAGTACAGGAACAAACAAAGGATCTTCCTAACGGGATTATCGGAACGGCCGACGACAACAACAACAAAGAAAGCCGGTGTAAGGTTATACTGAGTTGGGTGGGACCCACGACGCTGGGGTAGCTAGCGTTTCGTCTGTAAAAGACTCGTCAGGTGGCTGTGTCCCCGTATATCACCTCGCTGTTTGGCTGCGCCGTAGGCGCCACACAAACTAAAGCCGACGATCGAGTCGCGGAATTCTCAAGGAACTCGACGCGTTTACCTCGACAACGACGCGTCAATCCCTTCATGGTCAAGAGCCGGTAACTGGGCCTTACACATCCCCAATAAAAATGCTCGGATAGACCACAAAGAACCAAAATACGCCCGGATTACAAACCCGCAACTTCGTGCCCTTCACGGTGCGGAGAAGAAGTGCAAGGAATGACGCTGGTGGTCTCGTGACAAGGTCCCCGAGTCGTGGCGCTGCATCTTTGCTGCTGCCCGCGACGACGGAAAACCCGTCCCTCCCCCTTCTGTGATCCTTAAGCTGGGGGAATTGCGCTCGGATTGCCTTACCCGCTTCCGTTCGTCCCAGTCTTCGGTGCACAAGGCTATGATCGCTGCTGAAAAGCACGCTCAGACCATCGCCGCTGGCCTGACGCCCTCCGTGGTGTCGGGAGCAGTGCACCTCCCGACCCTGCAGCCGCTCAAGGGACCGTCGATTTTGACTTCTCTAGTGTCGCTGCGGTAGCAGAGGTGAAAGCACTCACCGAAAGCCATATCTCGACTGCCACGGCTTCCAGTACACAGTATGTGTCAGCATTCTATGCCGCACAACTTGCGGAAGCTCGCAAGCAGGTCAATGTGACCACCACCGTCGACGGTTTCAAGGACGCCGTTAAGGCTTACTGTACCAATGTCATTACAAGCGGTGGTGTCGAGGACACTACAAAGTGGGACTTCCTACTTTCGCGCCTCTATGAGCACGTCACCATCGAGTTGGAGAACCTTAACTTCGAGTACGTGGCCAATCATAAGCGCGAGGCCGAAGCCAAGGAAGCGAAAGCTACGGCAGTATCTACTGCTCGCGCGGACACGGAAATGATGGACGCAACTAAGCCTATAAGCGAGCTGATCGAGGAAAAACTTGCGGAGAAGTACAAATGTACGTCTTCTCCCATTCTCTCGCATCCCTCCTTATTCTATGCTCACGAGACTCTCTTCCCCTTCTCGATGCTCAGTGCTCAAGAAAGAAATGAAGACTCTTATGGCAAAGACGGACAATGCTTCCAACGAGGCATCGTCTTCCGCGAAGAACTCTCACCCGCCGAAACCCAAGGCCAAGCCGATTCAGGCGAAACCGAAGGGCAGAACGCAGATGGATTCGGACGCGAAGAAGAAGACCGATACGGATACTCGTCAGAAGAAGAAACCGAAGGCCAAGGACAGCAATGACGGCGGAAACGTCGCCAGAAGCCAGCGCGATACAAAAAGCAAGGAAAAGGCAAAGGCGAAGCGCCGCAAAGCCACTCCCTCGGATTCGGACGACAGTGATTCGAACTAGAGTCAGCTAAGCCCAGCCCCTTGCTTGACATGTCTTCTTGGGTACGTCCCTCGGGTATTCGGTTTCATCACCACCGCCCTGATACATATCCCACAGAATTTTTTGTTGCGCCAGCTGCCGTTTGCACTCATTTTGTTATTAGTGAAATGTCCGAACTGTATTTTGATACTCGTATGAAAAATCGAGCGTTTCATAATATGACTTCGATGACATTAAGCCAAGACCAAGCGAAAATACTAGCCCTTAACCCCAAGTTCGTACCGAAGCCTAAAGCTACGGACACGAAGTCAACCCGCGACGCCGTAGACGATTTCTGTCGTCGCCTTCGGCTGAGGGTAGACAAGAAGGTTAATGATAGTACCCTCCACAAACACTTGGGTGAGACTACAGACCGAGGACAGCCACATTATGTCCCTCGCTTCCACGTCTCAAACCCCTACGCCCAAGGGCCACCCTTAATTGACAAAATTGAGTCCGCGGTGTCTAAAATGCGAGACAAAATTGAAGTCGAAGTGCTTGATAGACAGTCAATCTTCATCCGCCCCAATATTAACCAAGACGACCTCAAGGCCCTGCTCCATCTCTTAGCTGAAAACAGCATACTTGCTGTTCCAGCTGACAAGAATTTGGGACTGTGTCTTGTTACATCTGAATGGTACCATAAAACGGGCATGAAGCTTCTGGTTAATGACTCCTACGTGGAGGATGAACCGGACCACTTCTTGCAACTACAAACCCTGCGCAAGATTGTATCGCGCGCAAGGAGATTTGTATCACAGCAACAGTATGATTGGTTGAACCAACCCTGCATTGAAGAACCATCGAAGGTCCCAGTTCTCAAAGTCTTGCCGAAGATCCATAAAATCCCTATTTCTGGACGTCCGATTGTGCCCACTTTTGGTACTTTATTCGCGAACGCCTCAGTATGGGTCGACTACCAGTTAAAACCGCTCCTCGATGATTTCCCTTGGATTCTCCGTGACTCGAAAACTCTCTGTCGCGAACTCCTTGAGCTGAAATTACCGCCAGGAGAAGATATCTGGATCGTTACTGGAGACATTGTGGCAATGTACCCTAATATCCCTACGGATGAAGGAATTTCTCGCGTTGCTGGTATCCTCGGAACTTCTGCGATGGAATTTACTTCCCTCGCTGATGCCGCTGGCATGAATTTTAACGGGTGGAAGGAACTGATTATTCTGTTCCTCCGCCTCGTTCTTAAATTCAATTATGTCAGTTTCGGAGACAAAACATTTCGACAGGTTGTAGGTACGGCAATGGGGACATCTTGTGCCCCAACTTATGCCAACCTCTTCCTAGCCTCATTTGAAGGCCCCGCGCTCGACGATGATAAGCCGTGAAAGCAGCCACACGTGAAACGCAGCTATTTTGCAATTTTCAGTATAAACAATCACGCAGACATCCCGAGAAGCTTTTGCGAAGCCTCGCGCGGAGAGCTACCAGTCATATAGCTAGAGTCGCGCTCACACGGAGACGATCTCGAATAACCAGACAGTACCTAGGAACCCGCCTAGAAGCGCTGACACTGACTTGGACTACAGAGGAGTTAGAAGGAATCTATATTTGGCAATTGCAGATGGAACTCAGTGGTCGCGACCACCTCCAGAGACACTTTGTTTGTCGCAGCATTCCTGGAATTAGTGGACGTGTGTGTCACATGCAAGCGGAGGGCTCCGAGAACGGAAAAGCGGCGAATACCCCGAACGGCTATAGCTCCGAGGTCCGTGCAGATCCGGAGTATGACCAAGATGAATTAGGTGACCGATGCCAAAGCGCGCTCCAGGTGGAGCTGTCCGATCAAAGATGGCAACAGCCGAAACGCGATCAATATAGTTGAACCGCGAGAGTTTGACAGTGCCCGCGAACCGTACAAGTCGCTCGCGAAGAGACCCCGACCTCAGTAGGAGAATCTGAATAGGGCTAGGACAAAGAAGAGACGCGTCTAGACAAGAGCGTCGCCTGAGCTGCGAGTCGCGGACCCAGCATTATCACCAAGATACCATAATATTTCAACTTCGATCGATCGAGTCTGAACCCGTGTTCGATCTACCGGTACAGGGAGCCAATAGTGTTAATCGAGCAGGGATTTCAAGTCAGATTTCACGGATAAACGGACCAGTGTATATAATATTATTTAGTCATCGCGATAAGAGAGTAGTATAAAAGAGCAGGCAGTTTAACAGTACAGTAGCAGACCCCGCCTCTAGACACAGCAGTGTTGTAGATAGGTTTGGCTTGAGAGCTCAGTAGCCCAGCGCGACTGTTCTTTCACCTGATATAAAGTGACTTGTGGTTTGGATTAATATCCGTGTGGACTTGTGAACCTGAACTGTGGAATTGTGTCCGTGAACGTGTCTGTGTCCTGTGTCTTGTTTGTCTTGTCATTGTGTCCGTGAATGTGTTCTTGTGTGTCCTGTGTCCTGTGTCCTGTGTCCCTGTGTCCGCGAACCATTGTTGTGAGCTTGTTAAGCCAACGTGTTAGCACAAACCCGTTCCTCGGAACAAACCACGCCAGACCTTCGAGTCTGTATCTTATACTAAGCAACCTACGTTCATCTGTGAACAAAGGAAAGCGCTCCTCGAACCAACAAAACGCACCACGCTCAACTACGAGACTTTCTCGAACGGTTGAAACCTACACGCACTTGGCTATTTGACCTAATACTTGGTCTACACCCCCGAACTTAAACTATCATTCCTATTAAGGAAGGTGTTGTTGAGTGGTTTTGGTTAGGGTTTGGTTTTTCATAGAAGTTAGCTTCGTGAACCTTTCTCGAACGTGACCCATCCGCACTAGGAGTGACTGTCTTTCAACGAACTGAAGGACACTATCTTATTCTACAAGCGTTACATTGATGATACTTTTGCTATCATCAAAGGTACCTTGGCAGACGTCCTAAAATTCCAAGAACGCTTCGGATCTCTGCATCCGAACATGAGGATGGAATGGACTCAGTCCCAGCATGCAGTCCCTTTCCTGGATGTTTTTGTGCTCCTCGAAAATGATTTGTCGAGCCCTGGTTTTGTTGTGCGTAAGCGTCTCAGCACCAGAGTATTCCAGAAGGCCTTAAATGCCTACCTCTATATTCCCTGGAACTCTTGTCACTCCACCGACTCCAAAAGAGCTTGGGTCAAGGCAGAATTGATTCACTATGTGCGAATCTGCTCCAAAGAGACTGACTTTGCAAATATCCGTACGGAATTTGCGATTCGTCTTAACGCACAAGGGTATCCGGGGCGCTGGCTTTGAGATGTCTTTGGGGAGATCGACTACAAGGCAGAGCGTGTTAAATCACTCACGCCGTCTGTGTCTGACACGGGCAGCGGCCAAGATGTCCATGTCCTCAAGCTTACCCATAATCCAGTCTGGGACGATATTAATTTGAGTCCCGTCTGGCACGACCTGGACGAGTCATGGAAAGGGTTTGGGGTAGGGTACCCCGAGCTCAGGTTCATGGCATCGTATAAAAAACCAGTCGCACTGGGTGACCAGTTGAATATACACAACCGAGACATTCTCGAACTGTATCACCAACAGCTTGCGTCTAATGTTTAATGCTCTTTTTTCTCAATCCTTGACACGCGCCGGGTGCTCCCCTTCAGATCGCGCTGATGCGGCGGCGCATGTCTGCGGATTTCGAAAAAAATCAGAGTATTATAATATTATTCCGTTGATTTATACCAATACACACCTTGGGTCGCCGGCCCTTCACGGGTACAGCTGCATGCCTGCTTAGCGAGCGCCTCTGTTGCGAGACCACCGGCGTCATTCCTGCGCTTCTTCTCCGCACCGTGAAGGGCACAAAGTTGCGGGTTTGTAATCCGGGCGTATTTTGGTTCTTTGTGGTCTATCCGAGCATTTTTATTGGGGATGTGTAAGGCCCAGTTACCAGCTCTTGACCATGAAGGGATTGACGCGTCATTGTCGAGGTAAACGTGTCGAGTTCCTTGAGAATTCCGCGACTCGATTGTCGGCTTTAGTTTGTGTGGCGCCTACGGCACAGCCAAACAGCGAGGTGATACTGTACTATTTCGACCAAGTGTTCAGTGACGCGTGACACTCAGATTTTTTTGATGTGTGCAAAAATCACCTTAATTCAAAAGAAAATTTATCGGGCATCCCGGACATCGAAAATTCCGAAATTGATGAACACTTGGTCGTAATAGTACAGTATACGGGGACACAGCCACCTGACGAGTCTTTTACAGACGAAACGCTAGCTACCCCAACGTCGTGGGTCCCGCCCAACTCAGTATAACCTTACACCGGCTTTCTTTGTCGTCGTCGTCGTCGGCCGTTCCGTGGCATCGGTCGCTATCGCTCCCTCCGCCACTCCACGACCTCCTCCTCCTCCTCGACCGGGCCCTTGGTGTGTTTTAATGGCAAAGGTTGGATTTCAACTCATTTCCAAGCAGGAATTTCGGATAGAAAGTCAAGTCCGCAAGATTCACACAGGTCTACAAAACATTCACCAGGCGGCTGAGCAATATTCGGGTTCACGCTCGATGCGGAAGGCCGGCGATTATCTCGTTAGAAAGGCATCAAAGCTAACCACGCGCTGCGCCACCATATCCAACACTCAGTTGTCCGTCGAAAACCGACTTCAAAGTCAGTTCTGTGAATCCAAAGCAGCACGTAAGGTCGTGGCGGCCCTGACCAAAGACTTCACCTGCATTGCCAGGGGCTACAAGAAAGTCTCCCAGGAATGGACGAAATACGTTCGCTCGGTATACGTCCTCTTCTGGGTTGCCGGGACGACTGCTGCCCAGAAACGTGGAGGTATTTCTACATAAATCCAGCTCGTGATTTTTGTACTAAATTCAGTCCCAGTGGAGCGATACGACCCGCTCGCACACGAGGTTCTGTTGTCCAAGAGGCTTTGTTCCCAGGTGCTTCCTTTCGAATCCGCGATTGAAGGCATTGGAAAACGGTTGCACGGGATACAGAAATTCTGGGCCAATATTAGATTCGTGGAGGATTTCCGCTTCGGAGTTGTGTTGCGCAATATTTAGCACCCTCCATTCGTGCGAGTTGTCAATATACCCTTGTTGATGATTTTTGAAGATACCAACCTGACCGTGCAAGATATCTCAAGTTGTAGGGCCTTATCATCGACCGCGAGCTCGACGACTCATTTATGTCTTCGTGACTCCGTCCCCAATCGATATAGCCTTCAAGTCGAAACCGAAACCTTCGAACTCTGTCAATTCCAAGGCACCATTGTCCTCTATTCCAATTTTATAGTTACTCAGGCTCGTCACTCAGTCCTAATCGATCTAGCCTTCCAGTCGAAACCGAAACCTCGAGCTCTCTATTTCAATGCACTGTCTGTTAGTTGGCATTTTATCCCGATTTCAGAGACTGTACTCCTCGGGCAACTCCACCCACCGAGGAAGCGACAACAATCGTGCTTGCGAAGCCAAGCCTTCATATGTGCATTTCCGTCTCGATCTTCCCTGTGCGGGCCAAAATTGACTTGTAATCGAAACGAGAATTAATATTCAGAAATCGCTTGGAATGTACGTACACGCGTCACGCAGCAGCCGTCGCATCCACGTTGCTTCCGCCTTGGAATATTGGATACCGTGTAGATGTGCCTGCCCCCACCGTGTATGTGCCTCATTGTCCTCTTTGCTGGTGGAAACCGCAGGTCCACGTTGAACGGTAATTCACCACATGTAAAGGCTGCAGTAAGTCTCTATCGGAATCGACGCCTGCCCCGCGCAAAGGGCTTCACGTCTTTCCGCCCAGGACGAATTCCACGACAGGCACCACTCGGCACTTAAAGCACTTTGGCCGTGCGCAGCTTCGAACCCCGCATTCTTTCAAGCTCTTCGTACGCGACCGTGCCACTTTCGACAACGTCCGACACCGACTATCATTGACACGGAAATATTGACACCGCGCGGTTTAGACACTTTGCATTAGTGGCTTCAGGAGCATTATATCAATCACTCTGTCTGTTTCGTACAGTTCTGTTTGTCGACTACGTCCACAAATCGACCACGAAAGGAACGGGTTCGAAAAGTCTGATCTGCGGCCTTTCCAGCACCTCCGAGACTCCGACTGCCAGTCAAGGGAGGCTCTAGAGCCGGGCCCTGTGGCTCTGGTCAAGGACGATAATTCTCCCCATAAAATTAGTGTTAACCAAGTGGTGAGTGCCCTCAAAGAGAGTGTCGACGGACGAAATCATCGCAAATTCACCACGGATCGAAGCCAGGCCCGACAATGGACATTGATCAGCCAGGATAACAGTGATGTTTTATACATTGCCTCATATATACTCAATTCTCCACTGGGATCGGTACAAAACCATCCAGTTGGTGTGCTGCATTCCCTCACCAATTACCAGCGCCTCCAGAAGTAAGATTAATTTTTTCAAGGTCTTGAACATGTTGTTCGGCGCAAATGGCCAAGATCTGGCTGTAAGATGGATGTGGTTCAACTCGGTCATTATTTCGCGCAACAAGGTTATCACGAGCCCACTTTGAACTATACTGTTGGGAAAGTATGATGCACTAATCAGATATTTTCAATGTGATATTCTGTTCGATGTTGGGCATAACGGACCCAATCTCCGAAAACCTCCTTATTCGGATGCTGATTGGTCAATCAACGGCCGGCCCGGCCTGATCCGTGTTGAATTTTATTGCTTTACATACAACATCCTCATCTGACGATGATTTCCACCCAATGGCTGCTTATTTGACAGAAAGAAGCATCTTGACTCATCAGAATCATAGAGGCCGCCATTGACGAGCCTCCGTTAACCTATAGATTGGAGGTGCCTGCCACAGCTGCCGTCACGGTCTGCGAGGAGGGATCTTTGCACTTGATCTCCACCGAAATTAGAGTGGTGTTCATCGAAAACCTTGTCGCCATGTCGCCCAGTTGATTCACAAAAGCCAACGGGAAGAAGGAGGCAGAGCATCATCGCATGTATTTCCACGTCCAGAATTGTGCTTCTTTGATTGAGGTCGAAAGAGGAGGAGGTAATAATGGGCAGCCGGAGCCGCTGTATCAGGTTTGATGGACCGGATCCGTGGAACCAAGGCGTACGGCGGTTGAAAATTGAATGGAGGTTTATTTGTCATGAGGAATGCCCTCGAATCGTGACCATTAAGGACGCAATGCGAGGAAGGGAAAAAAATGTATGGCCGGAGCTGTCAGTCAACCAAGAAAGCGCTCACCGAAGGTTCCTCGGTGCTCGCAGATGCCTTCAGTTGATACACAGTTGGAAACACTCTGTTCAGAACCGATTGCGCTCACACAGCAATAGTGTTTTCAGAAAATTATTTCAATTGAGGCACTTACCTCGGGTTCAAGCGAGAAATATTGGCAAGTGAGCGGTGTAAAAAGGGATTGGATGAAGTGGAATACAAAAGATACTTGCCAGGCAATGAGCAAGTGTGGAACTAATCGAATGGAGGGTGGCTGAGATGGGGTCTGAGGGGGCAGGAGCGCGTCGAGACTGACGCTGTCGCCGCCGACGCACCCCTCCCTCCTAGGCCATTTGTACTCATACAAGGTAAATGGCTTAAGAGGGGTGGTTATGTAAGTGAAACGGCGGTACCTGAGGTGTGCAGCGCAGGCACGGCGGGTGCCGCCCGAAGTCCACGGAAGAGGTGAGCAAAGTGGGCATTTCCTGAAGGAGGATAACAGACATGTCGTGCAAATGCGCCGTCTGCCGGCAGCATTAATTCCAGCGTTGATAATGCTATTGGTGGCATAAACTCCCAAATTTTGGTACTCGGCCCGAACGAGGCATTTCCGACTACTTAAATAATCGAAATGCGCGAATCTGTGCCGAAGCGGAAGTGGTGACTGAGGGAGGAATTCGAGTAAAGATCTGTGCCCAGCATCTGCGCGTCTGGTTCGGCAGGCACATCATGAGACTCGGAACGTTGGACGCGATGTGAGGCGAAAAATAGCTTGAAAACTGATGTACGACGAGCGAAGCAGGTAAGTATCAGCCCGGGATTCGAGGACAATTTGAGCATTGAGCAGGAGTAAGTATGTATTATTAATAGGCGACGGTAGAATCTTCGACGGCTCCGAATCCCGCCGGCTTCGGAGTTATGATATGCCAAGACGCGGGGATTCATAAGGCCTCGTAGACCATACAAAAAAATCGGGAAATAAAGGCAAGGTGAAAAGGATCTTGAGCCGGGGGGCTGCAACTTCACTAGGAGTGAACGGTGATAATGCAGGGTGTGGGCGTATTTTCTGAGAGCAGAATGTCTGAGCAAGGTAAAGGTGAGAATTTGGGATGAGGATCGGCGGGTTATCTGCGAGTCAAGCGCCAAGAATCTAGGTTGAGGTTAAGGGTTGGAGTCCAGTTTGAGGCACTGTGCATAGGAACTCGCAAGCCCAAGAATAAGTTCCACGAGTGGTTGGTTGGCCCTCGAGTCGTGATGAGTTGGCTGGATTCGTCCTGGGCTGATGTGGTTGTATTGGAGGAGACCCTAATGGGCTTGGTTTGTCTCAGCAAGTCCCAATTTAGCGCCAGTGGGCTGGTTGTTATTCTTGGCTCAGCCCGCCGACGAGTCCAAGTAGTAATATGTATTGAAGATTGCCGAGGAGGATTGATATTTGAGACTTGTGCTTATTTGCGACGAGGAGGGGATAGGGTAAATAATGAAGATCTGGGAAGCCGGCTGCGTGTGGAACTCAGATTGTATGTGCGAGTCAAAAGCCGCGAGTCAAGAATCAAGAGTCGAGGTTCGGGTCGCAATTACAATCACGGCGGGCTGAGGCACTGTGGATGTAAACAAAGGAAAAGATCGTATTATGAAGGAGGAAGACCCCAGGGTTATTCAATTGCAGCAGTAGTTGAAACTTGAGTGGCCTCCGGAGGTTGAGGGCTGATGGAATTCGTCCCGAGCTGTGATTGTCTTGGAGGAGACCGTAGGTGCGTCAAGCAGAGCAAGTCCGGGAACGAATCTCCGCAGAGGAGGATAGGGAGACGCAGAGATGGCGAGGAGCCGGTGGCTTGAGTATGGCTCAGCGGCAGCGGCTCCGTGAGAGGAAGCTCCATTTTCATGGGCGCTTCTCGGGCGCTTCTTCGGTTCACGTAAGATGAGGCTCGGAAGATTCCGCTTTTCTCTTTCGACACCGTTCTTAGCGCCAGATCTCTGCCCTTATAAAAAGAAACGCTGAACGCGACCTGGCGACATCGAGGTGCGACATCGAGGTTGAAGGGAAAGGGCAGTGCCAAGCGTTACCATCAGTGATGCTTCAAGCGTTATTTTATTATTATTCAAATTAATTATTCCCAATCATTGCTCACCACGTCCACAAGCTGGCACGCACACCGACATGGCCACTCTCGAAAGCTCAATCCGAGCACTCCTTCGGCCGTCCGACACGGTCAAGGTCGTCCTCGACGCTCTCGTCGTGCCATCCACAAACGACACCGATGCCCCTGATCCGCTCTCTCCGAGCCCAAGTCTGCTACGGAACCGGCGGGTTCTCGCCGTGGTGGCGCACAGCGATGGGCCCAATACGCAGGAGCAGGGCAGGTCCGTCTCAGCTCAATCCCTTTCTGAGTGCTAGCTGATCACACTTTACACGCAGTGTATTCATCCTCAAGGCGAAACCCACTTCTGGCCGCGCATTCGACCAGTCCGACGTCCTGCGCGTCTTTCCCATATTCGGCGGCTTCTCCATCACCATGGCGCAGGTCCGGCGCGAGACGTGGCCCCTGCCTCTGACGCAGTCTTCCAGTTCTCCGGGTGCGTCAGTTGCTACGAGCGGGCAGAGTCGAGTCGCGCTCACGCTAAACGCAGGCCTGCTCAGCCTTACGATCAAGCAGGGCGACATCGAGGGCCTGGACCCGCTGACGCTGTGCACGCAGCACGTCCAAACACTGCGCGACGTCCTAGCCGAGTGTAAGCGGCTGAAGGACATGGCAGGTGCGTGGCGTGTCTTTCCCCGAATGGAATGCCGACGAGGCGTGAACGCGGCTCCCAGACGCGCCCCCGACCTCCGCCGCCCCGCTACTCACGACTTTCTCGTGGCTCGCGCCGTACACCTCGCGCCGCGCACCCCTGCCTGCATGTGCGTCTGTCTTTCTCTGAAAAATCGGCATATACTCATTCCCATTCCCACCCACCCCTCGCGCCGCCTTCTATCCAGTATTTGCCCTCCCCCCCGACCTGCGCACCGCGCAAAAACCACTCCACACGCGCCTGTCCGCCGCGTTCGCAGGCGAGCCAGGCGACGACGCCGCCGACGTCGTGCTCATCCGCGACGAGTGGATCCGCGCACGCGTGCGCGAACGGTGTTCGAGGGGGAAAACGAGTTTGAGGTGCGTGTTTGCGTTTGCTTTTCCGGGCGGCAATTTAACTTGAAATTGACTGCTTCACAGAATCCGCATCGGGACGTTCAACGTGAACGGCAACCCCCCCTCGCAGGACTTGGCCCCGTGGGTCGGCGGGAGCGCGTTTGGCTCCGAAAAAGATAATACTTCGTTTGTTATCAAGCCGCTGCCGGACATCTCACCGCTGTCGATCGGGATTGGCGGGGGCGCGAAGGACGAAAATCCGTTTGAGGATACGAACAGTATGTAAATCCAATCCCGCATGCGTTGGGTGAAAACTGAAACTGAAATATTCCCCTCAGCACCCACACCCACACCCACACCCGCGCCCGTGGACGAGAAGGACGCCTCCGCCTCCGCGGATTCTGGATCAGATTCGACGCCAGACCTCCTTGTCCTCGGCTTCCAAGAGCTCGACCTCTCCGCGGAGGCGCTCATCTATTCCACGAGCACGGTTCGGGAGGACGCGTGGTGCGCAGCGGCGTTTGCGGCGCTAGGCGCAAGGGCGGTGGGGTATGAGAAGGTGCGTTGGTGGCGTTAGCGTTCGTTCCCCGTTTGGATCCCTACGCGACGTTCTCTCGTTTTTTTTGTAAATGAACGTTCGTTTGTGTATTCGCTAATTGTCACTTTCACAGCTCGCGTCGAAGCAGCTCGTCGGGATCCTGCTCGTGGTAATTGTGCGGAAGGAGCTGCGGGGGTGTTTCCCCGAGAGCGAGATCAGGACTGTGGCAGCGGGGACGGGGATTATGGGGCTTATGGTTCGTCTCTTCTATTCCTATTTCCTCTTCCTTCCTCGATAGAGTCAACTAAATATTCAATGAACCAACAGGGAAACAAAGGCGGCACCGCCATCCGGCTCAAGTTCACACCTTTCCCTTCAACGGACGCGGAAACGGTGATTAGGAACCCAGCCCCGACGGTGCTCACCTTCGTGAACGCGCACCTGGCGGCGTTTGACGAGATGGTGGAGCGGCGGAATGCGGATTTTCATGATCTTGCGAAGAGGTTGAGGTTTGAGCTTGGGGCGGGGGCGGGGACGGGGACGGAGGGGACGTGCGGGATTTTCGAGAGCGATGTGTTGTTCTGGATGGTGCGTTGTTTTTCCGTCGTTTCGTTATCTGCTCACGCTAGGCTTTATCCTTCGCGTAGGGAGGTGATTTCCCTCGTATTCCCTAGGTTTGATTAGGTGCACTGATGATTGGTCGGGTACCGTGCACGTAGATCTGAACTATAGGCTCGACATCCCCGACGCGGATGTGCGCGCAATTTTGGCCGCGGAGGAGTGGGCGGAGAGCAGGTGCGAGACGTTGCTGCAGTATGATCAGGTACGCATCCTCCCTTCACTTTGCCTCGATGACGATGGATTCTTTGTTGACTTCGACAGCTGAAATCCTCCATGCGAGCCAACAAAGCATTCGACATGTTCACCGAGGGCCCGATCACGCATTTGCCGTTCGTTTTTCTTTTTCTGTTCATTCATTTATTTAACGCTGACGATGCGCAGGACGTATCGCTTCAACGCGGGATTGGGGAAGGATGAGTTGGGGTATGATTTGAAGTGTGTATTAGTCCTTATCATCTCGGTCGGTCACGGATGACTCATCCGCAGCCCATAGACGGCGTCCGGCGTGGACCGACCGCGTGCTCTTCACCTCGAACGCCTTCGCGCCGATACGGCAGTTGAGCTATACGGGCCATCCGCAGATCACGCAGAGCGACCATCGGCCTGTGTCGGCGGAGTTTGTTGTCGAGGTAAATATTCCTTCCTCGAATTATGTAGAGATAGAGAGATGTTGGGGAAATAACTGACTAATCGATCTCGCAGGTGGACTTGTACGACCAACGTGCCGCGGAGGGCGCTGCAGACAAGCTGTACCGACAGCTGAACGGGCTCGAGGACGCGCATGAGGACACGAATGCGCGGATCAACCTCAAGATTCTGAATGCTGTGGTCAACTTGGGCCAGGTGTCGTGAGTACCTCGGTACCTGCTATCTCCATCCCACATCGTCCTTGAGCGTGGTTTATATTTTATATTTATTTATTTCTTTGCGCAGGTACAAGAAGACCGTCACGACGCAGGTGGGGGTGCGGAATATCGGCAAGGTGTGGCCCTTTATGTAATCTTTAATTCGTTGTGAACGAACCCTGATCTTCAGGTTCCGTGCGCATACCGGCTGGTGCCCATTGACCCCGAGTCGTCCGTGCGTGAGTACTCGTCGAGCCGGTGGTGTGGTGGGTTGGGTTGACTGACTGACCGACCGCCTGTTGTAGATCCCGATTGGCTGAAAGTCGAACCGATGACGGCGCTGCTCCTGCCCGATGAGCTTGCGTATATAACACTGACCGCGTACATCGACAACGCATCTGCCGCTCGGTTGAACATGGACAATAAAGCGCTGGAATGCACCCTCATATTACATACGGTGATGGGGAAGGACCACTTTATTGCGGTCACTGCGGAATACGGTGGATATCTTTACTTACGCGAATCACAGCCCCCTTTCGTCACTGACTTGATATTCTTTTCATTTTCAAAAGTGCCCACGTGCTTTGCGAATACTATATCAAGATTGACGTTGCTACCGGGCCCGATACGCTCGCTCAAATCCCCCAGCGACCTGCGTGCAGAAGACCGCGGGATAAATGCGCCTCGGGAAATCATGCGACTTGTGAATTGGATGATGGGCCCAGATCTCAATCTGGTAAGCCCCTCCGTTCCGTATCTCGCGGGGTTTCTGATCTCGAATCGTTCGCTGATCGAGCGGTTTAGGAAAACGTGTTTATGGCACCAGCAGACGAGACGGTGGTCGATACGATAAGGGAGGTCAGTGGCTTTAATATGATATCGATACCCACCCACTCGTATGGCGTATTTATCGTTATCCGTTCCTTCGTTTAGTGCTTGGACACGGGCGCGGACTTTCCCTTTGTGCCAAATCCAAAGGACGATAAGGCCCCTGTGGCCTTTGGCGAAGCGCTTTTCCGGCTTCTGGATTCCCTCCCAGAACCGCTCGTCCCACCCGAGTATCACTTGCAGTGTAGCGAGATGGCGGACCGCGATGAGGCGTTTGAGATGCTGGAGATGTTCCCCCCAACCACCGTGAATGTTCGTCGTTTCGTTCTCATCGCAGATCCCGCGAGTTTCCACTGACAGATGACCTTCCATGCGATAGGTGTGGATATCCGTTACCGCCTTCTTGCACTACGTATGTCAATCTTCTGTGGATCATGATGCCAAAACGAAGAGGATAGGTCTGGCATTGCATTGCATTTTTTTTTACGAACCGAAATTCTGACTGGTTTTTTTTCACAGCGAGTCTATTTGCGCCCGTGCTCCTTCGAGATCGTACTAATTCGGTTTCACCGGTGGGGAGGAGGAACTTTCTGCTTTATTTTATTCTGTAGATCCTCCCTCATTCGCTCAATCAATCAATATACCCCAGCGCCAAGACATGGGATCAAGGCTGTGTTTTGTTTGCGTGCGAGTATGGGTGGGGTGGTTCCCTCAGATAAGTAACATGCGGTTCTTATTCACAAGGTTGCGTGCGTGCTTCCTTTCCGGTGCTGTATACGCCGAGTGCCCCGAATATCCACACAGCACGCGCCGTCAAGTATCTGAGATCTGCGGATGTTGGTAACTTGGCTTGTTCTCAATACAGTGGAAGGGTCGTCCTTCATTCCCATGGGCAATTATTAGGTTCGCGACTTTTGTCTTCAGCTTCACAACTAATATTTGTGTATTTCCCCAGCATATCCCGTTCTCTTGGCGCAAATTTAGCATGAGCCAATACTGATGCGATCACAACTTCTCAGCTTCCACCATCATCTCCACGCATGTTCCCGCTCTGTGTTGCCATAGGCGCATACGATTTACAGCGACTCAACAGCGAGTCATTCTTATCTTGCATGGGTAGGGCTCAGTGTTTCCCGATCCTCCCCGGATTCCACGTGTTTAAGGCGCGTTGGCCCCAAAATGAAAGGCTATAAAGCCAACGACCTTCGACGATGCTCTTCAGTTCGGTTTCACTCGATTTGCACCATCATTTGGACCCCTTTCAGTCACTATGTTCAACAAGCCTGCCCTCCTTCTCGCTGTTACTCTCGCCGTGTCTGTTGCGGCGGGACCAGCTGTCCCTGCCGAGTCCAGCAAGCGCGGGACTGCCATTCCCATGGGCAAGCGGACTTCGCTGACTCGGGAGGACGGTGTGTTCGACCATGACAAGGCTATTGCCTCGACGATCTTTACTGCCAACAAACACCGCGCGAACCTGATGAACCTGCAGAGGAACAAGGGTGTCTCTGCATTCAACTCGGTAGGCGATTCATTATTTGTGGGCTTTGAGATGTCACTGAACGAATTTTGCAGGGCGCCTCGATCCTGCCTCTGAAAACCATTCCGATTGACGTTGAGGCCCGTATGCAGCAGCGCGCCGTGATGAAGCGCCAAGCTGAGGCGTTGACCGACGAGGACGACGACGAGGAGTGGGCTGGGCCGATCAGTGTTGGCACTCCCGCTCAGAAATTCGTGATTGATTTCGACACGGGCTCTTCCGATCTGTGGATGCCCTCCTCCTCGTGCACGAGCTCCACCTGCTCCTCCAAATCGAAGTACAAAGCCGCCTCCTCTTCCACCTCGGTCAAGAAGACCGGCACTTTTTCCATTGAATATGGCGATGGTTCCACCGTTTCCGGGCCAATCTACTCTGACACTGGTGAGCAACCTTGATCAATTCCCTGTTCTTGATTCTCAATTCATCGTCACCCTGTAGTCAAGGTCGCGGGAATTACGGCTACGAAACAGTTCTTCAGCCCTGTAACCACCCTGTCGTCTAGCTTCGCAGTACGCATCGCTCCGTTTCTATTTATCCGGATCTGACATTCAGTCCGAAGGACGACCCCGCTGATGGTATCCTTGGACTGGCTTTCCCCGCCATTTCCAACCTTAACGCAAACCCCTTCTTCGTCAATGCCGACTCCGAGGGTGCCGTCGAAGCGAATCAGTTTGGCTTCTTCCTCGCCAGCAGTGGCTCTGAGCTGTACCTGGGTGGTACCAACGACCAGCTTTACACCGGTGACATCGAGTTCAACGCCGTTGACTCGTCCGGTGGTTTTTGGCAGGCTACTGGCGCGGCTGCAAAGGTTGGCTCGACCTCCGTCGTCTCTGGCATCGATACCATCATTGACTCTGGAACCGTACGTCGGGTTGTGAAATTCTTCGATATATTTTCTCATTCACGGCTATGAAGACTATCATGTATGGGCCCCCTGCTGACGTCAAGAAAATATTTGCCAAGGTGTCTGGCTCCAAGCTTTTCGATTCGACCAATGGTACGTTGGTTTCCGAAATTCCTTCAATTTTTCACTCACCGTCCTACGCAAGGCTACTACTCGTACCCTTGCGCTACTCCTCCCACGATTTCCTTCAACTGGGGAGGCGAAGACTGGGCGATCTCGGCCGACAACCTGAACCTCGGACAGACCGAGACCGGCTCCAGCGACTGCGTCTCCGCACTTGCCGCCCAAGACCTCGGTCTTGGCGATAATGTGTTTTTGCTCGGAGACTCCTTCATGAAAAATGTGTACACTGTCTTTGACTTCGACCAGGAGGCCGTTGGCTTCGCTGAGCTCGCCTAGACATGAACTTTTTTCCAACCAAGTATACCAGTATCTATTGCTAGTCCTAGAGCATTGTATCACGCTGTATCATATCATTCATATCATTCCGGTTGGATTTCTCTTTTTCGAAGCAACTGGTTCTGGTTCTAGACCTATACGTGGGTTTCAAGTTCCATTGCTAACTAGCAGTGCACTCTGTACAGGTGTGAACGTGGAGAACGTGTTCAGTGCGCCGAAATAATTTCATCGCGTTGTTTAGAGTTTGGCGGGGTCCGGAACAACGACAAATCTTTGAGCTACAAGCACAAGCTTTGTCGTCACGGCGTCCGGAAGCAACCGCCTATAGAGGGTCGAGCAAAACCCGAGGTACGAGCTTTTAATTTTTCTGCGTCGTTTGAAACTTGAATTAGAACTTTGAAAAGATGCGCAAGCGCCAACTTGCAAGCCCGAGACACAATTGAGACGCGTAGGTGACGTCTGGTAGGACTTATCGCGGTGAGGTCTAAGAAATTAGGGACAAACAGCAGTGCGGGAACGTCTTTATAACGACTGAACCAGGACCCCCGCTGGCCGAAATCTGCTCCGACGGTGTACAAATGTTGCGTCGGCCCTAGTTGGGCAATCCGATCAACTCCGATGCACACAACCACCACCGTCGCTCGCATTGCGCAGCTGCGCAGTCCTTCAATGCTCATATTTATGCCCAGCACCAAACTGGACCGGAACTCATTCTCACCACTACTTTAGCATTCTAATTCTTGGTCTGTCATGACTTCAACTGGCACCGACTACGCGGCCGCCTTTGGTTACTACTCGACTGCAGCCGCTGTCGTCTTCGCGATTGTGTACTTTCCCCTTTTTCTCTGGTTCATCCGGCAGTCGATCAAGAACACGACGTATGTCTACATATCCCTAACCATATTCTGTCTCTGTGAGTCGATTATCGTCTCTTTCTTTTGCAACATAAAACAACTTCCTTTCAACCTCAGTGCGTGTGGTGGCATTTATCCTGCGGGCTATGCTCATCAACTCGAAATCCCTGGGAGAAAATCTGAACATCTTCATCGCGGATGAGATTATATTTGGCGTTGGATTTTTCGCGCTGCTGTACTCCGCGTACACGCTCGTCCTCGACCGGTTCGTCTCCTTCCTCGTTAAACTTCCATTTATATTCAATCAATAACAGAGAAATTGCCTCTGGAGCCCTACCCGTACAATATACCCCGCTGCGCATAATGCGCAACCGCCGCTTCTTCCGTGTCGTACTTTTGGTTGGTGTGGTCTTGGGCGTTATGGGCACCACCGACGCAACGAGTGACAATGCGAGCACAGCCGCTGTGGGCGCAAATCTCCACCGCGCGAGCACGATCCTGTTCCTCGTCCTCACGCTCGTCCAGGCGCTGCAGACGGCGCTGGCATTCACGCAAACCCGGCGAGGTGCGTCAAGCGTCCCAAGCGCCCATCGATATCTTATTGACCAATCTAGTAGTCCCCTCGAGGTACCTGGGTGACCGCCACGGCAAAGAAATCCTCGCCGTGATTTCGCTGCTCCTCGTCATACGCGAAGTGTTCCTGGTCGCAACCATAAGTAACTCGGCGCGCCAGGATGAGGAGATGCTGTGGTATCCATTCGTTGCGCTGCCCGAAGTTCTTGTTGTGATGTGCTATTCGATTTCGGGACTGGTTCCCGCCCGCGAAGACCTGCAGAAAGCTGAGTTAGAACTTTATGGCATAGTTTGAGATCGATGTACTTGGCTTTGACCAATCAGAATTATTACATGCTATTGAAATTGCTGGGATATTCTGTTACAAACAGTCAAATATTTCAAGACCCGCTCTCTTTTTCTCAACCTACAGCGTCTCCCTTCTTGAAGCCCTCTCCAACCCCTCGCAATCTTCACATGAGACTTGATGCCTGTCAGCCTCGCATTCGTTCCCTCCATTGATCTCCCTCTAATAACTCTGCGTCAACTCCTTCTGCAACCTTCAATCAACCTTCCACGGTGCATGTCCTACGTCGTTACATGATTGTATTGCTTTCATTATTACGCACATCTTCAACTGTTCCTTTTCCTCTCGCTGGAAGACATCTTGACTGAAATATCTGCTAAGCTCGGGCAAAATCCGGGGCATCAAACAACAGAGGGGGCTTGTGGAGTCAATTACTGGCAATTCATTCTACGGTACATGAGAAGCGGGAAGCCAATCTAAACATTCGCGAAAAGGCCATCGCTTTGTCCGCTGACCTCAACTCCAACGGTCCGTTCCATGCATATGCTAGCGTCCAGCAGCTTGTGCTCCGTCCTCATTTCCACAAGAGCCTGTCTATCCAGCAACTTGTCCTTGGGGAAAATGGTCGACGCAACCGCAACGGGCGGCAGCCCTACCCGCACGATGCTCGTACCTCTCAGCTTGGGGGGGAGCTCCCAGAAATCGCGTAACGGCGAGAAGCTCGGACATTGGGGTCGAATTGTCCACGCCATACCTGCCAAACATGAGGAAATGGGTTCAACCCACCGCCGACGGAGATAATGGAAGCGCCAGGCTATAATAAGGCCGCAATGGGCGGCGCTGCAATACGTTGTCCTCCTTACAAAACGGATCGAAAGCGTAGTCCCGAGGCCGGAATGTAAGCGAGTTCTGAAGATGATCAGTATCGCCGCGCGCAGATCTTTTGAAACAAAAAGTAACGCACGGTAAGATCCCACCACTGATGAGTTTAAAGGTCCAAGCAATTAAAATCGTTCATGGGGATGTTGTCCTCGTCGTGCGGTCGCACCCCGCCGTACCTGGGGATCTTCTCTTGTTATGATCAACCACAGTCCGAAGTCAAGCCCCACTCGTAACTCGTTGAAGATGGGGGCTTTACTTTTCAGTCTAGTCGGGACGAGTTTGACTGTACGTCCTTCATTCCGAGGCCGAGCCTGATTATTGGGCCCTGCGTAGGCTGGGGATCTCGCGGAACGGCCGAACATCATTTCCGCCCTCTTGGGTTGAGCACACAAAGAGCGGGCACGAGAAACACAAGAGACCGCGTGAGAAGACCTCAACCCTCAACTGCAAGATTCAAAATCAAGCAAGTGGTCACCGTCCGAGTCGGATTATCCGTATAGAGAGTGTCTAGGAGTGACTAGGAATATGGATAGGTTAAAGAAATACAGCATTATATTGTTATATGTGAGTTTTACTTAGTTAATTACAGCGTCTCACACCACCCCGGACCCTTTTCCCCGCGCGCCCAATCAGCCACTCGTAGTCCAGATTCTGCCCCCGTATGAACAGCCCACAGTGCGCCGCGACACGCCCCCAATCACTACCTTCTCCCACTTCTCGCCCCCGCCGAGCACCTGCCCGAGGCCGGTGGGGAGCACGATGAAGTGGTGCCCAGGCTTGTCCTTGGCAGCCTTCTCCGCCTTCGTGCGCTGCTTCTGCGCCTGCTTCAGCTCCTTCTCGCGCGCCTTCTCGACGGCGCGCTGTTCTTGTCGACGAAGGCGGGCGGTAGGGAAGCCGACGCGGGGCGAGGTCGGCGCGGATGAGGTGGGCGCGGATGGGGTCGGGGATTCACCGAGTCTGGCAGACGGGATGGGAGAGCGCGAGGGGAGTGAGAGTGGTGGAATGAATGGGGGCAGCGATCACCTGTTAGGATCCACTGATTTCGGATGAGCAAGATACCGGCGGCATCGCCGCCTGGCTCGCCTGCACATGCCGCGGAGAGCCGCGTGTGGAGGGTTTTTTGCGCGATGCGGAGAGGGTGAGTACTAGGCGTATTAATACGGACGCATGGAGGAATGAGCTGATTTGGCAAAGAAAGAAAAGAAGAAAGGAAACGCACATGCAGGCAAAGGGGCGCGGCGCGAGGTGTACGGCGCGAGCCACGAGAAGGTCGTGAGCGGCGGGGCGGCGGAGGTCGGGGGGGCGTCTGGGGAGCGCGTCTATGCGTTATGCGATTGGAGCAATAAGTGGACGCGCCTGCAATGTCCTTCAGCCGCTTGCACTCGGCCAAGATGTCGCGCAAGGTCTAGAGATGCTGCATGCAAAGCGTCAGCGGGTCCAGGCCCTCGATGTCGCCCTGCTTTATGGTAAGGCTGAGCAGGCCTGCAGGCGTACTCGCGTGAGTCTTGTACGCGCAGACCATAAGATGCGATTAACGCACCCGGAGAACGAGAATTCGAAGATTGCGCTGGAGGTAGGGGCCTCGACTCGCGGCGGACCTGCGCCACGGTGATCGAGAAGCTGCTAAATATAGGGAAGACGCGCAGGATGTCGGACTGGTCGACCGCGCGCCAAATGGGTTTCACGAATATGCTGTGCGTGGAGTATTATTAGCGACCTGAAGCGGAAACAAATTGAGCGGAGACGCCCCTGCCCTCCTCCTGGGTATTCGGTCCATCGCTGTGAGCCACCATGGCGAGAACGCGCCTGTTCCGTAAGAGACTCAGGCTCGGAGAGAGTGGATCAGGGACATCGGTGTCGTTTGTGGATGGGACGACGAGGGCCTCGAGGACGACTTTGACCGTGTCCGACGGCCGTAGGAATGCTGGGATCGAATGCCGTGCCAGCTCGTGTGCGACGAGTAAACGGTGAGGCTGCCAACACGGGCAGGTGAGGAGCTATCTCATCGCTCGGGATGCGATTCGCGCTCGTCGCATCAGGAAAACTGCAAGTTACTAGGGCCACTATGGAAGCTCGCCTAGCACTCGCCTAGTTCGCCTAGCACTCGCCTAGTGCTCCATAGTGCCCCTAGTAACTTGCAGTTTTCCTGATGCGGGGCGCGGTGAGCAAGGTGATGGGAATAATTAATTTGAATAAAAATAAGTAATGCTTATGTACATCACAGCATGTGTCATGACAGGGTTCCCAAATCAGTGGGATGTCATGAGGGACACAGCATGATCATTCAACGTGTGGCACCGCCCTTCACTTTCAACGCTTCAACCTCCATGTCGCCAGGTCGCGTTCAGCGTTTCTTTCTATGGTGTGGGGGCTGGCGCTCGGAACGGTGTCGACAAGGTGTCGACAAAGACGGAAACCTCCGCCCTTCATTTTTACGTCAAGCGAAGAAGCGCCCATGAACATGCATCAGGTTTAATAGCTTCTAAACGTGATGCATGTTCAAGTTGTTAGGTACCGCCATGTCGTCAAGCTGAGCCAAAAATAATAAATCGGCTCCTTGCTATCTCTATCGTCTTCTGCGTAATTTCTGACCGATTCGGACTTGCTTGACTGCTCGCAATTTAATTTCTGTGCTGTCACTCGACGCGCGACTGCTGCATTTTTGTTGCCGTTATTTTCAGGAATCCATGTAAGTGCCACGTTTCGTTCGGCAATGCCCCCCATTGATTCAGATTGATTCCCGAACATCAGTGCTTGTCCAACGGCGCCACCTGAGCCCAAGCTATCACGTTTTCTCATCCCACTCCCTTCGGACCCAGCCGCCATGAACAGTATCTGCGTCAACACGGATATCTCTGGCATCGGCGTACGAACTGCAACCTATGCTCAAAACCTCCTCAGCTTCCTTCCCGCATTCTGGGCTCTGCTCGACGGCCAAGTCGACGAAAACGAGCTCGCCACCCTCGAGACGCAATCTACGACGATTCTCTTGTCTGCCTTCGCGCTACTATTCTCGACTATCATTCAGGCCCAAACGCAGGGCCTGGACAGCTTTCATGCGACTATCGTGCTCAATCTGAGCTGGATGAATAACACAAATACATTCATCTATATGCTTCTTCTGCTGCACAGGAAGATCTGGACCACACCACCCTCAGAGTGGACTGCACGCAGTGTGGCTCGTGTGATTTTTGGTCCCAAGCAAAAGTCTGCTCATCTCAGCGCGGATGCGGAGCGACAGTCCCCTTCCGCCAAACCCATCTCTACCAATAGCCTACGGACTTGGTCGGAGTGGATCCCTTTTGACCACGTCATCCTCATCGGCGCAGCCCATCTATCGCTCATGGGTGCCCTTGGGATCTGGGTGTGGATCCATCCTGGCACATTTGGAATATCGGCGTCATGCCCGGCAGGATCAGTCTCTTTATTCGCCCATAACATACCCATCGAATCCAGTGCTTTGCGCACCTTCTCTCTCTTGGTATACGGAGTTGTCCTCCTCCCGTACTTCAACCTCATTCTACCCGTGGCACTCATATTCGGGCCATACTTCGGCTACCTTCTTCACAAAACTGAAAAATCTGCCGACGAATTGCGGAACGCCGCCGCGGCATGGGGTGTCAGAACTGGGCTGTTGGTTTTATTCGTCATCAACGTCTTCTTTATGGTTGACACGGAGCTCTCGATCGCACGCAACGAGGGACACCAAAATGCGGATGGTGTCTGGACATTCGGACAGACCTTGGCGCTCATTCTTTTGCTCCTTCCGCTGCGCGATGCTGTTGAGAATATACTGCAGCGGTCGGAGAAGAGGGTGCAGCGGCGGCTTTCATTGAATGCCGCCATCAGCAACTTCAAGCTGTACCAAGACCGTGTTCCATGGAAGAAGGTGGAGGAGTGGGTCACCGAAATTGAAAGCGCGAATGCTTCGGGTAGGCGCGGCATTCTTGACGGCTTCATCATCCATTGACGATATTGGTAGTCGAGCCACATCAATTGTGGCTGCGTCGCGCATCGGCTCAAAACAAGATAGAAATTGTGCGGTTCCTGCTCAAGCACGGCGTGGATGCTGAAGATGAAGGTCAGTTCTTGAAATAGATAGCAGTCAGTTGTCTTAACGTCCAACCAGTATACCCCCGCCGGGATAATGGACCTCCAAAACATACCGAAAACAACAATCCAACCCTATCTGCTCAGAACATGAAGAAAAAACTTGTGCGGGGCCTGGTCAGAAAAACAGACAAGAAAGATCAAAGTCTGTTCTCGGCGGATTTGGAGCGCTCTTGTCTCACCTTTATCCAGCGAGCCCGGCCGGCGTTTCCCCAGACGAAAACGACATCCCCGCCTTTCTAACAGAGAAGGTCTTCAATGCGAATGACGAGGGTATGAAACTCTGTCTTGGATGTCGGTGTCTTATGCAAGCTGATATCAGATGTTTCCACAAAATCTGCCGACCAATATGCATCGGAATATAGGCATGTCGACATTGTCTGTTTGCTGCTTAAGGAGATCGTAAACGCCCGTGGCACCAGTATGATTTTTGTCCGATCTAGAGCCCAGTTTTCTGAGGGTCGCTGCATTGTAGAAAATGATGGATGTACTCTCCTTCATCTTGCTGTCCAAAAAGGATACGCAGAAACTGTTCGTGTCCTAGTGGAGAAAGGCGCGGACATCAATGTTCGCGGTATCTTTGGCTCTTTTATTCAGAAGTCCAGTTTCTGACTGTACCTGCATTGTAGAATATGACGGGAAGGCTCCCCTTCATCTTGCTACCGAAAAGGGACTCGCAAAAATCGTTGGTCTCCTAGTGGAGAACGGCGCGGACATCAATGTTCGCAGTATGCTTGTCTCTTGTGTTTAAAAGTCCAGTTTCTGACTTCAGCTGCATTGTAGACTATCGCAAGCAAGCACCCCTTCACCTCGCTGTTGAAAATGGGCTCGTAGAAATAGTTCATCTCCTAGTTCAGAAAGGCGCGGACATCAATGTTCGCGGTATGCTTATCTCTTATATTCAGCGGTCCAATTCCTGACTGCGGCTGCATTATAGAAGATGATGGGAATACTCCCCTTCTTCTTGCTTCTGAACAGGGGCTCGCAGAAATTGTTCATCTCTTAGTGGAGAAAGGCGCGGACGTCAATGTTCGCGGTATGCTTGTCTCTTGTGTTTAAAAGTCCAGTTTCTGACTGCAGCTGCATTGTAGACTATCGCAAGAAAACACCCCTTCACCTCGCTGTCGAAAATGGGCTCGTAGAAATAGTTCATCTCCTAGTTCAGAAAGGCGCGGACATCAATGTTCGCGGTATGTTTATCTCTTTTATTTAAAAGCCTAGTTTCTGACTGCAGCTGCATTGTAGAAAATGACGGGAGTACTCCCCTTTATCTTGCTGCCCAGAAGGGGCTCGCAGAAATTGTTCGTCTCCTAGTGGAGAAAGGCACGGACATCAATATTCGCGGTATCTTTGTCTCTTTTGTTGAAACGTCCAGTTTCTGACTGCAGCCGGATTTTAGGACGGAGGGATGAGACTCCTCTCCATGCAGCCGCTCGAAACACAAACTCGGAAATCCCTTGTTTCCTGTTGGAGAGCGGCGCGGATATTAATGCTACTGGTATATTTTTCATAACATTTCAAAGTCCAGTTTCTGACCGCAGCTGATTTGTAGACGAATTCGGGGACACTCCCCTTCATGTTGCTGAGTCCGGAGAAACCGTTCGTCTCCTGGTGGACAGAGGAGCCGATATCAATGTTTGCAGTATGTTTTTCTGTCGTATTTAGAGGCTCAATTTCTGACTGCCGCTGCATTGTAGACAATTATGGACGGAATCCCCTTCATCTGGCTGCCCTAAGGGGGCGCGCAGAAATTTCTCGTTTTTTCGTTGAGAGGGGCGCAGATGTCAACACCGCTGCTAAAGATGGGTGGACTCCTGTCCATTGTGCCTCATGGAGTGGGAACCCAGAAGATGTCCGTTTCCTGGTCGGAAAAGGCGCAGACATCAATGCTCGCAGTACTTTTCCTTTTGCACATTTATAATCAGAGTTTCTGACTGGCGTTGCATTCCAGCAAAAGGCTCGGAGACTGCCCTTCACTTTGCCTCACAAAATGGGTCCACAGAAATTGTCCGTTTCCTGGTCAAGAAAGGCGCAGACATTAATGCTCGCGGTAAGAATTTCTCTTCAAGCATCTTGGGCCAGTTTCTGATTCCTGTGACATCCCAGATTCATACGGGGAGACTCCTCTCCAGGTAGCCAAAGTCTATCCCCATTCAGACATTGTATCCTTTCTAGAGGCGCATGGAGGCGTCTCAGGATAGCGGGCAGGCAGCGGATCTGATTCAACATGGTGTCTGATATGGCTGATATATCGTAGTCTACGCCGCCTTTCTATATCATAGCCTTTTTGTTTCCTTTGTATTCTCTTTCTCTGACACCGGGTTTTTGGAATTCCGGTTCGAACAAGAGTTTCTTCGAACAACTAGAATCTTGTTTATTTCAGTCGAAGCGAAGGGCGGCCTTGGCGGGAACCATGCATTTTCAAGATCCATGTCGAAGCATGCCAAGCCTGGGAACGAGAATTATTTGAATAAATAGAGACAGCCGCCCATATCTCTCAATACGCCCCTGCCCCTGCCCCTGCCCCTGCCCCTCCCCCCCTTCTCCCCGCTCTCACCTTTATTCAATGCCCCCAACACCGCCGCGCCCCACGCGTCCTCGCGGACCGTGCTCGTGGAATATATGAGCGCATCCGTCGAGAGGTCGAGCTTTTGGAAGCCGAGGACGAGGAAGTCTGGGGGTGGCGTTGTGCATTCTGATTCTGGCGTCGATTCTGCTAGTTTGGAGGTGGAGACGGAAGTGTCCTTCTCGCCCATGGTCGGTATGGGTGCGGGTGCTGCGGGAAATGTTTCGCTTCGTCTCAGCGTTCAACTTTCTCCACGCGTACGAGATCGGATTTACTCATCCTTCAGATCCTCAAACGGATTTTCGTTTTCGTCTTTCGCGCTGCCGCTGAGACCGACAGACAACGGCGAGATATCCTGCAACGGCTTGTAACGAAAGAAGTAGGCGTATTGTCTTTATCGATATCGGAGTCGGAGCCAAACGCGCCCCCGGCCCCGCCGACCCACGGAGCCAAGTCCAGAGAGGGCGGGTTGCCGTTCACGTTGAACGTCCCGATGCGCACTCTGTGAAACGCCGGATGATGGTATTAATAATTATAATTGCAAAAACGCAAACGCAAAAAACAAAACGCACCTCAAAACTTGTCTAAGCCCTCGAACAGCGCTCGCGTACCCTTGCGCGGATTCACTCGTCGCTTATGAGCACGATGTCGGCGGCGTCGTCGCCCGGCTCGCCCGCACGGCGCAAGCGCAAATGCTGCGGAGAGCCGCGTGTGGAGGAAGGTGCTGAGGTCGGGTGGGAGGGCGAATACTGTGTAGACGGCGCGATGAATGGGAATGAGCTGATTCGGCAAAGAAAGAAAAGAAGAAAGCGGGACAGACGCACATGCAGGCAAAGGGGCGCGGCGCGAGGTGTACGGCGCGAGCCACGAGAAGGTCATGAGCGGCGTCGGGGGCGCGTCTGGGGAGCACTACGTCTATGCGTTATGCTATTGGAACAATAAGTGGACGCGCCTGCAATGTCCTTCAGTCGCTTGCACTCGGCCAGGATGTCGGCAAGGTCTGGACATGCTGCATGAAAAGCGTCAGCGGGTTCAGGTCCTCGATGTCGCCCTGCTTTATGGTAAGGCTGAGCAGGCCTGCAGGCGTACTCACGCGAGTCTTGTACGCGCAGACCATAAGATGCGATTAACGCACCCGGAGAACGAGAATTCGAAGATTGCGCTGGAGGTATGGGCCACGTCTCGCGGCGGACCTGCGCCATGGTAATCGAGAAGCCACCGAATATGGGGAAGACGCGGAAGATCTCGGACTGGTCGAATGCGCGGCCGGAAGTGGGCTTGGCCTTGAGGATGAATACGCAGTGCGTGTAAAGTGTTATCAGCTAGCACTCAGAAACGGATTGAATGGAGACGCACCTGCCCTCCTCCTGCGTATTCGGCCCATCGCTGTGCGGCACCACGGCGCGCCTGTTTCGTAACAGACTTGGGGTCGGAGAGAGCGGATCAGGGGCGTCAGTGCCGTTTGTAGATGGGACGAGTGCTTCGAGCACGACCTTGACCGCGTCCAACGGCCGTAGGAGAGCGCCTATCGAGCTTTCCATCATCCATGGCTTCGTAGGCGCGAGTAAACGATGATGCTGCCAGGGGGTCCTCGGAGCCTGGAGTGTGATGAAAGCGTCACTGATGGTAACGCGTGGCACCTTTCAACCTCCATGTTGCCAGGTCGCGTTCAGCGTTTCTTTCTATGGCACAGAGGTCTGGCGCTAAGAAAGACGAACACGCGAACATCTAGCTTCTTTTTACGTGAACCGAAGAAGCGCCCATGGAAATGGACCGCATTTTAACTTCCTCTCACAGGTCAAGAAATAATCACCCACCCAACCGGCTCCTTGCTATCTCTGCATCTCGCTATCGTCTTCTGCTGAGATTCGGTCTCGGAATTAATCAAGGCCCGTCAGGATCTCCTCCAAGCCTGCTACTGTGTTGACTGGGCCGGTGAAAGGATCCTCCGCCAGGGGCGAAATGAAAAGGATAAGGTCTTCGTATTCTGCATGGCGATGGGTAAAGCCATTTGAGACGTCAGATCTCATTCAAATCGGCAGTCATGGGTCACGGCGGCCCTTGTCTAACCTGCTGCCGGTCACAGCGCGGCCAAAATCGCCTGAAAGACGTGTGTCGAAATTTCAGCGGGGTGGAGGGATATTATACTCGCGGGGTCCACAAGCTGAACAGCGAGTTTACGGAAGGAAAACATGTGGTACTTTACAGGTGACTGTTCTTGCAGAATGCCACAAGATGCCAAGTTCCAACTGAGCACAACCATTTATCCTCTCTCGCCCTGTAAAGCACAATCATTCCACACGTCGCGGAGGCGTCAAATGAGTAGGAAACAGATGGAAGGTAGGGGAATGGAACGGCCTGGGTATGGAACGAGGACAAGGAACAGTGACGGTGGCGTGACGGATGAAACCGGAATCGCGAATGTGTCGGGCTTGAGCACGGGAAACTAACACCTCCAACTGTATATTAGAAGAGAAAGGACATCCTCGCATCACATCAAAACATGAAGTACCTCGCGAATTGGGCGCTCTTTTCTGCCTGGGTCAGCTTGGCCTCTGCATCGACGCAGGATGTACGTTTTTTTTGCCTCAGTGGAACTTCCCTAATGCCTTCCCAAGTCTGCGCCCGAGGCAAGTTTCGTTGCCAGAGTGGGATTCATCCTGACGTTTTCCACTCCCAGATCCGTACCCCGCAAACCTGCGGCGACCCTGCCCTTGGTGTGCCATTCTACCGAACCTATCACAGTGGTTACGTCGATCACTGGTACACCTCCGGGGTTAACCTGATCAACGAGTACCTTCCCCAAGGCTACCCCTTGGAAGGCGTCACCGGCTTGGTGTTTGTAACGTCAGAACCGGGGACCACTCAGCTCTATCGCCTGTTCAGTCAGACTGTGCAAAACAACTATTACACCACATCGACCGCCGAAAGGGATGCGGCCCTGAAGAACGGATACCTCGCCGACGAGCTTTGGTCTCCAAAGACATGGATCTATGCGAACCAAATATGCGGGAGCATCCCGTTGTTCCATCTCTATAATGGTTCCCAAAAGGACAGCTTCTACACCACCTCGGATTCCGAGCGAATCGACTTTATCTCCAATCGCGAATATGTCGAGGCGAGCATTCCAATTGAGGGATATGTCTTGCCTGTGGGACCTTCGCAGTGCGCTTAGTGAGTTGTGTTCCCACCAATCTTCCAGACTCTCTCAAGAAAATAACCTCACAATATCCAGAAGATCCTAGACGTGTGGTTTACCTAGTGACTTGGGCTTTGTAGAGGTTGGGCTACTATAACAGTACTACATACTCTGTGCTCATTCTAAACTGGATCTGTGGCATGTGCTCAGCCGATATGAATGGCTTCCTGCTTTCGCGAAACTATTCACGAATGTTCAATGTTGGAGATTTGGAATCCAGCACAACTCCGAGAGAAGACCGACTGATGGATGACTGATGCTGACTGATGCCGAACTCGATGGAATCTGCCGGAACTCGCAGGATTAATTGGATTCTGGTATATATATACAGTAGCTACAGTAAAGCTCCTCATGAGCCTGTAACCAAAGGTCTAACAGCCAAGAGTGATATCACCATTGGTTACCGAGATAAAATCAACATTCAAAGCGAATGAAGGCTAATCATGGATCTCTTACAGCTGTTTCCGAAAAGCTTGACACTTGCGAAAAAAATTTGCTCTCAACTAACTTTTGATGGAAGGCAAAGGATTACTGCTTTGGGCTAGCCGAGCGTAGCCGAGATGCGCCAAGCCGAGGTCACAAAATGCGAACTTGCAGTCAACTATGCAATTCAACATTTTCTTGCCCAGGTATGGGTGATATACCGTCCAAAGATTAGGTACCGTTTACATGGTTTTTCAGAACATCTTCCAGCAATGTGGGTGACACCTTTGCCAGCTTGGTTGCATCTTTCATTTTGGTCGCACCTTGCCATCAGGTTACAAGCTTTTGATTGCTTATGTCTGGCTTTGATCTGCCAATCCGCCGGCTATCTGTTGGGCTCGGCATCTCCCCCAACTGCGCAAATCTGAGTCCTGGCTGCACAGAACAAGGCAGGCCATAACCCCCTGCATTTTCAACAGCCTTTAGAGCAATATCAATGGGGTGCAGGTGAAGTCCCTTCGCAAATTTGTCAACTTGCCACGTGTCCATGAATTAATTTCACGGAGCGCTGCGAGGGGTGTGGAGCTCATTTTGGTAGAATGAATATGGTGAAATACAGTTTGGAATAAGCTATAAGCACCAGGAATTCAATGTAGTGCTTTCATGGTGAGAACCCATCAACTTTAGTTTGCAGATTTTCGGCATGATGTGACATCATTGTTTCGATCAATGCCATCAGAAATTCAAAATTTCTTCCGGGCAAAGTTCACCACATGTTGTAAGGGCAACCTTAGCCCGGCATGGGAACACGGAAACTAGCAGGGGAATCAGAAGAGAATTAATAGGTTGTACTAAATACAGCACAAGTACTACGCACCTAGCGGGGGAATCCGAAGAGAAGAAAGGATGAGGATTCCCACGCTAGGTGAAGGTTTATAACTAATAGGTACTAGCCAGTAGCACGTCTCCGAAGGATCGGCAATGATCCCGGGCCTGGTCACATAACACATGCCAGTGCGAGTGATGGGCGAGGGCCGGAGCGGAGGCCGGAGGGACGGAGAGCGAGGTTCCGGGCGCTGATGAGGTGGGGCGAGGTGCAGGAGGAGGTTCCGGATAATCGGGGGCCAGACAGTCCGGACGATCCGGAGCCGGACGGGAGGCCGAATGAAGGGCCGGACGAAGGACCGGACGAAGGGCCGGACGAAGAGTTCCCCTGACATCACCCCCCCTTGGAATGAAGGAGAGGGAGTCGAAAGCGGCCAAGGCAATCCAGTGCGGAGCATTGGGGTAGCGGCGGTAGTAGGCTTCAGTAGCTTCAGTGGCGAAGGTGTCCGAGTACTTGACCCACTTATTGTGTTCCAGCCCGTAGCCCTTCCATCGCACCATGTACCAGAGGCTGCTGTATCGGACCTTCGCTTCAAGGATCTCTTCGACTTCCCACTGAATGTCTCAGTTGGTCTGGAGAACGGGTGGAGATTCGTTGTTCCAGAGGCGTCCGGGGAAGGGGTCCAGTTCTGCAAGCTCGAGTTTCACCACTGGAAAGACCAGATGAAGCTGGGAGTATCGGGGGGAGTGGGGGGGGGGGGTTCGAGCCTGTACACACCCTTCATGTTGTCCTTGATGTGCCTGCTGTTGTTTTTGGTAGTAAATGTATTTTGCGGGTTGAAAACCGCCGTGTTTGAAAATTTATTTTGCATTTTGCCAGCCAGCCAGAACTCCGATAAGAAAATGTCATATAGCCCTGAATGAGCTCTACAACATCTGTCATACAGATCAATATGTTTTGGACCACTTTCCTTTTTAGGCCACTACGGTTTGCATCCCAAAAAGGAAATTCCCATCAATCTCGAGTTATTTGCGCCAGAATTTGCATATTCTGGATTATTGAAGTGGGCGCATTATTCCTTGGGTCCACCCGAATACATCCGACACACATTTGGACCTGAATCAACGGGATAATACAGTAAACATACCTGAATTCATTGATTTTCTTTGCAGCATTATATTGTAGCGCTACGGACCTGGAAAATGTTTTGGCTGGTCAGTGTTTTTGGATTGCGGCCTTGATATGGGCGCAGCTTTGTACATGGATTCACCTGTAATCCAGTACGCCTTTTGACTATGCTCCCCTTCCAAGTCTGAAAATCTCAAAGAAAATAGGCTTCAGCCCAGAATCTCTAGGGAAATTGGTCCCTCACCTCACATTTCCTGTAATTGTATGAGAAAAGTGCTATAAAATAATCAGAAGTAGTGATTCCGTGATAAAGGCAGTGGTGATTCCGTGATCATGCCCCAAAATCAAGCAAAAGCCCCTTGAGCCATTGTTGTTTGCGTAGAAATTGTGGCGAACTACTGCCACACACTGGCGCTTCCCTTCTACAAACTCAGACCATCCATATATGCTCCCCATGTCACCCAGTTCTAGAAATGTGCAAAACATATTTTGTCATATTTCAGGATGCTAGCATAATATATAAAGCTGATAACAGCACCCAAAGCCTTTAGATAGATAACTTTGCATGTTTGGCTCTGTCCAAGGTTCCTGGATCCAAGGTTACGATGGAATGGAGAAAAATCCACAAAATATATTACTTGACCCATTCCTCAAGTCTGACCGCAGAGGACCATGTACCATATTTGTATTCAACTCCAGAAGCCCCAATTATCATCCCCTTGATGTTTGATTGTATTAGAAGCTGAAATTACAGGCCCAGGAAGCAAAATTGATGGGAATTCCCCTTTTGGGATGCAAAGCGTAGTGGCCCAAAAAAGAAAGCCTCCAAAAAAAAATTCGGACCATCAAAAAACCAAAGTTATAGACACACCGCAAATAGAAATGTTTGCGGTAGGATGAAAACCGACTCTGATTCCATTGGTATCAATTTGAGTTCTCTTCCTACCTGAAACTACGAGCATCAATGTAATATAAACCAAAAACGATCCAACTTGTTTCAGAGGGCCCTTCAATGTCACAAAGAACACCAGTTTCTTTGCTTCATGAAAGCATGCCAAGGACTATAGCTTTCAAGGCCCCTTTCAAGACCAATGAAAGGAGGAGTTTCACAAATAAAGAAACGCATGTTGAGGGCACTTGAACAATGTGCCTTTCAAACAGATTGAAACAATGTGTTTCAGGCATCAAGAAACCTGCGCTATTTTTGCTATTGGTCTGGCATTGTCCGTGCCAATAGCAAAAATAGCTCAACCACTGAAACTGATTGTTTCAGGGTGTCAGAAAGCCATACTGAAAATGTTTTTTTCAGTGTTGCTCTCTTTATTCTCGAAACTGGATATTTTGATATCATTGAAAGCTGCAATGAAACTTCAAGTTTGCGCAAGCCTTTCATCATCTGCAGAAACTATCTTTCTTCACTGGTTGAAGTATTCAAGTTTTTGACCTCAAAAACTGGTAAAAAATTAACAGAGTTTTTCATCAGTTTTTCAATCAGAAATTACATGAAAAATTCATGAGTTTTTCACCAGTTTTCGCGCAATGTGGTAAAAAATTTGAAAGCTGTGAAAAACTAATGAAAAAGTTATAAAATTTTCACCCAACTTTTGATTGAAAATACAGGTGAAAAACTCAAATTAATTTTCACCCATATTTTCGCTGAAAAACTTGAAATGTTCAACCAGTGCTTTGTGACATTGAAGCACTTTCAAAACCATTTGATTCATTTTTGGTTGACATTACATTGATTCTCGTAGTTCATGGTAGGAGGAAAACACAAAATTGATACTAGTGGAATCAGACTCGGTTTTCATCCTACCACAAACATTTCCCTTTCCAGTGTGAGAGCTCATTGAGCGCTATCTGAATGTCAAATCAGTTTGTCAAAATTCTCATTGGTCATTCCGCAAAAAGCAAAATACTTTCTGGGAGCCGGTGCTTTTTATCTGAAAATCCCATATTAGAAGCTATTGCAGACAACAAACATATGGAAACTGCCGTAGTAATATAGGGCAACTCCGGGGACCATCAATTTCACGGAAATGGCCGAAATAATACATTTAAATGCAAATATATATTTTGATCCTTGGTTGGCCATGCTGAAGTGCTGCCGCAATGGCCGCCTGATGCCTCACATGACCACTGGCAGAAGTCAGAAAACTTCGCAAAGCACCCTCTGGCTACACCCAATTTTTTTCGCAAAAGTCAAACTTAATGGGTTGACCAACACCGACCGACTAGTGTTGGAAAAGTTCGGTTCGGAAAATCGGTTCGAACCTGAACTGAACCGAACTGAACGCCAGGTTCAGGGTTCAGGTTCGCCGAATTGCTGAACCTGAACCGCAACTGGAGGTTCAGGTTCGGGCGGATGCAACATTTTGCTGAACGCGTTCGAACGCGTTCGAACGCCGAACCCGAATCCGGCCCGGGTGGTGGGAGATTTGTGGGAGATCTTGCGAATATCTCCGATATCACCGCGGCAACGCATCGCGCATTCTTCCTGCCCATACACCTGCCAGCAGGCACCTTGAGATCCTCCTTTCGCATCATGAACATGGCTTCCTTTTTTTGCTGTCCCACCACTCGGGTTTATTCTTGACATAAGCGGCGGCTTGATAAAACTGTCTTTTCGATGTCTCGCCACTTGTGAATTCGCAACTTCTCCGTGTTTTTTTTCGCATAGTCCTCGGGCTTGGTGAACTGCTATTCTTTTCCATCAATTCTGTCTATTCATGAAGCTCCATTTTGTTATAATTCAGGTGCATTCCCTTCAGATCGACGCCGATGATCTCGCATTTTCTTTGTATAAAATTCACCTCAGGTTCGGCGACGAATTCACCACCACTCCCCAATTTAGTGCCCAATACACCTCTCCAATGTCTAGCACTTTAGGCTGCGCCCGAAATTCAATTGGCACTCTGCGCGATACCCGACATTCAGTACTAGTTTTATTACGACGTTGACGACCGGCCTCCACCTCTGCTTCTTTGGTGTACCGTCCTCTTGCTGATTTTCACGACGCATGAATCTCCTCCTGTCGCTCTCCGCGTCGGTTTTCTCGTCAGTCGAAGCCCTCTGCGCAAGTTATACTCGGACAGTGCCGAAAGTTCAACACCGTCCGGCACACGCAAAAACAGCGGAGGCCAGCACTGCTCCGCGCAAAGCTCCCGCCTTTCGCAAGCTGCTGCCTTGTGGACTTGATGACTTGGATGAATCGAAGGAAGATGATCAGGTTGTACTGAATACGTACGCTTTGGTGCTGAATTAATTTTCATGAGCAAAATAGGTTCGGTTCGGCGTTCGAACTTGGCCGAACGCCGAACCGAACGCCTTGAACCCCGAACGCAAGGTTCAGGTTCAGGTTCAAGGAATCTCTGAACCGAACCCGAGGTTCAGGTTCAGCGTTCGGGAAAAAGTGCCCCGAACCTGAACCGAACTGAACTTTTCCATCACTACGACCGACTCCCCCAGATGGGGTTCGAGCCGACCGGTGATAAGCCGTGAATTCGCCAACACCTGAAAATTAATGTTTTCTGGATTTCCATTGCGGATACACGCACATCTGGGTCTATGATGAGTCCCAAGTCAGTAGACCTGGAACTACGCGCTAGAAACCAAATCTGGAACCGGTTGCGGATGAGTATCCAGAAAACACACATACTGGGGGCCTCCGATTAATATGCCACTGGTTCTGGATCCTACTGCCACACTATGGGCAGGAGGTTGCGGATAGTCCAAACGAACATTGGGGAATAAAATATCCATTCTGTGCCTATTTGTGGAACTCAAAGCAAGTGCATCTTGAATGAGTTTCAACATTGTTTGTCCATGCTTGTACCAATGAGGCGACGTGTTTGATCACGTGATGACCCAGAACCTTTCAGACCGGAATGGGCCGGATCCGGATGAGGTGTCATACACCCATCAAATATCGATCGGCTTAATATGGCAACCGAGTTCGAACCCAATTTAGGAAGAAGGTCCTTACTTGGGCTATGAAGGGGACCAGGGTGTCTAATTGAAGACATAAGACCCAAGGTTCCGGATTTCCAAGAATCCTTCGAGGGGCACAAGTAGGGCGTCCAAGAAATCCAGAATACTAGGACCACTCGGGTGCCAAGTCAGGGCCCCGATCGTGTCAGAAATAAATCAGACAAATAGGGAGCCTGCTCAACCATGTTCCACCTAGACGGGTAGACGGTCTAGGGTAGCTCTTGGGCTATACACAAGTCCAGGGTGTCTGTAAAGAGGCATTTTGAAGGGCTATCCAATTCAACCAAGATGACTGGAGGGACTAATCCAGAACTAACATTTTCAGGATCTAAAATAATCAGTCAGCAAGCTTGGTGATCGTTATTTCATATTCTCGAGTCACGGACATGGTTACACCGATGATTAATGTATTATGATTGTAGAGTTATTTTTAGATGTACAGTATATAAGGTGGGCAGTTTGTAGGGAGAAGGCACGGACTCCTACCCGGAAACGTAAAGCGGAGAGACTAGCGGTCTGCTCCAGCGAGTACAGAAGGGCGGAACCACCAGCTTGATTCATCGAGGCTGTCCTTGGGGCGTGCTTGTATTTTCAAGTTATTATCAATCTATCAGCTTTTTCGGGATATTCCCTTGCGTGTTCTGCATGTACGTGTGTGTGTGTTCTACGTGATCCTGCGTGTACGTGTATGTGTCCTGCGTGTTCTGTGTGTTGCTTGTGTGTGTCCTACGTGTTTTGCGTGTCCTACGTGTGTTCTGGATTTGTTGCGTGTTGCGTGTCAAATTGGTTCACTGCTCCTGTCTTACGAGGTTAGAGTGGGTGACCCAGAGTTGCAAAACTATAAATTGAACCATTGTCTGCGGACGATCCTGGATTTGCTCGCTGCGATCCGCAAATATTAAACAACTGTTCCCGTGTATCTTCTATCGGTACACAAAGACCCGTACTCAGTCGCACTCTCTGGGATTGCATCCGGAATCACTAGTGGAGTTTGGTTGGTTGTTGTTTTAGGGATTTGTGTTGGTTTCAGGATTAGGGAATCCTGTACTAGAGCGCACTTCTTCATTGCATTCAGCCCGTCGGATTTGCATTGTAGTGGATTTCACCCATAGACCGCCGGCACACGTTTCACCGGCATACGCTCGAAGGTGGAAGCAGTGAATGAGTTCTGCAATCACATCGCCAAAGGTGTTTCGGAGGCCCGGGCTGCACTCGTCAAGGCCAAGGACGAGTTCAAGTGCTACTACGACCGCTGGCACACACCAGCAGCGGAGATCAAGGCAGGGGACCAGGTCTGGCTCGACACATCGGACATCCAGATGACACATCCATCAGTCAAGTTCTCGCACCGCCAGCTCAGCCCCTTCAAGGTCGTAAAGGTTGTCGGCCGCAGCGCATACAAACTCGAGCTCCCCCCTGGGACTCCCAGCTCCACCCAGTCTTCCTGGTAGTCAAGCTCAAACTTGTAGAGCCAGACTCGTTCGCCGGCTGGCCTAGGAATGAAGAGCTGCCGCCGGTCCTAGATACACCAGACGATGTGCAATGGGAAGTCGACGAGATCCTTGAGGCGAAATACCGGTATGGCAAGCTCTGGTACTTTGTGAAGTGGAAGGGTTACAGCGACAAGGACAACAAGTGGGTTAAACACACCGACATGTTTGCCAACAAAGCCGTAGCCGACTTCTACTGCCGGTACCCTACCGCTCCAAGACACATTGCTGCCGCCACCTTCGACTCTCTCCCGTTTCGAGACCCATCCATCAACAACCACTTCTTGCATTGAGGTGCCGCAATCCAAGGGGGGGGATGTCAGGGGAACCCTCGCTTTCCGCCACTCTGCTGCTCAGCCTACCACCAGCTTTCCTCAGCCGACCGGCTTAACTATGCCGGGCTCCGGCTTAGGCATTACCTATGCCGAGCTCCGGTCGCACTGGCATGTGTTATGCAACCAGGCCTGGGAGAGCATTGCCAATCACTCCAGACACATGCTACTGGCTAGCTGTACATTATCTTATAAAGCTTCACCTAGCATGGGAATCCTTATCCTTTCTTCTCTTCGGATTTCCCTCGCTAGGTATGTATTATTCCCACTATTGTATTAGTACCGACAATTAAGTTTTGAATTTCCCTCGCTAGTCTCAGAGCTTCTGTCGAGCCTCGAGGTTGCCCTTACACAGACAGTTCACCGTAAACAAAGTTTCTCAAAGCCCATACAGCCAGATCCCGTCCGTTTATGGGTTACAGCCGTGAGATACGGGTTTGTCAGTCAACATTTATCCATGTGTTTCCTTTGAGCAACAATTGATTTTTCAGTGATTGCAACAGCTACATAACAAAGACTGAATGAAATACTAGGAGACTAAACAGACAAGATATTTTCCTCACGCTCAAGGGCTATGCCCACACACCACAACCGTGCCTTCACATCAACATTTGAATGGTCTCCGCCTTCAAACTCGCCCGATGCAAACCAATTGTGTCGCCCCCCCCCCCCTGAGAATAGGTGCTCCACCGCAACTGCAGAACCTTCAATTGGTTTGAGTTCCACCAAACACAAATTACTTTACGAGACATACCTGGGATATACAAAACATTACGCACGAGCCGATAGAGGTTGGGGGATCATTTGCGGCGGCTGTACCACCATTGGATGGCATCAGTTCCCTTTTTGTAAGGTTGCACCATCCCAGTCACTCTAAAATACTCGCCGAGCTTGTCCTGGAGTGGCTTGGTCGCCTTAATGTGTTTATGCCTTTTCAGGAAATAAACCTTCTCTGGTGAACCAACTGGTTGAGGTGCAGCAGAACACGCCGAGGTCACAGTGTCAGGTGCATATTCCAGGAGGTAGTGACACTCTAAGTCTTGTTTGGCCACTGCAGGGAATCGGAATTACCCACAAAGTCGTCCTTGAGTCGCTCACAAGAGACTCCCGGATCAAGCACTAGGCAGGTATGTCAGAATGAGCAAAATACACAGTATAAAATCTACATGATGCCCAAAGGTAGTAGCACGTATGGTCGAATTTTGTATAGTAGTCACTTAATTTTAAATGTGCCGCATGGTTATGGGAAGCAATAATAGCGCGAGTTGGACAAGGGCCCATGGCACCCAGTGAGATCCGACAAGGTCTGAGCACAAGGCAAACAGAGTTCCACGCTTGTGGGATGTCAGACAGCGAAAAGATAAGAGGGAAACCTTCGCACTAGGCAGGTATTTGTGATGATTGTTGTGGTACCTGAGAAGATTGCTCATTGCTGGAGAGCGCAACTTTGGTGAAGGAAAGGAAAATGCTAGTTGTGCCCTATATAATGGTGTGCAAGTGTTTCCGGGCAGTTTCTTGCCCCGTATCTTTGCCTTATACGCATATGAAAGAAAGTGGAAATTTGCGTTGGATGTGTTTCGGGATTTCCGTTGGATTTCCGTTGGATTTGCGCAGGGATCCCATGTGACAGAACGGAACACAGGCAGCACACACCGTGCTTGAACATGGTGCATAGGTTTCTGAAATTTTGAGGGGTTCCAGCATGGTTCAAACTTCATATATACTGGACAACCACTGCATGACCGCTGTAGAAGGAGCGAACAAGTTGGTCAATAGCCGAAAACAAAAATGGCTGAAACTTCGGCCCAACTTGCCGCAGGCTAAGCTTGAAACGTTGCCGCAACTCGCAGCAGGCTACGTGACGCTAACAAAAAATGATCTCCCGTATACGGCCGTGTACGGGTATACCCGTACCGTACCCGGCCCGTAGAAGTCCAGGTCCAAAGCGGCTACGGCCGGGTCCCGTACCCGTACGACGGCCCGTAGACCCGCGGTTTACGGTAACGGGTCACAGCCCTGAGAGACTCAGCCACTGTTCTGATTTTCGCATGTAAGTAGACCTCGAATTTAGCAGCACTCCTTTCCCGTGGCATGAAACGTTTCGTTGCAATTTGGCGGAGATTGTCTTCGGAGGCAAATATTCGGTAACCATCGGTCCGATCTGTCAGCCTGAACGTCGAATCAAACGTCCGTAAGCTGTCTATGTCATGCTGTCTACTGTGCTGTACTTTTTCGCTGATGTACGTAGCGCTACGTAAGGGGGTACCCACGGTACAAAAGGGCCCAAGGTTTGCTGATGCACCATAACAGCGGCTTCGAGCCTTGCACGATAAATAAAGCCAAAAGAATTCTTCATTGTCTACAACCAAAATGGAACCCGAGCGAAGACCTGTGCGATGAGCTCACGCTATTGATACAGGAAAACACAGGCGGTACGTAGCACCGCGGATCGCTACGTAAGGGGGTACCCACGGTACAGCCGTTCCCAGGGTTTGCTGATGTGCGCTCTCTCGTCGTCTGATGTCCTGACAGTGCGCGTGCACGCCTACAGATCAGCCTCAGAGGCGAAGCCGTAGACAAGAGAATGGAAGCTGTGGTAAGGTTTATTATTCATTGATCACTGCATAAAGACCGACTGCACAGAGGGGTTCTGGTGGTCCATTGGAATGGCCCCGTTGTGAGATCAGGGAAGAAGGAGAGAGTGAGAGAAGGATGAAGGATGAGGAATAGATTGATGTGTTACAGAAAAGACTGTCAAGAGAGCGATCGATGATGCGTCGACCGAATCTCTCCTGCCTTCCGCCTCGGGGGCGTTTCAAGTTTATTTCATCATTCCCTCTTATTGAACTGACCGGGGACCCTGTCAACACCTCAACATCTGAATCGACTCAACACTGTATCACTCGGGGTCTCCGCACGTTAATGAGCAGTTGTACGTCACTGTTGCGTTCCTCTGTCCCTTACTTTTTTTGAGTTCTGCGCCGCGCGTGTCGAATAAACATGTGAAGGTATATTCTACTATATTGGTTTCAACGAATCGAGGTACGAGATCACAGCTGTTGAAGTGTGCGAGAGACATGGTATTGTTACTGTTGGTTATCCATGCTTTTTGTCATATCCGACTGCCAAAAAAACAGAGGTCGTGAGACATCATTTCTGTCCTCTTTCTATGCGACACCCTCTTGCCCGCAGCGCATTCCACTTAGCCGGCGGACTCCAAGTGGACGCAGAATCTCCGCCCACCTTCACCACTGGGGTACCCGCCCCGCCCACGTTCAACCCGGTGTCCTCCAAGATAACGCGTTCTAATGCGCTAAATGCGACATGAGTCAAAACCACCGCCGCTCCATTTGTGGCAGCGTGATGTGAAGGTGACCGGGGCCCAATCACGGCCGGCCCGTGACAATTCAACCGCACACACACCAACTTGGCCGCTCTCTGATTCTCCTGCGGCCAGTTTAGATGGCTGAACTCCTTGAAGCGCAGTTCGCAGAGGCCTGGGCAGCGCTCGATGATCACGCGAAAGGATATGGGCTGGTCCGGGTCCGCCGTAGGTTGAAGCAACGCAAGGAGGCGAAGCGCTGGGAGGGTGCAAAGGGGGAACATAGGGGAGCAAAAGGATGCTGGGTCGACTGTGAGTTGGGTGAGCAGTGCCGGATCCGTGCGCCGGAGAAGCAAATGCACAGAATCCAACTTGATTGACGTGAGGCAAAGGGATTGCACGAACGGAAGGGATGGGTGGAATTCAATCTTCAAGTTGCCGAAAAGGCTGATGTGTTCGAGATTTGGGGCAGCGGTAAGGATGCCCCGAAATAGGGAGGGCGACTGAGTATAGTCCGCCCAGTAAAGGCGCTTGAGCGACAGGAGAGGACGGAGCTGGATGTCTGAGACATGATAAAAGAATTTGGAGGGCGGAGGGTAGGGGTAAGTGACCACCTCGATTTTTGGACAGTGTTCCAGCACGAACTTGTCGTAATTGGCCTGCGTATTAGATAGACGCAGGCTCCGCACTATATTTGCAATCTCTGGCTGATTCAACGCAGACGCAAGAGATGGCCACAAGCGATCATCATCATCCACCCTGATGTTCTCGTAGAGTAGTAACTTCGCCAGCTCGCTCCAAAGCCGACAAACATATCTAAATGAACATGCTGCCTGTATTTTTGGGTTAGAAGGAGACTGGACCATTGAACATAAATATGCGCGCCTTCAGGAATAGCTGCAGTTCAACATCATGAAAGGCTGGGCTGTATGTCGGCGTTAGCAAATCGACCTCGGAATACAGCTTTGCGAGTGGCGACACATCCGACACGGCCAGGCGTTGAATCAGGATTAACAGCTCCGGGGGGAGATTTGCCGCCGACGCACGATAATCAGGCATATGGGCGGTGAGGGCTGGGGGCTGAAGAAGAAAGATGTGTGTAAGTCGAGAACAAGCTGCAGCACAAGACATCCACGTCATGCCAATCATAGACAGCTCATGATTCTGATTCGCACTGCTTGATACACATGCGCGCCGCGTGATGCCTGCCTTCCCTCCGTTCGCCTAGACGAAATCTCGTGGCAGAATGATCGATGCCAAAGGAGCTGAAAACCCTAGACTTGGACTGGACGTGTGACCGCCGAATTGAACTAAATTGTACAGTAGCCGACACATCATAGACAGGGGTGCTCTAGTTCGAGGTGGGCGGCCGAAAAATCCACCTCTTTTCGGACTTAGCTCGGAGTCCGGTCCGACCACGTTTCGGGTTTGAGTAGTGGTTTCTTTAGGTTTCTTTTTCCAGGTCTTATATCCGACTTTCTGCTGAAAATGAATAGAGAACACCCCATTTATAAGGCATTAGAAGCAGCCTAAGTAGTTTCCATAATATTTACAACATAGATATGGGATAAATTTAATCTGCGCGCCGTCGGTCCCAACAAGCGAAGTTTGATGGCGGAAAGCAGTCCGTCATCAAGATCAAAACAAAATTTGGCTAACCGGTCGGTCCGAATCCCGACAGCCCCTTGGACGGGATATCGGCCGACGGCCAACCCGCATCGATCCTCTCGTTGACTTGATCTTCAGAAGTCGCGGCTACAATCTGAGCTCTGTGGCTCTGTTGTAGCATGAAGGAAGTGTCCTTGAAGATTCGTGGCCTTCCCTGGTCTCGGCCTATCAGTGCACTTGTGTCCTACGTTCAACGTTATAACGTTGAAAGAAAGTAATTACTTTCTTTCGTGTGGTTGATACGACGCAATCTCCGCCTACTTCGTCGTTATTCAGTAACCGGTCCAGCCCCGGCCCCCGACCTGTTTTCATCCACTGAAAATCTCGACTCGACTTTTCTTGACTGGCCCATCAGCTCGTTGTCCTGAAATGATTCATCTTCTTCGCTTCTTCGCTTTCTTCGATCCCCAAGCTCAAGCTCTGAGAGATGCGCGGACTAAAGCCTCTCGAGCTCTTTACTGGCTGCGTTCCCAGCCCAGTCCAACCCGCGTCTAGGTTTCTTAACATCGAGATCCCGCCTCATCAATGTACAGTGGACCTTTGACTCCACAAACATCGGCGGCAAGACGTAGGTTTTGCACTCGATTATAGGTAAAATGGGTGTAATATCTAATGCTACAATCCAGCGACTACGACATCAACAACATCCAAGGATTTTCCGTCGTACGAAGGACTGTGCCTCTCCCGCCTTCGTATGCATTGGCATTGATGCATCTGTGAACCAGGCCCAGTCAATTATCCCGGACAGCGGTACTACGGTCACCTGCACGAGCGTCGACTGCGCTTGTGACCAAGTGAGCCAGCCGCATGCATGATTATGATACCCCAAGATGCTGAACACTTTACGCAGGCTTACCGCCTGGGCGATACCTCCGGCACTTGCGGTGGAACTGGCCCAGTCGATCAGGCAACTCGGCTTCCGAGCAGTCCAGGATACGTGCGTGCATCTTTCTTGGTGATGACTTCTTTCTGTCGGGCTTACCTACACAAATCTAAATACCTCCCAGACGGCAGCGTCACCACCACTCATTATCCCGCGCACGATACGCCGCCCAAGTTTCACAGGTATTGCCCTTAAGCCGCGGTCTGATTCGAGGGGGCGACCCCAGCATGTCGCACAATATGAGTCGATCCGGTGACTCAGAATGATTTCTTTCCTATTTTCTTTTAATATTCATAGCTGAGTGCAGCCATCCTAACATCATGCAGCTCTACGGCCTAGTACGCACCAGTAAGCTATGCGCGATAGTTTTCCACGATAGTTTAGACCACCCATTCAATCTAACTTCTAGCTAATACTGCGAGTAGAGGTGATTCCCTTGCGCCAATTCCTTGACCGTAGCCGTCAACATTCAACGACCTTGGCCGCAGCCATTTCTGGCTATTGTGTGCTAAATGAACGGCTCGTCGCTAGCTCCGTCATCAAGATTCTCGAGGGGCTGCAGTATCTTCACTCGAATAACATCGTTCATTGTAATCTCAAGGCCTCCAACATTCTGACGACCACAAACGGAAATGTCAAGCTTTCGGATTTCGCTGCCTCTGTCAATCTGCAGGCCATCGAGGGGGAAGTCATAGACGGGGCGGGACTGCCAAACTGGATGGCACCCGAGATCGTCGAGCTCAAAGGTGTTTCGCCCAAGTCAGATATCTGATCGCTGGCGTGCACTGTTGTCGAGCTCCTGACCGGCCGGCCCCCATACGCCGAGATTGCTAATCGCATGTCGGGCATGCATTATACCTTTTTAGTCATGTCTTCGACGGTACTGACCCGATATTTCAGCCATGTTTCGCATTGTCGAGGACGATCCTCCTTTGCCTGATGATTGTTCGCACTTGCTGGAAGATTTCCTCAGGAAATGCTTTGACAACAAGCGATTTGGTGCCGATTTACTATGCGAACATCCGTGGCTCCAAGAGAACTTCGGCAATCACAACTTGAAGGTATAGATTCTGTGCAAAGTATATTCAGCAGGGAGTCTGATCGTTCTCTCGGAGGGGCTATGCTCACAAGACCGCATCTCTTGCCTGCACTCCGACTTCCAAAAGTTGAAATCGGTCCGCTTTCCCTCACTTCTTCCACCCCCAAAGCACGTTCTCCGTCCAATCATCGGACTCGAATCCCCCCCCTCCTCCCCAACATTTGTTAGTGAAAACGACTTTCCACAAACGTACGTCTTTCGATTGTATTTGAGAGCCTGTGAATCGAGCCCTGTCATCTGTTAGCTGTGGTGTGCAGAGTCTGTTTGCTCAGCGTCAAGAAGAGCGCCGTACTCTGCGAGCACTGCAGTTTAATCGCGCACTCCGAATGTGCCGGCAACGCGCCTACCTGCCGGGTCCGGTCTTTGCCGTATGTTCAGTACGCCGAAAACACGGCCACTATACGAAGCGGGGAAAACGTTGTAACCAAGATATCAACTACGCGGCGGAAAAGGTCGAGAAAGGGCTCCAAATGGGGGCCGCCGACGACTGTGAACCGTCCTACATCTCGGAGCGTATCTGGTGGTCTCTCACCGCAAACCAAGAAACGCTCCAGATCGCGGTTCGACAACTGCATCGTGCAGTAATTGATTTCGTTGGTATCTTGGAAGGTATAGTTTTGGGCTTGGAAGAGGAGGGTGGATTGACCAGACAGGTCTATAGCCGGCTGAGGGAGTTTCATGGGCTGCCATCGGGATGTGGCTTCGCTTTGGACGGTGCTCGTGGTCGAATGATCGAATGAATGGAGCCGTCACCGGGAGTGGGGAGGGGTCAGTGCACGTCTGAATCCTGAGAACGTAAAAAAACGGGTTGTCAAAGGGTGCGCTGTTACACAAGGGAAATGTACAAAAACCAAACAGGTGAAGGGGATTTTTTTGGACAAATATTAATTGGCCCCCGATCAGTCTTTCAGGCATTCAGTGGAAACTTCAACTAGAACATCCCACCGCTGCGGCGGTTTTTCCACCTCCATCTCGGCGTCGGCGATGTTGTCTTCACGGCCCTCGCTACTTCCGAGCAGCAAAAGCCGATTCCCGACTGCAACAAAGTCCTGCAGGTCGAGATTCAGGTCCCAGAGCTTGTCGCGGAGGTTGAGGCAGCGGATGCGCTCGGCGGGAGGAAGCAAGTACTGCCATGCCTCCGGGACGAGGCCCTCGCCATGCTTCACCCACGCGACCACGACCACCGAGTCGGGGAAGTCGTGCGTCGGCACAGCGGGGACTACGACCGCTGGGGGTTCTGGGCGAGGAATTTTGAAAGGACGGCCCCGGCGCTTGGTGGGTGTAGCAGGCTGCTGCGCAAGCTGCACGCCTGTGCCCAGGGTAGCGAGCTTGTACCAGGATATACCCTGGGGGAAATTACCCATTGTGGTGCGCACATCTTGGAAGGTGTGGTTCTCGGTGTGGAAGAAAATGGTGGATTCGCGGGACAGGTCGATGGGCTGGGAGAGGGTCAGTGAGCTTCGGGTTGTTCAAAACATGTCATAAATGCCTTACCCTATCGCTTGTCCGGCCTTGGGCGAGCATAATCTTCTGGCCCTTGAAAACCGGTGTGCTCTGGATATTATATCCCAAGAGCGGAAGGTCCGGCGGTAGAGGCGCATCCGAGACCCTCCAAGTCCACCGCGTGCGCGGAGTATACTCCGCGATGGAGTAGGTGCTAATGAGTGACGCGGGCCTAGGTGCTTCCCCATGTCCAGCGTATTCGTCCCGCCCGCCGAAGATAAATAGGCGGTTATCCACTGCCACCATGGACGCGTTCATCCGCGCGCGGAGCGGCGCACCCTGGATGTCGACGACCCACCAGATTAACAGTTCAAGGTCAACGGCGATAAGCTCGGACGTTGGGGTCGAATTATCCACGTCATACCCGCCAAAGATGAGGAAATAGGTTCCACCGCCGACGGAGATAACAGAAGCGCCAGGCTCTAATAAGGCCGGCAATGGGCGGCGCTGCAATACGTTGTCCTCCTTACAAAACGGGTCGAAAACATAGTCCCGGGGCCGGAATGTAAGCGAGTTCTGAAGATGATTAGTATCGCCGCGCGCAGATCTTTTGAAACAAAAAGTAACCCACAGTAAGATCCCACCACTGGTGAGTTTTAAGGTCCAAGCAATTAAAATCGTTCGTGGGGATGTTATCCTCGTCGTGTGGCCGCACCCCGCCGTACATGTAAATCTTCTCTTGTTTATGATCGACCGCAGTCGAGCCCCAGTCGTTGAAGATGGGGGCATTACCTTTCAGTCTAGTCTGGACGAGTTTGACTGTAGGTTCATTCGGAGGGCGAGCTTGATTACTGGGCCCTGCGTTGGCTGAGGATCTCGCGGAGAACTGGCCGAACATCGTTTCGCCCCTCTTGTTTGAGGACAAGAGCGTGCCGTGAGAAGCACGTGAGTGCGTGTGACAAGACGTCAATATTCCCCCGACTGGAAGATTCAAGCGGTCCGAGTATCCGTACAGAGCGTGTATCTAGGAGTAGCTACGAGTACGCATAGGTTCAAGAAATACAGCATTATATCGCTACACATGAGTTCTAAAGCCGAACGGTGAGCAGTTTAGTTAATTACAGGGTCTCGCACCACCCTAGGACTCGCTTCCCCACCCGCTCAATCAGTCCCTCGTAGTCCAAATTCTGCCCCCGTATGAACAGTCCACAGTGCGCCGCGACCTCGTCATCCACGCCCCCAATGACCACCTTCTCCCACTTCTCGCCCCCGCCGAGTACTTGCCCAAGGCCGGTGGGGAGCACGATGAAGTGGTGCCCAGGCTTGTCCTTGGCAGCCTTCTCCGCCTTCGCGCGCTGCTTCTGCGCCTGCTTGAGCTCCTTCTCGCGCGCCTTCTCGACGGCGCGCTGTTCCTTCTCCGCCGCCTTCGTCGCCTTCGCGATCGCCTTTGGATCGTCGGAGGAGGCAGTCGCACTGAGCGGGGACAAGATGGAGGACATGTCCGACTGTGTTGTGGCAGTCGTGCCGGAGGCGAGGGACGGCGCGGTTAAAGATAGGACGGGGGAGAGCGACGTCTCCGCCGTCGCATACGACTCCGCCGTGGACATGCTCGTCATGCCCGTCTGCAGCAGCGCCAGGTCGTTGTCCGCCTCTTCCGCCGCCGCCGCCCTGTCTTTGTCCTTCCCCTCCAGCTTCTGGGCATCGTGTCCACCCTCCTTGGACGGGCGCGGGAGGGTCTGCGTCCAGTAGTTGACCCAGAACCCCCCGGGCCAGGCCACGAGGCGCGTGTAGCGCGTCTTGAGCCCACTCGGGTCAAACATGCACGAGCCGAACTGGAAGTACTCGACGACGAAGCGCTTGCCAGCGCTGAAGGGCTCGTCGGCGTGCTTCCGCGCCCAGCGGACCAGCGGGTCGTTCGAGTGCGCAGAGAGGAAGTTAAGGGTCTTGTCGACGAAGGGGGCGGCGGGGAAGCCGAAGCGGGGCGAGGTGGGCGCGGATGAGGTGGGCGAGGACGGGGCGGGGGTGGGGGATTCGCCGAGTCTGGGAGACGGAATGGGAGAGCGAGAGTGGGAGTGAGAGTGGTGGAAGGAATGCGAGGAGCGATTAGCTGAAGATTGCTGTTAGGATAAGCTCGCTGCGCGAAGATCCTCGACGCACCGTCTAGTTTCTTCTTGTAGGCATCCCAGTCGTCGGTAACCTGATCGTCCACAATCTGGACGTCCTTGTGCTGATTCAAGTCCCCTGCTGTCGTCTTATCGCCATCATCCGCCGGGAAAAGCGACGCGATGCCGCTGACTACGACATGCGGATGCATCCCAAGATACGGGACGTCGAATGCGACGAGGCCCAGGATGCGGCGCGATCTCGGGATCCCGGAATTCGAGGCGTCGGTGGCGGCGTCAGCAGCCAACAAACCTCCCATGGAGTGCCCCAGCAATATCACAGGTCCCGGCGGCTGCGTGGAGAGCCTTCACTGCATATCTCATTATTGAAAGCAGGAGAGGCAACAGAAATACCGACCATGCTAAAAGATTCTGCGTGGCGAGAGCGATAGGCTTTCTGCTCTTGTAGGTCGGGTAGAGGCTACTCTGGATCTTGATATTCAGATGAGGGGGTATATTCGCCGATAGATGCTTTTGCAGATCCGTTGGGAAAGTCTGCCAGTAGTTCAAGTCTGGAGCGGTGAGGGGGTGTAAGGAACGCAAACCTGGAAGCTCGTGTCGTTTCCTGTGGCCTTGATTAGAATCATTACCATTGCAACGAGGCGGAGATGGAGGAACCTTGGAAGCCATGAATGTAGACCAAATGAACGAGAGTCTGGGCTTATATGAATACGGCAATATAAGATGGTCAATAGACCGTACGTGTGGCTCCGAGCCAGCTACCGTGGCGCTCATGCGTCGCTGCGAGATGGTGGCTTTAGAGGAGAGATAGCACCGCCACAAGAGGCTACGCGATCACGTGGGTACCTGACATACTTATGTGCAGCGACGCACGTTCTGCGTGCTAATCAAGCCTTTTCTCGCAGATTTCGGCGCAGGAGCCTGGGATAGATGTTCGATTAATTTTGGGGCGCGAAATCAATGGGATCTGAGTGCTGAACACGTTCGTGATGAACAAGACCTGAAATGAATTTTGTTTTTGCCTTTACATCACTGACTGATCCAACTTCTGGCAGACGATGATAGTGAACGCATTGTAAAGGAAAACCTGACTCATGCGAAGCAGGAAACCTAAGTTTAACACAGGCTTTTTTCGGCCAGACCGAATTCTGGGAACCACGTCATGGAGATCGCGAGCAGGTAGAAAAGATCCAGAGCAAGTTTGAACAGAGAGGCAGTGGGAAGGGCTAAATGTGTTGTTCGTGAAATAGCCCAATTTGATGCTTGCTACAAAAATTGGACACAGATGTACTCTACAAGTTAATTTTAAACAGAGTACCCTAGAAAATTATGTAGTATCTAATAATTCCAATTATGCAAAGTCAAGTCTATCGGCCTCACACCATGCCATAATCTATCTCGGATTTCTTCAGGTCTTCACGGGCGGGGACCAGTCCCGAGATCGAATAGCACATCACCGCCAGCACTTCTGGCAGCGCAACGAACGGGTACCACAGCATCTCTTCATCCTGGCGTGCCGCGTTGTTTATGGTCGCGACCAAAAACACCTCGCGTACGATGAGGAGCAGCGAAATGAGGGCGAGGATTTCTTTGCCGTGGCGGTCGCCCAGATATCTCGAGGGTACTGAATTCAAAATATTGTCAATAAAATACCACTCTGGATGCGTAAGAGGAGTGACGCACATCCCCGGTCTTGTGTGAACGCCAGGGCAGTCTGCACCGCCTGGATGAGGGTGAGGACCAGGAACAAAATCGTGCTCGCGCGGTGGAGATTCGTGCCCGAAGCAGCTTTGCTTGGATCGTCGCTCGTGGCGTCGGTGGTGCCCATAACGCCCAAGACCACACCAATGATGAGGACGATGCGGAAGAAGCGTCGGTCGCGCATTATGCGAAGAGGGACGTATTCCACGGGTGGGGCACCGGAAGCAATTTCTCTGTGTGACGGAATATGGATAAGAAAAAGTTCAACACAGAGCAGGGGACAGAAGACGAACCGGTCGAGTACGAGCGTGAACGCCGAGTATAGCAGCGCGAAGAACCCAACGCCGAACATGATCTCATCCGCGATGAAAACGTTCAGATTTTCACCCAGGGATTTCGAGTTAATGAGCATAGCGCGCAGAATAAACGCTACTACACGCACTGAGGAGGTATAATAAATTAGTTCTATTGCAAACGACAAAAAATACGGAATTGACTCACTGAGACAGAATACCGTGAGAGATATGTAGACATATGTCGTGTTCTTAATCGACTGCCGCACAAACCAGAGAAACAGGGGCAGGTATACAATCGCGAAGACCACAGCAGCTACAGTTGAGTGGTAACCAAAGTCGGTCGCGTAGTCGGTGTCAGAAGACATGATTGGTGGAAGTGTTGGCGAATGGAGGAATGAGTTCAGACTGCTCATTTCGCTGCTGCATAAATAGTCCGCCAGAGAGCAGCTGAAATGGGTGAATCATATGCGTCTTCGGCGGCGTTTTGATCTCGGATCTTGGATAGAGGCCTTTCTGCACGAATTGCGACGATCGAGGAGCTGCGTAACTGCGCAATGTGAACGAAGAACCAGTCGGCGAGTTGGATGGGCGGTGACGGTGTCAAGTGGTAGTAGTGCGCATCTGCCATCGGAGTTTTTGATTGCCGACCTTGGGCCGCCCCTTGGGCCGCCGGCGTTTTGCAGTGTTTGCACGCCGTCGGCGCAGGTTTGGGCCAACGGGAATGCAAGTAAACCGTCGTATTTTGGCTCCTGACTCAATACCCCGCGGGACATCGTTATAAATGTGGTTCCCGCACTGCGATCTGTTTCCACTTTTTTCGTCCCCTACTTCAACTTTAGACTGCGGTACCGGTGGTAAGTATCTACTCGTGTATTAGTTGCACAGCTGACCTTGTCAAATCCGAAGCTCATAGCTCGAATGGTATACTGTTGGTCCCCCGTGGCTCCGTCTACCATAAGTAGGCGTCGCCGACAAAGCTTTGTTGTCGGTCCGAATCCCGCGAAAACGATAATATGCAACTCAATGAATTTTGAAATTACTTCGGTGCACCGAACACGTTTCTCCAATTCTAGCTTTGTGACTGTCAGTGTTAACTGAGATTTCTAGCGCTAATTTGCCCTCTGTCTTCGTTGATCAACTTCCTTCCTTGTTGGAACCTCTAAGTTAGTTCGTTTTGTGTGGTTGGTGGTGCGGGTATTGACGGTGCCTGACCCCATCGATGTATTCAATTTTCACTCCACGCTGAACAATATGTGGTACAACAGATTTTAAATAGCGCTGGATGCCAGCAAAAAAAGGGTCACCCGCTCCGCGGCCGCTCCGTTGATCTATACGCGAGACTGGTCGTGCCCATTGCCCAACTCTACTTACCCGCGGTGCCTGGTTGCAAAACGTCGCTTAGCCAACTTCGAGCGACGATCGAGAAGGATCAAAAAAGGACCAAAATCTGTCTTTGAAATTATTTTATGGCTTTATTGAGCCCATAAAACATCAAGCTCACAAAGCTGAAAATACCGCAGCTACTTACATGTGAAACTATATCGGGCGCGCTCCGCTCTCACCGAATGGTTCGGGAGGGCATGTCTGAGGTCAGATTAAAGCAACGTTATGCCGGGGAAATCGAACGGAATCACGGATCAGTGTGTGAACTTCACCTGCCTAAATTAGAAACAACATCAATCGTGATGGGCCGCTTGGGCCGCTTGGCAGATATATATGTGATGAAATGAATTCTGAAACCTGCGTGTTTCCCGAATATTTTTCTCTTTGTCTCGATTATTCGGGGCAGCAGAACAGAACAAATGGTTGTCTGAGCGCCCAGTGGGAATCGGGATGTTGGCGGAATGGCCACTCATTGAGGAGTCGAGTCCGGTTTGTTTCTACTTTCATTGTCAGGATCGGCTCCGTTTATTACGATACTCCCAAAGATCGCTCGATTTCGCTTCGTGACAGTGTAGTGACCAATTCAATTAAAATAAAGCGCCGAGCGGATCCAACTAACTACTTATATGGAGCCTTTTATAGCCGTCCAGTTACCCCCCCGTCTGTCCGAAACATGTCTTCTTACGATTATGCCTCTGCGTTTGGGATTCACTCACTGGCTGCCGCTGTGATATTCGCGGTCCTCTACCTACCGCTCAACCTGTGGTTCATCCGGCAGTCCATCAAAAACACTACCTATGTCTATATTATTCTCACTCTGTTTTGCTCCAGTGTGTAATTCTCATTTCTCCTTTGGCTTTAAGGCTCATTGTTTCCGAGTGCGTCTTGTAGCGTTCATTATTCGGGCCCTCTTGGCTAACTCTACCTCACGGGGTTCCAACGAGGGCCTCTTTATCGCAGACGAGATTCTCTTTGGCGTCGGATTTTTTGCGCTATTGTATTCCGCGTACAGTCTTGTTCTTGACCGGTTCGTGGAGCTTGCACCGATCTTTCGGCTTTCTCATACTGAATTTTCTCCAGAGATATCATTGCTGGAGGCGAAGGACCGGCATTCTTCACACTCAACCTATTGCGCAATCCCCATCTGTTCCGCATGGTTCTCATGGCCGGAGTCGCTGTTTCGATTGTGGGCACAATCGACGAGACCAGTTCTAATGCCAACAATATTTCCACGGGACTAGACCTCCACAAAGCTGGCATCATCGTTTTCTTCGTCCTTACCATCGTTCAGATAGTTCAGACGGCATGGTACTTCAAGGACAGAAATGCCAGTGCGTATAGACTGTCTGCGGCTCTAAATTTACGCTGTGCTCAGTTAATTCTCTCTTCGCAGTGAAAGGCAGCACACGCTTTGGCGATCGCAACGGCGCATACCTGCTGTGCCTCATCTCGCTTTTGATGCTTATCCGAGAGGTTTTCTTCATATCGACAATGAACAACTCGCACCGGGCGAATGAGGAGCAGCTCTGGTATCCACTCGTTGCATTGCCGGAGCTCATCGCGGTGGTCTGCTATTCGGTGTCGGGGCTTGTACCGACGAGGGTGGCGTTAAAAAGAGGCGACACAGAAGCCAACTTCTAGTGACAACTCAACTTCAGGCGTATGAAGCTGTGGGACGTCGACGGTGTGGATATGATTAAGATCCTGAATGGTTGACAATGGTCTTCAATTTTTTTGTGAAATTAAGTCGAGGTCGGTTGAGTACCATACAAGCTTAATGTGATCATTTGTCCCTGAAGCAAAGGTCTCTGTAAGCCAGCATGTGGCGCCGTACCAATCAAGGCGGCGAAGCCACACAGAGAACAACTGTTGCAATCATTATCTGTCATACTCGCCTTCAAGACGATGGTTCTCGCGCGGACTCCGGAGAAGCAGTGCAACGGGCACCCACAAGTCAGAGGACCGGATCAGAAAACTGGACATGATAGAATATCAAAAGACAAGCAAATCTGAAAAAAGCCGAAAGATTTGAGGCACCTTCGACGCTGATGTCAAGGCATCGAGATGAAATGGAGCGAGTCGTTCGATATTTGAGGGAGTCGAGATAAGAACTCGTACCAAGCGGCGATTGATAACCCCCCAAAGCCTGAGAGACTCTAGAGCAGGGCTGCTTTGCGGCCCCAAAGACAAAAAAGGGCCACCAGAAATTAGCGGGAAATCGTCAAAAAGTCCACATAAGGATAAGTTTCTGGCCTATATACCGAAGACGATCAAGATGCATCTGGTGATAAAAAGTAAATCAAAAGACGGCTTTCCCCAAGCTTCTTTCGACAACCAGAGGCTTGGGTAAGGTGAGCAAGAAAATCGGAAGAGAATGGAGAGGGGAAGAGGCGAATTAGGCCGCCTCGTCGCCTGCAGAATTGTGGACAGGCTAGCGCTGTTACTTAGGCGGCCGGCCGCGTTTCTTGGGTGTCGCATTGGGGTCAGCTGGGACTGCGGGTTTTAGGGGGGCGGCCACGCTTCCGCTTTATTGGGGGCTCGTCGTCGCCGTCTGCGTCGCCGTCATCCTCCATGTCTTTGTCGTCATCGTCCTTCTTTTCCTGGAATAAGGGCATGAGCATGCAATGCGACGCGACGCGTGATCACTGCGCGGATACCTTGGGCGGACGGCCGCGCTTCCGTGGGGGGGCCAACGAAGCCTCGGCGGCGCCCGGGGCTGCCCTTTTGTTCTTGCTGCCCTTGGGACGACCACGTCCCCTCTTGACTGGGGCCTCGGGGGTGACCGCTGCTACTCGATGCGACGACGATGGGACGCGATACTGACTTGGGTCGGACTGAGACTGGACATCCTCCTTACCCTCGTCGAAGTCGATTTGGTCGTCGGAATCACCGCGCCGGTCAGCGCTCGCCATGGGGAATCGGGGGCCAAAAGAAAAAACAGAAAAGATTGCATCGCCCGTTAGGATGTGCCCTTCAGGGCCAAGACGTTCGGCCTTCACGGGAAAGTCGATCAAGTGATCTGGCTGGATGCGCCCGTGGCTAGTAGATGGGCCTGTAACATCCTGCAGGAGAACTGAGGCGGTATCCGTAGGTGAAGTTGTTGAACGTGGTGACTTTGATACAAGAAACATTGCGCCTGGGGTCTGCCATAAGGAGCGTTGAGCGAAACACTTGCAACGCTTACTGTCTTGTTCTGCGATGGAAAACCGATGATCAATCCGTTGGAGGAATTCTGATGAACCTTCAATTTCGAGCTATCATCATCATGAATGAATCCCCAGCGAATAAGTCAAACGAGACAACGCACATCTCCCAAGATATCGGACCAGTCATCATCGTGCGAAATAACAACGGTCGCATTCGGGGTCTGAGGTTGCTATTGTATAAAACTTAAGAGATCAGAATGGCTCATAAATACCTTGTGGAGGATGTATTCATTGATCAGTTTTCCAGGATTACAGACCTATCGACTGATTAGTGCGGATTTCAAGATAATGCTGGAACAGAGGGACCTTGCCAGAATGGGGAGAAACATCAGACAAAACAATTTCGTCATGTTGTCCAGCGACGTGTTTGCGTCCTGCTGCGCCGCCGCCGCCAAGGAAAATCCGAGACCACAGGAAGGACGATCCCTGGGAACCGCCCACATGAGAACCACCCGTTGCGCTCGATCGGGACTGGAAATCGGCAAGGGACGAGGTTTCTACGCCCACAGTTCCGGACAACCTGCTCCAAAGCCCTGTCCCAATGGAAATGGACAACCCGTGTATGAACGTGGTGTGGTTTAGAGGTTGGTAATTCGCCTGTGGACGATCATAGCTTTTTTTCTGGGAAGGATTTTTCGTGCCTGTACCGCTCCAGCGGTATTGATGGGCACCGCCTCTGACAGCAGGCTTGAAGGCAATTCCGAACTCCGTGTTGTTCCCGTAGTATGATGCCATTCCCCAGGACCGCGCTTTCTCCCATCCAGTGACAAGATAGAGTTCTCCGTTCGCAAGTCCACGGCCTCGCGGGCCATTGATGTATTTGTACCAACTGGCGGCGTGGTCGGCTGCATATGTTCGGATGGTCTCCACGTTCCGAAGTTTCTGGACATGCGCTCCATATGGGAGGGCGAGAACGGCTCCTTGTGTGCCGTCACAGCTGAATACAAAATCACCGCCTGGAAACTCCCTACAATACAAGGGTAAGTGCTGTTGCATCTGCGTGGCCATGTATACTACTTACTCAGATGTGGTATCGAGATCCAGCCTTTGAACACTGGGAGTTGACACATAGTTCCCTGGGGGGAAAAGGAGGTTGGATAGATCCACAGATTCATAAGGTGACATCGGAGAAAAGTCTTCCGGCGTGCGATTTCCGTTGATAATGTGCTCGGCAGGGAGGAAGATGTTGAAGAAAAAATCGAATATTCCTTCTGGCGTGACGCTGCCCACATCGCCTATCGACACCCCATATTTCTGGTAAGCGGCGGGTAGGTTTATTTCTGGTGCTGGTTCATAGAGAGGAAATCCGCGTTTTCGCCGAAGCATCTGGCTACAGTACACCTCGCTTTCCGAAAAAGCTTCATCCAAAATGTTCGAAAGCAGCAATGTACTGGCGGGGAGACCTGGCTGGAATGCAAGCGAGTTGGAAGACGAGATGTGTTGTGTGACTGCGCTCACAGTCGTGTGATGATTATGTACATCTCCAAGAACGTATTGTCCGCCACGGATTTCAAAATCAGCGGCATTTTGAAAGAGATGCGAGCTGCTGAAAAAAAAGGGCATCGCATAAGGCTTCGGTGGCGGTGAACTAAACACACCTTTTCGTCGCCGTATTTGTGGGCAACTCCATGGCCTTGCACTTGGGTCGCCCCAGTTGGGAAGTGGGGGAAGAAATGAACAGCGTCGATGTCCGTCAGGCTTAGATATACGGCGAAGCTGTGGGTGGGAAAGGAACACGGCATAGAAGCCCATGAGCTGTCCAAATTTCGTGTCAGGTGGGGCAGGCGCCAAGAATAGAATAAGGGACATCCCTAGGCGACGCGCACAAAAAAACTGCTCACACGGGAATTGAGTGAGTTCGAAATTATCTGTGATGCGGATTAGCATGATTGAGTGGAGATGAAGGCTTATAACCGGTACTACCATGGCTGCATTTGCTTCCGGGCCAGTAATACGTCGGTTCAGTAAGCCACGTAAACTTGGTACATGAGCGGCCGTGACGCCGGTAGACAATCTTATCAATTTGGAGGAAGGGGTAGGGACTTGCCCAGCGTGAGAGACGAGTGAGAGTGCGCCCGGCGACAATAACAGGGCGGGCGGACCTTAACCTCGGTGTGTCTTCGAACGCAGATTTCCTCGCTGTTTCTATCCATTATGAATGGCGGCGGTAAACAAACATTCACATTTCAGAGTAGAGCTGGAGTCTCGCCGCTCTTCCCGTCAGCACACGAGCGCACTCCCCCACGACTGCGATGCATTAGCGGTAGATTTTGCTGTTACAGCGTGGACAAAGTCCAAGATAGGATCCAGATAGACCGGCACCAACCAGGGTATAAAGGGATTCCAATACAAGCATTGTGGTATGACATGGCTCACTTTGCGGCAGAATCGTCCGTGATGTGGCTTCAGGAACGTTCCGAACAGCGCCTGTCAACGTCGACAGTCGCAGAGGTTCAAACTTCAGAATCGCAAGCAAATGGGAAACCTCGGAAAGAGTTTTTGGTTTTATCCTCTCACTGAGCTGACTGGGAGAATTCTAATTTTCTGGGTCAATGGTGCGCTTTGGCCAAATGCGGAAGGTGGAGGAAGGAAGAAAGAAGTTTGACGTTGTTGTGGATACCATCAATGATCAAACACGGAAAAACGTATTGTTTCGGGTCGGTTTGGGGCCTTCAGAAACGTTTCCGAAATTTTAGTTTTTTGGAAAAGGTCTGGGAGTGTCAAAACTAAAAGTTTTTGCAATGGTTTCGGAGGCAAAACTTTAAGTATTGAGGACGAAAATTAGCGGTAATTTATCTGAGGTTTTTCTGATGTCAAGTAACGTTCAACCGCGCACTATGCACGGCATGAATTTCTCCTAGTGGAAAACAAAACCGCCCGCCGATTGGAAACAAAAAACCACCGTCTAGTTTAAGTATTCATAACTTCCATGGGAGTCGAATCCACACAATGTTGAGAGACTTGCTGTGAGTGAAGGGCGATTTGCCCCAACCCACAAAGACTTATCTAGTGTTTGTGGTGGCTGTGATATATGGGGAGGGAAATAAAAACAAAAGATCGTGACATCGAGCCGGCCATGGTCCAAGCCCGAATCGAACGGGCGATCCGTGCAGACAAGATTGGGTGAATCTGTAAGTAATCGGCGGAGGGGCAGACTACTCTGTGTTGGACCTATAGGTTTGTGAATGAGCCATGATTTAGGTAGGCAATGGCATAGACTGACACCTACACCGTCGCGGGGGATGAGGTGCCAAAAGATCCGTTGTTTTTGAGGCTTCATTGGAAGTTGTTGGCTTCCAATTTCGACGTCGTATGAAACCCACCCACGGTTCTATGAGTTCCTGCCAGTGGAACAAAAAGAAAAGTCAACGTCCGATGTGTAATGCCAAATCCGGTAGGAGTCGAACCACAAGTAATTTTTTTTATGACTTCAGCATGGTTCCAACCGCACTGAATCGGTGGATCTCCGCACACCCAATGATGGAATCGTCGACACAGAAGATAGGATGCACAAAGGCAACACAGAACACAAAAATATTCATTATTTTCCTTTGCCGACTCGGACTCCGTGTTGTCGGTGATCGTCCGTGTGTTGCCCTAGCATAATTTCGCGAAAAAGGTGCAAGACAATTCCAGGCTTATGCCTTCGGTGGGAGTCGAACCCAGATAGTCTCGTAAATAATAGAAGAGGTGTTACGCATGATGAGTTGAAGATGATCGGCCGCGATCTACGAAGGCATTGAAAAGGTCCGTTCTGAGCCACAGGATAGAGATAAGTAGCACCTAGTAGCAGCACACCAGAAACATTGGTCAGTGGGAAAGGCGTGGCGGAGACGAGGAGCACGTGAAAATATCTGGTATTCATGAGTTCGCAGAAGGTCAATGAGTGTTTTGTCCCCGCAGCATGAACTCCTGCTCGCGATCCGCAAAGACCTCGTTAAAGTTTGTTCTGAACCACAGTATACAGGGTTAGGTAGCACACCAGCATGTCCCAAATATTGGACAGGACGCAAAAATATCCATTGTTTTCCGGATGTCAGCGCAGACTTGAATCGGTGCTCAGCCGCGTGTTGCATGTGCCTAAATTCTCCCAGTGAAAGCACAAAAAATCGTGACGTTGATGGCCCATGCCTCCGGTGGGAGTCAAATCCACACTCTTCCTATCGAATTGATCGAAGCGGTGTTATGAGTTGAAGATGATCAGCTGCGATCTACGAAGGCATTGGAAGGTCTGTTCTGAATCGCAGGATAAGCAGCATACCATTGACCAGCGGGAAAGGCATGGCCAAGAAAATATGGTGTTCATGAGTTCCCAGACAGTCAATGAGTGAATGAGCGTGTTGTCCCCTGCGGCGCGAGCTCCTGCTCGCAATCCACAAAGGCCTTCTTAAAGTTTGTCCTGAACCATAATATATAGGGTAGGTAGCACGCCGGCATACCCAAAATATTCGACAAGACGCAAAAACATTCATTATTTTCTGGATATCATTGCACACTTGAACTTTGAGTTGTTGGTGTTCAGCTATGTGTGTTGCCGACCTAAATTCTGCCCAAATAATCCGCGAAAAACGTAAGGATATTTTGGCTATGCCTTCGGTGAGAGTCGAACCCACATACTCTCCCGTGTGAATAGTGGGTGCCTGTCTTATAAGTTGCAGATGATCGGCTGTGGAAAGGTCTGTTCTGAGGCACAGTATATACGATACGTAGCACAGTGGCAGACCAGAGAAACATTGGCCGGCGGGAAAGGCGTTGCCGAGACAGGGCGCAAAAAAATTTATCTGGTGTTCAGGAGTTCCCAGACGTTCAATCGTGTCTCTCCTGCTGGTCCTTGGGTCAAAAAGCAATTCGCACCGTCTCATGCCTTCGGTGGGAGTCGAACCCACACTAACAGCATCTTCAGGGACAGCTTCGGTACCGACTAATGAGTTGAAGATGATCTGCCGCGATCTACGAAGGCTTCCTGAGTATTCTTGTAGAGCGCAGTTTATTATGTGCGATTCTGAAGGTGCAGCAGCCCGATTCGCTTCGGAGTGACTTTGAGCCAGAGCCAGAACTCGATACCGAACGCGAGGCGAGAGGGAGGTGAGCTTCAGGACGAACATGGAATACAGGAAAATGCAGCCAAGGGCTGTTACACGACGTGGTGAGGTTCGAAGGACAGAGTTCCAACCACGAGCAGGGGCCGCGCGGTGCATTCATGAAATTGTCTTATCGTTGAATCGTCCGGTCCGAATCCGGCCAGGATTTTTCAAATCGGACGATTCCGAGACCAGCAGCAAAGAAGAGTGAGCGAAACGCCTGAAGATCAGCTGGGCAAAAACAGGGCGAGCTTGTGGAACGATGGAATTGAAGATTTATAAGGGCTAGCTCGCACAGCATCCCGGATTAAACAGAATGACGCAGAGGCTAACATGTAGGATAGAACAATGTTGGAACAAAAAGCAAAGTCAACGCCCAATGCTTAATGCCAAATCCGGTAGGAGTCGAACCCACAACTAATTTTGTTTATGACTTCAACATGGTTCCAACCATACTGAATCGGTGGGTCTCCACATACCCAATGATAGAATCGTCGACACAGAAGATAGGATGCACAAAGGCAACACAGAACACCAGAATATTCATTATTTTCCTTTGCCGACTTGGACTCCGCTCGGAGTCCGTGTTGTTGGTGATCCTCCGTGTGTTGCCCGGACCTAATTTTGCCCGGTGATTCCGCGAAAAATGTTCATGACAATGGCTGGCGCATGCCTTCGGTGGGAGTCGAACCCAGATAGTCTCGTAAATAATCGAATAAATATTACGCATAATGAGTTGAAAATGATCGGCCACGATCTACAAAGGCATTGGAAAGGGCTGTTCTGAACCACAAGATATATAGTAGGATAAGTAGAACAGCAAGATACCAAAACATTGACCAGCGACAAAGGCGTGGCCGGGACGGGGGCGCACGAAAATATTTATCTGGTGTTCATGAGTTCCCCAGCGTGTTGGCAATCCCCGGGGTGTGAATTCCTGCTCGCGATCTGAAAAGGCCTTTTTAAAATTTGTTCTGAACAACAATATATAGGGTAGGCAGCACACCAGCAAACCCAAAATATTGGACAGGACGCAAAAATATCCATTGTTTTCCGGATGTCAGTGCAGACTTGAATCGGTGCTCAGCCGCGTGTTACCTGTGCCTAAATTGTCCCAGTGAAAGCACAAAAAATCGTGACGTTGATGGCCCATGCCTCCGGTGGGAGTCGAACCCACATCTTCCTATCAAATTGATCGAAGTGGTGCTATGAGTTGAAGACGACCGGCCGCGATCTACGAAGGCATTGGAAGGTCTGTTCTGAACCGCAGGACATAGGATAGGATGAGTAGCACAGCAGCATATGTACCAGAAATATTGGCCACTGCGAAAGGCGTGGCCCAGACTGGGGTGCGCGAAAATATTTATTTGGTGTTCATGAGTTCCCAGACAGGAAATTATCATGAATGTGTTGTCCGTAGCGTGCAATTCCGCTGGTGGATAGCACGGATAAAAAAAGGAATATCTGGCGGCGTTACATGCCTTCGGTGGAAGTTGAACCCACATACTGTCCTACTTATTACAACCAAAGGAGGTGATCAGCCGCGATCTACAAAGGCATTAGAAAGGTCTGTTCCGAACCGCAGCTTATACAATAGGGTAGAACAGTAGCATACAGAAACATTAGCCCGCGGGAAAGGCGTGGCCGAGACGGGCGTTGTCCTCCCGCGACATGAACTCCTGCTCGTGGATAGCATAAAAAGGTCATCGATACGGAAGCATACCTTCAGTGGGAGTCGAACCCGCATACTCTCCCCCGTGAATAGTGGGTGCCCGTATATGAGTTGAAGATGATCGATCGGCTGTGGAAAGGTCTGTTCTGAGGAACAGCATATAGGACACGTAGCACAGCAGCTGCGGCAGACCAGAAACATTGGCCAGCGGGAAAGGCGTTGCCGAGACCGGGCGCGAAAATATTTATCTGGTGTTCAGGAGTTCCCAGTGGCAGACATTCAATCGTGTCTCTCCTGCTGGTACTTGGATCAAAAATCGATTCGCACAGCGTCATGCCTTCGGTGGGAGTCGAACCCACACTGACAGCATCTTCAGCAACAGCTTCGGTACCGACTAATGAGTTGAAGATGATCTGCCGCGATCTACGAAGGCTTCCTGAGTATTCTTGTAGAGGCAGTTTATTATGTGCGATTCTGAAGGTGCAGCAGCACGACTCGATTCGGAGTGACTTTGAGCCAGAGCCAGAACTTGATATCGAACGTGAGGCGAGAAGGAATTGAGCTTCAGGACGAGCATGGAATACGGGAAAATGCAGCCAAGGACAGAGTTCCGACCACGAGCATGGGCCGCGCGGTGCATTCATGAGGTTGTCTTGTCGTTGAATCGTCGGGTCCGAATCCGGCCAGGACTTTTCGAATCGACCGATTCCGAGACCGAAGAAGAGTGAACGAAAAGCATGAAGATCAGCTAGGCAAAAACAGGGCGAGCTTCTGGAACGGTGGAATTAATAGTTTATGAGGGCTAGCTCGCCCAGTATCCCAGATTGAGCAGAATAACGCAGAGGCTATACGTAGGATAGAACAATGTTGGGTTCTCTTGAATATATAAATCCGAAGGCGAGCCTTTGTATCGCTTGTACCAGGAAAACATGAATCGACGGAAGCCTAGGGATGGATTCCAAGATGCGGGGTTCTTGACTGAAAAAAATCCCGCGGCAGGCTTAGGAATTGAATGCTTTCGGTGAAAGATGGTACAGAAGTCGAGCCGGAAGAAACCCAGATCAAGAGGGCAGAGTAAGGGCAGACCGGGAACGGACGTTCGACAGCAGAGAGGCTTTGGATTTGAGCTTGAGTAAGTATGTCTACGAAACCCTCGCGGAAGAGAAAACGAATTGACAGACCCTATGTATTCCCAAGAACATAGAGTAGTCCGCAGCCCGACCCCCTAGCTTCTATACGCGCCAGCGCCGCTATCGACCTTGTGCGTGAAATGATGGGAGGAAGAGAGAAGAAGCCGGGAAATGCCGTAGGCCGGAGAATCCCGGAACCCCCTTCTTGCCTCTCGAATCCTTGACTCTCTCTTTCGTCCTCCAAGGAACTTGGCCCGAACGAAAGCGAACAAAAGCAGCACAATTCGCTTCCGGAGTCTGAGAACGACTCCAAATCGCATGGACCCGGATCGACGGACTGCAAGGCCCATCGTTTCTTGAGTTTTCGAGTCCTCGTGGTGTCGTGTGCGTCTCCCACTCTAAAACTTGAAGCAGACAATCTCGCCCGAGGCCGCTTTTATCCGAGCGTGCGAGAAGCACTTTTTGTGATCTGTTGTCTGTGGACATGCATGGCGGCGCAGACCCTGGCTCGTTGGCCTCGTTTTCCAAAGTACCCAGGCTCCTCGCATCACTACGCCTGTCCATGCTCTGCTCGGGTATGTGCACCGCGCCCCGCCTCCTCTACTACTTCGCCCGCTGAGGGTGCAAGTGAGGAGGAACGCACCAGCGCCCTCCACGGCTTCATTCATCTCTCCAACTACCGAGGTGTCCCTCGTTGACCTGGCACCCATTCTGCTTGTCACGCCTGTGTCTACTCGTCCGTCCGTCCCCGTTTCCTATTGCGTCCTCGCGTTCTCGGAGCTGCGCCGGCGGTGTGGAGTGAAGCTGGGTCACGGTGCGTAGCGCAGCGGGAGCAGGAGTGGGGTGGAGTGTCGTTTCCTTGCGTCTGCATCTGTGGCGAAGGCTCCGCCGCGACGGCGGCCCGGCTTCGGTACGGTCCCGAGAGCGGCGGGCTGCATACTCTCGAGAGCATCTTGCATCGAGCTCGGGGTGATGCCCGACGACAATGGTGGCGCATGCTTGGCGTCAAGTGGTGTTCGTGCTCGTGGTATAAGCCCGATGGCGGTGGAGCGAGTACATGGGTGACATGGTCGTCTCATCGTTCTCTCCTCTCGCTCTTTCCTCAACGTCGTCTCGTTGATCCTCTTCTCTAAGGAAGCGTCCGTCTCCAATATTCCGCCTTTCCTCTTTTCTTTCTTTCTTGCTTCTCCGCGAGCGCTCGCACGCGCCTGGCTATTCAAGTGGACCTGCGTGCGTACATGTGCCGCCGTTTGTCCCTGCGAGGACCAATGCTGCTGAGGAGTGCGTGGCGCTTTCGCCCAATGCGCCTTGTTGTTGCTGGCGCGGACATTGGGAGGGTGGCTGGCGAAGGGTCAGGAGTCAGAAGATCACACCTGCGGCGAGTGGTAGCATCGGTACCAGCACCAGCACGGGCGCGAGGATGGGGCGCGAGGATGGGGGGACTGCGTCACGCTCGGTCATTCCAATCCATGCCGCGCTGGCGGATAGTACCTCGCTTACTATCGGCTCCAGTGTCGAAAGTGGGTTCATCAAGGGCATCGGGGAGCAAAGGCTTGAACTTGTCGGTGTACATCGATCTACTCGTGTGGCCGCCGATGGTGCGATTCAGTCTGACGTTCTTTGAGTTATGGGCGGGATGCGAAATTCAAGCCATGCTCGGGCACCGCGAGATGCTGCGCGCGCACCTCACGCGGTGCCAAGTTCGTATGCGCCAACCAATGAAGGCGCCGGGACCCTGAGCGGGAGGAAGAAGCACCTGCGCGCTGTTGCCTGCAAGATAAACCAAAGTTAAAATTCAAAACTGCCAGCTTTTTCGTTTGCCCTTATTCTAAGTAATTTTGCTATGAACCATTGTGCTGCCCACGTACCACTCGCCTCTGGGCTGTATTTTGCTTGGTTCGAGTTCCACCTGTGACATCCAATTATCTGGTCGGATCTGTGTGTATGTGAGGACCGCAGTGAGGTGGGTGGAGAATTGCCTTTTATGGTATACGAATTACCATAAAGGGAAATCCAAGTGGTTCTGCACAAGGACATCGAGAAGCAATATGGAAAGGGCACTCCTAATCATCTTTGCGCCGCGTTATGCTCCAGGTTTATAACGGGATTTTCCTTGTAATAGCGAAAATGACTTGTGCATTCGATGGCTCATTCGTTTACTTATACTGATTGAAAATTACTTTAGGCGGGTTTTGCCAAGTAACCTACTAAACCAGCCCGGTGCCGAGCCCTCATCCAAGGACCTCGGATCGAGTCGGCTTGGAATGCTCTGGTCATTACGCATGCCGGCCGTATTGGCGGCCGTGCGGGTGCTCTTCACCGACTGAAGACGCTCTCTGAGATTCTTCTTGAGCTTCGTTTCTCCGCCGACCTTGAGGGGGACCTGCGGGATAGAGTTCGACGAGGATGCCAAGTCGGGCTCCGGAGTGAGATCCGTCCGAGATCGTTTAAAGGCAGCCATGAACTTGAAGGCCGTCGGAGGGGCCACAGGAGCTAAGTCGCCGTGCGGTGGAGGTGGGGCCGTGTCATCCAAACTTGTCCGAGGTGTGGAAGTATTCGACCCGGGGCTAATCGGATGAGGAGATCCATGACCAGTCTCGTCGAGAACATCCAGCGGATTGGAATAAGCGCTCATGGGATTGCCCTTCTCGGCGTACTGAGCATATAGCAAAAGTTGAGCATGGAGGTCACAGGTGGGAGGGGCCTTGTCGGCGCATTTGGAGTGGGCGATTAAACTGCATTGCTTGCAGAGTACGGCACTATTTTTAACGTTCAGGAGACAGACTCGGCACACCATAGCTAAAGAACAATAGCAGTAAGTCACATATTCCCGAATTCACTTGAAAGACGTACGTTTACTGAAACTCGTTTTGACGAACGAATGTTCGCTGGGGGATATGTCCTGGTCCATAGGAGAACGAGAGGAGGGAAAGGAAATTCGGCGATTGGAAGGCGAACCGCTGATAGGCTCTCCGCTCTCAACCGGCGAGTCGGGCATATCCATCTGCGAGAGAAAGCGGACCGCCTCAGACTTTTGGGAGTCGGTGCTAACCTGGCGCAGGAAAGGGATGCTGTCCTGCGGACGTAGTTCCTGCGAGAGAACAATCAGACTCCCTGTTGAATATACTTTGCAGACCCTATACCTTATAAGCGACCCAGTTCTTTTTGAGCCACTGGTGTTCACACAGTGAATCGGTGCTAGGTCGCTTGATCGGATCTTTGTCAAAGCATTTCCTGAGAAAGTCTTCCAGCAAGGGTGAACAATCATCAGGCAAAGGAGGCACATCGTTCTCAACAATGCGAAACATGACTGAAATATCGTGTCAGTACCGTCCAAGACATGACCAAAAAAAGTATAATCCATACCCGACATGCGATTAGCAATCTCGGCGTATGGGGGCCGACTAGTGAGGAGCTCGACGACAGTGCACGCCAGCGACCAGATATCCGACTTGGTAGAGGCACCTTTGAACTCGATGACCTCGGGTGCCATCCAGTTCGGTGTTCCAACCACATCCTTGATTTCCCGCTCCATCGCCCGTAGACTGAGAGAGACTCCGAAATCGGAAAGCTTGACGGCTCCATTTTTGGTTGTCAGAATGTTCGACGCCTTGAGATTACAATGGACGACGCCGTTCGAGTGAAGATAATTCAGTCCTTCGAGAATCTTCACAACGTAACTGGCAACGAGCCGCTCATTCAGCTTGCCAAAAGCCTTCAGGGTTTGGCCCAGGGAGCCGTTTTCCACGTACCTAGGGAATGGGTCAGATGGGAAACGCAGACAAAGACGCAAATCATAACGCACTCCAGGACAATGCTAAGGGTATCTTGGTCTTGAGCCATGCCCTCGTATTTAACAATACTCGGGTGCGAGAGACGCTTAACGAGATCTACCTCCTGCATGAGGGTCGTAACCTCGTCCTCCTTCAAGCTCTCTAGCCGGATCCGTTTGACAGCGACCATCTGGCCAGTGTTGAGGTTCAGAGCCCGATACACGGACCCAAACTGCCCTCGCCCGATGCAGTTGCCCAGTTGCTAGATGGAGAACGCAGTAAGCATGCCGCACATGTGCCGTAACAGGATAAAGAAAGCTATGGTGGACTTACGAAGTGGGTCGGCAGCTTCCCCTCTTCTCGTATGATCAAGGTTTGCCGCACGAAACTGCCATCGAACGAATCCTGCGTCAGCAGGCCGCTCGCGCTGGTGTTTCCAGACGGCACGTCCAGGTTTATCATGCTCTCGAACCGGGAGCGTGACGGCTTCGCCCCTAGCTCATCGTATGAGCTCGGCCGCAGGCGCCGCGGGCTGCTCCACTCAACGTCCCTCTGGAAGCGCCCCTGAGGAGGCCGAGGCCTGTCGGAGAGGAGCGACGTCGCGCGCTCGGGCGGCAACGAGCTTGCAGGTGAATGCTCACCTGAAGCCGTGCGTGAGAAGGACACGAGCGAGTCACTAGTGCGCTCCCGCGGGCCGCTCCGCGGGACAAGCGACCCGCTTCGCGCCTTTGTGCTGGCGCGACGCAAGGGAAGGACCCTGCTCCTTCCGGCCCCCGGATCCAGACTGCTATCGCGCCGCGATATAAACGAGTCCTGCTTCGGGAGAAGAACGGGCGCGTCGAGACTGTGTCGCGCGCGGTGGCTGGGACGTCGATGGAATTGCGACAACGACTTGACGCTCTCGTTGCGCTTGGCAGCACTGACAATAGCGAGCTTCCGCGGCCCGGAAATGCCAGACGACGATGGGGAGGAAGAGCGGGTGTCAGTGGTCGGCGACCTCGGCGGCGGTAAGGCGTCTATAAAGTCGTCGCGCCACTTGCCTTTCCGCAGATGAATTGCCGGCTTGTTACTGTCGACCCTCTGCACCTCCGGCGGCGACTGCTTCTGCTGTTGCTGGTACTGCCGCCCCCAACCCCTAGACGCCGTCCCCGTCTCGTCCATCTCCTCGACGCGCGATAGGTCAATAAAGCTCTCACTCAGCTTCCTCTCTCGGTTGTACAGCTTCGAGGCGGCATCCCGCTTGCGCGCCAAATCCTCTGCGATGGAACTCCCCTCCGTGCACGTGATACTAGGGGCCTCCGACGTCGCGTCGGTGATCGTCCGGATGGTTCCGTACTTGCTATAACTGTGGCGCGAGACATCGAATAAGCTCGACATCATCGTGGTCGTAGTGGTCTCCGTCATAGCGCTAGACATGGAAACAACCGATCGGGGACGAGTAGTAGAGACAGTGTCCATTGCCCGGGAGAATTGGGCACTGCCATCGCGCTCGTCCCCGACCTTCGGCCACTGAGGGCGAAGTAAGGAATTAGGAGGGCGCAAGAGTGGCGGATTATCCGACACCTCCCGATCGATCTTCGATTTGGAAACAACATGATGGTGTTTCTTATTCACATTCCTGTTTCCATCCTGCCCAGTTGGTGTACCACTCGAGAAGCTTGAATTTTCGTCCGGGTTGTTTGAACGCACGCTTTGCAAATCCGTGGAGGGGCTCAAACGTTCCCGCGCAGGTGGGACTGGCGCGAGTTTAGAGGGAAAAGGCGCATCGACATACTTGATCAAAGCGATGATCGTCCGAGCCACGCGAGCGAGGGATTCATTTGTCGCCTCGATGAGGTCATCGCGTTGAAACTGATCCTCATCGGGAAGGCCGTACGACGAACAAGCAGCCAAAAACTTGGTAATGTTCGAGCTGCGGACGAATCTGTCATCACGAACGTCCGGCCGTACGACGGAGGCCGAGCGAAGCTTATTCATGAGTCTGGAGAGGCAAAAAATTGTTAGTGCAAAAGACAGAGGAAGCAAATGGTAAAAGCAGGCGCACTGGCAAAGCACAAAACCATCCCGAAGGGCCTCGGTGAAAAGGCGCTGCTCCCGTTCCTCTCCACCAACGCTTCCCCTGATACCACCCTTCCCCCAGATGCGCTCCAGCCGTGCCAACGCGTGCACGCGCACCTCCACCTCCTCCCAGTCCTTCAGCCCCGCTTCCGTGCGGCTCGTGTGCGCAGGCGGCTTCACGATCTCTTTACACAACATCGACGTCGCAGTGCGGATCAAATCCCGATGTTCAGAGGTCGACGGTGGCGACAGTGATGTTGTGGACGCGTGGTACTGCCGGTTCGCGTCATGAGATGGCGCGCGGGTGCGCAGACGCACGGCGTTCCAGGACTGGACCCGGAGCGACGGTCGCCGCTGGGAATCCAGCGACGCGCGAGGTGACTCGATCAAGACCCGTCGCGGGGCATCAACCGACGCGGAGGTGGGGCCTCGCAAGGGGGTGACTACCTGGCGAATAGGAGGCCTCCGGGGGAGGATTTGACTCGTTCCACCGAGAACGGACGTCGAAAGCGGGGGATTCTTGAGTGACTGAGGCGAGAGTTGTGAGACGCTCATCGATGAGGAGGATGTCGACCGTAGTATGTCGCCACACAATCCCGAGGCCGGTGTGGGCGTGTCGAGAGACGTGGGGGGCGTCTCGCGTGTTGGTCTCCGGGGCGTCGTCTGCGTCGGAAAGCTGGGCACTTTGGTCAGCGCAGCGGGAATCTGGTGACGCGAGACATGTTCTCTTGCAAGTGTGGGAGGCAAGTCACTGAGGTTTCCCTGCAGAGGTTGTAGACTGGGCCTTCTTGTTTGCGGGTCACGCGTTGGCCAGAGTAGAGTGTCGCCAGTGGACGACGAAGAAGCGGGAAAGGCCGACTGCGACCTTGGCGAAGGTAGGGCTTGAGAATAGAGATGCAGGGCAGGGGAAGACAAGGATCCCTGCCGTAACTGACTCGATATAGTCGTGGTCGTAGTTGGCTCCGTCATATCATCGGAGGATGTGAAAATTACCGATTGCGAGGAGTTGAGATTGTGTTGACTGGATGGCACTGCGGAAAGCCGAAGAACTTCATGTGAGTGATTAGGCACTCAAAGCGGAAAAAAGGAACTTCGAATGACGTCATTCATTGACAGTGCTTTCCCGGGAACTTGGGCTGAGTGCCTATCAAAGCACTGCACGCAGAAGCACTTTGCTGAAGTCCCTCCAAGGCACTACATCTACAAGCACTTCAGCCGAGTTGTTCCAAGGGCACTCCTTCTCAATGCACTCGGTTTGATTGATTTATCATTTTCGTGAGAATATGGCATGTGGCAGTACCGGTGGTTTGCCGACGCTTGCAACGGATCAACGTCCCGATTGAGTCTTTGCTTTGACCACATCGACATCTACCTTGCTCGTACAAAAGCGTCTATATACACATTTTCAGCCGAGTTTGCATCATCGGTGAACAAGAGAGATACAGAATTAGTGTTGACATTTCGACTACAAAAGTAGGTCCAATCAAGCAAGGACAATAGTTCCGCGGACTAGGCATAGGGTTCAGTGTCCCTTCACAACTCTGGGACCATGACGGTCCGAGGGGAAAACAGAGACCTTTCTGACAGCCCTTTCAACTGGGAAATGAAAAAAAGAGATAGAAGAAACCATAATCCAAAGAAATCCCACTGAATGAAAGTATATATTGTTAGAGCAAGTACCTCGGACCGTTAACATATATTGTGTGAGACCTTGTTCGACTCATCGCTAGGTCAGAGATATGCTTAATTTTAGACTCCATTTCTCTTTGGCTTGACAACATATTCGAGAAGAGGACAACGCCGGAGGCCCATGGGAGGGTGAATACCTATTCACGGGGGTTTCTCGACGTTTGACGTTGACGACTGCTCTACTCTAGAGGATTAAGATTAGATGGCAGGAGCTTGGGCCGGAGACTCTAACTCTTCATTCTCCCTCGTAATGTCGATCAAAGCTGTTTCATATGGGTACTTTACGGTTCCTCCATTTCTTGTACTCTTTGGTTCGTATTAAACAACGAGAAACTGTGAAGATCGTTGAATTCGTATTCCCTGGCTCCTTGAATCCGCGGCCCGGGTTTGATAGTTCTTCTCTCTCGGTGCCATCTCAGACGATGTCGGGCATTGCCAATTGCACGGCAAATCTCGTTCAAGTCGGAAAAATTGCTGCGAAACTGGACGTGTTCGTTTCACCCGAGAGAGAAGGGAAATCCGCGAAGTGCTTGAGGCGAAATTCCATTGGACATCTGTGGAGGGGGTCAAACAGGGCTCAGATCGCTGTCTATTGGGTACGTGCTTCGTGACGGTTCCACTTCCGCGGGATAGTTTGAGCTGCTCTACCGTCACCAGTCTGAACGACCACAGCAAGCACTCACTTACCGTGCTTATGGTCTCCATTAAAGAACTCTTGCTGACACTCTGGTTCCCCACAGCGACTATCTGTGGAAGGTCTATTTCTTGCTCAATTCTGGTCTGCATATCAGCCAATATTTCGGCAATAGAGGTGGGCTCAGACGGACCCGGCATCGTGGAGCTGGTTCAAAATTTCCAAACGAGTTTTGGAGTAATCTCGAAGGGTCTTAAAGGAGGTGTTCATGGTGCTGCAGGAATATGTAAGACGGCGCAAAACACCCTCGCGTTTTAAACCCTGACGAGCGCCTGAGTAACCAGTGTAGGAGAAAAAGAGTCCTACAGCCTTACCATTTGTTATTGTTTTGAAATAGTTCCGCGCCTAAAGCCTGCGAAAAATGGCTACAAGACCATGACAACGTGTGCAGGGAAGAGGACGAAGCCGTAAGGATCATCGACAGATACATGAGAAATCAGCCGAGAAGCCTCTGTAATGGAATCCATACCCAAGAGCTTCTCCCGCTGAGATTTCATTTCAGAGCTTGGCGCCGAACTATCAGCACTGTGCACAACTTGAGCGCTGCGGCTTGATCCGCTTCCGTTCTGCTCCGAATCAACACAAAGTTGGCTTCAAAGGGGCGCAGTCAACACTGGCGAACCGCAGCTCACAGTCTCAGATCTCAGTTTTCAAGGGCAAGGACTGTTCCGACGAAGTCGAAGCTTTCTAGTGCCGAATATCATTTCACTATTTTATGGAAATAGCACGCCTCGAGAACGACTTGGGAACGACGCGAAATAATTACTTGAAAATCTTGAGAACATCATCAACAGGTCAAAAAATCATGACACACCAAGCCTGTGGTGAACAACTGCAGAATTGAAGCAAGGGGCCGACAGTCTTACCATCGGTTACTGTTCTGAAGGAGTTAAGTATGGCTCAAATCAGCCCGCGGAAAATGTCAAAATAGGCTGGGCGATTGAGAATATCAATCGGTGGGCGTCCGGCGCAGATAGGAGATCAAGGCTGTGAAGGCCATCCGCAAATTAGGACATCAAGCATCAGAAATGGAATCCGCAGAAGCAAGCGGGAATCCAGAACAACGAGCGAATTCTCCCACTCATGATCAGATTTCGAGGGTGTGGGACAGGAATGTTGGCGCTGTCCAAAAATAAGATTATTATTCCAATCTTCTGTGAATACAGGAAGAGGCAACCTGTTGCTTATTGTTCTGCAAATTGAGGCGCTGAAATCAGCATGCGGAAATAGAGTGCAAGAGTATGGCGATCGGCGAGCGCTGGGAAGATGCTGCAAAAACAATCCAAATAACATCAAGTCAGAGACTGCTGAACAAGCGAGGCATGGCTTTTTTTTCAATGCTACATCTGTATACTAGGGAAGATTGAGTGTGGCTCGAACCCAAGTGGGGATTCAAAACAAAGAGCAATCTCACCTGTCAGAAAACCAGGCATCGTATCGCGTGGAATGGGGAATATATTCTTCACGTCGAATCTGCATGTGAAAATGAGTACAATAACAGACGATCGGAGCGAGGCGCGGGGAAGCCGTAACGCGACAAATCGCGAGAGGGGAACAATAAAGCAGGCGCTGAGTCAGGACAAAGAACTGTTTTACCTTCTCCCGCCCAGACTTCGAGAGCTGTCCAAAAATATCAGCAGCATGTTATTTTGAGTTCAGTACGCACCTGAAACTCCGAATCCGGAATACGTCATGAGACAGAGGGCTTAGGTTCCACACAGATTCGCACTGCCCATGTCAATGCGCAATGAATGACTACTCTGAGCGTCTTCCCTCGTCCGGTCCAATTTCATATAGGGCGAGTACCGTTGTCCTGGGTAGCTCATAATTAGCGCTCTGGGGTAACCCAAGTTGCTGTGCCCGTGTTGGAGACAGAGCAAAGAAGACTTGGATGCAGCACGTAAGTGTCACATTCACCCCACTGTAAGTAAGTCAGTATTCCTTCCAATAGTATGGGTATCCCTTCTTTATAAAATTGACCTGTAGGCTATCCGTCTGTTTCTCTGTCTCAGGCCTTTTACGCTCCACGTACACCTGGCGAACCTTCCCGCTAGTACTCTCAGAGTCTCATTCGGCGCCACGATGTCTGTAATATCACGCGTTTTATCTGCGCAGTCTTCAACAGTTCAACTGGACACGGTTGGGCCGGTGGTTTTCTTCCATGCTCTCGTAGTCTGAACAACCAACCAACACCAAGTTGTCTGCTAGTCTTTCGCAGACAGACACAGTTGGACTAAATATTTGAACATGGCGGCTAGCCGTCATTTTTGGGAGGTTAGCCGTGGGCTCTCGGGATTGCCACGTCTGTCAGGCGTCTCCTTCTGGGTTAATGTTAATTAGAGAGTTTGTGATAGCCACCTGGAGCAACCCAGGTGGCTTTTGGGGCATGTGGAGCCAGGTGGCTTCAATGTCAGCAGGTGGCTTGCTGAATGACATCCTTCCTGCTCTTAAACCTCAAATTACATCCTTTTGCTTACATACATCAACTGCAACTTGCAAAATGACCATGAAAACACACTCTAGAGGCAAGAAAGGCGCCTGCAACTCCAGAACAGAAAACATCTTATCCAGCTCCTCCCGAGGCTGAGAATGAGGTACAAAGACACCAGAGGTACAGTATGCTGATTTATCATGGTCATAAACATGTAATTAGAATGAGACATACTTTAGGAAAGCCACCTAGAAAAGCCACCCAACGCCGGAGCCACCCGGCTCCACGTGCCCTGGAAACCACCCGGGTGGATCCACACAAACTCTCTATTGCGGAAAATTTTGTCACGTTGATGAGATTCTCTGCCAAAGGTCGTGAGTTCAATGATTTTCGGCAAAGGGTCGTCACTTTCCCACAACTTTCCCAAGGCAAAGTTTTTCGGCACATCACAAAATCAGCGGTGTGCCGAGTTCGGCCCGTTAGGTTTAGGTGAGTTGGGATTGGAGGTCAGCGGTTTACAGCTAGTAGTTTGGGTCAGTGGTTCAGGTTAGTGTTACCGTAACGGATAAAGCTCGCCAAAGTGACGAACTTGCACACATTTTCATTCAAGCCACGAACTTTCTCATTCTCAAGTTTCAACCGAAGTAACGAAGTCACGAATGGCCTGGGCAGCAGCGGTTACGGGTTTAACCACCGCTCTTGTTTCTCCACACCCAAAAATATACAACTATTTCTCTTCTTAAGTATCTGAGCTGGGATTCATTCGGCCGTCGACTCATACCCCGGGTCCACTGATCGTACGGACGCCGGTTGGGACGGGAAGGCCGTGTGAAGGAACAAGACGATGGACGATATATGCTGTGTAATGATTGAATAGTATTCTTTCCACAACTTTCCAGTCTCCTATTTCATGTCTTGCAGATTCTTTTCATGTCAGCGTGCACCTTCTCCGCCGTGGGACGACACTTCGGCTTTCCCCGCATGCATCCGACGACAATGTTGCACAAGTCGCGGGGGATCTCAGCAGGCTCGGACATAAGCAGGTCCTCCAGGTCCTGCGGTAGGTTTTCAGCAGACACCTCAGATGCCAGTTCGCTGATGCTTAGGTGCATGATTTCCATGGCCCGGGCGTCCCTCCCCAAGTCGTGGAAAGGCTCTTCATTGGCAAAGATCTATCCAGTGTATCATCATTATATGTGGTGAGGTGTGTATTCAATATGTACGCACTTCGTAGACAAGGTACGCAAATGCGTACATGTCGCTTGCCTTGGTCGGTTCTGGAAGGTCTCGGAACCTCTCCGGTGCCATCCAATTGATTGAACCAACAAATCTCGTTCGAGTGCTTCGCGCTCTAGTGGTGCCAACGCCATGAGTGTTGGATTCTACGTGGTTATTAGCCGATTCGAATGGAATATTACCGGAGGAACTGATTGCACCTGGACTTTCTTCCGCATGCGATGATTTCGTGTGATGACTTTCCACCATATCGTCAACTGCTTCCAGGGTTGTCTCCGCCTCATCTATCGCATTCTGAACAAGACGAGAAATTCCAAAATCGGCCAGTTTCGGAACCCCGTCTGCGCCGACGAGAACATTGGCCTGTTGCAACGTGAGCAACGATGCAAGAATTTTGTGGTGCATACTCCTTTGATATCGGCGTGAACGACGTTCTTGCTGTGCAGCCATGCAATTACATTTGTAACTCCACAAATCTGGTGATCATTTCTCGGGTTGAATCCAGAAGATAGCCAAATCTCCTCACCTTTTTGTAACGAACATCTCTATCGCGATTTTGCTCGAGGTTAAGATAGCGAACAATATTGTTGTATATCTGCCAGCGACTAATGAGCCGGAGGCGGCTATCGGAAATGTCGGCACCGAAAAACTGGACGATGAGGGGATTGCCGCTTTTCGATAGATGTGCCCATGTAAGCGCTTCGAGCGAAAATCTCTAATTCCAAGGCAATCTCATCAATCACCGCTGCGCCAGCCTTGAATATACTAACTGGATTAATGTCGGTTGGGGATTTTTTGAACCGGAACTCTTTGATAGCGACGGGTTTTCTTTTCTGCTCAAATCTGTAATATCCAAACCGAACATCACTCGAGCCGCCGGCATAACGGGCAATAGGAATCGCGTCCGGACCAGCATCCTGAGGAAGGGGAGGTGGAACACCGGTATCCTCTAATTTCGCGGGATCTATTATCAGTTCTAGAGGCAGCTCCGGAGAATCCCCCAGCGTGACGGCGGCGAGAACCAGGCGGCCGGTTATTTTTCCAGAAAGTCCTTCTCGAGTTGAAAGCTAGCGGAAGATGTGAAAGGACCGACGTCGAAATTTCCACGCTGCTCACCCTACGCAGACCGAGCGCGATTCTTTGTTTCTGGTTCAAGGTGAGATCCCGAGAATATTGCCACCCCTCAATGAAATTCACAACTTCCGTGGCCCACGCGTCACTTGGTATTGTTGACTGGGTTTCAAAGCGATCGATTGAAGACAGCGCACCTCCAGTTCTGTCCCTTCCATTTTTCCATTGTGCTGCCGATGCGGTGCATCTCGCTCCAAACGTTAAATTCACCAACCGCCCAATTGAACCATTCCCATTTGGTCGTCCATTTTGAGAAATGAGCATGGGCCTCCGCAACCCTGCCCACTAGGGCCTCCGCATCCCTGCCCACTACGCCTTTGCGGTGGAATGGTGCTTTCTTGGGGTGGGGTTCTTGGCGACATATCCTGAGCATATCGCCGATGCTGTCCCGCGCAATTGGTTGCGGAGGTCATCGGAAATGCCAGGTGATTCAGCGAGCTGCAAATCAATGAATAAATCATATATGCTTTCGGTCGAACGAACATTATACAGCGCATTTGCACAACCCTCCAATGCCTTCGTGGGAGCTTCCTCTGTTTGCCAGTGGACTGATTGGGCGCATTGAAGAACTTCTTCGATCCAATCCGCACTGTGCCGGCGACCATAAATTCATGTCCGGGACTTAAGATGACTTGAACCCGTACCTTTTAAAGTTGTCCGAAAAGCCCAGGCGATCTTTGTCTACCCCAAGACTAAGGAGCTTTACCAAGATATCGTTTTCGTTCCTAACCCAATCAATTTTGGGTTGTCCAATCCAGCCAAGGAAGAGTTCACGTCCCTTGAAACATCATGAAAAATGTCCTTCACTCGAGATTCCGTGCGAGGCCCAAAAATTTCATGCGCTTCCGCTTCCAAGAGCTGGCGTTGCAAACGCGTACAACAACGGTGAGCCTGCGTCTAGCCACAGTTATGACGGAATACTTGAAGAAAAGCAAGACAACACATACCTTCCCAACCAGAAAACGCTCGCTGTTAAGCAAACTCTTCATCTCATCGAGTTCTGACCGTGCCTGCCAGATGCTTCTTTTATGCTCAAGATCCGCGATGAGCCTCTTGCGCAGGTGACTTTCGCGTTTACCGAAACCTTGGGCGGACATGGATTGCGCGGCACATCGTGAATCCATAAAATTGAACCGGAGACGTTCCAAAACCCGAGCCATGGTGTCCTGGAGGTATATAATTCAGCACCCGCCCCCAGAATGGAATTTCTGCACGTACCTTCGCAAGAGGAAATGAATCTGAAAATTCGTCTATTTGATTCAAGCACGTTTTCGCGAACTCGTCCTGGAAGATGTGAGTTGAGATTTTGTGGCGTGAAGATGCACACATGCCATTGTCGTATAAGAGCTGAACTGCTATGGACATTATAAACCGTATTGATTGACATGGCAAAAACTCACTGAGGCGGAATCAAGATCAATCATCTTCAACTCCGTGTTATTCAAGATAGTGATCAATGGAAAGAAGGGACTCGGTCGAATATTCTCGCCTCGCCCGAGACTTCTAGCAGTCCGGAGATGAGGGTTGGTAGGTGCTTAGTCAAAATTCTACTTACCGCGGTATTCGTTCTTTGCTGAGGCGTTGTAGCTTGTCCCAAATGTCTTCCTCTCGGGCCAGCCACACGGAATGATTCCACTGAGCCCATGATTCAAACAACATCCGACCCGCCACGATCCTATCAAAGGCATTCATTGCGGCCTAGCCGTCACTAAATGACTTCACGGACAGCGACTTGGCGGATAAGTTATTGGTCTGAATTACGATTAAATAGGCGTCACGACATTGCATCTGGCCGCGAAATGGTACCTGGTGGCGACTTCCGCCCGTGCTCGTGGGGGGAGGGTTAGGAGAGCATCCGCAAATTAAAGACTTGATTAATCGTCGGCAGAGCTCTTCAGCTATATCCTGACTCGTAATTAATTATGGTTTGGCAACCATGGCGCTTTCGCATACCTTTCCATAGGGAAAATTGGCAAGCATATTAAACATCTCATCCACCTGGTCGAGGGCTCTGTCAACTGGATCAAAACGTTGCGGATCTCCGCTGCTGCTACGAAATTCGATGAGGCGACCCCGAGCCCATTTAATCTGGAAGAATCCGTTACGTTGGAGCGCACCAAAAGCGTATCGGAGGATCCTACCTTGGTCGGCACACTATTTGTATCATGGCTACCGCCTGAGGCGAGACAAGGAGTATCCTGGACCGTATTCTCATCCGGAGGATACATCGATGCGATGATAACTGAAGAAAGAACGGGGAAGGTGAGAGTCACTGAGGCAAACAGCGGCGTCAAATAACATAAACGCGCGCAGGGAAGAAACGCACCCAAACTTGGTTTTGAGCGCCGGATCTCCGAGATAGATCTGTAGTCACTGCATGGCGAGAAGAAAAGGGTGCATATAGAAAGCACGCGCCAAACCGTGGAGACCAAGAGTGCCTACACACGGCGTTATGTCGGAGCACAGAAGATGCGGAAGATTCGATGTTACAGCTTATATGATTCCAGTCACCGACATGGTTTCCACAGGATGACAGCAGAGCGAGGACGCTGAGAAGAAACGCGCGCCAAATTCGAACCTGAGGGCCGGGTGATCGAATTAAATTAGCACCACAGCACGCCGAGAAGCAATTCAAATATACAAGAACAATGGGGTTCGGGATTATTCCGGCATGTCGTTTTAACTGAGAACGGGACGCAGAATGAGGGACATCAATTGCACACCTCAATCCTGTATGACAGCTCGAAGATTATCTATGAATTCCGACATTTCGGGGCGGTTGAATGAGACATCCCAGCCGTTCCGAACTAGCGACCACAGGGAATCTGGGATGGGAATGCTGTTGGGGGCAAAATTCGTAGGACTGGCAGGTTGCGGGAGTTCGAGTCAGGGATTTTTTCGTATACTCAACAATGAACGCATTCTGGCACGACTCTTTTTGTCATGAAAGGGACCTTGGCCGCAATAGAGCTGTCTCGGAAGCTCAATACAACGCCAAACTGAAATCATGTCGCGTACCGCGTAGCAGACCGACGCAAATGCAAAGATGTTGGTCTTCTCTGACTTTTTGCGCAGTTTGCATGTCTCTGACTCCATTCTGGATGCCAGTTGTTCCGGCGCCATGTATGCTTCTGCTCCAGGTCCGGTCTTCGGCGAAGATTTGCTGCCGTGCGACTCCGTCGTCGTTGCATTGATGAAAGTCGCCAGCCCGAAGTCCGCAAGCTTGGCATGCCCTTCGTCGTCAATAAGAATATTTCCCTAATGAAAATGATGGATGAGTCACGAACTCGCGGTGTAGATACAAATTCAAATTTACGGGATGTAAATCTCCATGAACAAGCGATTCCGAATGTGCATACTGGAGTCCCTCCGCAATTTCTAGAATCTAAAAAATTCAGCACCCATGACCCTACTGAGCAGAATTCGTACTCGACTGTCAATGAAGATGTTAGCAGGCCCCAACTTCTGGCGGTATTGCATGATTGTTCCGTTCTGCAAGAAGGGCGATAACAGGCAGAAGTGAGGCTCGGGGAAGGTCTTGTTATCAATTCCCAAGAATTCCAAAACAGAGGGATGTCGGAGACGGCGGCAAGCAAGGGCCTCCCGGCTTAGAGCCTGAAATTGGAGTAGGTAAATATGAAACAGAGAAGTGAAACAAAAATCACCTTGTAACTTACGGAAGGGTCTGCGTCGCCGATGTGGCGCAACCGTTTGAGAGCTACAGGGCCGGCAAACTGAGGGAGGCCACTGTGTTTTTCACAGATGAAGATATCCGAAAATCCCCCTCCGTCCACCAATTTATGGTTCAAAGTGCCCTCAGTGACAAAGAGAGCAGTGGGAAGTTTGCACGCGGTTCCACACAAATCGTCAACTAGTTTGCAGGCCTTCCGATAGAGATCAGGTTCCAAGGACCGAGGGAAAGCCCCGTCGAGCAACTGGGCCAAGGTAGCGTCATTTAAATCGGATCCACTGGGAATCCGACCGTACCTGTTGCGCGAAGTCGATGAACAATTGTGTGTCATCGCCCTTTAGGTTCTTGATGACCATGGGTTCTTCGTCCGACCGCAGCATCTGCAGGAAACGAGTCATACGTTCGCTCTGAGTAAGGCCGAGCCCAATAAGAAGCCCGCAAGAGCTTGTAGTAGACATGAGGTCAGTGCCGCGGTCAGGTCTGTTCTGTCCATTTATATAACAGCTAAAGCCTTGCACTAAGTATAGTGACCTGGCCAGGCTGTTGCGGCGTCAATGACAGTTCCAAAAGTTCCAGCGGTGCATTGGACAGCCCTAATAGAAGCCTGTTGTTCCCTCAGACCGTCTGATCATGAGAACTTGAAGCCACGGAGACCATATAGCGTATGTGAAGAGAAAGGGAGACTTTGGCGTGTGAATGTGTATGGCGATGAATGATACATCACCGAGTATGATACGGGTTCCAGATCGGGAAACTCGATCATCCTCAAGAATCGCAGATTCTTATGTCGTGTAACCTGCACACCGAGTCAATGCAATCCAACTTGGAAATCAAAATATACTTAGTCTATGGATTTGCTGTATATACAAGAGCGCGGCGGCCCACCACTTTTATTAAAGCGGGCGCTTGGTTTAAAGGAGTGGCTTAATTTTAAAAAGAGGGTGGGAAAGAAAAGAGGGTGATAGCGTACATGAGTTGGATAGCTGTATATCCATCAGGCGTACGTCCGATCTAGAAGTCGTGGAACGATGGTTTGGGTTGTGTATCCCATATCGGGGCAGGTTGTTGGAGGAAGACCAGTGCTCTTGCAGGCCACTCGAGAAGGAGTGGAGGAAACGGGTGTTTAGCCTGGGGCCAGCCTCAGCCTTACGTGATACAGTAGGACGAATCCGAGGCAGGGGGACCGAACGGTCCGAGTGAGTGCGTGCATCCTTATGCGAGGGAAAGCAGAAGTTGGCAGACTTTGCAGAAAACATTGACCGAGGGGCCGCACTATGCGCAGGTTTGAGATCATGAGTATCGGGCAGGAAACCGAGAGCGGCAAGAAGCGATATCGAAAGCCGGGCAGGGAAACAAAACCGCGCAAGAGACAAAGAGCAGCCAATGATACAGAGCCATGCATCAAGTTAGCGCTGGTCATGGAATGCAAAATAAATAAATGTACTGCGAACCTGACCAGACGGAAGATCAAGATCGTCTGTCGTACCCAGGCAGATTGAATGCCGGAACGTCCCCTGCGTTGGAAAGTCGGTACGTGGCTCACGATGCGGAAAGTCAGAGGCGTACCCAATCAAGCGATATCCTTGTCGTTCGAGTTTCCAAAAATGGACATTGGAGTCTGGCTATATGGCGGTGAGCAAAACAACTGAAACGGCGAGCAGAGGACGTACGCACAATACGGAAATGGAGCAGCGTATTCCGAGTTCGCGGACGCGCGGCCCGATCGAAGGAGAATAGTATAGTGGGTGGCGAATAAAACAAGCCTGAGGTTCATAGTTTCGCGGCGGGGCGAGGCACGTGGATTTTAATGAAGGGCGGGGCACGGGCGCCGGCAATAGTCCTTGAGCCGCGACTGTGGTGGGAGCCTGAGTACGCAGACGAGAGAGTCATCCGCGGCGGAGAAGAAGACCCAGTGGACGGCTGAGGGTAGAGACCGGACTCGGAGGGTGAGAGTCGGAAAATGAAGCGCCGAGACAGAGACCCAAGCTATAGTAATTTGGCTACGGTGGATGGTGAAGGGAGAAGTTAGCTCACGTACCGCCGCACGGGCCATTCCCTGATAATATCGCGACGCCGGCTCGGTCGTCAACCTGGTTCTTGCACGCCGCCGGTCTGGCGCCTCCGCTGCTGATCTTCTCGCCTTCAGATGATTGCGACCGCGGTCGCCTCCGTCTTTGCGCATACTGTGCGCTCTCGCGTGACCGGTGTTCCTCTGCACATGCCCCGCCGCGGCAGGCCGCCCGGATCCGACAGCCGTCGTCGATGTCCTCCTCGTCGTGCGCTTGCGATTGACGTTGGTGAGACCGTGAGCTCCTGGAGTACCGAAGCGCTATGTGGTGAGGGAGTCACGACGGAGGCGTGTAGGCGACATAAGTTGTCGCGGAGACAGGCGGGGAGGGGGTGGGGGGGCTTTGCTCCTGGAAAATTTAAGGGAAGTACGTGGCGCCGCCAAAAGAGTCATCCACCAAGTTCCCGTCGCACATGGCAGACGAGATCGCCCTCGCCCAATATCATATATGATGTATCCTGGAGGTCGGATATGGGAATTCAGGATATGCACATGGTGACGGGCAGGGTGAGGCGGAGGTGCGTGCGCGTTCAATCCCGTCCTCGCCAGCTCCTCCTCCGTATTCGTGGTGAGGGTATCGATGCCGGCACATGTGAGTCCACGCGCCTCCTCGCCTTGACACAGAAGGCCTCTCACCACGTCTCTCCTCGATCACCCTATGATCATAGCCAGACCGTGGTGCAGTGCGTACTCGCGCAAGTCGCTCCTCTCCTTAGGCTGCGCGTAAATGGCCTCCCTCCCACTGCTCTCCCAGATCACGATGTGACGGGCCCGAGTCGGGTGCGCACGCGTTCGACACACTGCACGCCTTTGCGGCAGGGCATTCCACCACTCCGGATCGTGCTGCTCAGTGGCGGTGAGGACGAAATGGAGATGACTGTGAATTGAGTGATGATCACGACAGGCATAGGTCGGCGGGAGCAAGCGGGGGCGGTGGTGCGCGCGAGGGCGAGGTCGTCGGAACGGTTTGGGATGCGAATGGGCGAGAGAAGCGGGACCGATCGATATCTTCGTGGCGTCATCGTTGTCGTCAAGCCATCTACGATTTCAGACGAAACTTGCGCAATGGGTGCGCCTTTTTGAGGTCGCTGCCACTGGGAAGTTCAAGTTGACCGAGCATGCTGCGTTGCTGTCCTTTGCTTTTAAGTTGAGGTCGAAGAAGCGGGCAAGCCTCAACGGCGCATCAGACTGTTCCGGTATCTTCCGACGTCCCTACGGCATTTCCCGGCCTCTTCTCCCCTCAAATGCCGATCAAATGCTGATAGCAGCGCGTACTGGAACTGGCAAATCGAACAGTGGATTACTCCAAGCTCTCTGGATTATCTTTCTTTGCTTTTCTTCCCCTGGGATTTCGTCGGCATATTCAAGCCCAAATCTAATAAATCTAGCTCAATTCTGCTTCACAACACAATGTCAAACGGCCTGTTATCTTTCCACTGCCCTGCCCTGCCTTTTCTACTCTCAACTGGTGTGCAGCCATTTAACACTCAATGTCTTATAAGCCTGCCCACAATCAACCCGCATCTTTGATTTCCTTCCGTGTTAGGTGTCCAAATCCCTCTTTCCTATCTTGGACAACACTCTCACGCGTCTTGGTTAATTTACTACCATTATGATTCGTTTAGACTCAAGGACAACGCCCGTAGTATAAATAATGGTATATTTGTTTACTATACTTTACTTTTACACCTTACTCTGAACTCTTACAACAACTCTAGTACATCTCTTCGTTATAACACGTTGCCTGATTCACTTTGGAGTTCTTAAGAGTTTAAGGTGTACAAGACACCTTACACTTTTTTGAATCAGCATACAGTGCTGGAACGATTGCAATTCTAAAAAGAATTGCGCTCGCTTTACACAAGCGAGCACCTACTAGATACGTTACATTTTTCTTCGCTCTTCTTCACAGACGACGCCTATGTCGCGTGTGAACGAGACGAACGCTGCGGCCACGGCCGCCGCGCGCCAAAAGCTACGGCTCCTCGACCACGTCCATGTGACTGGTGAGGATGGCGCAGCAGATCTCGCAGCCCGAAATGCAACAGCGAAGGGCGCTGTCGCATTGCGGGATAGACTTGTAAAGTCTTCGATCGCCGACGATGGAGATCGAAGATCTTTGATACGCGACGACGGAGGCTTTCCGTCATCGATATCAGTGGCTGTCCCGGAACGGAGACCGAGATCAGCCAGCGACGAGCTGGCTTTCTCTCGTTCTTCCTCTACTCGTTCTACCAGTCCGGTGCGACTCACTCAGGCGGAGTCGCCGTCGCCTCAGCTACTCGCAGTCCAGGAAGCCTGGGACCGTGCCTTTGAGGCGCTCTTTGGTATCAATCCAGTGACGGCACACGCGCATCTCCCCGATTTCTCAAAATCTCCAGCTACAGTAAAGAACTCGAGAAGAGCCCTTGTCGGGAAGGAAGAAGGAGAATCCATCGGCGCAAGGCCAGACTATGGTACGGATGGCGGACGAGATGGGACCCAAGATCACAAAGTGAGTAGCAATAGTACTACTCATTTGTTATTGCGTTCCTCCGAGGCAAAGCAGACAGTCCCGACTGTCTGCTCTGTTAATAAACCTCCTTCTACATCTCATTCCACCGCTCCGGATGCACAGACGGTTCTGACTGTCTCTCCATTGAATGAGAGTTATATTCCGTCTTTACTGTCTCGGGACGAGAGACGATCGTCTGCTCTGCTGGTTTTGCTGCCCGACGCAGACTCCGTCGCGTCCGATATGACTTCAAGCGCACCGCCGTATACGCAACGTCATCGCTGCGTACGCGTTGCAGATAGCGACTCTCTGCGCACCTGCGTTCTCAAGACTACCGAGAATCCGAATTCTCGTTCGGCGTGTCGAAAGGGAGAGCAAAGGCGGGAGACTCCCGTCTCGCATCCTAATCACTTTTTCACTCCATCTCTTTCATGCTCTTCGGGTGCGCAGATGATAGAACGACCCGCACCTGGACCCAAAACGAGTGCGGACGCGTCTGCAATGCCATCGCGCTACTCGCGTTCCTCGGGCGAGCAAATGTCGGTGCAGCTCGCATTGCCCGTGACGACGTCGAATGCGACGCCATGTGTTGGCGAACGCCCCAAGGCTGTTGACCGCGGAGTACGACTCCAGAGTCATGCAGCGCGTCAAGTGGGTGAAACGAGGCAGACTATTCCTTCAGCCTTGAACCCCAGTAAAATTAATCACGATTCTTTTTCGTGTTCACCGGATGCCCAGACGTCCAGGTGGATTTCGTCACTCTGTACCCGTTCTTCGGATGTGCAGACGTCCGCATTTGCACCCCCGAAGATTGCGGCATATGCTACGCAGCGCAGGCGAGACCGCGACCGCGTCCTCAAGATCACTGAGGGCGTGGTGCAAGCTACTCCGTATTCGACTCCGATTGTACAACGGCGCCTACCGGGACGCGCTTGCGTGCGTCCTAACGGGCTCGAGAGTGTCGTACGACTGGAGAGCCGTACGACGCATCGTGGTGACAAGGCTCGACGATGCGCGGTTACGTTGGATGCGCGGGTCATCGAGGAGCTGCCGTTCGACGAGACGCGTGTCGCAGCTGCAGCTGCGAGAGATGATGCCCTTGCATTCCAGCCTTTGGTGGACACTCCCACCGCTGCTGACATCGATTCAGAACGGTTTGGTGTAGCAGGTGGGCTGAAGCAGCATGAAGCAGCTCCAGCCTATTCTGACACAGATGCGCTACGCGCGCGCGCTAAAATTCCAAGCGTTCCCCAGAAAAATAGCGCCATGCAACACGAGCCACTACGAGCTGGGATCGTGGACGACCAATCAGTGTCATCGGTTCTACAGCAGCCGGCGAAAGGCCGGCGTTCCGTGCATCGAACAGATGCGCAGTGCGACTCAAATACTTCAAGCAATATTGACTTTGAAGTGTGCAGGGTGCGCATTGAGGAAAAACGAAATCTCGAGCGAGAAGTTGCTCCTGATTCGTGGCCGCCGCACCACGCGCATAATAGTCGCGCGTGTTTCCGGGACGAAACCTCTGACAGATGCTTGGGGGAGCAGGCATGGATGGAGCGTGCTCCCTCAATATCGTCCACTTCTGCGGACACCAGAAGGGTCCACCAAGTTTGTAATCAATTTCCTCCTGTTCCGTTATATCCGCTTTCCGTCGATTACGAAGCGACTGCTGTGAAGATAAATGATTCTCGGTGGTTGCTGTCGGGTCAAGAAACCGAGGAGCGCGAAGCTGCTGCGGGCGCTCGCGCACTCGTCGTGAGGCGCCGTAAGGTACGCACTGATTTTCAGAAATTCCGACAAGGAATTTCTCGGAAATTAATGGGGTCGGACCTGCAGACTGGGAAAATTGTGGCAGCTTCAGAACATACTTTCTCTCCACCGCGCATTCCTTCTATTCCTTTATTTCCGTTTCACGTTGACCAAAAGCCAGCCACTGTTCAGGCAAGAAAATCACAGTGCTTGATTGCTAGCGGAGATCCAAAGCAGTGCGAAGTGTCTGCGGTTGTTCACGAAGCAGCCGCTCGACGCCGCACTGTGCGTACTGAACTTCGGAAGTTCCGACAAGGAATTTCACGGGAACTCTTAGAGTCGAAACCGCAGGCTGGCAGAATATTGGCAATCTCTGGAAGCGTTCCATCAAAACCTGGTGATAACTGTGGTTCATTGTCTCGAATCGCCATGCAGACACAGCAGGAAATTGCTGAGTCTGCGTCGGACGCCGTGTTGCGCGGAGCGTGTGCTGAAATTACTATGGAGCTAGATTTTCAGCAACGGGGAGTTGCTGGACCTCCGCTCGAATCAGCAGCGCAACGCTTGCGTGGTAGTCATGGTAGTTTCCGAGATAAAATATCTCGGAGCCTACCCATGGGGGAGCGATGGCAGACTGGTTTCAAACCAGTCTCCTCGAATTTTGCTACGTGCTCCGAAGGGGAGAGCTTTAAATTGGAAGCTCCCCACCGAATTCTGGAGAATCAGCCCTCGGGTCGCAGTAAATTGTGGTCCCAGCGCGGTCCCTCCATTCCTTCATTTCCTTCATTATCGTTATGTTCTTTCCGAGTTAACCAGGAAGAAACCACTGGAGGAGCTGCTGCGTTCATGCGCGAAGCAGACACTCAGTGGCACAATGTACGGTCTGAAGTTAGGGCATTCCGACAAGGACTTTTGCAAAAGTTCTTGGGGGAGGAGCCGCGGCCTGCTTTTCCAAGTCGATATAGTCCCGCGCCGCAGATCATCAGCAAGCATGTTGCCGTAGAGGATGCTGCGGCTCATAGCATTGCGGAAATTGAAGGTTCCCGCCGAGGAAGCTCTCAGATGGTCACTGAGAGTTCAGTGCACGGCTCGGAAGACTATGGTCGCCGAATCGTCGCAATATCTCGCGCGGAACACGAAGAACACCATGTTGAGGACTGGTGTTGTGAGGAGAAGGGGCCCGTGGAAGTCGGTGCCGAGGCTGCATATCACGGCTCGAAGCAGGAACCTTTCTCGAAATTTGGGGAGGATCAGGCTCGGCAAGGCGGTGACTCGGAAACAATCCTCCAGCGCAATTGGTGGAGTCGTTTGATTTGCGCGAAGGAAAAGATTACGAAATTGATTGAATTGAGTGTCCCTCAAGAAGTTACACATCGAGAAGATGTGGTGAATTTGCTTGAAGCATACTCGCAGGGTGCGTGTACGAAACTTGTGGGCTTCGGACATGCAAATTCCCAAGGAGAAACGACTTGGGAAGCTGAAGCGGGGGAGCAGCGGAAGACTGCCGCTGTTCCATGCACGCATAGAATGCTGTCAGCGGAAGATGTGGTACCATGTCTTACCGCTGATACACGCACGAGGATCAGCTGCGACTTGGAAAATTGCGCTGTCCATCAATTCTTTAGCGGAGGGCACAAATTTTACGCTAATGAATTGGTGCCTCAATCTGAGAATTGTCGAATTGTGAAGTTGAAGTTGACGCGCTCGAACGTCGGCGTCTTGTTCAACGGACACCGATCCGACCACGAAAAGATTGGCGGTGAGCCTGGGGAAAGAGGGGAACCTCCGCTTTATCCCGGGATAGGCTGTTATGTTGACGCAAACAACGATTTTGGTTCGAGAAGATTGTCGCAGATGCTGCGACAATTTTCTCACAACGTTGGTGGCAAGGACTGCAAGCGAAATTTGCAACGCTACCGCCGCTCACATGAAAAACACAATCATTGGTTGTGTCTCTCATTCAATTCCATTAAGGGCTTCATTGAACTCATGAAATATGAGCTCAGGAATGTGCTTGCAGAATCAGACTCAATCGTGGAGTTTAAGGCGCACCGTGGTGTGTTTTATTTTCCCACAAGCAATATGATGGAGGCCGTTGAGAAATTCAGCGGCCGCTCATCCACAATAATGTGGTCAAATCATCGCGCTGAACTGCGCGGTCAATCTGAGGTCGAAACCAAGCCCACTTCTCCCGGATTTGATTTATCTGGAGCAGCGCGCACTTGGTGCATGAAGTTTATTGATAAGGAATGTGCGCGACATGTTCCTAATCTAGAATATTCAAGAAGGACCGGAATTCTGAGCTTGTGTGTCGAGCTCATGAAGGACGTCTTTTCAATCTACACCAATTCATACATTATGAATACAACTCGGAAATTTTTCTCCACCAGTCCGTTGGAGCTATTGCAATTTTCTTTCCGTCAAAATTCGGAGCTTGCTCCGAGTCGGAAGGCTAATTGTTCGCGGGAGCAGCATCACATCGAGAACATCGATGGAATGTTGCTCATCCGTTTAATCTGGTTATCACGACCTGGAGGTAGTGATGGGGGAGAAGAGGGGACATGGCCGTACTCCAATGATATTGGAGATGCGGCTACATGTCTATGTTGCAATGATTGTTGCAGATTGCAACAGTCAGTGCAGACGAATGCAGGAGAGGATATGATGTCCGATGTAGAGTTCATGCTCAGCATGTACGTATTCCCGTACTCCAATGATGATGATTATTGGGTTACGGGAGAAAGCAAGGTGTCCCAGCTTGAGTTCATGCTGCAGAAATATAGTGTGAACTCATTGCATGGGGGTAATGTTTACTACGTCCAAGAGGCAATGGTCGATGGGCTAGGAGATTCCGAGGCCAATAATACGAATTCAGAAAATGAGTTTGTTATTGATGCCGGAGAACCAAACGAGGAACAGTGGTGCAACACCAAAGTTGTGGATGCAAAATCTCGAAACATGTTCGTATACTTGCTGAATACACGGCAGGCGGGAACATGCAGGATATCAGCAAGGGAAGCTGTCATGATTGACTTGAAGAGATTCACTGATCACACAGAGACCATCCAGACTGTGGCATTGGTTGAATTATTCGCAGGATGGGTTGTCGACTCGAACAGAGTTAACCACCCCGACCTTTTGAAATTGATTCTTGTTTCATTACAAGAAGCATCTTCATCGCGGAAATGGGTCAAATTCGCTCATGGGGGAGCATCGGTTTGGGACGGTTGGGGAAAGAACTGCCGTGCGGATGGACCTGGTCTTGGGGGAGCACATTTAGGTTGTGGAAAAGTGCAGTTGGCTCGCAGAGGTGCAGTTCTTGAACAGATGCATCGATGTGTGGCTGCGGAAGGTTCAGCGAATCAGCATGAATTGTTGGAACGCTTTACGCAAACCACGACCATGCTGTCGATTGCCTTTGTTTCAAATTCCCTCACATCTACACACATCATACTCGCCGCCCACTGCATCACCAAAATCATTCCACACCTCCACTCCACATCCTTCCATCCATTCCTCTCAACCTCTACCGAGCCTGCGTCAATTAGCGCTGCCGGTATAACTTCACTCCGAGTCGAGATTGGAATACCATCCACGCAGGAAGGATTCATGTTGCAGAGAAGTTCGGTGCATTGCACTACCACCACCACTATCATTACACGAACTCTACAAACTCCGCATGCTGCTGTCGCGACTGCGTTGACTCGGCATGATGCTTCCGCACCGATGTTCGCCACTATGATTCATCCACTCCGCCTCTACCATCGTGGACTATGCGCACAATTTCCCACCATATTCTCCATGTGCCGCCACGGCACCGCCATAACATCACACCATTCCGAACATTTCTTGGAGCTTGCACACGAGTCCTTCGCCACCTCCTCTGTGCACTGCGACCATTTCTTGGATTCCGACTCGGACTCTCTGCCATATCCCATGCCTCTATCGCTATCCAGCTCGGGATATGCACCGACGTGTTCGTTCACATTCGATTTTGGACCACTTGGGTTTGACGGCTATGCCGCCAATGGGGGAGAGTGTTAGGTGTCCAAATCCCTCTTTCCTATCTTGGACAACACTCTCACGCGTCTTGGTTAATTTACTACCATTATGATTCATTTAGACTCAAGGACAACGCCCGTAGTATAAATACTGGTATATTTGTTTACTATACTTTACTTTTACACCTTACTCTGAACTCTTACAACAACTCTAGTACATCTCTTCGTTATAACACGTTGCCTGATTCACTTTGGAGTTCTTAAGAGTTTAAGGTGTACAAGACACCTTACACTAGTGTTAGGGTTGTAAACCCACCCCCCCGAAGAGTGTTTACTTATATTAGCCTTCGGCGGCGCCGAAGCCTTTAAATACCAGTATTTACCTTAGTTATGTACTTTTACTCTTACTTACTTACCACCACTACGGATTTCAACAATACTACAAATTGTTCGACGTCTTCGTGGTATCGTAAGGGTACGAGTCCTTACATTCCGGCTTCTCCTCAATTCGTGTTTTCCTCGGTTTCGAAAGAAGGGAACCTAAGTTGTTCCATCCTAGGTACAGCGCCTGCATCATTCTGCACGATCTGCGCCGTACTGGACCAGCTGGCCTTCAATCATTGATTCCGCCGTTCCAGAGCCTCGCCCCTACTTGACTTTCAAGCACCAAGCGCTTTAGGCTGTTTGCTCTCCCTCTTTCCTTTTCTTCCCCCCATTCCTGGTGATCGGTCCATTCACTGACGAAATCCTCGAAGTGAAATCACGAATGCAACACGCCCCTCGGGCTGCTCCGTTCGAGATCCGATCTCGCAACAACTTTTGTTGCATCACCCTTCCCGCTTCAATTTCTGTTTTCTGAACCTACGAGAGTTCTCCGCACGCCTTTCTAAACCACGGCAGACGGCAGATCCTGTTCGCCCCATCCAGAAAAATAAGGATTTGGTGGGTTCGAGTCCCATTCCAGGCATAATCCGGTGGGATCCATGATTTTTGGTGTGGGCCCAAGGAATTTTGTTTGTGCCAGTGCATTTCAATTTTCAAGAGAAAGATCGAACATTCAAAGGTCTGGAGACGCATAAATAATGTAAACCGCCACTTAAATTTTGCTCCTCCTTTGGCGAACCGCAGGAATCGATGTATAAGTTGCTCCCCCAGGTATGCTGCTACGTACCCAATCCCAATATATTGTAGTCCAGGACACACTTCTACATGACCTTCGTAGATTGTGGTAGATCGTCTTCAACTCATGTGTATGCCGCACGACGGGTCATCCGAAGACGCTGTGGGTTCAAATCCCGTCGGAGGCGTGGGTGATGACCAGCTCTTTTTGCCTCCTGTGTTCCAGAAATGGCAGAAGTAGATTTCAAGACGCAGTTGAACCTGTGCCTCAAAAAATCCTAATAATGACCAGACGAATACCGCTGCGTCAGCAACCCAAGAATAGAATCTGGGTAGGCTCTTACATAGTCCTACCATATATTGTGGTTCATGTTCAAACCGACCCAACAAGGCCTTTGTAGATCCCGGCAGATCATCTTCAACTCCTCTCGAAGCCACCACTATGATTTGGAGAGTTTGTGGGTTCGATTCCCACCGAAGGCATGCAAACCACTCGTCTTTCTCCTTTTTCACCTGTTTCCCACCGACTAGAATTTATACTACGGAACGTCCCGAGTACATGCGACGGGTTGAACATCGACAAGTTTTAATACATAAAAAGAAAAGTCCACCTGAATATCTTCATTCTGCACCACCACGGAATATCTCCGAGTATCTGCCCATCCTGTCATTTTGATTTGGGGACCTTGAGGGTTCATTGAACAATCCCGGCGAAAATATGAAGGAGTGGCACAAAATTTTATTGTACAACATCGAGCAGGAACGAGTTAATAAAATCCCATGGGAATCCTTTCGCCCTCGGCTATGCAACACCGTGCTGTGCAGGAATATGGAACATGAGCATACCGCTATCTACCCAGTATAAGATGATTCAGAGCAGGCCTTTACAGACCTTCATAGGTCGTTACAAATCTTCCCCTGGTTATACTCTGAAAGAAGCGGTGCGTTGGAACCCACTGACGGCATATGTCCTGGCAGAGGTTTTTTTCCGGCCGCTGGCGGTACTTGGGCTATATTGCGTACGATTCAAGATCCAAAAGTCCGTACGGATATGTATCTATCCAAGTATGCTGTGGCTGTAACCTACCCTAGACTATATTGTGGCTCAGCACAGACTTCAACATCATTGATCATCTTCAACTCAGAAGAAGCCGGAGCCGTTCACTTGGAAAGGTATATAGGTTCACCTCCCACAGAAAGCATACCCGAGCCTGACGCGAGGTTTTTTTGCCCTTGTCTCTCCAGGAATTTATGGCGATTATTTCTCAGGGAAACACCACGAAAGACATGACTAAAACCCAACAACTTCTGCCGGAAAAAGTCTTTTCACACCTCATCGCCCTGTGTATCTGTGCCCCATCCAGAAAAATGAGAAGACAGAGTGGGTTCGAATCCCACCAAAGGCTTCTTCTGGCGCTCCCTCCGTTTTCTCGCACCTACTGCCACTGAAGGCTGGAATTTGTGCCGGTGAGTGCGAGCGACGTCAATGGAAGACAACATTCTGAATCAATATCCTAGTGATACTAACCACATAAAGGCTCACAATGTTTCGCTCCATTTCTGTATACGTAGAACAAATGGTACTGAATATCACCACCCGCCTCCGGAAAAAGTTCAATAAACTATACCCACAGGGATATTTTGGCCATCTTGTTTGTGCAACACCGACGAATAAATGTGTACCTATGATACTAGGTACCCAATACTTTGATATGGTTCAGAAGTACGCGGCTGCCCATTTCGAGTCTCGACTACTGTACCGACATGTATGGGAGCAACGGTCACGGTCACGGTGAGGTCCGTTGCGTTGTCCAAAAGTTTCCATGTCCCAGTCACGATTGGGCCGTTGCTCAAAAAAATAGCGTGACATAGAAATAAAATAGACCTCCGTCAAGTGCTAAGATCGTCATCAGAATTCTCCTGGGGGCCAATTGGGGACATGCCAAAGCAAGGAATGCAGGTGCTCGATGCGAGAGATGAGTCCCTGTGGAGGGCCTTTCGCAGGTTTAGGAACGGTGTTCTTGTTGCGCACCATTCTGGTAAATTGGGTAGTGAGTGAAAGGTAGGGAATTGTGTCTAGCAGATATCCCGTGTTGGAATGCCACCACTCATGGAACTTCACTGTTTACAATTTAAGAACTAAAAAGGAGTGAGATGCGTCAATACATTGTCCAAAGCACACGGTCCCGCAGCGCCCGTTGCCCAAATTCTCGTGGCAACGGAATGTCACGATGGTCAGGGCCGTTGCTCCCATACATGTCGGTACAGTATGTGAAAAGGTAACCAGTTGATCTTGACTCAGGTGGAAGCTCAGTTCACGGGGATTTTCGCCGGCGAGGGTAAGGGCATGGTTGAACCGAACATACAAAAGTCGGGTGCATTCAATGTTGATTTTCGGGCCCCATAACCGAAGGATACATATCCGGCTACGCTATTACCCATCCGATAGAAAGACGTTCTTGAGACGTAGACAAATAAGGGCGCAAAGCCGAGACTATGGTCGATTTTGGAGTCGGAATTTGGAAGCAGAATCTTAGGGTATATTGTACTAGCACTATCTAATGTGAAGATATCATATTAAGGGTCGCCACAATGGTTTAGAATGCAAATTTAATCACTAGCTAGCCACGTCAAGGGAGACAAAAACCTCAGGGAACTTCACTCAGATCCAGGGAATTTGGGTGAAGATAAATAAATAAATGAATTCAACAGAAAAATGGACAGGGTGATGAATAGATAAATACAAGACTAGATAAATGGAGGCCAATTAAGCAGTAAGGGTATACATGGGTGGAGATAGAGATGCAAATAAATAAACAAATTGAACACAGATGACGGGGAGAGAAAAAAGAGGAAATTGTCACAGGACAAGAGTCGGGATAAGATCCGACCAAAGGGGGCCAGCATCCTCATCAACGTAATATTTGCTGTCAATCTCAGAGGTTTCCTTCCTTCACCAACTGAACAGGTACATACTGGTTTTCGAGTTTTACCAGGCCATCCTGATGGGCATTTTCAACAGTAGTAAGTCTGGAGTCAACCTGGGCGACATCTGCAGCCTGAGATGACCGCTCAAAAAGCGGTCTGGCTCCAGTCCAATGGAGGATAGCCAGGGAGATATTTCCTTGTTTGTTTGCCAGATCACCCAGACGTAGCATACACTGTGCTTGATTGCGATGCACATCCATGTGGGTGAATCCTTCCAAGGCCACAGTATAGAGGCTCATTGCAGTCCTTTCATCATAATGAGCAATAAACAGATCTCCTATGAACAAGAGTGCATTGTGGAGCACCAATTTCTCTCTGAATTTGAGAGCATAGCCCAGATAGATTACAGGCCAGATGGATTCCTCTGGAGTCTGCCAGGCCCTGACATTGGCGAGTCTTTCCAAGCAGAAAGATTCAACCTCATTGTCAATTCCCCATGCTGAGTGCATGCATTCTTGGAATTTGGCCTTTGCCAGGTCAAACTTTCGCTCTCTGAGCTGCATATCCGCTTGAATTATATCACAAAGAACAATAAATGTCTTCTGAGAATCAAGACTGTTAAAAATCTGTCTAGCTGTGTCCAGATTTTGGTACACCTCTTCTGTGGTCTTCCCAATTGTGATGTCAATCTGGGCAATATTAAGCAATGATAATGCGTAATGGCAAGCATTTTCGTTCATAGCATTGGCTTCGGCCATTTGGCTATGAATGCTTCTCGCTTGGGAATATTCTGTTTTCAGAAGATGTATCTCTGCTTGGTCCACTGTGATGTTCTGATCAATAACTCCCCCAGACAAGCCACAAATCCCAATCAGCTCTTTGGCTCTGTGGTTTTGTGCTACACTCTGTGGATAGTTCCCAAGAAATCTGGAGCACATAGCTCCATTTGAATGTGCATCTGCTTCAAGGACCAAATTTCCTGAGATTTTGGCAAGTCTTATGGCCTCCGTGTTATATACCTGTGCAGCACAATAATTACCGCTTCTGATCTTGAGCAAAGCCATCCCTTTCAGAACTTGAGCCTGGATATCACTATCTCTGGCAAGCTTGGACAATTCTAGTGCTTTTTCATAAAATTGCAGAGCTCGAGCTAAATCCACTTCATAGTAGAAAAAATGGGCTCCTGCTGCTTGATAGAATTTGGCTAGTATGAATGAGGCACATGAGACAAATAATGTGAAATACTGAGAATGGAGGATACTCACACTCAAGAATAGGATCATTGATATATTGAAAATGATTTTTTGCCTGGTCCATCAACTGCTCTGGAAGAAAACTAGGATGATGTCTGTATGCCCACAAAATGTCTATAAGAAAGGTTGCCTCAAGTCGGTGATCACAAGGCTGAGGCAAGATGGGTTGAATGTAATCCATGAGTGTAACATTCCCACGGCTTGTGGCTCCATAGAAATGATTCAGGGATATTGTGCAGTATATTGTCTGAGCAAGATTGGGATCACTGTCAACTAGTCCTCGTCCCAAGACTTCTTGCAAATTTCCGAGATTTGCAGTGATTTGATGGACCAAAGGCTGGAGCTGCTCCGTTTTATATTTCTGGTACAACTCCAAAAGTGCATAGAAATGCTTGCGCAGTGAATGCAGCAGGGATTGTGCAGGAGGTAAGAACTGCTGGACATGTTCTCGAATAGGCACCAGAGATCGAAGCCTTTTCTTTTCGTCCTGATATGCTAAGGCTGTGGCAAGCAATGTGGCTTTGCATCCAAGAATATCTGTAATTGGCAGATTACTTTGGACCAGTTCAACATCAGACACCCCATCTGGCAGAACTGAAAGCAGACTTAATAGCTTCTTGCCACCGACTGTCATCCGCGGGCTTGAAAGTGAGAGCGTGATTGATGCATCTAAATTCGACTTTTTGTCATGGCCCGCAGAAAGCAGTGAAGTTTTCTCAGCTTCCCATCGATTCAAGACAGTATTACACCCTTCATAGTCGACGAGGTGGGCAATGATATTCACTGCCAGGGGCATATTATCTGTGAGGTGCAGCAGCTGGTTCATTTCCTTGGTGAGAACAGAATTATCTGTGATATCCATGAAGGTTCTCATTGCAGCCTCCTTGGACAGAGGTTTGAGAGGCAACAAAAAAGGGTGTGTCCAGCGAACATTGGCAGGCCTTTCAGCTCCTCGTAATGTGATCTGATAAATATCAGTAACAAAGTTGAATTCTGCATCACAGACATACAATCAATGCAAGATGTTTTGCCTCTGTGAGCAAGGAAAGGAATTCCTCAATCTTTGCTCGTGACTTGATTGGTTCCCATACAGTTTCCAAATTGTCCAAAACCAAGAGACATGATGGTTTGCTTGAGAAATACCGGACAACAGGCCTTGTGAGATCTTTGCCTGGATTCAATCCAATGTGCAGTCCAATGAGTGCAGCAAGTTCGACACTGGTGGTGGCAGATTCTGCACTGACAAAAAATCTGTGCTCAAACTTGGCAGAAGTAGATGGATGATGAAGAACTGCTCTTGCAAGGCTTGTTTTGCCCATCCCACCCCCTCCGAGGATTGCTATTCTGGCTGGCTGTTGACTGAGCAGTTTGATGATCTTGTCCAATTCTGATTCACGACCATGGAAAATCTTAGGCTTGGCCGGCAACAATGAAAACGAATTTGAACTGACAAAAAAAGTGTGAGGAGAGATTGAGTAACTAAGATAAAACAAATCATTTACCTGTTTTCCAGTTCACTGGCATGCAGATAAACCTGAACCTTTAATTATAGCGCTGTATAGTTGTTGCAAAGCTTGAAGTGTACATACCGATGACCGATCTGAGATTGTACTGGCATCCGACAGTGTTGGAATCAATTCAAGCAACCCCTCATGCATCATCTTCACTCCCTCTATCATCCCGACAATATCATTGGACATTGCAGCCCCAATGTTGATCTGCGTGTTTCTGCTGAATTTCCCGGAAGAAATTAGAAATAGAACACATACTCTAAACACCTCAAGTGCTTGTTCCAGCCCAGCCTGACAGTCTTTGAGTAAATTGCTTGTCTCGTTGCTGCGGAAAAGCTGCTTGAGCTTGCTGCCATCCTGTTGCGCTTCAAAGAATCTGTATATCTTGTGAAGAGTTCTACCAGAGAGAATTTGTCAACACCCTCTATAATTGAGAATTTACTGACTTGAGGAAATTCCCGGTGTGATCTAGCATTGCAGGAGGGAGAGACCCGGCCGTTTCAGACCGTATGTGAAGTTGGATGATTGCATATAGGACTTGATGGATGTTTTCCATGAGTTGAGCACATGTGTTTCTGTTCCGCTTTACATTCTATCGTCTTCAATGAGAGATGAGATTGGAAATGCCATTAATTATTACCTGCCCAACATCAATCAGGGATTCGATTGTGCAGACAATGGGCTGAACGAATGGGGGCCCAAATGTATCGTTGAGCTCTTTGAGAAGGGTGACCATGGGAGTCAAACTAGCTACGGTGGTTTCGAGGTGAATTTCGGTGCAGGTGGGCCGGCGCGGCATTGTGAACTTCAAGGGTCGAGATCACACCTGCCCTGCCTCTCCATGTGTTATATGTCGTCGCTCCACTGTGGCTATACTTTCTCAAGCATGGAAAATATGTCAACACCGAACTGCCAATCGCTGTTCAACATTAAGATGTTGGCGCTCATGTGTCAATCAAGCAATCAAGCTGCCTTTGAACTGGGCAGTGGCTCTCTTAGCCGGAATCGGAGCCAAACCATCCATGGTGAGAGCGGATTGATTGATACAGATCTTGGCTTCTGAAGGAACAGAAGATTCAGGTGGGTGACACCTTCTGGGCTTCTCGATTCATATAGCGAGAACCCACTGACGAAGACCACGAAGTACCTCGATCTGGGTCCGGGATTCGGAATAAAGATGTAATATTGCCCAGTGGACCTCCCATTGCGCGGACGGCAGATGGAGGAGGAAAACTATTCGTGGCGATGAGTGGATTGATATGGATCTTGGCGTTGAACAGAAGCTCGAGGTGACTGGTTGCTTTCTGGCTTCTCTGTCTATGATCAGAACAAATTTCTCTCGCATTGTCAAAGATAATGGAGTGCCACCTAGATCTGCCACTGGGATTGGAAATAAATACAATATTGGACCTCTGCGACTGCGTGGACTCAGGGCAGATGGAGGAGGCAAACACGGAAAGAGAAAGGAAATACAAAACAAAAGTATGATAAGACGGCGACGCGTAGTTCGAGAAAGACTATGCGTATCCAGACAACGGAAAACTCCCTTGCCTGGGTCGCCTTCGCGATTTTTTAGTACGCTTGCCAAACGCTCGCTCCGGAAGTTGCATGCTGTGATGCAGCACCGGATTTTGTTCCATTCATCTGCTTTCAGTCAAAAGTTGGTCGGAAGAAGGGAACTTGGGGAAGAACAAATCTGAAACATCACGGCAAGGCAGCATTCTCCGAGCTTTGTCCGCAACCACGTCAAAGTAAGGATAAACAAATCGCCTAGTGCCCATTTTGGGAAAGAAATTGCAGTGGGCCAAAATCAACGCCATAGCCGAAAGGCGCAAGGGGAGTTCCCGAGCGGCATATTACAGGACCGTGGTAAATTTATCACCCCCAAGTATTACATGTCGCGTCCGCAGACGCCCACACCCGATTACCCTCATGCAAACCTGGCCCTTAACGAAATACCATGATCAATCTCCGCATGGCTAAATATCTCAAAGAGCAGCCATAGCTCCCATAAGAATGCCCCGGGACCAATGAGGGCGCGACGAAGAAGCTTCCGCGACCGTTTTCACCATCACTAGTCGTCGTGCTATACTGACCCCACTGCCCCCAAAGACCAAATAGCAATGTATTCAATGTTGTGATTCACTATTTTTTGATTCTCAGCAAGACCTATTTAACTTCAAAGAATTTCTAGTCCTTCAGATAGTCTGAAAGACTCAGCCGATATGCATGGACTTTCTTCGACTGATCCTGGAATCAAAGTCCCGTGGAGTCAGAGTCCAGGATTGACACAGAGAAACTGAGGTTGAAATTGTATGGTTAACCAGGAGGAGTTCCTGGCAGTCTTCGCCGTCTTCTCTCGCATGACATGTTGAAGTTGAAGTTAAACGGCTAGGGCTGCCGCCCGTGCCGTAACGGCTGCGGCCGTGAAATCCATGGGCAATCCACGGCACGGGCAGTGCTCTCTATACGGCCATGGAGGCAGCTAAAATTGCCGACACGTCAATGGCACGTCCGTGACGGGTAAACAGCTGTGGTTGAGATTTTTCCAGGGTATTATCTCGTCCGAACCTCATTCCGAGTCTGCTCGAACTCGAATCAACGTTCAAAACCCACCGAGAGGTCGAGATGAAGCTACCACTCACCACTGGTACAAATGAGCTGGGTGAAGTTCAAAGTGACTTGATTTCCAGGACAGTATGAACATCAAGGAATGTTGAGATGAGATATGAATTCAACCAAGATGAAAACTCCGCCACCACTACCGGCAAATGCGGGAGCCGCCGCAAACCCCTCTCTCTGCTCTAAAGATGCCACATGAGAGAGAAAACATAATGAGTAATGGTGCGAAGCTGCTCCGGAAACTCTGTAGGCCTATCGATGGCAGAAAAAAGCAACCCGTGCCACGGCCGTGAGCGTGGAAACCCGTGCTGTAACGGTACCGTGGACTACCAGCAGCCAACGGAATGGGCGGCAGCCATCGCAGCCTTTAGATATTCATATATTCTATCCCTTCATGAACGTTGTTCAAATCCTTGCAAGGAACTGGTCGCACGGAAGTTCCAAACCAACGTCAACGTGAACTTGTACACACATATAACATCGGGTATCTAGAACATCTGGGGCTCAAGTCGCCTGCCGTCTATCTCTAGCGCCTTCAACTATGTATGTACCCACTGCTCCGACGGCCACAGTAGGCACTGCGAGGGAATCACACAGTTACAGTGTCGCCAGCGGCGGCGCCGAATCTGAGACCGATATTGTGATCTGTGGCTCCGCAGGTTCTGAGACCGAGATTGTGATCTGTGGCTCCGCCAGCTCTGAGGCCGATATTGTGATCTGTGGCTCCGCCGGTTCTGAGACCGATATTGTGATTTGCGGCTCCGTCGGTGTTGGAGGAACCAAGCCGGGAGGGGGGACAATAGGGAGATGCCCAATCGGGATGTCCGCTGGGAAGTCAAACTGACGGCCGGAAATATCCTCGAGGCCGGCCTCTCACCTAGCTGCGGTATCTCGATAAGTGGTCACCTCACACAAACAGTGGTATCATTATGGCGGACTTCTGCTCTTCAAAAGGCGAAGCTCGATATTGCATCCTCAGTTAATCCCCGCTTATGATACCGCCTTAGAAGCTCTGGATCCGAGTTTATTTTCAACATTGCTGATCAGCCGCTCAAGACCCTCTCATAACGCGCTGCTCCTCCGTTATCTTCCTTCGTTACGCCCATCATCTCTACTCTCTCCAGATACTGCCCTTGGCCATGCCTTTCAACTCAAGAGTCACTCAAAGGTGGGCCGCCTTCTCATTTGTTTTGACCTTTTACTGACTTGCAAGAGACTCGTTTTCACTTTCCTTGAGGTGCGCTTCAACCACGGGAATGCCTCTGAGCCCGTAAATTGGTACAGCACCTCTCTCATTTTCACCGGAAATTTGCCGACAACGGAACATAAGCCACTCTGAAGTTAGTGTGCTGAAGGTTTCCACTCTTCTTGCGCTGCGTTTTCTGCCCATCCCCGCATTCGCTGTGCTACCCCTATTTTGATGTGGTTTCTCGGTGGCCCAAAATAACGAGATCTCTGGGGTGATCTCTTTTCCATACTTTTTGCTATGATTCTTACATGCGGATTCTTCCCCTATAATCGGTTCCGACTTTCGGATTCTGTTCAGGGTACGATGACCAGGTTGATGTGGAGGTCGAGTACGCCACACCCCATGTCTCACACACATTGCAGTATAATTTATTTGCTGTAAATTATTTTGATTGCCGAACATCGTGAATTTTAAGAACCACCCTCTGAAACCAGTTCTGAATCGGGGGAGGTCAGAGCCGATGCAGATTCTTGATGGTTTTATTTTCATCAATCCAGTTGTGAATCATCGGTGAATCCACGTTTGAATCGTAGGCTCGTCCCCATCCGGTATCCAGGAAAACAAAGACAAAGCCATCACTCGCCAACGCTGGGAGGCAGTCCTGGATACCGGCTGGGCCCTCTGGGCGCACTTTAAGCGGGGTTTTGTTTCCCCTGCCATTTCAGAGGTCAGTACTTTGAAAAAAATGTGCCCCGACCTTGAGAAAAAGTGTTAAAACTTCCTGCCAGAATAATGGATAGTTTTAAATTGTCTATTGAATGAGCCATATTTTTTTTTTTTGATGTCAAATTTCATGTCGTTGTCGTCGTCAAATGGTCCGTGCACGGCAACGAGCTCGACTTGGTGTAATATCGCAAAACAATGTAGGCTCAATCTGCTTGAAATTGAATTCTGCTCCACTTTGGTAGAGGAAGTTTTTACACTTTTTCAGAGCATTTCGGAACATCTACAGTCAATTTTTTCCAAGTCAGCACCTCTGAAATGGCGGGGGATTCAAAACCCCGCTAAAACAGCACCGAGAGGGCCCAGTCCGTTAACGGTGATCTCCCTGTTGTGCACTCTTTGTCTGATTGTTGGCTATGTTGTGTGATCTTCCCGATTCAGCTTACGTCCGGTCTCTGAGCGAGATCATCCGTTAACGTCGACTGGTTCACGAGTCTACGCTTTGACTTTCCCTATTAACTTTGATACTTATTTCCGTTCTGCGTTACGGGTAATGTTTACATTGTGGGCAGACTTGAATCACAAGCGACACGTATTACATTATTATAGTTGTATTAGAAAAACCAACCGCCGGAACGAAGCGAAGACACATCTTGTCAATTAACTATAAGCCTCCACTGGGCAGTGGTCCCAAATTTGTTTTGGATTCGCTTATATACGGAATTAGAATCAACTGTCCAGCACTGAGTGGATGGACTTTTGTTTGAAGATCAGAAGATCAAGGTGTTGGCTGCTTCGGGTACAAGATGGCGAACCCTTCGGGCTTGTCTATTGATGATAAGAATAGAGTTCCCTTGCACCGACAAAGACAACTCGCAAATGGGAGGCGGGTAGTGTGGTGATATGTGGATAGATAGCAGGTGGCCCATCAATAGCACAGATCATCATACCGACTAGGAGGAAACAGAGTTCTACGGGAAGGGCATGGAAAGACGAAGAAACCCACTGGGTTGCGCGATCACGGCGTCATGTTGCTCGCCCTACGCGTGCCCTTGCGACTCGCCCCCTCCAGTGTGTAACGTCGTAGATGCGGTATCGCGACATGCTCAGGTACCAGCAGCTGGTGCACACCAAGACGGCAGATGTACGGGGAATGGCCTCGCCTGAAATACCTGCCCGATCCGAGACATAACAAAAGGCGAAGGGGTAGGCGCACAATGATCAAGACCCACCTCCGTCGACGGAGACCAAGACCAAGACGACGGCGGGGTCGGTGCTTACAGCCATGGCGGCACCAACGCCGCAGTGGCTGCTCCTCCCGCACAGGCCCGGCCCAGCGCCCGAATGGTAGAACGAGATACGCTCTCCCTCGCCCCGCAGAGCCCATCTCTCAATTGGAGAGAAACGGGCTCGACTGGCAGCTCGCGGTGTGCGCTCTGGTCGGGCGCATAGTCCATGACGACCAAGAAGGCGTTAGGTGCCCGTTCCTCGGCACCGCGCGATTCCTTACTGCTCCTCCTCCCTCCCTCCCACCCTCCCTCCAATAAAAACATGCACTCCTCTGTCCCACTCCGCACCCCCCCTCCGTTGTCGAAAGTAAGACCGCGGAGCGCGCGACCAAGAACGATTGATGCCCAGAGCGAGGACGCGGACACGAGAAGGAGTCTTGCACATGTGCTCGCTTCACCGCATTCACTCCGTCATCAACGCTACGACGAGCACGCGCACGCGCGGCCAGCTCCTCTCGTACACACGCACACCTCGAGTCTCCCTTCGAGAATAAATAGCCCACGACTATAATGACCCCGGACACGGTCGGGCGCCGTCCCTCCATACTCGCACGCGCTCCGAACACACCCCACCATTGCCGTACCACTGCCCCACCGCCGCTGCTGCTAACCTCTTCCGAGAATAGGGAGAGGATAGGCAGAACGGACCCCACGGGTCGAGGACGATTCCTTTCTGCTCCTTCTTTCCTCCCTCCAACAAAAATACGGTGACGCACTCCGCCGCCCCGCTCTGCTCCACGCCGCACCCCTCTCCTCCCTCCATCGTCCACACCACACACGCACGCACACACTCGAGTCGGCACACACTCCCCTGCTCCCCCGCCGCACGCACCACGTCGAGAACACAAGAACACGGGGGCGAGCGAGCGCTCAGCGTTCACGCAGGCACGGCGACCGACCGAGAAAGCCAGCTGGAGCGTGTGAGGTGAGGGACTCGACAAAGATATACGAGAAGCGCCCGAAGCGCGGCAGTCTCAGCCCCCCCGAGGTCTGCATGCTGGATACGAAAGTGCCGTGTGCGGATGGGCGCATGGTTCCGGATGGAGCAGACCGTTAATTGAAGGCGCGAGGACGGGTCGAGAGGCAGAGGGTCGAGGTGTACAGGGAAAATGGCGAGAACGAAAACGGCCCTAGAAAGGGAAGGGGCTCGTTAGTGGGGGGACGAAACGAAGAGGGGATGGGGGCGTACCGCAAGACAGACGCGCGATGCGGGCACGGGCACGGATCCGAGGGAGACACGACGCCGTGTCGAGAGTGAACTGAGAGTCGAGGTGTGGAGTGGAGACAGACCGAACGCGAACGCGCTCGAGCCTATGGAAAAGGAAGAATGTCAGTCGGTGGAGGAAGGAGACGAGGAGGACGGAGAGAAGATAATTACAAAGTAGGCATCAAGGCGACCGGCGAAACAACGTCGAGAAAAGGAAGACGGCGGAGCGGGCAGCCGAAAACGATTGATTGGAAGCCCTGAGCGAGGACGCGGGCACGAGAAGGAGAGGAGAGCGAGTGTGGTGGCATCTTGCACATGTGCTCGCTTCACTCCGCCATCAACGCTACGACGAGGACGAGCAGGCACGCGACGCCGAGCACGAGCACGACGCCGAGCACGAGCACGAGCACGGCACCGAGCACGCGCACCCCAGTCCGCCTGAATAGCCCCAAGCGCTCGAGACCATAATGACCCCGGACACAGTCTCGTAGCCTCGGGCGTCCAAGGCAGGCCGTTCCTCCGCACTCGCACGCGCTCCCCACCATCGCCGTACCACTGCCCCACCGCCGCTGCTGCTAAGCTGCTCCGAGAACAGGGAGAGGACGGGTAGAGCGGACCCCACGGGTCGACGATGAGGGGGACACCGAGACGCCTCGAAAGGAAAATGAGATGAAGTGAATAAAGACGGGAGGGCACGCCCACTCCGCATCCACGACACATCTATATCCTCCACGCCAGATCCGTACCACACCGCACTCGCACCACCACATCCGCCACACATCCTCGTACTCCTCGAAGAATAGTGGCAGCAAACCGACAAGGGCAAGAATAGACAGAATCTGAGTGACAGCCCCGAGGCTCGAGGGCACCGATGGGTACTCTCGAGAACGAGACCAGCGAACGGAGAATGTGTAAAAGAAATCAAAGAGGGTCTCCTCTCCGCCGTCGCACAGCTCGCGCGAGTCTGCCCTCGCCACATACTCGCACTTTCGTCCGCTTTTAGTGAACGAACGACCAAAGAAGCGAATGAAGGACCCGGAAGGAGGCGGGTAACGTGTGCGGAAGAGCCACGCGGGTATTGCGCCAGCTCGGGAGGGACTCCCATGATGAAAGCATTGGAAAGAAAGAAAGAGCGCCGGAAAACACCCGCACGCGTACGAGACGCCGTGCACCCAGCATCGATGTCTGCCGACAACGCGATAACGAAGCGACAATAAAATGCCGGAGGACAAGGGCTGTGCAAGGCAGAAGCCTTGTCAGTCGGCACAAGAGCACAGGAACATGTAGATGGCAACGAGTCATAAACACGCTCGACATCGATAGGCACAGGGACAAAACGCATGCGGCCATCGGAACAAAAACCGACGTGCATGAAAGCACCACACGAAATGGCCAAATGGAATGCACAAGTACCCAAGGGGCAGAACGACTTTCGACTCGCTGAGGCGATACACGGGTTGCTAGACTGCGTGGTGACGAAAAGAAGGTCGCACGCGACGCTCTTAGACTGGAGGTGGTGCGCCGACATATTCCGGTATTCCAGCGTGAGTTTGGCTGTGGGCGCGGTAGTAGAGAATATGAAAAAAAGAACATGAAAACGGATAATAACCCACCCAAGTAACCGTCCATGCCCCAGCCCCAAGACCTCACTCATCGGGCAGCGAGAAGCGCAGGGTCCCGACACGGCGTTAGGCCGACCAAGCGTTGCCACATATTCCGTTTGCTCCTCGTCTCCTTCTTGTCCACAACGGGTCTTATATCCACCGCCGGAGGGAGTCTGTGCGCTGTTCCGCAAACGACGTGGCTTGGGGTGTGCCGCTGCCACTGGGAAGGTCAAGTTGACTAGAATCGATCGTGCCACCGTTTTCTGCAGGAATAGATGGGAATGGGAATGGGAATGGGAATGAGAATGAGCGCATGCTGATTTTCAAAGGAAGACAGACGCACATGCAGGTAGGGGGGCGCGGCGAGAGGTATACGGCGGGAGCCACGAGAAGGTCGTGAGCGGCGGGGCGGCGGAGGTCGGGGGCGCGTCTGGGGGTTGTGTCTATGCGTTATGCGATTGGTAGAGTAAGTGCTTAGTGGACTTGCCTGCGATCTCCTTCAGCCGCTTGCACTCGGCGAGGACATCGCGCAGGGTCTGGACGTGCTGCGTGCACAGCATCAGCGGGTCCAGGCCCTCGATGTTCAGCAGCCCTGGGTACTCGCGTGAGTCTTGCATGCGCAGACCATAAGATGCGATCAACCCACCCGGAGAATTCGAAGACTGCGCCAGAGGCAGGGGGCACGTCTCGCGCCGGACCTACGCCATGGTGATCGAGAAGCCGCCGAGTATCGGGAAGACGAGCAAGATGTCGGTCTGGTCGAATGCGCGCCTGGAGGTGGGCTTGGCCTTGAAGATGAATATACTGCGTGTAGTATTGTTGGCGACTTGAGGCGCAATGCAGCGGAACCGTAGACGCACCTGCCCTCCTCCTGCGTACTGGGGCCATCGCTGTGCGCCAACACGGGGAGAACGCGCCTGTTCCGTAGCAGACTTGAGCTCGGAGAGAGCGGATCAGGGGCGTCGGTGTCGTTTGTGGATGGGACGACTAGAGCCTCGACCTTGACCGTATCCGATGGCTGTAGAAGTGCTCGGATTGAGCTCTCAGCTTTCCATGGCAGTAAAAGATGTGAAGGCATACTTAACACTAACGACAACAAGTCACGTCGCATTTACGTGTTTGCTTAGGGTAGGCGGATTGGTCGCGGTTCGATTTCTGTCAGCTGTCATGCATGTCATGCATGTCATGATCGGGCCGTAACTCCGTGAATCTGCCGAGATATGCCTGTCTCTGCCGCCCCCCAGGTTCCTTCCCCACAGTGCAGTAGTACTGAGGCCTGCCTAGCTGGATGCCATGGTTTAGAAAGGTAAGTAAGAATTCCCCAATATTTGACTTGGTCCGTGCGCGAAATTCGGGTATAAAAGCAGCACCATTTCATTGGATTATTATGCCGGGGATAAAGACTGTTAAGTGTTTCAAATTTTTGCGCCACCAGGATCTGCTGACAGTATGAATATTCCAGGCCCGTCAGATGAAGTTCTCAGGGCTGCACTACTGGGGTATGCTTCGAAGGGCCTGAAGGCCGACGTCCGAATCGCAAACCTCAAATCAGACTTGAATTATTCAATTCGGCAAGTGATGAACTATTGTTATGACCTTCATTCACCTTCAAAAATTGGGCACACTAAATTGAACACCTGTAAGTCCCACGTAACCCCTGTAGTAAGTGGTGGAGAAGGGGGGTGTCTCCCCCTCTAACTAGAGCCTTTTATGGTGTTCTTCGAGCACGCGCTAATTCCGCCTAATTATTTAACAATAATAGCAATAGCTCGTAGATAATAGCAATAGCTCTGAGATATCATAGATAGCATTGATAAGACAAGCTGATATCTATCCCCTGTTCCCATCAACACCCTGTCAAAGATACGAGCGCGTCGGCGCGATTTGATGGCGCGCCGTCGGTGCCATCGCGCACCATCAATTTCCCATCACCGCACCCGCCCTTGTGTCCCCTGGCCTCACAAGTGCCCCAATAAATCTGGAAATAATATAGGACATATCTGAAGGTGTAAATCTATCCAAGAACTACTTGAATTGATTACTATTGATCTCTTGGTCTCACATTTGGTACAGCCATAAAAAACATGAATGTAAAGAGAGGGCATGCACTACTGTGCAACAGATGGTTCTTGATTTCATATTTCATTGCTCTTACATGCTTAAAACCAGATTTGCAGCCCAAAACCGGTGGCACTGAAGTGGGCCACACTTTGCGCCAGCAGGTGGGTGTCGGGCTTGGCGACCATCACGCGGGCGCGTTCTGGTGCGAGGCCTCGATCCAACGGCACAAGCATCTTGAAGGGGTTTTGGAAGTCCTGGGGGTGACTTGGTTGGAGTGATTCAGTGAAATATTGAGGAAGATAAATTGACCGTTGTGGGGGCGGGATTTTGGGCGGATGTCAGGTTTGGCGACGATCGCGAGGGCGCGTTCGGAGGGACGCCCCTAATCAATAACACAGGTGTCTTGAGGGGGTTCTGGAGGTCCTGCAGGTAGGTTAGTTGGAGTAATTCGGCAAGATATTGAGGAAGATATATTGACCTTTGGGGGGCCGGAACTTTGGGTGGGTGTCGGGCTTGGTGACGATCGCGCGGGCGCATTCAGGGGCAAGGCCTGAAGTCGATGGCATAGTCATCTTAAGGAGTTCATGGAGGACAGGTAAGTCACTTGGTTGAAGTGATTCGGAAAATTCAAGCAAGATAAATCGATATTTGCGGGGGCGGGACGTTCGACAGACGTCGGCTAGGCAGTGATCGCGCAGGCGCGTTCGATGATGAAGACCCATTTTGTTGGGACAGACGCCTTTAGAGGCTCCTGGACATCTCACAAGTCACTTGGATAAAGCGATGCAGCGAGAATTCAAGGAAGATACCTTGATTTCTGCGATGGGCGGGATTTTAGCGGGTGTCGGGCTTGCCGGTGATCACGCGTGCACATCCGACTACCAAACTCCGGGTCGATAGCATAGACGTCTTGAGGAGGTCATGGCGGTCATGTAGGGAACTTGGTTGAGGAGATTCGGCCAGAATTCGAGGAAAATAAATCAATGTTTGCGGGAAGAAAGACCTTCGGCGAGCATCGGGCTTGACAGTGATTGCGCGAGCGCGTTCGCTGACGAAGCCCCATATTGATGCCACAGATGTCTTGAGAGGCTCCTGGAGGTCTCACAAGCAACTTGAATAAAGTGATTCAGCCAAATTTCAAGGAAGATAACTTGATTTCTGTGGGGGGCGGGATTCTAGCGGGTGTCGCGCTTGGCAGTGATTGCTCTTGTGCGTTCGGCGACTAAGCCTCAGGTCGATGGCATAGGCGTCCCGAGGAGGTCAAGAAGGTCGTGTAGATCACTTGTTTGAAGCGATTGGCCGAGATTTCGAGCAAGATAAATCAATATTTGAGGGAGGCGGGACCTTCGGCGGGCGTCGGTCTTGGCGGCGATTGCGCGGGGGTGCTCGGTGACAAAGTCCTATAATGATGCCACAGATGTCATTAGAGGCTCTTGGAGGTCATTTAGGCGATTTGACTGAAGCGATTTGGCGAGAATTTGAGCAAGATAAATCAATATTTGCGGGGGGCGGGATCTTGAGTGGGCATCGGGTTTGACAGCGATCGCGCAGGTATCGGGATTTAGGGCGGGTCATCCAGAGGGCATATGCCGGGAATAATTGCGTTCTCATCGTCGATGAATATGCCGGCAACGCAAAGCCCACGACGTAGTGGATGAGAGGAAGAGTAGCACCGATCACTACTATATATAGAAATCATACCTGAATCTCAAACCAAATGTCAGTTCGCGATTGAAACCTATGACAATTTAATTGTAGCACTTGCCTCCATGTTTCAAGGGCCCCAAGATTTTTACAAGAGCAAGAATATACCTGAAGCTATGCCTGAAAAAAACAACAGTGTAGGAGATGCAGTGTGAAATTTTTAATAAAATGTCTCCTGGCCAAAAATTCAAAGTTGCCTCAATATCACTCAAGATGCATATCCCAAATTTTGAGGTCAACCGGTTAAGTGGAAGTGGAGGAACCGGAGTCGGATATCAGTTCGCGATCTAAATCAGTTCGCGACTGAAACTATCTTCCCATCATACGTCAGACGCCCCGCGCTAGATTTCGATACCCGGAAGGACCAAGGCTACCAAGAATCTCTCAAGCACTACCAGGAAAATCAAGGCTTTGCATTCTATTCTGCCTTGAATAGAACACACTGCCTGCTCACAAAAATACTGTTCAGTTCCTCTGGTCGTACTGACATCTTTATTGGCAGCCTCTGAGCTGCGGTCGAAAACTCAGACTTCAAAACGCGGCAGAACTCTCAACAAATGGTAGCTTCGCACTCTGACGGCATTGGTAGGACTTTTTTTTATTTACTTCTTCCATGTACTAGTTGTTGTTGTAGCGAAAAGATGAGGAGTGCTGCGCTGACGCACGAACTTTATAAGGCTTGAGACACAGGGCAGGTGTGCCCGTATGTTTGTTTTGACTTCCCATTTGTTACTGGCACTAAATCCGTGGTAAGGCCAGGTGTGCCCATATTTTTGTTTTGACTTCCCATTTGTTGCTGGCATTAAATCCGTGGTAAGCAGCTCAAGGCAGCGCGCTTCAGGGACCCCCTGCTTCCCTACCCAACATGGTCGCAGTAGCCGCTCGCAAGGTATGATCCTGCAAGCTGTGTCTCCACTGACGCCCTCAACCGAGGAATAATATTGGTTGCGGACGCAGGCCTCCATCCTGTCGCTCACGGACTACGTTGCGCCTCACAATCACATCATGCCTCCATACCTGGGTGCAAAAGGCAGGTAGGTCCGTCTGTCTCTCGTCCCGCACCAGACCTATTCACACGGAAAAGCTGCCACATTGTGGGAAACGTTGGGACAAACCCCAGCGGGTTGAGGCTGCTGCGGTATGGCTCACTACACGGCTCCATCCTTGGCTTCGAGGTCGTGCTCCCTCATGGTACCATCCTTGACCAGCTGACGTCTTGACAAAAATACAACACAGTTGTACAAAACTACTGAATGTAATTTGACTTTGGCAGGTTACGACCTCAAGCAGCTGTTCATCGGCGCAGATGGCACACTCGGTATTATAACCCCGGTTTTGATACTGACTCCGCCCTCGCCACAAGCATCGAACAACATCATCCTCGTGCTGCTGCATTTTGACAGCGTGCAGCTGCTATCCCGCACCGTCAAACACCAGCTGTCAAAGATCCTCTCCGCATTCAAGTGTTCATTGGCTGGACGGCGTACAATCTGGTAGTCAAGCACGGGCAGGGGCGCGCGCTCGATGAAGACGACGTCGAGGGCGCCGCACAGTTTCTACACGTAGATACCTGCAGCGGGCGACGCAAGCACGATGTACACTCATGTTTTTTTATGACTTAGCATTGGTTTATGTGACAAAATGTGAGATTGTGAATTAATGAGACATTTTGTTATTGGTTCAAGTGCCTCTGCAGGGGGAGCAACCCTTCAACTATGTCCTATATTATTTCCAGATTTATGGGGGCACTTGTGAGGCCAGGGGACACAAGGGCGGGTGCGGTGATGGGAAATTGATGGTGCGCAATGGCACCAACGGCGCGGCATCAAATCGCGCTGACGCGCTCGTATCTTTGACATGGTGTTGATGGGAACAGGGGATATATAACAACTTGTCTTATCAATGCTATCTATGATATCTCAGAACTATTGCTATTATCTACGAGCTATTGCTATTATTGTTAAATAATTAGGCGGAATTAGCGCGTGCTCGAAGAACACCATAAAAGGCTCTAGTTAGAGGGGGAGACACCCCCCTTCTCCGCCACTTACTACAGGGGTTACGTGGGACTTACAGGTGAAATTGAAGGAAATACAGAAACGATTGAACATACCAACTAATCGAAAGCCCCCCGCACCCGAGGTTGCGCGCCAAGCAGTGATCGACAAAGTCCAACTGGATACATCACAAAACAACGGCCCGAACTATTTCAAGACAGTACTGCAACAAGAAAGGATGATGATACCAAGGTTGGTTGCTGACTTGGAAGTTTATTAGGCCCTGCTCGGGCGCAACGGATCCAACCATTCCAATCGGTTCGGCTGTCGGCTTCACAAGCGAGCAGTGATGCGGCTTCGGCTGACACGCTCTGTCACTCACATGTCACACATGTTTTGTAATGAGATTAGATCTTGATAGAATTTGTTCACGCGTTTTTTGGTCCAATTTCGCGTCTTTCGTCCACCAAACTGACCAAGACGTGTATTTGTATGTTTAGTTTGTGATACACCACCAGAACCACTTAGAGTATGAATATTCGATCTTGGTATGGCGGGTTCTTCTGAACCCAAAGTCAATTACGTAGCCGTTGTCAAGGACCGCGTGACGAGACTGCCGTATCAGCCGGTTACCACACCTTTTGACAGAATCCCACGTCAATTGGATAGGGATCGTTTTGGCAGAGGATTGGGAACAAACTGTTGCACCCGAGCAGGGCCTTAGTTTCATTCATTCTGTCCGAAACCAGGGATACCGTCCGGAAAATCATGCTGGACCATTTCCCAATGGGCTTTGATCATCGCTTCCCCGGAAAGAAAAAATCTGTTATACCGCGCACTGGGCTGAATTCCAATGGGCCATTTCACGAGGTGTCATGTGATGGGCACGAGAAACTGGGTAAACTGGCCCTCGACATGGGCGACATTGGTCTTCTCATATATGGCTACAAGGACAAGTGGACTGATACAGTCCTGTTCCTTTCTTTCGTTCCGAACAGTCGAACGTCAGGGGCCATTGGCCATTTGTTTCTTGATTTCATTAAAGAAATTGGTGGTCAGTCCAGTTTCAACTTGAACATTCTCATTATAGGCTTGTTCACCTCATGAATCTTCAAGCAATTCCCGTTCAAATGACAATGGACAAAGGATCTGAAATTGGTTGGCAGTACGCAATTCAAGATGCACTTCGGTTTGTCAATAAATTTCTTTTTCAGACTTGAAAGTCACTCATCGTGTTTTGCTAGGAGTACATGCGCACCCTATATTGACCCTGACGTCCATCCTGTTTGCCGAATAATCAAGAGTGTTCACAATATAATTATCGAGGGCTTCTGGTGTTGGTTCAGAGAGAAGAAGGGGCTGAACCTCAAAACCATCATCCTTGTTGGTAAAGTGGGGAGAATCTTCAGTCCCAATGTTGATTTTCATCCGTTTGTTCAATCTCGTTGTATGGTATCCAGCTTCTAACCCTTGTTACCAGGCCACTCTTTTATTGGGTCTTTGTACCTCTGTTGCAAGCGGAGTTGGATGAATTCCGCCTCTGGTGGAACCACCACCAGGTGCGTACACAGGTGGACAAGAACATGCCTTCCGGCCATGTTCCACTTGACGCCTTGGAGCATCCCCAAAATTATGGTGGCATTGATTGCCGCATACCTGTCCCCGAGGAGTGTGTGGATGATTTGCGGCAGATGGTCACTGATGACGTCGGACCTCGGGAGGCTCACCTTTCTTGGTATACTCGTGATTTCGGCAAGTTGGTGCAAGTAATTTACGAGCAGATAGGGAAGCCGGATTTGTCATTGGATACAGCTTGGGATGTTTTCCACCATATGTTGGAGCCAATGGCGATCGTAATAGAATCCATGTAGTGCAAATACCTTTATCCTTGATTTATCCGACCCAACTCAGAATCAGAAACACAGAGATGGTGGAGGCTAATGGGTTTATTTCAATGGATCCAATACTGGAAGTTGGAAGGGAAGAGCTCGTAAGGAGCATTTTTGAGGCTGAGATTTGATGACGCACTGGGCATTGAGAACTTTTTGTTGATGCACTTTGCGTCATGCAGTGCCATGGGTCAGCGTTTGCTTTACGATCAATTTTTGATGGTAAAGTATTAAACTGGACTCACCGCTGACTAGTTTAGTGGGATTTTTATCCAATATCAGTCCCAGCATCATTTCAATACTCGCTATGGAACCAAAAGTCCAAAATAATGCTGGGAATAAATGCGGTGGGAATCGGCACCTATACCCGGTCTGATCCGTAATGGTGCCTACACCCGCGGAGTTGCGGACCGATCATCGGCTCGATTGAAATCGAACCGCGACCAATCCGCCTACCCTAGTTTGCTCTCAAAATCACGCCATGGGACTTGTGACTGGACCCGGGAAGGAAGGCCAACCCACGGACCTGCCTAATTGAGACATCACGTGTTGGTCCGGCCATCATGCGGCACGGCGAACAATAACACCTCCCTCAAGGCTTCGACCTCAACCACATCCACCTCCCCTTCCCAATTCCCCGCTCCATATTTCTCCATGATATCAACCACTCATCTCGAAAGGCATACAGATATAATTCCTTAGGGCCCTCCGGGCATCCCTGGGACTGGTTGAGCTTTGTAGTGGCAACTGTACCGGATCCCTCTGGATGGATGCACTCCAATACTTTGCACGTCCTCAAGTCAAGCACAATAAATAATCCCGCGCTCGTTCTTTCTAGTATATTCGGCCTCGCGTACACTGCCCGTGTGCGAGCCGCTGCTGCTCGTTATCAGCAAACAGAAGAAAATACCCTCCGTGTTAACCAGACGCTCCGGAGTAATATGCCTGCCGGTGGAAAGTTCATTGGCGGCCACCAATGGCCGCTGCTGTACCTTGGCATACGCTGTTGGTCATCGGAAAACGTTGTTGGATGATGGTTCCCACAGCTCGGCAAGATAAGATACCGACTTCCGGCAATCTCCAATGGCCAACGTTGGATCTTGTGCTCTCTTCATTCACCAACCTTATTCCGCTGTATTCCACCACAGGTTGTTGTGCCTGTTTCATATCCATTGATCGCTTGTGATGTATCATCCCTGCCAATATCTTGGCCACAGCACTGCATGGCAGACAGACGGGGACCTTGCATTCATTCTTATCCTACAGATCTTCTTCCCTGGCGAGCTTTCCATCCACAAAGCATTCTATGTACTCAGTGTCATTATTTCATTGTACCCGCTCCTCCGACTGCACCTGAATCAGTGCAGGCAGCTGCACCAACCAACTCAGACTGCTTGGACTAAAAGCATTGTTGGGATCTTGAGAAGCGCATTCGAACTGGAGGACAACTATCCGCCAATCTGGGCCTCAGGGCAGGACAGTGGAGACGAATGCTCTGCACGTATTTCCGACGACCTCGCTGGCCTATTTATGATGCTTGGGTTCAATTCCTACAATCTTGCGGAACCCTCTCCGGACTCGCTGTTCACAGCTCCTCGCGTTGTTCTTTGCATTTTTTGTCCACCTGGAGACCTCAATATTGTACCAACTCTGTGGCGACATGTGGAGCCCAAAATTGTATGGGTTCTGGACGAGAGACTTCATTGGGTGGAAGCGGATTTGGTGATCGCCCACTGCGCTTCCTGCCGCGCAGATTATTTCCCCGATCGTATCACATACAAGGACAATGCAGGAGCTCACCGTCAGCAATTGGAGCTGTCGCCAGCCTTTTTGAGGGTGTTGAAACATGGAATTTGGGTGCAGAAGCAAATCGCGCTGTTGCAGGAAAACACCATTCACAGATTCCATGCTGGGTGGTCAAATTTCGCGGAGTGGGCGAATGACTCCACTCATGCGAAACAGAAATTCACATATCGTCAATCCCAACGTTTTTTTACCAAGCACTTCTCTCGTCGTCTCCTTCTCTTTCCCAACCGGCACAATTTTTCTTGCGAAGCTCACCCGAGTACACATCGACTCGCCAATGCGGTTTGCGCAGTAATCGGCGCCAACGGCGGAGTTCTAGATAAAGCAATGACACACGGATGCAAGCGGTGCACCCATTTAAAAAGCTACCACTCCGATCTTATTGTGGAAGGTGTTGTGCTCGGTGGTGACCAGGATGTCGCGGATGGAAGATAACCCGGCAGTGGTAAGTATTCCACACACATGCAAAGCACCCGAATTTAAGAAATGGAGCTTAGAATGACAACGACAATGAAAATGTGGACCAGACTTTAACTTTGCCGCCACAGCAGGAGGCACTGCTACCTGGACAACCCCGAGGATATGTTCGAATGGCTGTTATGGATGGAAAAGTCATCCCTCATCAGGTAGAATTCAATTGCTCAGTCGAGTTCTATAAACCTCGAGCTCTGACTTCGATGCTTTCTAGAAATGTGCTCTGGATTAGCGTGAGGGACCTCTGGTGAACTACAAAGACGGTAGATTCTGCGAGGCTCACCTGAATTTGCATGGAGTATGCAGCATAATTCCATGTGGGCTCGCAGTCCGGCATACCGGTGCACTCACACGTGCTACTCCTGCGCATATTCAGTGGGAGCGCCAGTACACTGCACGCTTTTCTCGTCTCACCTTTCCTGGTCTCCGCCGTGTCATTCGGCGACAGCAGGGCTTGCTGACGATGCGGCCCGCAGACCAACTCTCCACGTTTCTCTTCCCCCCTCGGTGACATTCCTGGCGATAAAACTGTCCACACCTTCCAGAAAAACTGCCTGCAGACGGGACAATTGACGTGCGGGTATCCAATCGGTTGGGGAGAATGTTACCGCTCTGAGAGTACACTCCAAGTTCTCGCGATTCTTAATCAAATTTGGGAAGCCCATCCGAATTCCAAGCCCAGCTTCATTGCCTACGACGACGCTTGTGACCTTTTGCGCCATATCATCACACAAAACCCCCACAATCCATGGATCATATCACAATGAGGATAACCAATTTGGTACTGGCCAAACATGTGAAATACATTGAGAACCAATTTACAATGTGTTTTGAGTAGTTGCTGGTTCAATATTTGAAAGATGTTCAAAATAACTTCTCGATGACTCAGATGTCTTCTGCATGACATCACCTATGGATCCCACAAAACCCCTCTAGTTAGTGGGGGGTAACCCCTGGGTTACCCCCCACTAACTAGTGGGGGTTTTGGCTGTTTTGCCTATGATGCAATAAAAGCTGTGATAAAGGCTGCAAGAAAGTCACAATATCTCTAAGGTCTGGGAGCACATGAGACCTAAGACATACTAGCTGCAACAAAGTCACAATAAAGGCACAATAAAGCTTCAATATCTATGACCTAATATAGACACATCACATCAGAGGTGAGCTGCAATAAAGTTGCAATAAAGCTGCAATAAAGTCACACTAAATGTGACTGATCACAAGAGTTTGTAGAGGGTGGTAGCTGCAAAAAAGTCACAATAATGTGATTGTTTGCATAGAGTTCGTAGAGGGCAGTAGCTGCAATAAAGTCACAATAAATCTGACTGTTCACATAGAGTTCATGGAGGGCAGTAGCTGCAATAAAGTCACAATAAATGTGACTGTTCACGTAGAGTTTGTAGAGGGCAGTAGCTGCAATAAAGTCACTATAAATATGACTCTTCACATAGAGTTTGTAGTGGGCAGTAGCTGCAATAAAGTCACAATAAAGATAGTATAAACTCACAATTGTACCTAGAGTTCGGGACCTCCATATGCTGCAATAAAGCTGCAATAAAAGTGGTTTTCTCACAACAAAGCCATAGTCACCCTCTATTGCTGTCACTGCTAAGCACCTATCATATGGAGCAAATCACAAGGGTATATATAGGCTGCAACTAATAGTCTTTTGTTAAAATGATGTGGTGCACAGGGCACAGGTAACTGCTGGGTATTCCCTTGCCCCAAAGGTGTGTATTATCTTTTATCTATAGCTGTTATCTATTACCATGCCTGTGCCATAGCCAGATTAAGCATACCAGCCTCTCGGATTCTCATCATCCTGATCCAATGATTCACATCACTTTAAATGAATATTTTAATCGAATAAAATATTCATTTATTGCCGGGTTTGGCCGAGTATTTTGCGTTTTGCGCATGAACCAGGGCACTGATTGCAAAACGGATTGAACAGCTGGATTGTATATTTTTGGCTCTACAACTTTGGTTTCAAGTCTATTTTTGGATTTTTTGGTGTCTCAGAGCCTTTGAGCTGGTGTGTTTCCTTTTTGGGCCACTACGCTTTTGGCCCAAAAAGGAAATTCCTCGTTTTTGCCCTCATTTGGGCGCAAATTGACCGTTCTTCTTGATTCAACTTTTCAGTTGGCATGCCCTATAGGTGTGGATGGGACTTGCATCACATTCTGGGGTAGGGAAACAGTGTGACATGGAGATAATCTCTTAACTTTCAAAATTTGATTCTGAGATTCCCACCATACACACCACCATGGCTAACTGTCAGCAGTTGCAGGAGAGTATTATGCTATCATGGAAAGTGTGCCCACATAACCTTCCCCTACCCTAGGGCTCATACAGATGAACTTTCAGCTTATACAGATTTCGCTTGTTTGTTGTGATCCTTGCCTTTCATGGAGGTGGTATGCATTTCCAATGGTCCTACATAACATATGGGATGTATAAATATGTTTGAAGTACTTTCATTCATCTCTAGTCCACTACATATTGAATTTGGTGATGTTCAACCTTCAACCAGATATTCAGGTTATTCAGGCTCTCTTGCAGCCTTTTAAGACGATCTAAACCCCCAGAAGAGTTAGCTAAGGTATACAAAATTGTGTGAGCCAAAAATCAGGGCAAAATATCGAGCTGAACTTGAGATATGTGAAGTGACAATTTCTGATCATTTGTCAAATAGGGCCTCAAGCACTGCATATAATGCAAAGATAAGCATCTAAACACCATTTTCCAGTATCAAGGAACAATGTTCAGCTTTATTTGAAGGAATTTCATGAAGTTTCCACTGGGTGGTGTTTTGGGCATGAGGGCTTAACTGCAAATTATTGGCTCTACACTGCGCACTGTCCAAAACACAACTTGCTCAAATCGTGACCAAAATCGATGAAATAAGGCTTGGGATTGTTGTTTCACCTTCTAGCTTCTCATTTGTAATGTTTATTTAGCAGTAGGTCCCTTCTTTAGGCCCCAATTCATCAATACATGCAGAACTGACATTTCACAGTTCTCATGGTTCTGCCCATATATTGGTGTAAAATTTGACCTCTGAAGGATGAGACATCTCATTGTAATTCTTCCATCTAGTTAGATTGCTGTTCAGCACAATGGAGCAAAGCAAATGGAGTAAACATCCATGTGCTCCATACTTTCATTAAATCTCAATGTGGTTGATGTTAACATGACACCCAAGTGCCTCAAAAGCATCTATATATCTCCTAAATGCATTATAACCATAGATATGGCCAGCCTGCTGTATGGTACACACAATGTACTGTAAATATCGAAATTCTTCATCTGGCCATTAAATTGAGAATATCCATCTGAAATACACAGGAAATCAATCCAAAAGACTGGAATAAGGGATAGATATGAGAAGAGAGTCAGTTGGAATAGCTCTACTGGATCTATATGAAGTTTTGAGGTCAGGAGTGGAATTTCCCCAGTTCAGAGATAATCTCCATGTCACACTGTTTCCCCACCCCAGAATGTGATGCAAGTCTCATCCACACCTATAGGGCATGCTAACTGCAAAGTTGAATCAAGAAGAACGGTCAATTTGCGCCCAAATGAGGGCAAAATCGAGAAATTTCCTTTTTGGGCCAAAAGCGTAGTGGCCCAAAAAGGAAACACACCAGCTCAAAGGCTCTGAGACACCAAAAAATCCAAAAATAGACTTGAAACCAAAGTTGTAGAGCCAAAAATATACAATCCAGCTGTTCAATCCGTTTTGCAATCAGTGCCCTGGTTCATGCGCAAAACGCAAAATACTCGGCCAAACCCGGCAATAAATGAATATTTTATTCGATTAAAATATTCATTTAAAGTGATGTGAATCATTGGATCAGGATGATGAGAATCCGAGAGGCTGGTACACTTAATCAGGCCATGGCACAGGGAAGATTAGCTGTAGATAAAAGATAATACACCCCTGTGGGCCAAGGGAATACATTTTTAACCCAGCAGGTACCTGCACCACATCATTTTAACAAAAGACTAGTTGCAGCCTATATATACCCTTGTGATTTGCTCCATATCATAGGTGCTTAGCAGTGACAGCAATAGAGGGTGGCTATGGCTTTGTTGTGAGAAAACCACTTTCATTGCAGCTTTATTGCAGCATATGTAGTTCCCGAACTCTAGGTACACTTGTGAGTTTATAGTATCTTTATTGTGACTTTATTGCAGCTACTGCCCTCTACAAACTCTATGTGAAGAGTCATATTTATAGTGACTTTATTGCAGCTACTGCCCTCTACAAACTCTATGTGAAGAGTCAGATTTATAGTGACTTTATTGCAGCTACTGCCCTCTACAAACTCTACGTGAACAGTCACATTTATTGTGACTTTATTGCAGCTACTGCCCTCTACGAACTCTATGCAAACAGTCACATTTATTGTGACTTTATTGCAGCTTAATTGCAACTTTATCGCAGCTCACCTCTGATGTGATGTGTCTATATTAGGTCATAGATATTGCAGCTTTATTGTGCCTTTATTGTGACTTTGTTGCAGCTAGTATGTCTTAGGTCTCATGTGCTCCCAGACCTTAGAGATATTGTGACTTTCTTGCAGCCTTTATCACAGCTTTTATTGCATCATAGGCAAAACAGCCAAAACCCCCACTAGTTAGTGGGGGGTAACCCAGGGGTTACCCCCCACTAACTAGTGGGGGTTTTGTGGGATCCATAGGTGCATGACATTGGGTATGCAGAACATAAATTTGAATACATTTTAAATGCTGTTCTGTCCAAAAAATGGAGCACATTGTATATTGGTTCTTCATGTGTTTCACATGTTTGGCCAGTACAAATTTATTTATCCTTGTTGTGTATCAAACACTTTATAAAATTATGCCGTGTTCTTGGCATTTCCTTTTTCGGGAACATGTTTGGTTCTGCTTTCCTTCGGTCGATTGCTCCGCGTTCTCGGACACCTCCGAGATCATGTCTTGCTGAGTGCTCCGGTTTCTCCCCCTCTTCCCCTGAATATGTGTTCATGGTTTCCTCTGCCCATAACTATCCACTTCATTCCCAAAGCTTCCCTCCGGATATCTCTTTTTGTCCGGCCACTGCAACCTTTCCATAAAGTTGAAATGGCCGCCATTGGCTTTCTATGGGTCTCACACTGCACAGGTCATCAATCACCCTCTCGCTCGGATTGATCTTCCCTCACCTGCAAAGCCTGTTACTGCTGTCCAAGTGAATTCTAAGATCTTCGAGTTTCTTCCATTGCTTTGGGGTCTCAAAATCATTTGGCAATCCTTCGAGCTCCTTACCTGCAACTCTTGGGGTTAATTCATCTCCGTAGCTGTGCCAAGCCTGTGGGTATGACCCTGTCTGTCGTGATTTTGATTGCCTTTCTAATCAAAACCTCCATCTAATGCCATCCTGGTTTTTTTTCCAATCGAGAAGGGATGAGGCGGCCAAAGGCCGCCCATTCCCTTGTACATCTTCCTTATTATCGGCTGCACGCGCTTACAGTCTTCGTAATAGTATTAGCACACTGCAATCGCGTGCCCGCATACCGATGATGCCCCTGAGCCAGGCCGCACGTGTGCCAGACGTCTGCGCTCGACGCGCGTTGCGCGTCGACAATGACTCGGCGGTGCGTGCACGGACACAATCGGGACGGGAGGCAGCTCGGACGGCTGCCATGCGCTGGTCCCGCGCGCAATGTCCCGACGCGAGTGGGTGTACTCGCTCGCTCGCAGTTGCCATATCATCACACAAAACCCCAACAATCCATGGATCATATAAACCAAATTCATTGTTGACGCATGGCACTACATTGGCCATCGTGCGACTGATATTTTGTGTCGTTATGGTGCAATCCTGCTCCCAAAAACGGGTCTCAGCCAGATCTCATCTTGGGTGAACACAGGATGCGAATGGCGTCAATCATCAAATTTGGGCATTCAATACAGAAACTGCAGAGCAGTTGAACTCGTGGCTCGTATGGAGGGGGCTGATTTTATCAGTTGCCAGTCCGTTCATCGCTCCGCAAAAAAAAATGAACTCGTGGCTCAACGGATTTGAGTCTCAGCTGCGTCATATGTCTGACATCAATTACGATTTTTTTGTGCATGTTCTGATGATGATTTACGCGGAAAAGGTTGAAAAGCAAGTCTTCCAGAAAAATTTGGGGCTATCCGATGAATTCTGGGTAGAAGCAGTGGGGATTGATGGGGCAATTGACGGTTTCAAATATTTTGTGATTATCTCAACCAATAATCTATGTTCCAACAGTTGTAACACACCAGAAATGTGCGTGGAAATATTTTGGCGGCAGAGCATCGTGATTTTTCCTGGACGGAAACCAGCATCCAGATTTCAGGGCCTGGGCACTTAATTTGGGCTGCAGAGTCTGATCTGTTCATGTGTCTCATTGAGGATGTGAGATCTGGTCTGGAAAGAATAGCATACGGAAACATACCCACTTCCTGAAAAACCAACCAAATCTCAGTTATTCAGAAATATTATGTTGCAGCGGCTGGTGGAACCCAATGAAGTCTTGATGGAAATCATAGGCTCAAGATCTGTACCAGGGACCAATATACTCCAACAGGATCCGATGGATTCCACAGGGACACAGTCAAGTACATTGGCAGCCAGCTGGAGCAAGCGCCAGTGGAATGCGAAAAGTTCCATTGGAGAATAGTGATATCAAGCACATTACATTTGGTGTTCATTGACTTACAGGTCCACTGGGATGCAATGGAGGACGTTGGATGTCGTTGGTGGTCCAACGCCGTGCGGTTTGCGACTGGAATCCAGTGGAAGTCGCGTTGGCATCCGCTGATAGCCAATGCCGAATGATGCCGGCCAGTGCCGTTTCCACTGCCGCGTATATTACTGATGCTCCGTAGCGTCCACATCCACAAAGAGCCACAGTTCTTCTAGATCCAAACAGTCGATCCGGCACTCGGTGCGCGTGAAATCAAACACCAAGCAGAAGCACCCAGCGTAGCAGGGCGAATCAGCACACGCGCGGTCTACTTCGTCACGACGACCTTCCACTTCCGTATTAGCATCCGTTTGTACGCAGCAGGTCCGTGCCGGCCACGCCGCAATACTGAACATCTAAGTCAGTCCAATGTCGCAACATAGCGTAGATATACACGGCGCAGGGACGTACCATCCCTCAAGGAATAAAATGAGTCGCACACCAAGCGATGGCCGTGTGCATAGAACTCTCCTTCACCGAGTGAGTGACGTCTGGTGCGAACTGTGGCAGCGCGCGATCAGTGAGGAGATCGAGAGAGACAGAAACTCTGTTTTCACGGCGGCTGGCAGCCGGCAACTGCCGCAAGTGGCAGTGCGCGATCGGTGAGGAGATCGAGATCGAGAGAAATGATGTTTTCGCACTGTGAGAGGTCACGGGATGGACGATCATGAGATCAGCCATCAGTGGCGTGGCGCGATCGGTGAGGAGATCGAAAGACGCGGAAACTCAGTCTGGAGACCTGGAACTGTTCCAGTCCCAGGAACACTCAATTCCTCAATTGCTGTTGTTGGATTGCCACCCGAAAGCAATTAAGATTGCCACCCAGCTGGGCTTCAGTTGCCACTGCCCTCATTCCCTGGACGTTGTCCACATCCCAGGTGGATCCCTCGACAGGCCAGGCGACTTCTATCATTATCATCAGTGCGCATGGGTCGTGTGCCAGCTTGGCTGATCCACCTTGTCGTGCCGCACTCGTAACTTTGCCATTTGATACTGTGCTTAAAGTACTTAGAACAGAACAGTACCTTTATCCATGATAGTAATGACTTATTGCTACTACTGCACTGCTGCTCAAATTTTAAATCTCTACAATGTATCCTTCTGTCGCAAAAGTCCCTTTTGGGTTATGAGGGCTTAGGAGAGCTTACAGAGTTATAGGCGGCTTATAATTGACTTACAACTAGTTTACAGATGGGTTATAAGTACTTGTAACTGCTTATAACTCTCCCCGCCTTCCAGTAGTTTTATAGGATATTCAAGAGCTGAATCCACCTCTCAAAGATTGTGTCAGAAAAACCCAATGTTGGAAAAACCCCAATTCGCTCTGATGAGGCCTCAGGCCTCAGGCTCAGCAGTGCAACATATCAGGTAGAATCAGGGCTGGTCAGGCTCAGTCAGGTCCCTCTCCATCAAGACTTATTATTCTGCATTCTGCATCATATGTAAGTCATTATCTGCAGAAAAACAATTTTTGAGTGCTCCGAGAACTAACTCAGCAGAGCATGGGCTTTGAACCCGGTGGCTCGAGCAAGGTACATAATCTAACTGGTGCCCTTCCAGCGCAAACCATGTAAATAACTTTACAGTTTCAACCTTACTTCAATATTCTAGTTCAGATGTTTAGTTAGTAGTACTAGTATAAAATGACCACTAGTACTATGGTAGCATCATCAAGGTAGTGGTGAGCTCTCTCTAGTGAGAGGGTAAAAGGCTTTTTCTCAGCTTCACGGGAATTGCCTATAAGCTTCAATAACTGCCTTTAAGTGCTTATAAGTCTTGTAAGTTCCGTAAGTACTTACAGATAAATATAGTCGATTTTCGAGCCTTATAGACCACCTTGAAATCTTACGGAGTTATACAGCCTTATAGTGAGTTGTGCCTGCCTATAACTCAAATCGGACTTTTGCGACAATTCCGACTCATGATTGAGGACTTGGGCACATAATATCTGCCATGATGGCCGAAGCAAAACGTGATTTCCCAATAAGGAAGGTCCGTGGGTGGGCTGTGTATCCCTGGACCCACGGACGCCCGTGAATTGCACTGGACTTTGCATCTCTGTCAAGCTGTCAATTCAAAAAGGCCCTCCGGGCATCCCTGGTACCAGCATTACGTCCCGCCAAAGCTTTATTCACGCGATAGCTACAATGTACCATTTCTGCTGCGCACTCACCTCTTCCACAAATCGCCCGACCCTCCGACTCATCTCTAACCGTTGGTCTGCAGAAAGCTTGTGCGTCTGCGACGTTGTCACTGTCCAAAGGTCTCGAAGTGGTTTCACAGCGAACATGTCACTGTCTACCAGCTTGAGCAACCATTCATAAGACAGCGCTGCTACGAAGACCCTGCATAGTCCCGACCAGGGAATGCTGTGGTCGTCCATGGCCACGATGAACGTAACCGATGCGCTGGTGATGTCCAGGACGGCGATTTCAGGCAGCACAGTGTACAACCGCGCTACATCGTCGTTGATAAGCCGTGAATTCGCCAACACCTGAAAATTAACGTTTTCTGGATTCCTATTGCGGATACACGCACATCTGGGTCTATGACGAGTCCCAAGTCAGTAGACCTGGAACTACACGCTAGAAACCAAATCCAGAACCGGTTGCGGATGAGTATCCAGAAAACACACATACTGGGTGCCTCCGACTAATATGCCGCTGGTTCTGGATCCTACTGTTGTGCTATGGGCAGGAGGTTGCGGATAGTCCAAACGAACATTGGGGAATAAAATATCCATTCTGTGCCTATTTGTGGAACTCAAAGCAAGTGCATCTTGAATGAGTTTCAACATTATTTGTCCATGCTTGTACCAATGAGGCGACGCGCTCGATCACGTGATGACCCAGAACCTTTCAGACCGGAATGAGCCGGATCCGGATGCGGTGTCATACACCCATCAAATATCAATCGGCTTAATGTGGCAACCGAGTTCGAACCCAATTTAGGAAGAAGGTCCTAACTTGAGCTATGAAGGGGACCAGGGTGTCTAATTGAAGACATAAGACCCAAGGTTCCGGATTTCCAAGAATCCGTCAAGGGGCACAAGTAGTGCGCCCAAGAAATCCAGAATATTAGGACCACTCGGGTGCCAAGTCAGGGCCCCGATCGCGTCAGAAATAAATCAGACAAATAGGAGCCTGCTCAACCATGTTCCACCTCGACGGGTAGACGGTCTAGGGTAGCTCTTGGGCTGCACACAAGTTCAGGGTGTCTACAAAGAGGCATTTTGAAGGGCTATCCAATTCAACCACAATGTCTGGAGGGACTAATCCAGAACTAACATTTTCAGGATCTTAAAATAATCAGTCAGCAAGCTTGGCGATCGTTATTTCATATTCTCGAGTCACGGACATGGTTACAGCGATGATTAATGTATTATGTTTGTAGAGTTATTTTTAGATGTACAGTATATAAGGTGGGCAGCTTGTAGGGAGAGGGCACGGACTCCTACCCGGAAACGTAAAGCGGAGAGACTAGCGGTCTGCTCCAGCGAGTACAGAAGGGCGGAACCACCGGCTTGATTCATCGAGGCTGTCCTTGGGGGCGTGCTTGTATTTTCGAGTTATTATCAATCTATCAGTTTTTCGGGATATTCCCTTGCGTGTTCTGCGTGTACGTGTGTGTGTGTTCTACGTGATCCTGCGTGTACGTGTACGTGTCCTGCGTGTCCTGCGTGTTGCTTGTGTGTGTCCTACGTGTTTTGCGTGTCCTACGTGTGTTCCGGATTTGTTGCGTGTTGCGTGTCAAATTGGTTCACTGCTCCTGTCTTACGAGGTTAGAGTGGGTGACCCAGAGTTGCAAAACTATAAATTGAACCATTGTCTGCGGACGATCCTGGATTTGCTTGCTGCGATCCGCAAATATTAAACAACTGTTCCCGTGTATCTTCTATCGGTACACAAAGACCCGTACTCGGTCGCACTCTTTGGGATTGCATCCGGAATCACTAGTGGAGTTTGGTTGGTTGTTGTTTTAGGGATTTGTGTTGGTTTCAGGATTTGTGAATCCTGAACTAGAGCGCACTTCTTCATTGCATTCAGCCCGTCGGATTTGCATTGTAGTGGATTTCACCCATAGACCGCCGGCACACGTTTCATCGTGTTGCAGGATTGGCCCGCAGACTGTCAAATTTGTTACGGTGCGCCAGAGCGCCCCACAGCGGGTAACAATGTCGATATCCATTTGGTCACCAACGGAGAGGTCGAGCTCGCGCAAATTATGTGTGTCAATACAGAGCATCAAGTCCCCCACACTGAAATTTCCGAGAGGCTGCAAGCGTATGCTGCGCAATTCCGGTAGGAAGAGGCGTCTTTTCCCCATACACGAACCTGTGCACTGTTCAGCCGATGACATCCGGCCAGTAAACTGTCACCACCTTTAAACCCAAGTATTCCCAAGGCCAAGCGCCTCAGGGCACGGGCGCCCTGTAGCACGTTGTATAGAATGTCCATGGGCGGGGCGTCGTCTCCGTCCAAATTCAATACCAATGTCGACAAGCTCATCACAAAGTCTGGTTGTTCCCAACCAAAAGGCAAGAATGTTAAGCGCAGATCTATGGAAAGCAAGAGCACCACGCTGATTAGCGAGATTGCCGACAGCGTGATGGCAGATGGCCGTGCTTACCGAGGATCAGGCCCCCGGAGTACACGTCTAGAATGGAAGTGAACATCATTTTGTTATGATTTCTGGTTTCATGTATACACCAGTGAATAATTCAATTGGTTCCATAGTTTGACTCAAAATGAACACAGAGAAGCTCAAGATAAATTTAAAACTACCACTCATCGACTTCATCGGGGCCGGTGAACTCTTCATCGGAGAAGCAAGCAAAAATCTGGGGATCATCACCGTTTTCTACTTGAGGTTCGTTGTCATTCAACATCTCATCCAGGCAGGCACATTGTTGTGAATCTAGGACAAATTTGTGGCTGGGAAACAGCTGGAAGCACCGAGAACTCATCAAGTCCGTCGCCATTATTCACGCCGCCCATATAGTGAAATCCCCCTGGGCCAACCACTGAGTCACCATTGCGCAGTGGTCACAGGTTGGCAACAGTTCAATTTCTTCGGCATGGTCATTGCACCCCAAGGTGAGGGCATAGCCCCATTTTGTATTGATGTCTGTTGGGATGTTGTATGCTGTCAGACATATAGGTGGAGGAATTCATTGAAAAATCAGACGGCTTTGTAAAATTCGTTCATAATGGTGTTGCCCACCCCCTCCTCGATACGGACGATCCCTTCTACCATATTACTGAATTCCTTTGCTTCACTCAACATGTTCAATATTTCAAGACAGATGGAACTGTTTTCCTGTCCGACCTTCAAGGTATGTCTCCTGTTGTTTCACCATTGATGCCCTGCTCACAATTTAAACAGGGTCTGACATGCTCCTTACCGATCCTCAAATAATGACGTCCCCGTACGAGTATCTTTGTCTCTGCAACAGTCTTCCTGCCTGACCCAGTTTCAAGGAAAATCGCAGACGGAAAAGACATTTTTGGTGGTGGGAATGTGGGTAGCTTTTCGAGAACTTCCCCCAACAACATATCCGCAACGCCTACTGCAGCTGGTTCAACCTCACGGTCATGAATACGTCCAAAGAGGATTGATACCTTCAGTGCCTCTCACAGTACTATTGACCTTGTGATGTATGATAAAATCTGAACATTATGATCTATGATTTTCAATGCAAAGAGTCCGGTTATTACCCCTAATGTGAAGGGACAGTAAACAGGCCTTGTTCAACGTCGAAATAGAACCACAATACATTCAGAGGGGTCGCGCGCCGTAAACAGTGATTGACTTGTCTGACTGCGTAGTTTTTTTTTTTGGGTTGAGGAAGAACTTGTTTTCAACCAAACAAAGTCGCAACTGCAACGCTATTCCCCATCATCCCTATTCGCTTCCGTTCCCAAATAGACGCGCACTCCGGGGGCCTGATCCCCGGCAAGCACGGCCATCTGCCATCACGCTGTCGGCAATCTCGCTAATCAGCGTGGTGCTCTTGCTTTCCATACAGATCGGATAGAGGCGCTCCCTGAAACGAGCCGGCGTGCCAAATGGAGCTCAGTAACTGCTTACCATGGAACCGCACCGTCTGTGGTTTTGCAACTAGGACTGCGGCCTTCAGAACAGGGAAGGAGACGCCCTATAGACCGGTGAAAATCGTCCGGATCAGGCCAGCGTCGTCGGCTGATATTGCGAGTGTATGGCAGATGCCTGCTTTCTGCGCCAACAGTTCGATAAATGTACGCATTCCAATTGCAGAGTCCATGTTCTGTCTGCTCGATGACAGTGAGCATGGTAGTGTCGATGTTCCCATACAAAGCCACAGGTGCAGGTTCGACGTCATACGTGAAGCGTATGTGGCGAACAAATGTCGGACATCTCTCAGTAACAACAGGCGCTAGTGGGCTATCACGATTTTCGAGGGGAAAGGGCATTGGGACGCTGACTGCAGTAAAATTTGAAGTTCTTGGACGGTGGGCACGAAAAGATATACTAAAGGCAGTTCCAATGTGATTGTAGACAGAAAGGAGAGGGGACAGGAATAGCTCAATGAGACACCGAGGTACCCGAAAATTACCAAAAAAGGCGAAGTGCCCTTAAAAGGAGCGAGTGACGTGACGTGTGATGATTTTCAGGGTTGTTATTCGAAAAGTAGACTTGGACCTAGAAAGGTACCAGGAACATTCCTCTCTAGCTCTCTAGTTTATAGTTGGGGGGTGGCAGAAGACAAGTCAAGCTGTCATTGTTTATCATTTTCGCAGGCTTCGCGGGACAAACGAGGCGTACCTTCTGATCACGTGTATCGTGTCAAGGCGTGGTCAATTCTTGACGCATCCCAAACCAAATCTCAAATAACGACTTCAACCTTGTATCTTTGTTCTACACTTTCCTGCAGTGTAGAAACACTTTGATAAAATTAAACACGTCCAAAACGCGTTCCGGACACGAATTTCTCTGGATGGTAATTAATTCCACTGAGAAGGACGCGTGCCCGAGCTAACCCACAGAGACCTGACTTAGATCTTGATGTCGGATAACCCAACGTTCCAACGGACAGAAATGTCTGGCCCACAAGATAGCCGACTGGAATGTCTTTTTTTCTGGGGGTCTGAGTTTCGGGTTTCAATTTGGCAGGAGAAGAAAGGGGAAGAAACATCTTTGGGTATCGAAAAGGGCATCAAGAGACAGTCCAAGTGTGTCAAAAGACAGTTCTGCCATCGCGCCGCGCGTGAACTGTGTACGGCACTTCAAGCGAGGCAGCAAAGTCACAACAGCCGACGGCTACCTTGCCAACTGGCAATCACCACGCCTTACCAAATCCCCGCCGTACGTACTCGCAGATTATAAGTAGCCTGTAAGTTCTACGGCTTCCTCGACCTCACCTCGACCTCTATCTGTGTTCCAAGCAGTGTTATTCTTCTATTGTGCCATGCCTCCATTTCCGCCCAATCTTTTACCTAAATCAAGTCCTAGCCACAATTGCCCGGCGACCATTAAACTTCATCAAAATTCCGCCTCGTCAACATCTCGACATCCCCGATTGAATTTATGCCGTGAGCGGCGCGCGGAACGAGACCGTTATCAAGAACCCTGCACAGCCATCAGGAAATCCGGGAAAATCTGATTTGACGTTGCGCGGATCATAACAAATCGACAAGATTGCCGAAGCTTTGCAAAGCCTTATAACACATTGCAAGTTTGGTGCAACATTGTAGCACAGTTACAACTTGCGTCTAACACTTTGTAGGACATGGTAAATCAATATAAATTTTGCCCGGGTATTACATCGTGTTTGTAAGAGCGCGAAATATCTTTGCTTCAATAGAATGCTTTGCAGGTGCGGCACAGGTATTACATGTTGCTACAACTGTGCGAAGTCAATGTCCTCGCCCTCTACATCGTCATCATACGCGCCGTCGGATCCCTCACCCTCTTCCTCGTCTGAGTCGAGATCAAGGTCGGAGTCGACGTCCGAGTCGTCGGAGTCCTCCGAATCATTTCCCCCGTCGTCGCCCCCCGCCTGCTCGTTAGGGTCGTCAGCACCCAGGACATCTGCCTGTGGAGGTGCTTGATGTGGCGCTGGATCTTCTTGTAGGGGCGGCGCGCTGGACTCCGATTCTGCAGGCTCTTCATCCATATCGAGGTCATCGGCCGGGAGTGCTGAAGCATGAGAAATATGTCCCACGCCACCGCCGAGGTAGCGCATGAACATGTCACGGTCTACCCACCTAATAGATATCAGATTGAGGAAATTGCGAGGATTTGAACGATGACTCACATTGTAACATAGAAATTTGCCCAGTCGTCTATTTCGCCCAAGGGTCTGGCTGCGGTGGGAGAAATCGTCTTGAGGAGCATGGAAGTACGTCCACCCGCGAATGCGGGGACCAGATGACAAGCTCGCAGAACCAATGAAGGATCAAGAAATCCAAAGGCCGAAGGATCTTCCTCCGGAACGAAGCCGACTTTAGGCAGTCTAGCCGCCTTGAAACCTGACCTATAGTTTGGTTCCATACCGAACCATCGCACCCAGAGAAACTCCATCCGCTGGCTGCTGTTGTAGCGAGATTTTTCTCCCGTGTGGAGGACCTCGGTGTGGAAAATCCCGAGTACGTGCGCGTACCAAAACGGGTGGGCGTTGGCGCCGGTTTCGGGAGAAACAACCATGACATCTGCGTGCGTACGCGGATTGATTGTGTCCTGGTCGCAGCGCATGTCGTATGTCGTGTAATTAATCCGGAGCAGTTTTGCTGAATATATATGTTGACCAACGATTCTTACAGTTGCTCGATTCTCTTCCGAGAATTCTTCCTCGTCGCCGTCGAAATCCCGTTGCAGAAGTCGGCCCAGAAGATGATCTTTGAGTCGCGGAATAAAATTCTGTCATCTCCGTTAGCATTGACGGAAACAAGTGCAGAATAGCTAACTTTTTTGGCGGGGTCCTCGACCTCGTCTATGTGCACAAAGGACATGAGATGGAGACGATTATTTCTCGAGGGAGAAATGTGGTGGTGGACCTCAACACCCGTATACATGCGAGGTTCGTTGTCCGAAAATCTGACATGATGTGCATGTCGGTGCCGCGGAGCATCAGCAGCCTGCCGGGCCTTCTGCAGACGCTTCTGGCGTCGTTCGAGCTTTGTTACCTGCTTTATGGCATTGTTCTTGTTTGTGCGACGGTACAATAACTTGACGAGACGATGAGCTAGTTCTCCCTGGGTAAACAAGAACTCAGCAACAAAGTGATAGGTATGAGAGGGGACTCACAATGACAGTGGAATACGAATCAGTTGTACCAACAAATGGGATGGTAGATGGATAGTCACCGATCGCATGCCACTTGTACGTATCGAGGTTGAGGAATTTACCTTTCGGTGGCGGCGGCGGCGGCGGCGGCAGAGGTGCCGTTGTTACACCTGCAGGTGCATTTTTGGCTTTGTTCTGTTTGCGACGGGCTCGTGCTGCGGTTTCGCCAGGAAGTTCTTTTGTCGCAAAGTTGCTCTTCGTGTAGTCACGAAAGTCCCGCACTTGCCGTCCAATTATTGATGTTGATTTATCGAATCGTGCGAGAGTATCGTCAGAATGCATTCTTAGCTTAGCCAAAGCGTGCCATTCCGCAAGGCGGAATAGCATCGTCATGACTTGGCTGTTCAACGGCTCAGGGAGAAGCCCCTCGATGACGGCAATAATCGTCTAGCCATGATTTAGATTGTGGCGGGGTCGGGCTTTATTAATTACTTACCTGGAGAAAGTCTTCATAATCTCGCCCTGCCAACTTCTTCCTCTCGGAAGCGTTGCTCGTAATCCGGCGTATGGTATCGCGTCCGAACGTAGGGACCATGCGGAAACTGCAGGATAAATTCTGAGACTCAAATAAATCAAAGGAAAACACAACGCCCAACCGTTTGTCGAATTCGGCTACCGCGTCGCTCGACACAGCGTACAACACTCGAATTAAGTGTGTAAATATAGCCTTCCACACCCCCAGCTCAAACTCGTGCAATAAATCGACGACTAGAATCGGGAAAACCTCGGCTCCATAGGGGCGAAGAAATTCAGAAAATGCGTTCTTAGAGACATGGGAATGAGCAGTGCAATTTAGGCCCCCCAAAGAGTAAAACCTACGATGGTTGGCACAAGGGAAAATTCTTGCAGAATGTTCTCCACCCATTTTGAAGTAACGGCAAACCCCGACTCATAAATGGCCTTTCGGGCATCCTCTATCTTCGTCCAAAAATATGTCCGGAGCCCAGTGATTCGCGATCGAAGGTCTCGCGCAGTGCCCATCTGGTCGACATTTTTCTTCTGGACAAGGCATCGCGGGCAGAGACAAAAGCCTTTGTCACGGATGGTGGCGAGGAGAACCCTAGCAGTCCGCAACATGAATTTCGGTCACCATTTGTTGAATAAACACGTACTTTTCAGGATAATCAGCAGAATATGTGAAGATCCGGGGATACACGCGACGGGTAATACCATCTATACACTTAATGACAATCCCATGGGCGTACGCCTTCTTGAAGTCTTCATCGAGCATCAACCTCCACACCTGCTGCATCAGCTCGCGACGGCAATGCGTTATCAGCGGTTTTCGGTGGGATGTTTTCGTGAAGCCGAAGATAGTCTCTATGATGCGATCTGGAATCTTCAATGCGACGGCGATGAGTGAGTGAAGGAAAGACGGGAACAAGAGACTCACCGAAGGAATATACGCAATGTGATGACATGCGCCGGAATTTGGCCGCGCTCGAGTGTACTTTGACAGGTTGGCGAAATACATGTATATTGGCCATGCCTTTGCCGTGCCAAAGTCCGCCAAGTGCGTGGAATCAGACCAGAACATCAGGCCCGCAATAACGCGCTCCAGTTTACAACCGGGCTCAGCTGGGAGCTTTTGCAAGGCATTGTGCACCTCGATCCAGGCATTGCAAGTATAAACTTCATCGTAAATGCGAGTAATGACGCCAGACGCTGATTTTGCAAGTCTCTTGAATGGAATGAGATGGAAGTCGCGAGCTGACGCGTCCGTAAACGCTGATTTGATAACTTCCACAATGGAACGACGATGAAGACCCGGGACGGTGAATTTGTGAGGTGGTAGATTTTTGCCGGCTGGAATCTTGATGTCAACATCGATTTCCTTCCACCCGTCTTGATTCCATGGCGCATCAGCGGACGACGCCTTATCGAACCGCATGTTTTCCGTGTGGGCATTGAACCCAAGGAGATCTTCTTTCACAAAATCGGGAGCGTGGATAACATCGTTGACGAAGCGTGTCGCCTCCGCCTCTGATTTTTGATTGCTGCCCGTGTTCAGCCACGACATTATATTATAGATGGTCATGTTACGAAATGGCCACGGTGGGGGAGGCTGAGTAGAATCGGGGGTGTCGTGCTCCGCAGCCAGCGAAGCCTGCTGTTCGGGTTCGAGTGGGAAGTTGGCAAGGTCCTCAGGGCGGACATGAGAGTCCGGATCGTACGAAGGACGGTGGAGGTACAGGCGCAAGACGCGAAATCGATTCCATGCGGTCTCCATTGTGTCGCGGACATGAAGGATTACACGGCGACGCAGGGGTTCCACGGGAGGCTGGGGAACGGGCTCCGAGTCCACGACAACTGGTGCTGGCTCGCCGGGTAAAATATGCTGAAATCTTTTGGGTAATCCAGCACTCCGTGCAGGCCGTCCGGATTTTGTCAATACTAGGGGAGGGGAAGGCTGGCGAGGAGGAGACGGCACATCTCCCATCGTGATATCCGCAGGCTCGCCAGTGAGTGGTAAAGAGGATGGTCCCGCAATGGGCTCAGACGGGGGAGCATTCTGCGCCAAATTATGAGCGGGACTCAGAGAAGGTGCACAAACCGGGAAAGACATACCAGGGCTTCGGATGCGGGTGTTGCATTTGTGCGACGTTTTTTGACACGGCGCTCGGTTTTATTTTCTGCCCTCTCTCTCCTCCGAGCAGTTTGCTGGACTAGATGTTCCCCGTATTTTTCGCATTTTTGGCGGTGCTTCGTAAGCTCTGCGGACGAGTCTGGGTATTTTTTATCGCAGGACGGGCAGCACAATATGAGCATGAAAAGCAATAGGGTGGCCCACACAATGGCCGCATCGGGGCGGGAAGCGGTCGGTCGGTGACGGCAGAGAGCGGGATTTATCACGCTATTTCTTTTTCAAATTGGTGGAGTCATTGAAAGATTTGCGCGATCACGTTGCTTCTCATGTGCGTGCTTGCACATGCGCGCTGCGACGATTAGAGTTAGCGTGGGATATCAACAAAAATCACATATATAAGCCGAAACACATACCGTGCGCGACACTTCCCCCCTTCCCTTTCCTCTCATTGCCATGTCTTCCTCTGATCGTTCCTCGTCCCCACTACGCTCCTCCTCACCTCCATCGGAGCCTCCCCTTGACATTCAGCAGAGAGAGGCACGTTACAAACGCCGGATCGCCGACCTCGAGGCCAAAGTCGCGTCACAGACAACATTGTTCCAGCCTCGCACCAATGTGTATGTACCTCTGCCCGATTGAAATGTCACTGACCAGTCGCAGCAAGTCCTATGTGACCATGGGGCGCGCTATCCGGAAGGTCGTGTCGTGCTTTGATCCCATGGAAGTCCTTGTCAGTGAATACGACCGCCGCCAAGAGCTTCAGGAGCAGCGCGAGGAAGACGGAGACGATACCCCCATCATGCACACAGCTGAGTACGTGTCCATACCCTGCATGTCGTTCCACACTCACGTTACCCATCGGGACACAGACAAAACCGCCTCTATCGAGGCTTCCTGGAACTCCGGAAGTTCGTCCCAGCAATCAAATCCGCGTTGATCAGCATGGAGCCCGACCAGCTGTCCACAATGTTTTCTCAGGTGTGTGTCCGATGCACCTACCTTCACCAGTGTTGACACGAGTATGCACAGCTGCAAAAGGGTGCGGGCGGTGCCTTCGGTGACGATGTCAACTCCGTTAGGGCTGCGATGGCCGACTTCGTGAGCTACTCAGGCGCGAAGGACCCCCTGGTGGCGTCGTCGCGCGACAATCGCGGAGCAGAGGGCGAGGTGACGGGTCCACTGATCTTCCCCGTCGATTACGACTACAATGATGCCGAGTACGCTTGCAAGACAACGTCCCAATAGACCCTCTAACTGTGTTCTCAAGGGTTCGTGCAAAGGTCATCAACGGCGACCCGAAGTACAAGATTACCGCCGACCAGTGGCCCCGAGGCGTTTACCAGAACCAGAAATACGATCCCACAAACCAAGGCAAAGGTCTCTTCAAATCAGCGTCGCTGGTGAAGGTGCGTTGATACTTTATCGAAGTCTCCAAACTCGCTGATGTTTCTTTGACTTTGAGACTTATCTGCATATCTTTACCGCACCACAGTCAGCTAAGAAGTACCAGCCGGAGCATGACATGGAACGCGGAGCCGGTAACACGTCGGACACCGAGAATGTCCGTCCCTCGTCGTCCATTGACGAGCCTCCGCGCAAGAAGAGAAGGACGGTCGCGCCGCCAGGGTCGTCCAAGAAGTCCGTGGCGAGCAAGGTGTCGATGGCGAGTGTCACCCCGAGATCTATCGCGTATGCCGCCGTTCAGGTTTGTCGTTTCGTGAGAGCATGGTCGTTCACAGCTGACAGCTGTTTGCCTTTGTTTAACCAGCATCGCTTCGCCTTGTCGGATGCCTCACATTGGAACGAGATGGACGGAACCTTCAGCTACATTGCCTACTACAACAACATCGTCGACTGGTTTGAGGACGCCCCGGGCCCAATCGCCCAGAAAGAAGTCGATGACCTCCTGGCGTGGTGGGACCAGTGCGTAGTCCCAATTTACTACTCATCTATTTCGGGCACTGATCTCTTCTTTCTCGAGCAGGCGTGTCTTCCGGAATGGCGGCCACGTTGCGGAAGCATCGCACGCTTCTTCCTCATCGGTCCTCACAATGCGCGAGGCGCGCGCGGCTAGGGAGCTGAATGTGTAGACTACCATAGCAACAACCTATCCTACATATGCCGTGAATATATATATATGGTTCCACTTTTCATTTCTTATGGCCGCTTTGGTTTCTTTCAGAATTGTTTCGTGGAAATGCGAAGTCTGCAAGTACGTATATAACCTACATATTTGCTGTGCTTTACATACGGAGCCAATTCAATATATGGCCATCTAAGGCTTGCGCATCTTGCAAAGTGCACAATGATTGTGCACATTGACAAATGATCTACGGTAGAGATATTGCAATATATGGCCTTGTAATCTGGCTCACAATAATTGTGAAGATTGCGAACATTGTGCACATTGTAATGCCATATATTCCCTTATAGGAAGTTCCCGGATTTCCTGATGGCACCCTGATCAACTCGGTGGCCGATCCGAGTTGGCAACCGAGTTCAACTCGGAGCGACGGCAACACTACTGTCAGATTGATAGATGGTTTTCGGCGCTGATGGTTGTCGGCGTTACAGAGTGACGTGAGACTCGTAACCGAGTGTCGACGTTGCAACGTCCTTTCCACCTTGCTTTCCACAACGTCCATGTCTGACCACCCAAAGAAGTCAAAGCCCCACTGGCGCGACAAGCTCAAGGACGGATGGCACAAAATCACACTGAAATTCAAGTCGGAACCCACTCCGCACCCATTTCGACCCACAACGCCTGCGCCTTCTAACGGGCAAGGATCTAGCAGGCAAGGACCGGCACCCGAAACTGCGAGTGAGTCTATTCGTTCGCGTTCCAGCCACTGCTCATCACTTCAACCTAGTCTTGCCATTTAACTCTGAGATTGCACCCAGGCGCATTGATAACAGGATAGATTCGTTGAAAGGAGATGATACAGCTAAGGCTGGTGAGTCCTGTTATATCACATACCTGCAGCAATTCACAAACAAACCCAGATAAGTCAAATACTGTGCAGTCCATCCCTGGTGAGTCATCTTGAGATATCTAGTTTGTATTTGCTTCCCCATACTCAGAATGATTTGTTATACTAGTTGGACCAACCTATTTTCACCTTGCTGGTATTTGTCGTATTCCATAAATCTAGGTTGAAGTCATAGCTCATTCATTCGTCATTAGTTCATGGTGGGACAGGGGGTTCTGGAGGCCAGGGTGGGGAACATGGTGGTCGCGGTGGAACCGGTGAAGGGCCCAACATCACGTTCCCCTACAGCAATGTCAATCTGACAGATCCCGATGAAACTAGTATGCTCTTCTATGGCTTGTGAAATTTGAATCTGATGAATCAATTTAAAGAATTACGATCTATCAAGGAGAAGCTTGCCAACCATGTTGCAGCACAGCATAAATTTACAGATCAGAGCAAGAGTCTTTGCGCACCTGGTACTCGCATAGAAATCCAAAAAGACATCATGCGGTGGCTATCACCAGAGCCTTTCAACCACAAACGTATCTTCTGGATCACAGGTATAGCAGGCAGCGGCAAATCAACACTTTCTGCAACTCTTGTCGACAATCTTGGCAAGAAGCACCAACCCGTCGCAGCTCAGTTCTTTATCTCTCGTAACATCCCCGAAACAATTGATCCAGCCAAAATTATTCCCACTATTGCACAACAGCTTGCGGGGTTCTCCCCAGCTGCAGCTGGCATTATCCATAGCGCATTGGAAAATCACTTCCCTTCTTCACAGAAAGAGCAAGTCGAGGCACTTCTATTGGCTCCAATCCGGGAACTCTCCAAATCTTGTGATGTCGTCATCATACTCATTGATGCGCTAGACGAGCTTCTGAATGCTGCCAAGAGCGTTCTAGAGATCCTGTCAATAATTGCACCAAGGCACCATTGTGACCTCCCCGATAATGTCCGCTTTCTTATAACTTCACGACCAGAGCATTGGGCGGATATCTCTCGGTCTGACACCCTTGACCTAAAGGTGTTTCAGCAGGATATGCTCACCACAAACTCATCTGTGGATGAAGTGAACAGGTTTATTGCTGCAAAGATGGAGCAGATTACACCACGTGACTGGAGGCCTTGGCCACCTCCTGGGGAATTGCAGAAGTTATATACTAAGGCAGATGGCCTCTTCCACTATGCTGCAACTGCTCTTAACTGGATCGAGGACCAGATATGCAATGACGGGAAGGCTTGTCAAAATAGAGTCTTTGATCAATTTACCCTCTTGGGTATTGGTGAACTTGAGGATCTGTACAAGGTCATTTTGACCTCCTTCGAGGATATAACCAAAGATCTTGACAAAGTTACAAATGAGCAAGCACGAGCTGCACTGGGACTGCGCCGTGAGAATCGATTATGTGGCTTCCAGCATGTGATTGGAACGATCCTGGTCCTTCAAGAGCCATTAACAATTTCTCAAATCACTACTTTACTGGCCGATATACCTGTGGAGACCTTTGATGTTAGCCACTTCCTACGGCAGATGCGCAGTGTCTTGATCCCAGGGAGAACTAGATCATTTGAGGAAGCAAGACCGCAAATGCACAAGTCTTTCCGTGATTATATCATGAATGGGCACGCACCAACAGAATTCCGTATTCTCATGGGCGAGGCACACCTCATAACAGCAAGAAGTTGTTTGGAGGTCATTGTCAAGGCAGAGAGCAAGTCTGACGTTGTTGTGAATCACTATTCTGTTCGACACTGGTATGAACACTTGCAAAGGGCAGTGGAAGGAGGGACAACATTTGAGGATAAGAAGATGTGGAACTTGTTTGGAGCAATGGTGGAGGAAGCAGTTGTTGATAGGTGGAAAGCAGAGTCGTGGCGGGTATTCCGTAATGTGGCTGCTGCGGGATGGGGGCTATTGGAGGTGAGAACAAAATATGAGAGAGAGAACCCAGTTAAAAATGATCTTCCAGCAAGGTATTGATAAGCAGAGAATAGAGGGAATTTCAAGCATATTGATGAAATTAAAAGTGCGTGACAGGCCAACACGGAATGGCACGAGTACACTGATTGGAGGCGATTCTGCTGGTCTATAGGAAGTGCGTCCTTTTCTACTGTCATCTGTCCTTGTCTCACTCACATTCCATTGCCTTGTCTCAAGGTGGTCCGCACAGTTCTTCTGTCACCCATCCTTGTCTCACTCACTTTCCCTCCCCGTCTCATCTCTAGGAAGTATGGGCTTTCCTTTCCCTCTGTCGCTTGTCCTTGTCTCACTCATCTTCTGTCACTTTCTTGTCTCTAGTTGGTGTGTGCTTTTCCTTTGTTGCCCACCCATCCTTGTCTCACGCACTTTCCCTTGCCTTCTGATCTCTAGTTTGTGAGAGCTTGTCCCCTTTGGCCCATTTTTTTTTGGCTCACTTTCCCTCACCTTCTTGTCTCTAGGAAGTGCATGCTTTTACTCTGTTGCCTGTTCCTGTCTCACTCACCTGTCCTTGCCTCCTGGTCTCTAGAGAGTGTGTCTTTTCTTCTGTTGCTGGTCCTGGTCTCACTTTCCTTTGCCTTCTTGTCTCTAGAGAGTGCGTGCTTTCCCTCATCACCTGTCTTTATCTCACTCATTGTTGCTCACCCTCTTGCCTCTAGAGAGTGCATGCTTTTCCTCTGTTACCCTTGCCTTGCTCACTTTCCTTCCCTGTTTTGTCTCTAGAGAGTGTGTTCTTTTCCTCCGTTGCTCACCCTTGGCTTGCTTACTTTCTCTCACCTCCTCGTCTCTAGGAAGTACGTGTGTTTCCACTTTTGCCTGTTCTTGTCTTGCTCATTTCCCCTCACCTTCCTGTCTCTAGAGAGTGAGTCTTTTGATCTGTTGCCTGTCACTGTTGGGCTCAATTTCCCTCACCCTCTCATCTCTAGTTTGTGTGTGCTTTTCCTCTGTGCCCATCCTGGGTTCACTTACTTTGCCTCACATTCTCATCTCTAGAAAGTGCGTGTGTTTCCTCTGTCAGCTGTTCCTGTTGTGCCTATCTTTGATCACCCTCTCATCTCTAGTTTGTGTGTGCTTTGCCTCAGCTGCCCATCATTATTTTGCTCACGTTCCCTTGCCCTCTCATCTCTAGGATGTGCGTGCTCATCTTCTGTCACCTGTCCTTCTCACACTCATTTTCTATCACCTGCTTGCCTTCTTGTCTCTAGTTTGTGCGTAATTTTGCTCTGTCACCCATCCTTATCTCACTCACTTTCCCTGGCCTTCTCGTCCCTAGGAAGTGTGTACTTTTCTTCTGTTGCCTGTCCCTGTTTGCTCACTCTCCCATGCCTTCTCATCTCTAGGAAGTGTGTGATTTTCCTCCATCACCTGCCCTTGTCTCACTCCTTTTCCCTTTTCTCCTCATCTTTAGGAAGTGTGTACTTTTCTGGTGTCTTCTGTCCATGTCTCACTCACCTTCCCTTGTCTTGTCTTTAGGAAGTGCATGCGTTTCCTCTGTCCTTGATCCTTGTCTCACTCACTTTCCTTCACCTTCACATCTCCAGGAAGTGAGTGCTTTCCCTGTGTCATGTGTCCTTGTCCCACTCACTCTCTGTCACTGTCTGGTCTCCAGTTGGTGCGGCCTTTTTGTCTGTTGCCTGTCCTTGTCTTGCTCACTTTTCCTCATCTTCTTGTCTCTAGGAAGTACGTACTTTTTCCTATTCACCTGTCCTTGTCTTGCTCACTTCCTGCCACCTTCTTGTCTCTAGGAAGTGCATGCTTTTACTCTGTTGCCTGTTCTTGTTTTGCTCACTTTCTCTGATGTTCTTGTCTCTAGAGAGTAAATTGTTTCTTCTGTCACCTGACATTGCTTTGTCTCACTTCCCCTCCCCTACTTGTCTCTAGAAAGTACGTGCTTTTCCTCCATCCTCTGTTGCCCATCCTTGTCTCACTTAATTCTTGGCATCTTGTCTTTAGAGAGTGTGTTCTTTCCAGCTGTTGACTGTTGTTGCCTTGCTTACTTTCCCTTGCCTTCTCTCTCCAGAGAGTGTGTCTTGTATTCTAACCTCTGTCTTTGTCTCACTTTCCCTCGCTTTCCTGTTTCCAGTTGGTGCATGCTTTTCTCTGTCACCCATCCTTGTCCTGCTCACTTTCCCTTGCCTTCTTGTGTCTAGAGAGTGTGTGCCTTTTTTATGTTGCCTGTCCTTGTCTCACTCGCTCCTCTTGGCTTCCTGTCTCTAGGATGTGCGTGTGTTTCCCCTTTTGACCTTCTTTATCTTGCTCATTTCCCTTGAACTTCTTGTCTTTAGAAAGTGTGTCTTTTGTTCTGTTGCCTGTCTATGTCTCACCTTCCCTCACCTCTCATCTCCAGTTGGTGTGTGCTTTCCGCTGCTGCCCATCCTCAGCTTGCTCACTTTCCCTTGCCTTCCCATCCTCAGTTGGTGTGTACATTTCCTCTGTCACCTGTCCTTGTGTCACCCAGTTTCCCTCACCTTCTTATCTAGAGAGTGCGAGATTTTCCTCTGTTTCCCATCCTTTTCTCACTCACTTTCCCTTGCCTTCTTGTCTCTAGGAAGTGGATGCTCTTCCTCTGTCACCTATCCTTGTCTCACTCAGTGTCCATCACCTTCTTATCTCCAGAGAGTGTGCCTTTTCCTATGTCACCTGTCCTTGTCTCACTCTGCCTTGCCTGCTCATCTCCAGCTGGTGCATGCTTTTCTTCTGTTGCCCATCATTGGCTTGCTTACTTTCCCTCACCTTCTCGTTCCTAGTTGGTGTGTGCTTTTCCTCCATTGCCCGTCCTTGTCTTGCTCACTTTCCCTTGCCTTCTTGTCTCTAGAGAGTGTGTGCTTTTCCTCTGTTGCCCACCCTTGTCTCACTCACATTCCCCCACTTTTTCGTTTCCAGGAAGTGAGTGCTTTCCCTCTCAGCTGTCCTGGTCTCACTCATCTTCCCTTGCCTTCTTGTCTCTAGGATGTGTGTGCTTTTACTCTGTTGCCTGTCCCTGTCTCACTCAACTTTCCTTTCCTTCTGGTCTCTAGAGAGTGCGTCTTTTCTTCTGTTGCCAGTCCTTGTCTCACTCTCCTCTTCTTGTCTCTAGAGAGTGTGTGGTTTTCCTCTGTTGCCTGTCCTTGTCTCATTCACCTTCCTTTACCTTCTTGTCTCTAGATGGTCTGTCTTCTCTTCTGTCACTCATCCTGGTCTCACTCACTTCACCTTGTGTTGCCATCTCTAGGATGTGCGTGCTTTTGCTCTGTCCCCTCTCCTTGTCTTACTCACTTTCCCTCCCCTTTTGCTCTCCAGAGAGTGCGTGCTTTTCCTCTGTTTTCTGTCCTTGTCTAGCTCACTTTCCCTTGCTTTACTGTCTCCAGGAAGTGTGTGCCTGTTCTCTGTTGCCTGTTCTTGCCTTGCTCACTTTCCCTCATCTTCTCACCTCCAGGAAGTGGGTGCTTTTCCTCTGTTGGCCATCCTTGTCTCACCCGTCTTCCCTTGCCTTCTTGTCTCTAGGAAGTGCATGCTTTTGCTTTGTTGTTTGTCCCTGTTTCACTCACCTTTCTTTGCCTTCTGGTCTCCAGAGAGTGTGTCTTTCCCTCTGTTGCCAGTCCTTGTCTCACTCTCCTTTGCCTTTTCATCTCCAGCAAGTGAGTCCTTTTCCTCTGACAGCTGTCCTTGTCTCACTGATCTTCCCTTCACTTCTTGTCTCTAGGAAGTGCATGCTTTTACTCTGTTGCCTGTCCCTGTCTCACTCACCTTTCCTTTCCTTCTGGTCTCTAGAGAGTGCGTCTTTTCTTCTGTTGCTGGTCCTTGTCTTACCCTCCCTTGCCTTGTCTCCAGAAAGTGTGTACTTTTCTTCTGTCACCTATCCTTATCTCACTCATCATTGCTCCTATTCTCACCTTTAGAGAGTGCGTGCTTTCCCTCTGTTGCCCATCCCTGGTTCACTCACCTTGTGTCACCTTCTCTAGAAAGTATGTATTCTTCCTCTGTCACCAGTCCCTATCTTGCTCATTGTCCCTCACCTGCTCCTGTCCAGGCAGTATGTGATTCCCCCTCCCTTCTCAATCTGAGTCTGACTTTGTTTTGCGCTTCCTTATTCTCCAGATTGTACGGCCTCCTGCTTCCATTATTGTCTCTACTTACTTCCTCTGGTTGCAGCCATATGAAAGCATTTGGGACAATGGCCTTCTTCAGGCATGGGACTCCAATCAATCCTCTATTCTAGTGGTGTCATGAGACAAAATTTTCGGAGTGTACTTTGGCCTTGAGGGCATCCCATACAGTATCCAGGCCTTTCAATGTACAAAAACAAATTTTACATCAGGAAAATGTAAAGTTGCCATATAGACCCACATAGTCACCATAGCAGAAGGACTGACCTCATAGAAAAGTGTGAGGGGGTGGGTCAACACCATAGCCGCTCCTAGACACTAGCTAAGATAGCAATAATACTCACAAGAGTGGAGGAGAGCACAAAGCACCCCCACTTCCTCTTGAATAGATGCTTACATACTTCAGCATCCAAGACACATCAAATGAAAAGAAGACAAACCAGATGACAACAATATATAAGGGCCTTGGATGAGTGGAAAAAAAGAAGAAAAGCAGCTGAGAGAAGGCTAGTGGAACTACTCTAGCGGAAGAACTTCGAGATCAGACTGATCAGACTGACTGCCTTGAGGGTAGCTAACCTCAGGGGCAGGTGCACTGTCCTAAATACTTGCTGGTGGGAAATTTGCTCCCACATGTCATGAACCGACTTTTCATTCAACTCTAGAACCCAAACAACCCAATCATTGATCAGATCAACTATCTGATCAATCCAACTCCTTTTGGGACTTCAATCAGTTCCCCATGGCACCAGGTAGGAACTCCTGGTTGGCCCCTTTATGCTCATATACTGGAAGCTCACCGCATAGATACGAGATGAGCAACACTAAGAAAGTCTTCATGCCAGCACAGAATAAGACCAGAGTATATTGTAAAGCAGAGAGGTGGTACAATGGTCGTGGTAAGAGATCAAGAAGAAGTGAATCATGTGATGAGTAATGGTGGTGTGATCAGTATGCGTAATCCGTCAGGTTTACACCCTCCCCCTCCCCAAAAAATCACCCCATCTTGCCACCAGAGAGAAAAAAGAATGTAACGTACGTAAGAAGTATCTAAAAACTGCTCTGCGGGTGCGTCAAAAACCCAGTGGGAAAAGCTACCGGGGCAGGCACAAAAAGAAGAAGAAAAGGACATGTGTGCCTAGACTGTTCCTCCTTCGCCTCGTGCGAGCCATTGATTGAGGGCCTCGGCTTGTGCGAGTCCGCGTCCAGGGAGCCAGCGGTTTCCTTCTGGGCTGTATCCAGAAAACTTCACGAGGTACTGTTTTCCCTGCCCGTGTTTCCGCTCGTCGATGATTTCGTCGATGAACCACTCCTGTTTGCCGTTGTCGTTCAGGATTGGGTCAGGTTCCGGTAACTTCCTGCCTGGGAAGATGTCGTTGTCGTTTTCTATATATGGCTCAATTTCAGAGAAGTGGAAGACAGGGAAAACATTGGGTTGGTTTGGGAGACTCAGCGTGACTGTCGAGCATTCCGGGTGGAGCGCCGTGATCGTGTAAGGGCTGTTGAAGCGTGGCATGAACTTTGCGACACGTTTTTCGGATTTCTTGAGGTATTCGGCCCGCCTGTACGTTGTTGATAGCTTTACCCGATCACCGACCTTGAATACATGGTCTGGCTGCCGAGTCTTGTTTGCCTGCTCCGCCTGGCAAATCTTCGCAGTCAGCAGGTTTTCTTTCACCTCCATGACATTGTCGCTGAGACACTGGATGAGGTCCGCTGCCAGTTTCTCTGCTGCTGGAGCATTCCGCGCCGGAGTGTTGATCAATGGAGGAATGACCCGGGGCGACCTTCCCATGTGCAGTTGGAAGCCTGAGAAACCCGTCGATGTGTTTATTGTGTTCATCATGTCAAAACGGACACATGGTAGTGCTCGTACCCAGCCACGTTGATTCCGGGAGACGTGGAAGCGTAGCACTTAATTGACTGTCTTGTTGGTTCTCTTGCTCGCTCCGTCCATTTGTGGGTGCCAGGCCGTAGACATCTTTAGTTTCGTCCCTGTACGCTTATGTAGTGCCTTCCAGAATTTCGAGACGAAAAGTTTATCATCGTCCGATACAATGTCCAGGGGCAGTCCATTGTCGCAGTACCAGTTGTCAAAGAATAAAAGTGCTACTTCCTTGGCCGTGATGTTTGTCTTGCAGGGAACGAGCTTGATGTCGGAGCCCAGACGACAGGTTAGTGATACAATAAAGTTATGCTCCTGGTCCGGAGGGAGGGGGCCGATAAAATCTATCGTGACGGAATCTCCGCGTTCTTCTGGGATGGGTAACAGATGTAACGGTCCAGCCTTGCATTTCATCCTAGACTTGTTGGGCTGGCAGTCCGCACACGCCGGAATGTAGGCTGCCTCCAATTCCTGGTGCATGTTCGGCCAGTAATAAGCGTCCCGAAGTGACTTGTAGCTCTTGTCGAAGCCGAAATGGCCCAGTGCATCATGGGCAAGGTGGAATAAAGTTTCCCATAGATCAGCCTTGAATTCCAGGCCATGCAGTCTGGTGCTTGCAGACACTAACTTCTTGCACCAAGGATCTTGGCTGTACCCGGTGCAGATCTTTTCTAACAGTTTTGCATCCGCAGTGATGGTCAGAACAGAGGCAATTTTTGGAACCTGCTCCCGTGATTTGATCCGTGTCCTCGCCAAGCAATGGGCAGCTGTGTATGACAATTCCGCTTTTGGCTTTAGAACAGATGCGACCACCTGTCCTCGCGTCTCATCCTCGGGCCATGGATACTCAGCACTTGCCTCGGCCTCCGCACTGTCCACAAAATCTGTTCTTGACAACGCGTCCGCGACTGTGTTATCCTCCCTGCGAACATATACAATCTTGCAGTCATACTGGCTGATAAATTCCATCCATCTTGCTTGTCTTCTGGACAAGTCCTTCTGTCTTTCAAAGTTCTCCAGGGTGCGGTGGTCAGTATAGATCAGGAAATCCGACCCTAGTAAATCAACATGCCACTTGTACAGGGCCCTAATTATCGCCAGTAACTCCTTCTCGCGAACCGGGTAGTTTAACTCGGCCGCTTTCAAGGTCATGGAGTCAAAGGCGACGGGCCTAGCAGTCTCCCAGTTTGGGCCGTACGATAGGACTGCGCCAGTGCGCTTGTCGCTAGCGTCTGTTGTCACGAAAATCTTGTTGTCTCCTCGGTTTTCGTGGTCGATTGTTGCCAGACACTCGCGACTGACTATGATCTGTTTTATGGAATCAAAGGCAGCCTGTGCCTCGTTTGTCCAAGGTGGGAAATTTTTATCGCAAGCCTTCGTAGTCAGCTTCTCGAGGACGCCTGTGTGCTCAGCCAACCCATCCAAGAACCCGGAGATGTACTGGACTAACCCGAGGAAAGCCCGGACATTTGTTGCCGACTTTGGAGTTGGCCAGTGCACGATTCTCTCAACCTTCTTTGTGTCTGCCTCAATCCCGCGTTGGGAGATGTGGTGACCAAGGAAATCAATTTTGTACTGGAATAGCTTCGTCTTCTTTGGGTTGCAGTACAGCCGCGCCTTCTCCAGCGCTTCAAATACCATACGAACATGTTTGTCATGCTCTTCAACTGTAGCCGACCAGATGACGATATCATCCAGATAGACATGGCAAAATTTTCCCATCAGCTCGCGCAGGGCTGTGGTGACGCGACATTGCTGAATGGATGGTGCGTTTCGCAGTCCCTGTTGCATTACCAGCCACTCATAAAACCCCAGCGGCATATGTACTGCTGTGTACTTGGGTGCACTCTCGTCTGGAAGAAGCTGTCCGTAAAGTCTATTACGGACCAAATTTTTCCTTTCGCACAATCCGGTAAAATCTCATCAACCCTTCGGAGGGGGAACTTATCATGGACCGTATTTGAATTCAACGGTCTAAAGTCGTTTACCCACCACAGGAGTGCCGACTTGTCAGCCTTTGGTATCAAGAACACCGGTGATGCATACAGCGACGAGGAAGGCCTAATCCAACCAGCATCCAGATGCTTTTGGATTAGTGTTTGCCATGCGTCCTTGTACTTTCGCGGACTCTGGTATGCGCAGGTCTGGAACATTTTGTTTGCTTCTTTCAGCTTAATCTCACAAAGCACATCCGTAGGCAGTTCTTCAACATGTGGTACAGGCTCGAACAATTTACTGTATTCTTCCTTAATGCATCTTGACTTTTCTTCTAGTTCGGTCCAATGCTCAATGTGATCCCGCACTGCCAAGATGACATCAACCGGTTTGACTTCCTCAAATGCTCCTGCGCATTCACCCTTCGTACTGCGCATACCGCGTTCAGCTCCACCTGCATTGCCTTGCAGTCCTTCAACGTTTCACAGATCTTATCCTTAAGTTTGAGCTTAGGTGCAGGCTTAGGCTTGAGTGGTGGTGGACTCAGCAAATTGTAGTTGCAACATTTATCAATTACACTTCGATCTGCGTGGTCTATTACAATTTCGTTCTTAGCTAACCATGGCAGACCTAGTAAAACGGGCGCGACAAGTCTGCGAGCTATCACTGCACGTACAGTTGTTGAGACATAAGCTTGGTCTCGAGAAATGAGACAGAGGTTGATGTAATGCGAAAAGAAAAGTTGTTCATCGTTGGCATTGTTATCGCTGAGTGCAAGGGCGATGGGGATTCTTTTGTGCAGCTTGAATTTTCGTAGCTCGAGAGTATCAGCAAGATCTTCATCGATAAGAGCACCTGATAATACCGCCACCCCTCGATAACTATCAACGGGTCTACCCCCCCAAGACCCATTGATAGTTATCGAGACGTGGCATGGCCACTGTACGGGTTTGGTGGCAGCTGCGGCACCCAGCGGTGGCAGAGCAGCCATACCACCCAGTAAATACCTCCTATTGTTTGGTCGTTTTTTTCGAACAAACAATGCCACATATGCCACGGAACCGCCATGTGTGCCACAGAACTGCCAATTGGGCTGGATATCGTGCCATGGGTGCCATGAGGCCACTGACCCAGGGTCAGTAAAATTTTGTTACCCAAATAGTGCCATGGGTGCCACGAGACATTTCGACCCACGATCAGTAAAATTTGCTACCAAAATAGTGCCATGGGTGCCACCAGACTTTCTGATCCAGGATCAGTAAAAAAATGTTGCCAAAAGTGTGCCATCGGTGCCACCGGACCTTCTGACCCAGGATCAGTAAAATTTTGTTACCCAAATAGTGCCATGGGTGCCATGAGACATTTCGACCCGGGATCAGTAAAATTTGTTACCAAAATAGTGCCATGGGTGCCACCAGACTTTCTGACCCAGGATCAGTAAAAAAATGTTGCCAAAAGTGTGCCATCGGTGCCACCGGACCTTCTGACCCAGGATCAGTAAAATT